>HG995321.1:3630230-4321376 GCA_905333045.1 Lysandra bellargus
CAGCTGAGCGGCTCGACAAGGATGACAAACTATATCTGTAACTCCCTTACTCCCCGTTCTGTAGTCATCTCTACCCAAAATTCCCAATTACCTCCTAGAACAGTCTATCAAGGCCTCCCTCAAGGTAACGTCCTCAGTCCTAAACTTTACACTATTTACACCAATGACGTTGACCTCGTAGTCTATAGTTTTTGTGAGTTCCTCCAGTACGCAGATGATTGGGCCTTGTACATAGCTTCAAAAGATATTGCGGAATGTTCCGCACGTCTCAACTCTGCCATTAGCTATCTTACCGAATGGATGGATAGACATGGCTTGTCCATCTCTATCGCCAAAAGCTCTGTTGTTGTGTTTTCTCGTTCCAGAACCATACCAGATCTCAACATTGGTCCAGGCCAGCAAAGTTTTCCGGTAAAGGATAATGTAAAATTTTTAGGTGTATACTTAGACTCTAAGTTGACAGGTGTACACCACATCAATCACATAGCACAAAAATGCGAAAAGAATATTAACATCTTACGTTCTCTCTCAGGTGTCTGGTGGGGTTCACATCCTTGCACGCAGAAGCTTATGTACAATGCCTTAGTCCGTAGCCACCTAGACTGGCTAGAATGGCTCCTTTCTTTTAGAGCCGTGCAGTAAAGGTTCGCTTAAGACTCTTGACAAAATTCAGAGTAAATCCCTGGGAATTGTAATTGGAGCAATGAGATCTACACCTATTAATGCTCTACAAGTTGAATGCGGGGATCCCCCGCTTAGCTTGAGAAGGCAGTACCTGTCAGACAGATTTGTGTTTAAGTTATTCCAAAACACATCCCATCCACTTCTTAGTAAACTTCACACCCTTTCGCAATTAGTTAGTTCTTCAAGCTACTGGTTGCATAAGGATCCTCCTTGCCTCCTGATTAGCTACCATAAACTCACCCGTCTACCTTGCCCTATTTTCCAGGCTAGACTTAACCCTATTTTTTCCACTCCCTATAATGCACTTACCCTCCATCCAAAAGTGCTTCTAAATTTTCCAATTGCTAAGGGCTCTGTCTTTGCTAATACCCAGTTCAATCAAATTATTGATGAGCACTTTAGGGACTGGCTGCTTATTTTTACGGACGCATCTAAACTCTTGGAGGACAGCTGTGTTGGAGTGGCGGTATAGATCCCGAGAGTTAATGTAGTTCTAAATTTTAAGTTACCTCCAAATTCATCCGTATTTACAGGAGAAAACTTAGCCATTATGGAGGCACTATCATTTGTTGAATCACACCACCTCAACAAATCCATTATACTCTCGGATTCAAGAAGCGCCCTGGAGGCCATTAACTCTAATCAGTTTTGCTCCAAGTGCAGATTTCCTTTACTCTTAAAAATAAGACAGCTTCTCTTTAGGTGTCACATACAAAATATCCAAGTTGCTCTGGCTTGGATACCAGGACATAGTGGAATAACTGGCAATGAGAGTGTAGATGCATATGCTAAGGCCGCTATAATAACAGGTACAACTAGTCACTATAAGATTTATTGCCAGGACTTAATTCCTCTAGCTAAAAAAGACTTATACACTAATTGGCATAATGAGTGGTCAAGAACCAGTGTAGATAAGGGTAAATACTATTTTGAAATTCAAAATAGTATCCCCATTAAACCGTGGTTTTTTAAATTTAAAGATGCAAGTAAAACAGTTTGCTCAACAGTTTGCCGAATCAGACTGGGTCACTGTTGTTCACCTGTTTTCTTAGCCAAAATTAGGGTTAGAGACAGTTCACTATGTGAGTGTGGCATAGACGAGGGCACTTTAGACCATATTTTCTTTTCCTGTCCAAAGAACCAATCCTCATTATATGATATCCTTCCTCCTACAATCCCTCGCCCTACCGATTTCAAATCTGTCGTATCCTTTGTAAATACTCCTTTTGTAAAAACTTTATGTACATTTATACATACTAACCAAATTAAATTAAATTATTATAAATTAAATTATTTTTATTAAATGTGGTACTAACTCTTTGTTTGTGTTTGTTCTAGGTTAAGGAATTGTCAACAGACACCGTACACGTTCGTAATTCACCGTACCCTTGTTTTTTCATAAAACCTACTCATAAGGCAGAGTTTTCGTCAACGCACTCTGACATTGGCGATTCACTAAGGAGCCATTAATAAAAAAGAAGAAGAAGAAGAACCACTAGACCAGTGCCTACTGTAGTACTGCGTAGTAAAAAAACAAGATCTCTGTCAAGAATAAAACGCTTGTGAATTATTCAATTTTATAATATAAAAAACTCAAAGCAGATATGTTACTAGCGCGCGCGTTGTGAAGACTCAAATACGACCCAATGAGAGATTTTCTTAACTTTTAATTTGATTGTCAAACAGTTTCCATTTTAGTAACTAGATGGCGTATGGGTAGACAACTATCGGTAATACCAGGGAATACCATCAATAATTGCTACAAAACTGGGCAAAAGAATGTAAAACTGGATACATTTCAATTTGAAAAAGACGCCATAATATTCCAATGACTAGGATAACAAAGTTATTACAACGATGTTTTAGTTAAAATTCACGGAAGAAATAGCCCTATGTACCGATATTCAGACCCAATTTTACAGGAATTATACATTTTGGTTTTAACAACATCTTACCTGCACTTGTGCAAGATAACGGGTATTTCATGGCTAATATTTTACTAATAATGAACATCAAAGACCCAAATAACACATTTTGGGAAAAAATCATAAAAACCACGCCAACAATAAAAAGTATAAGTAGTTTGAAAGTGACATGCCCATGACATGCCCGCCAAAACTCTTTCAGTTAACAGTTTTATGTTTGACAATATTTGCGTGTTCCTAAACAGTTACTAGTATACTGGCCTAATCGCTTAGGCCAATGATCGCTTAGGTTTAAGATATTTTGACTTATGCCACACTTGACAGTACACTGATATTTTTTAGAAACACAACCAATATGTAGTCAGTAACGCCAACCTGCAGATAATTTCAGATCGGTGGGGAACCAATAGAAAATCTAGAAGTGTCTATCGTCGCGCCGTCTGGCGGAGATTAAAAGTAAGAAAACCTCTCATTGGGTCGTCTTTTATTTAGTTTGTCTCTTTTATACAAATGGCATTTCGTATCTCTTGTTTCACATATCTGTCAAAGTCCAATTTTGAATTTGAATATTGTTCGGAAGAGATTTAAGCCGGAAAATAGTATGAACGCAGAACAATATAAATCACTAATAATAATTAGAGAGCGAATAACCAGTTTTGTTTCTTTGCTCTTAAATAAGTGGTTTTGTGTAATATTGGCAGAATATTAACCATTAAATATGTATGTATAAGTATTGTACACCACATTATTCACATCTATAATAAATAGGGTAAACTTGTATTTTCTTCAACTTAGATTGTATTATAATTTTATTTTAAATCGGCTGTCACTTGTCAAAATGTCATCTTAATTAGCTGTCAAATATTGATAGATGACTTTTTTTTTTTTGTATAATAATTGAGGCTCAAACGTCGCATTAGCTTTTCTATGTCAGACTTGCTCAGTTTTTTTTTTTCCTTTACTATTGTTTTTTGATTGTTTTACTTTTTGTTTGAATAATTTTGTAGTTCAAATAGTGTTGTTGGAATTTGTTTTTTTTATTATTATTTCTATATCTAATAAGAATGTAGGTCAGTTGGCGGGTGGTACAGCGACAAAATTACTTAAGTTTTTTATTTCAAGTGCGGAATTTATTTTATAAAAATAATATAACAATTACCACTTTTAAAGATAATAAAATATAGTACTTATTATATTTTATAAATATTAAATAATATAAAATAATAATATACTTACCTATTTAAATATGTCTATGATATCAGATAGTGATTCTTTTTATTCTGCCAACGGTTCCTTGGGTTCACTTACGGACGATAGTTTTGATTCTGTAGGTAAAACTTTAGGTGAAACATTAGAACAAAAGTTCAATATGAAGTGTGATAATTTTATATTAGTATAGCTTAACATATGACATTAACTTTATGCTTATTTCCCAATGTGTCCAACGTTGTTCCGAATATTGTGGCGTAATTTCTTAATAATTATTGTACCACCCAAGTAGAATGAGCTAAGTTATAATTTTAAATGAGATTAATTATTAATAAAGATGCATCGGAGGAGACAAGTCGTTTTCTTTTAAAATACTACAACTCCAAACTCTTCATGGCGACCCTGCGACCGAAGTCCGACTGAAAAATGTGACGCCACCAACTATCAAGAACCTGAAGCCGCCTGCATCTTCAACTGCTATCTTCGTGACCATGCCGTCTTCGTGACTCTGCCGTCTTCGTGACCGTACCATCTTCGTGACCCTGCCGTCTTCGTGACCCTGCCGTCTTCGTGACCCTACCGTCTTCGTAACCCTGCCGTCTTCGTGATCCTGCCGTCTTCGTGATTGGACCTGCCATCCCAGCCATCTAAGTGACAAATATTATGGGCAAAACACAAAGCAAAGACCAAGTCGTAATTGCCCAGACATCTGGAGGTGATAACAACGCGAGGGCTACAGCGGAGCATATTCAGACAAACAACATCCTGCTATCAATCATTTGCGCCTGTCTGCTGCTGGCTATCCTAGTGGGATTCTTCTGGATATACAAGAGGCTGCACACTGGCTGGATGCAGAGGCAGATGCGGAACGAAGCCCTGGAGCGAGTCCTGTCCCGCCTGAGCTACCGCCGTCGCCGAGACGTTCAAGAAGGTGCGCTGGGCGAGTCCAAGGTTTAAAGACAATCAGGTAGCTGTAACGGTTATAATATGTATTTTTTTTTTCTCGTATTCTGGGCTAAAGTTTGCTAATAATTATAAATTAATTAATTAAAGTCTTAAGTTGATAAAAATTAGAATGAAAATTAAAGATAACTTAAATTATTAAATTAATGATTGTTATAATTGCTTTAGAGAGTTAATAAAAACGGTGCTGACACATGCGCGAATATGATACGCGCCGCCCAATATGCGATAAGATGTTCTATTTTTAGAATAACATTTTATTAAATTAGTTAGGTTTATTTTATTATGACAGAGCAATTAATTTCGATTTATAATTCTCTTGTAGAAATTAAAAAATATTTAGTTAAAGCTGGTCAGAAAAGGTTTACGGGAAATATTATAGAAAATAAATTAAGAGAGTGTGAAATTCTTATTTCAGATAGTAATATTATTTTAGAAAGTTTAAAATATAGTGAAAATGTGGGCTTAGTTAATAAGTGTATTGAGCTAAAAGCAAAAATTCAAATAATTTATTTAGATATTAAAAAATTGTGTAGTAAGTCAGAAAATAAAAATATTAAGATGAAGTTCGATTTAAAAACGGCTGGTAGTTTGTTGCCGGTTATGGACTGTAATGAAGAGACAACAAAAAAATTAATTGATGGTATAGAAATGTATGCGGATATGCTTCAAGAGTCGGATCATAATTTATTAATTAAATTTATTTTAAAAAATAGGCTTTCCGAAAATGCTAAATTGCGTATGCTCATAAATTATGTTTCGGTTAAAGATATGGTTAAGGATATGAAAACTCTACTTTTGACAAAAAAATCTTTTACGGCTATTCAGTCACGTCTTCAACAGGCAACTCAAGGTTGGAGGTCAATTGAGGAATACGGTTCTGAAATTGAAAAACTTTTCACGGATTTGACTATTGCGCAAGCAGAAGGAAATTCTGCCAATTATAGTGTCCTTAAGCCGTTAAATGAAAAAATCGCCATTAAAAGATTTTCTGATGGTTTAAAAAACAGTAAGTTAAGTACAATAATTGCAGCTAGGAATTACTCTTCCTTAAAAGACGCTATACAGGCTGCCAAGGACGAGGAAGTTTCCTCGCCATCGACGTCGGCTAGCGCTGATGTCATGAACATCCGGAGGTCATCGCATCGTGGTAAACGTGGTGGATTTCCAGGTAGGAGTAATTTTAATATGCGGTTCACTACACCTAGATTTTCTTGTAATTCAAGAGGACAGATTAATAATAACAGACATTTTTCTCATGGTCATTTTTATAGCCGCGGTAATCAAGAGCGATCTCAGAATTTAAATCGTGGTAAATTTAATAGGTCTAGGCGTGGTAGAAATAATGTGTTTCCAATAAACACAGACAATAATAATGATGAGCATAATAGTAATGAGGAGGATGTAGACAATTTAGCAGACAAATTTTTTCGTTTTTAAAAATCATATTTACACTTTAAATAGTAAACAAAAGATAGTTATTTTTAATATTAATAAAATCAAATATTATTTTTTACTGGATACGGGTGCTTCGTTATCTGTTATAAGAAGCGAAGTCTTACCAAAGAATAGTGTTGTTTATAGAAGTAAAACTATTGTTAATGGAATAGGAGGCCATGCTAGATCTGAAGGTCATGTATTTCTTAATTTACTAGCAAAAAATGGTGATTGTTTTCATCATAAATTTCATATTTTTACTAATTTATCATTGAAGGTTCATGGTATTATAGGACTTGACTTTTTAAGTAAATTTAAATGTGATATTTTATTAAATTCAAATGCTCTAAGTTTTTGTTTAAATGGTAAGCAGAGCCTAATACCAATTTATGAGGTACCAGATTATACAACGGATTATTTATTTATACCAGCTCGATGTGAATCAATACATTATGTAGCTGTTGAACCAGGTTTGGAAGGTGATTGTGTAGTGTGTGCGAAAGAGTTAATTAAGAATTTGTTTCTAGGAAGTGCTATAGTAACGGTAAAAGATGGGAAAATCCCAATCAAAATTTTAAATACTAGTGAAGATGACATAAAGTTGCCTACATTCGTGCCTAAAGTTCATGCATTAGAGGATTATAATATTTGTAATTTTAATAAAAACGTGGCTAACGCAAAACGAGCTGAGGTGCTTTCTTCAATTTTAAAACTAGATCATTTAGAGTCAAATGAAAAAAAATCAATAAGTGATATTTGTAGTAAGTACGCGGATATTTTTCATTTACCGGGTGACAGACTGACTATGACTGACATATATGAACAAAACATTACATTAAAGCCAAATACTAGTCCTGTTTACATAAAACCTTATAGAATTCCCCAATTTTTAAAACCTGAAGTTCAAAAACAAATTGAAGATATGCTTAAAGACGATATAATAGAAGAATGTAAAAGTGAATGGTCTAGCCCAATATTACTAGTTCCTAAGAAAAGTGATAAAACAGGAGAAAAGAAATGGCGTTTGGTTATTGATTACAGAAAATTAAATGAAAATATTCAAGATGATAAATTTCCACTACCAAATATTAATGAAATTTTAGATTCACTTGCAGGTTCTATATATTTTTCCCATCTCGATTTAAATTCTGGTTATTACCAAGTTCCTCTTAGTCCGGAACATCGTAAATATACTGCTTTTAGTACTAATTCAGGTCAATACCAAATGAAACGTCTACCAATGGGTTTAAAAATTTCTCCAAGTGCATTTAGTAGAGTAATGACTGTAGCAATGTCGGGTCTTGCATTTGAAAAGTGTTTTATTTATTTAGATGAGTTAATAGTTTTTGGTAGAAATTTAGGAATTCATAATAAAAATTTAATTGATATTTTTGAGAGACTTAGAAAAGTTAATTTAAAATTAAACCCAAGTAAATGTCAATTTTTGAAAAAACAAATTTTATATCTTGGACATGTCATTTCAGCTCAAGGCATATTACCTGACCCCGAAAAAGTTTCAGTTTTACAAAATTATCCAGTTCCTAAAAATTCGGACTGACACTGTTGAGTAGTTATTGTAAAAAGTTAAATATTAAAGAAGTTTGCCTTATAAAGAATAATAATAATGAGCAATTTATTAATGATTTGAATGATGAAATAAAGTCGACTAATATGTGGTCCGGACCACGACTTTGTATATTAAAAGGCGTAACTAGGATAGAAAATGATGAAGACAAATCATTTATACTAAACGATTTTCATTTACTACCAACTAGCGGTCATGCTGGTATTCGTAGAATGTGTAACAATATTAAAAGACGATTTTATTGGCCAGGACTTGAATCTGACGTTAAGGATTTTGTGAGAAAATGTGCCAAGTGCCAATTTTCTAAGCATTGTAAATACGTCAAGGAACCTATGACTCTAACAACAACTGCGTCTTACGCATTTGAAAAAATATTTATGGATATAGTGGGCCCACTACCAAAAGATTATGACGATAATTTATATATTTTAACAGTTCAATGTGAACTAAGTAAGTTTATAGAGGCTTATC
Organism: Lysandra bellargus; assembly: GCA_905333045.1. Classification (NCBI taxonomy): domain Eukaryota; kingdom Metazoa; phylum Arthropoda; class Insecta; order Lepidoptera; family Lycaenidae; genus Lysandra; species Lysandra bellargus. Next base: position 3,638,505 of record HG995321.1, read on the forward strand.
CGATTAGGAATAAGGAAGCTGTTAGCGTAGCTAGAGCATTAGTTAATAATTTTATTTTAAGATACGGTATACCTAAGATTATTGCAACTGATAGAGGAGCAGAGTTTACATCTTCAACTATTATTGAGCTATGTAAGCTATTAAATGTACAAAATATAGTATCAACTGCATATCACCATCAATCTATAGGTGCATTAGAGAATGCTCACAAAAATTTAGGTTCGTTCTTACGAATCCACTGTGACAAAGATGTGCAATCTTGGTCTTATTGGTTACCTTACTGGTGTTTTAGTTTTAATAACACAGTCCATACCGAAACAAAATACCAACCGTTCGAATTAGTATTTGGTAGACAATGTAACATTCCTAACAGATTGAGTAATGTAATAGAACCACTGTATACTCCAGAAAATTATTGCAGTGAACTGAAATATAGGTTGCAAGTTGCTTTTAAGGATGCTAGAAATAATTTATTAGATAGTAAGTTTGATCGTAAAGTAAGATATGATAAATATGTAAACCCTATATCCTACAATAAAGGTGATTTAATTTTAGTGAAATCCGAAACTGGTGGAAAGCTAGATAAGTTATTTCACGGTCCATTTACTGTTGTAGAGGACATGGGACCTAATGTTAAAATAATTAAGAATAATAAAGTAGACATAATACATAAAAATAGGACAAAAAAGTTTATAAGCTAAAAAAAAGTATTTGAAAAAAATATTATAAAAATAGATGAAAAAATAATAGAAATGTAATTATAATAATAAGTATTAGTAGTAACTAAAAAAAATAAGTATAAATAATAAGTATATATTTTTTTTCTTTTCCCCCGGAGGTAAAGTGTGTTAATAATTATATCTCAGAAGTATTTTTTTTCTTTTCCCCCGGAGGTGAAGTGTGATAATTTTATATTAGTATAGCTTAACATATGACATTAACTTTATGCTTATTTCCCAATGTGTCCAACGTTGTTCCGAATATTGTGGCGTAATTTCTTAATAATTATTGTACCACCCAAGTAGAATGAGCTAAGTTATAATTTTAAATGAGATTAATTATTAATAAAGATGCATCGGAGGAGACAAGTCGTTTTCTTTTAAAATACTACAACTCCAAACTCTTCAAATATACAAAACAATGGACTCCTAAACGTATGTCACATAAACGCGCAAAGCATACCAAGTCACTACAGCGACATACTTGAAACGTTTTCTGGAAATAACACTCATGCTATACTGATTTCCGAGAGCTGGCTTAAACCTCACCTTCTGTCCACCTCCTTTTCGTTACCTGGTTTTGTTTTGATCCGTAATGACCGCAATGATAGACGTGGTGGTGGGGTGGCAATCTATCTCCGTCGAGATTTAATGTACAAAATTATTGCGTCCTCTACTGCTCAACAAACAACAAGCAAGGCCGAATACATGTTTCTCGAGGTCGTAGTTAGAGGGACTAAATTGGCCCTCGGAGTTGTTTACTGCCCACCAACCGTCGACTACTTCTCTGATATCGAGTCGGTCATAGATTCATTGGGTTCCGAATATGCGCACCACATCATAATGGGTGATTTTAACACTGACCTCTCCAACAACTCCTCACCCCGGTCGACTAAGCTTAATAACCTAATTAGATCTTCCAGTCTCCATCTCCTACCTCTACAGCCTACTCATCACAACTTTGATAGTGCTGACACTTGGCTTGATTTAATGCTCGTCTCCGATCCATCCCTCGCTCATAGCCACGGTCAACTCCCTGCTTCAGGTTTTTCCCATCACGACTTGATCTTTCTCTCGTACATGTTAAAGCCTCCCAGACCACCTCCTCGGTTCGTACACAGACGTTGCTTTGCGCGAGTGGACTTTAATAAATTATGTTCCGACGCGGAAAACATCGATTGGGGTCCAATATTTGATGCCGTTACTGTGGATGAAAAGGTAAGGATATTCAACGAAAATGTTACAGAGCTTTATAATAAACACGCACCTGTTAAAAAAATTAAGTTGAAGCATCCACCTGCTCCATGGTTGACGGATGATATCCGTAATGCGATGAAGCGTAGGGACCGTGCTTTCCGTAAATTTAAGAGAAACCGAATGGAATCTAACTGGATGGACTTCAAAATAGCTAGAAATCGCTGCAACCAAATGATACGCAATGCTAAACGCCGCCACATTCTTCAAAATTTGTCATCTTCAACTCCAAATATTTGGAAATTCCTAAAATCCTCTGGCATAGGCAAGTCACATCAAGTGGATCCACCTTTGACAATTAGTTTGGAAGATATTAACAAACACTTTTCCACAACTCACAAACTTGATGTTGAAACCCAATCACGGACTATTCGCTTTTTAGATAGTTTACCTCGACGTAACATATCTCCCTTCCGATTTTCTCCAGTTAATACAGACGAGATCAATAAGACCATTATGTCACTAACTTCAAAGGCTATAGGTTGTGACGAGATAAGCCGACAAATGGTCACTCACATTAAAGGAGAGATTTTGCCCGTTATAACCCACATTGTAAATTACTCCCTAATGACTTCCGAATTCCCATCTCAATGGCGCAAAGCTTATGTTCGTCCCTTACCAAAAATTCCTAATCCCACTAATCCTTCTCATTACCGTCCCATATCCATCCTCCCTTATCTATCTAAGATCCTCGAAGCCTGTGCTTTCAAACAACTGTCCAGGTTTGTTAACCTGAACGACATTTTATCTCCACTGCAATCGGGATTCAGGCCTGGACACAGTACGACTTCTGCACTTTTAAAGGTTACTCATGATGTAAGAGTGGCCATAGAAAACTCTGAAATTACTGTTATGGTTTTAATAGATTTCTCCAATGCTTTTAATAATGTAGATCATGGAATTTTGTTAGCTATTCTCTCTTGCCTTCCACTCTCAACCGAGGTTCTGAAATGGATCTCGTCATATCTTCGAGGGCGCCAACAGTCGGTACGCATGGATCAGTCTGCGTCATCCTGGTGTGATCTCGACACTGGCGTCCCCCAAGGCGGTATTCTCTCTCCTCTGTTCTTCTCACTATTTATTAATTGTGTTACTCTCAGACTTCGCTGCGCGTATCATTTGTATGCAGATGATTTTAAACTTTATTGTCAAGCAAGCGTTGATAATTTGACGAGGGCTATCGACGAAATTAACAAGGATCTTGATGCCATTAGGGACTGGTGTAAAAACTTTGGTCTATCAGTTAACCCTAATAAGTGTCAAGCTATCTTACTGGGTAGCCCTCGTAATATATGTAGGGTAAATATAGTATCTCTTCCATCAGTAGTCTTTGACGGCTCAGTAATTAATTTCAGCTCGAGTGTAAAAGATCTCGGTTTACACATAGACTCCACTCTCGATTGGCAAACACAGACAGCTTCAGTTTCTCAGAGAGTCACAGGAATTTTGCGTTTGCTTTACCGCCACAAAAACTTTTTACCGACACACATTAAAACACAGCTGGTCCAGTCTCTTATATTTCCCATTATAGATTATGGTGATGTGTGCTATTTGGACCTCAATGCTGACAAGCTTGACAAATATGACCGACTCATTAACAACTGTATTAGGTTTATATACAATCTCCGGAAATATGACCACGTATCTTCCTATCGTACTGAGCTGCACTGGTTGCCTGTACGACAACGTCGTTCAGTGCGAGCCCTGTGCATGCTCTATACACTCCTGAACTCCCCTAATTCTCCTGCTTACCTAAAGTCACATTTTCAATACCTTTGCGATAATAACGAAAGAACCCTCCGCTCCTCATATAATGCTCGGCTCGGTTGCCCATCTCATCGCTCCAGACTAGTCCATTCTTCCTTCCACGTCCAGGCTATTTTACTGTGGAACGCCCTACCTCCGGAAATCAGGTTAAGCCCAACCAGAGAAACGTTTAAACGTAGAGTCCGACTGCTCTATCTAAATAAATTGGCAGAATCATAAGACGTTTAATACAGTATACATTACTCAGTGTTTTATATGGATGTATGTATAAACTTATGTATATATTATGTATAATGTGTATATATTGTATAGGTTATATATTATAATATGTATAAGTTATACATATTATATCAATCGCTATAGTAGTATTATTATGTAAATATATGTGTAACTTGATATGTATACTATATTAGTATCTTTATCAGTATTTATTGTTTAAATTCTATTATTTATTTCTTGAATGTGTATTTTTCTCTAAACAGAAAGCACCTGTGTTTTTCCTTTTAGTTTTGTCTCTGCTACCACCCAATGGTTGACTGGTAGAAAATGCCCTATGGCATTAAGTCCGCCATTGTACATTGTACATAGAGTGTAAAATAAATAAATAAATAAATAATAAATACTCGTTATCAATTATCATGCACAACAAGTCACAACACAAGTGTAGAAAAGTGATGCAACATCCAGACACGTGCTATAGATCAGACTAAAGCTGGCACGTTCACAGTGCTCACACTTAAGCAATTTCACTATACAGTAGTAAAATGGGGTGAATAGAAATCGCGGGGTGAATGGAAACAAATCTGAGAATTTGATTATGGTCGTTCTAGTTGCTCTATAGTCTGTTAAAGTATCTTTATTTCTACTATTAACAATACTGCAACATTTTTCCTTTATTCTGGCAACCCTAAAATTTACGTCAAGTCTAATGACATAGAGAAAAAAGCTGTTGAAGTGAACGTCTGCGTACCAGTGTTTATTGACTGTGTAAATCTTTTGAAAAACATCAAGTTCGTCACTGATATCTCTTTGTCAATTTGCATACTTGGATAGCTAAGTTTCTCATCTATTAGGAATAAAAAGGTTAGTATCAATATTCCATCATTTTGTTCTTATTTTTTAGTAAAATCGAGACTTAGTATTTTCTTACTGATTTCGAGGTGAATAGAAACGAGTGGGGGGTGATTAGAAACGCCTTTAGGGTCAATAGGCACGAAAAAAGAGGTGAATAGATACGAGTGACTGGTTAATAGCAACGAGAAAGGGGTTAATAGAAACATGATTTTTAGGGTTGTCAATCGAGTATTTTTTCATCATGACAGTTTTCATTTAAATTTTTTTGTTAAAATGTTTTTCTGTGACACTTTAACGCTAGATATTATACTTATATGATTATAATTACAAAAATTAAACTCTTCAATTATTTTTGATAGTTGTTTACTGAAAAACGAATTACCTACTTACATATACGTACAATCAAAGTTGATTTTGACAACCCTAACGTTATTTCTCTATTCGCCCCTCTCTCGTATCTTTTGACCCCAGTTTCAAGGTAAATAGAAACCGCCTACTTTTTCCTATTTTACAAATAATTCTCAAATTTATGCATAGTTAAAGAATAACTATTTGGTAAATTAAAACGAAACTCGCAATTCGACAATTCTTTAATAACAGCTTTCATACAAAATATGTAAGAAAATCAGTGTAGAAGTTGAAAGTTGTGTCTATTCACCCCATTTCACGGTATTTAAAAATATAATATGTTTGCATCATGATAAAAATTATCTTATAATCTGCGTACGATAATAATATGCTATCGTAAATCGTACATACGCACAAAATTATCGTATGTGTACGATAATTATCGTACGGTTCCGAACGCTGGCCGCTCGCCGATCACACGTTACCGACTTGTAACATCATGCTGTATTTATAAACAGTAGCTGAAAAACAATAACTGCCTATAAGATAGACCGCGCGCGAGAGAGACGGGCAGACTTTTTATGATGCGTATTGCAGTACGACGTCACTCCACGCGCTTATTCACAGACACTACACAAGCGCAATGTTTAAATGTGTTGATCGTGCCAGCTCTTGCTTAAAGTGCGTTTCATCAAATAGTTCCTTTGCCGTCATGTTGGCACTAATTCAAATTAATGTTGCCACATTACCCTTACCGTGCTACCTTAAATTAGGGGAAATAATATGTTATCACAAAATGCACTTAAACTTTTTTTACATAATTCTAACAACTTTCACCCACGGCTCTGCCTACGTTAACGTCTATCCCTCGGGGACCGTTCTTTTTCCCGGGATAAAAGGTACCCTATGTCCTTCTCCATTCTCCAGACAACGTGTACCTATGAAAGTTTTATGATGATCCGCTTAGTACTTTATGTGTGAACTGTGAAGGCGTAATAACCAAAGTCATTAACCTTTCGCATTTACTAGCTAAAAGCCGAGCTTTGTGAGGGCTCGCGTCATCACACCTTCAATGGCTGATGATAACACATTTACATGTAAATACTATATTGTTAAAGCACAAATCAATAGGCGTGATAGTTTATCCGTAAAGTGTACCACAAAATGTACAGGTTGTGAGAAGTACTAGGGCTCGCTTCGCTCGCCCTGATAATATTATTTTACTAGCTTTTACCCGCGCCTTCGTTCGCGTGTATGTAGTTTTCGTTACTAGAAGTGCGTTTCATCAAATAGTAGTTAATTCACTGTAGCAGTACCTACACGTTCGTTCGCCGATTGAAACAAAGAAAACAACGTGCTCCGAAAGGAACGCCCGCCGTCTTTGTATACGTCCGTCGTGGAAGATTGAAACAGAGAAGAAAATCGTTCTGCAAAGAACGTACGTTCGCAATAACGAAAGAAACCGTCCGTGTAATAATACCGGACGTGACCCAGCCCTGAAAAGGACTTTTTCTAATAAGAATTCTTCGCAACACTTCACTACGCGTCTCCACATCGTGCCTACATCGAGAGAGGAATCTTCACAACATAGCTGCAGTCTTCATGGCGTTGCGCGAGCTTCAGATCTTCACAAAATGGCGGCACAACTACTATTATTACCGGCGCGGCGCCGAGCGACAGAGTGACGACGTCGGTATGAAATTCGCGCGCGGACTGAATTCGCCGCGGCACGCGAGCCTACATTTATACTCACGCGATACCAGCGCCACGTGTCGCGGGACGGCCAGTTTCCCGCGCGGCTAATTTTTCCAACTTGTAAATATTTCTTATTCGATTTTTTTCTCTTTCTTGTTTTGTAAATATTTTTGTCTCTCTCTTTACATCTCTGTCTAATCTAGTTAACCAATCATAAATAACCTTTTTACCTTTGTACAGATTTGTAATAATAATAATTAACTCAAATTTTTGTATATAAACAGCACAGATTGTTCAATAAAGCACTCCAGTTCACCACAGTAAATCGAGTTTTACTCTTTGATACCTTTGCCATCATGTTGGCATTCTCTGTTAATAACGTAAACACGGTAGACACGCTCTGCAAGTATTCATAAGTTTTACTGTGTTTAAGGGTGATTAAACTGACGCTGGTAACCCTATTTCACTAAGCCGTAATGGCGGCAACCCGAGTTTAATGGAATTATTGGGGCCTAGTTACGTTTTTCACGTTCACAAAACTCTTTCACTCTTAGCGCCATCATTCTATAATGTTTTCGGCATGATTTTCTCACGAAATCACAGTAAAACCTAAGTAAACTCGCAGAGCATGTCAACCTTGTTTACATTATTGACAGACAGGAATGCCAACATGACGGCAAAGGAAATATTCGATGAAACGCACTACTGATTTTGTGTTCCCTCCAAAACTCCATCGAAAGTTTCAGTAAAGCGTCTACCGACTAGCTACCACTTTATTGAAACGACTGACTTGACTCCTTGACTGTATTGACTTTTATGGCTGGTTTACACTAATTAAGTAGATAAGTAGTAACTAAATTTTATCTTTGGGTGATTTACTCAGGAATTTGTAATTAAACACTCTTTTGAAGTAAAAAGACGATGTCCGTTTTTGGGGTCGAAAAAAGACTATGCACTATACTGGTAACAGTTTAGGAACACGCAAATTGTCAAACTGAAAACTGACAACTGAAAGAGAAAATTCGAGTTTTGGCGAGCATATTGTCACTTTCAAACTTCTTCTACTTTTTATTGTCGGTACCACACTTTTTATTATTTTATTATTTTTTATTATTTTTTTTATTTTGTTTTTTTTTTTTTTTTTTTTTTTTTCCAAATTTTGTTATTTGGGTTTTTGATGTTCATTATTGGTAAAATATTAGCTAAATATCCGTTATCTTGAGGTTATCTTGCACAAGTGCAGGTAAGATGTTGTCAAAACCAAAATGTATAATTCCTGTAACATTTGGTGTGATTATCGGTAAATAGGGCTATTTTTTCCGTGAGTTTTGACTAAAATATCGTTGTAATAACTTTGTTATCCTAGTCATTGGAATATTATTGCGTCTTTTTCAAATTGAAATGTATCAAGTTTTACATTCTTTTGCCCGGTTTTGTAGCAGTTATTGATGGTATTCCCTGGTATTACCGATAGTTGCCTACCAATAGTCTACCTATACGCCATCTAGTTACTAAAATGGAAACTGTTTGACAATCAAATTAGAAGAGGAAGATTTTTTTTTATGGTTGAAAGGATGTTGTTTGTTGTTGGAAGGTTGTTTTTTTTTAAATGGATGAGGTTAAAAGTATTCTGTGTCTCAATGTCTTATGATTTCTGAATTTGATGCGTTTGTTATTTTCTAATTTTTTCTCAATTTGTGATAAAGCCGATTGTAAATAAATGCCCAAGAATCGGTGATTTAGCGGTATTTTTACAGAAGCATTTTCGTAAGACTTACATTACCATTAATTCCATAAATACTTTTTAAGACCGGCTTTCTATTAACGCCTCCAAAATTTCTTACTATTCGAAATATAACGAAGATATCTCGGCTATGGCAAAGGTAACGATGTTTTCCTATAACTCTATATTCTTATTTGCATACCAGTGGTTCAGGATATTGTATAAATTATAACCGGTTTCGAAGTGCCTCCTGTTAGTCACTAGTCAGTTTCGGTGTCGCAGACCGCAGTAGTCAAGTTCCAATTAAAAACTATATCGGTGCAAAGATACTTTAACTATAAAATGTGTGACAAAGCTATCGACAAGGTAAATTTATTTATATTAGACCATATGATCCATGATACTGAAGCTACCTGAGTTGCTCTAGTAATTAGAAGTAGGGAGTACTAAAATAGAACGAATCGAGATAAATGGGATCGGAAGACACGTTTAACAAGGGGAACATTTTAAATTGCCTCACACCAGTATCCTTTATGTATTTCTATTCCACTGTTGCTTGTGAATGCCCATTTCCTATATTATCTAGAAATGAGTGTGATAAAACATTACTATTATGTGGCACCCCATATGGCTAAGAAGGTATGAGAGTAAAGCATTTTATACAAGTAATTTTATACAACTATTGATATATGATTATGTTATAATTTCTCAGCCTGTGCTGTATTCATACTGGAGAAGCTCATGTTCGTGGAGAGTGCGTATTGCTCTTAACTTAAAGGAAATCCCCTACGATATTAAAGCTGTCAGCTTGATAAAGGGTGGAGGGGAACAACATTGCAATGAATACCGGGAGGTAAATCCAATGGAGCAAGTTCCATCTTTGATTATTGGTAAGTTATAATCTAAATAAATATAAATCACTTAAAAACAGTATATTTGGTGGGGCCTTATATTAAATAATATGTACATTATACCATCGAGGAAATTGATTCCTAAGCAGTTGATAGACCAACGTTATTTGGTCGAATATGTCAATTCAATGTTGATTGTGATCTGTCGGCTGGGTTTGACGTAACGCAACCAAACTACGTAGGTCCCCGATCTGCATAGGAATCCACTTCTCTGATAGTACATAATACATATATTATGCAAATTTAAAGTAACTAAACAAGATATATTTCCTGTTTAAGTTGGAGTCTAAAATACAGAATGTCTTAAAGAACGAAACTTTTTCCTTTTTTAGATAATAGGAGAAGATATTAAAATCTGTAAATAAAAATAAATAAGTTCTGCTTATTTCAGATGGCCATACTTTTGTGGAATCTCTTAGTATGATGCATTATTTAGAGGAAACAAGACCACAAAGACCACTTATGCCCCAGGATTGTGCGAAAAGAGCAAGAGTTCGTGAAATATGTGAGGTAAAATATTGTAAACAATTGAAAAAGATTTATAGTCATATTATAGTATAACATAATGATATTACCAGTTAAAAAATAAAACAAGCTTTAAACCATATATTAATATTATATTATTACAGATTATCTCTTCAGGAATACAACCACTTCAAAATTTAATTGTTCTCATTTATGTTGGAGAAGAAAAGAAAAAGGAATGGGCTCAACACTGGATTACTCGTGGTTTTAGAGCCGTGGAAAAACTTTTAGGGGCATGCTCTGGAAAATACTGTGTTGGTGATGAAATCACCTTGGCTGACTGCTGCTTGGTGCCACAAGTTTTTAATGCTAGAAGGTATGAGAAGATGAAGTTTGTATTGTGCTATGAAACATTTAAATCAAGCTAAACAACGTAACTATTGTAAGTAATATTTCAGGTTCCACGTTGATCTTCGACCATTCCCAATAATATTGCGCATTGACCGCGAGCTCGAGAACCACCCGGCGTTCCGCGCCGCCCACCCGTCAGCACAGCCGGACTGTCCGCCAGAAGTTGCTAAATGAACCCACAAAAGACCCAGACACTTCTGGGCCAATCTTCCAAGTGATATGATGTAAGAATATAAGTCAACTAGAGATCAACTACGATAACTTGGCGCGCCCCTCCAAAATTCAAAACGTTTGAAGTGTTGTTATGATTAGTTGACCAACAAATCTTGGTAATAAGTGACATTAGCTGAAATATTACTTGTACTGTGATTGGTTGAATACTTACTACATACAAACTCTTTCATAAGGATGTGACTACACACATTGAAACAGTCATTTGGAGGGGCGCGCCATGTTATTGTAGTTGATCTCTACACCCATTCCATTTTTAGTCAGTCTTATAGTTTTTAATCCGTCGATCACCAATTCCTGGAAATCTTTTGTTATCGCGGCCCATATGGGCCTTACGGGGCTTGATGGGTTAACCCATCAATCCCCAAGAGGCACCCGGCTGCCGCATAACAATTGAAATCGATCGATCGATCGAAGTATTAAAAGACAAGAATAAATATAGTATTTTTATTCTTTGTGTAACATTATATTTAATTAAATAAAGTGGACAAGGTATACAAAATAACCACCTTTAGTCTCTTTGTTTTTAACTCTTGAGTATTTCCAAAAAATATGAGACTTAAAAATTAGGTAATGATAGATAACATTAATTGTATTGTATACTATACCATAAAAACTGTTCACTAAATATGTAGTAGACCAAGAGCTAGTGAAGCTCTCGAGTAACGGTCGCTCTGCAGGGCTAGAAATTTATATACTTAAGATTTATGTCATGCTAAGAGCAATGGCCATGACCTGGCAGGCCTCAGCCCTGCACATCATCAGCCCCTTATTTTTTTAACTGTTAACTAAATTGAGTTTCAAAAATTGGTTCTGTAAGTTTCAACATTTAAAAGAATAAAGTTTATTTAGTGTACACCTTAAATATAAAATGCTAGGCGATTAGAATGAGCAGAAGTATATGACAGGTCAATTAAAAAAGCACAGTTGATGAGGTAAAATAAACTTTGTCCTGTATACTTGAAATTTTTATATGATTTTAAGTAAACGTTTTAGAATGAATATGTACTATCAGAGAAGTTGATTCCGATGCAGATGGCGGACCTAAGTAATTTGGTCGCGTTACGTCAAACCCAGACGACCGATCACAGCTAACATTGAATTGACATAAGCCGACCACATGGCTTAGGTCCGCCATCTGCATAGGAATCAACATCCCTGATAGTACAATGCCAGGCGGTTTTGAACAGCAAAAGACCATGACAGGCGAGACGACAGCTGCGCGTCTGTCTGTCTGTCTGACTCCAGGCTGTAACTCAAGAACGGTAATAGCTAGAGAGTTAAAATTTTCACAGATTGTGTATATCTGTGAAAATTTCAACTCTCTGATTGTGTATTTCTAGCCCTACAGACTACAGAGTGACCGTTGCTCAAAAGGTTCACTAGCTCTCCCTTTATAAGCAAAATAATTTTAAATCATAATAATATGTAACACAAGGTAAATATAAAAGTAGAAAAAACAGAACTTTCTATTAATTGTAAATTGTAGAATAATAATATTATGTCTTTTTGTAGATTATTATTACTACACTATTTTATTTATTGTGTTTAGGAATAAGTATCTAAGAATTTTCGTCATACACAATATTATATATCCATTGACATTCCATTTCATTAAACTGATTGTACACCATTCGCTCATAAGATAATATGCTAATTGCTATGTAAGTTATGTTGTGGAATTATTAGTCAAATTTGTAAATTTTCTTTTGCTCTAACCTCTACTCTTGTAATTGATACAGCACAAAAGTTATGCTATGTTGAAAAAACTATAAATTAGTATTTACCAATGTCCAATTATAACAAATCAATCATATATTATAAACATAAATAGGTAAGGTTCGTTTGTTTGCGTGACTTTGGCTACGAAAGTACTGGTTCGATTTTGATAAAACTTTGCACAGATGGAAAGTAGTGTGTCTTACTCCTAGCCTATGCCCAGTTTCATTCAAACGTAAAATGCAGCTAATATGCGAAGTACTGGCAAACGTAAAATGCAGCTAATATGCGATGTATAGGTCTACCTGCTACCAGGATCTGATGGCAAATTTTGATAGCAGATTTTCAAAAATATCCTTGATCATTGGATAAATTTTTATATTTGCATGTTTCACACACAGAATCTGCCACTATAAGGAAAATTATTTTTTTAAACAAATAATTAAAACCGACTTCCAAGGTGAAAACAATAATAACATCCTTATAATATGAACTAAAAAGTATTAAATATTTTTTCCTATCTCATGGTGCCTTTTTCCGAATTCGGCTAAAACTCAACTATTTCTGTACTCGGTCATCATAATTTTGAAGTCGGTGCCAGATATAGCTGAATCCAGATGCCAGAACATTTGAAACATATTTTGTAACTGGCACCGACTTCAAAATTATGAAGATTGAGTACAGAAATACTTGAGTTTTAGCCGAATTCGGAAAAAGGCACCATGAGATAGCAAAAATTATTTAATACTTTTTAGTTCATATTATTAGGATGTTATTATTGTTTTTACCTTGGAAGTCGGTTTTAATTTTTTGTTAAAAATAATAATTTCACTCTTTTTAGTTAAGGTCAATGTGTCGAAGTCCGGCATACTTTTCTAAAATTAAAGTTTAACATAATTTATTGACTTGAGATTCGCTTTTTAAAGTAACTTGTGTCATCGGATATTATAGGCTATATATTAATTAGACCTATAATGATCTAAAAATAATCTTAATTACCGTATTTTTTTTTACTTACGTGGTATTTTTTAAAAACTCGGCGTGTAGACGGACTTCCCTTACAGTTTGAGGTAAGTCCGTCTAGCAGCAGTATAGCCCTAACTTGTGAAGTAAAATGCATGGCAACGGTTTCTAGCAAAGCCGCAAAAAGGCCATTCAAATATGTGTTTAAGGTGTCGGTAATAAGGTTCGCATTCCAGAGAAAATTAATTTTATATCATTTTAAGGCAAGTCCGGCATATCGTTAGTCTAAGTGGTTGCAAACATTTTCATTTCGGCGCCCAATTAAAATTTTAAGGGTTGTTGGTCCGGGAGGTAGGATTTATTCAAGGAAATTTCCTGCTCTTAAAGGATATTTTTTTCAAATTTTGATTATTTCAAATATTTTTGGTTTTTGGAATATTAAAAAAACCAAACCCTTCTTTTTTTCTACTTTATATTTTTTATAACTTTGCAATTTTTATCAGCCCCTCTTGTATGCTCTTTTCGTGCAGTAAAATTTGGGCAATGCTATGATTTAGTAGTCCTAAGTTGAAATGCAAATTAATAATAAAGACATGTATATTTGAAAAGGTTGACAATATCTGATTCGAGGCAAGACCGGCATATGACGGCCTTTCCTTGTGAAAACTAGACGGACTTCCCAATTATTGCAATTTTAGGTTAGACACATGTTTCAGGTGATAATAACGAAATTAAAGCGATATTAACGAATCGAACACCAGTAATAAGTAAAAGGATTACTAAATTACTTATGTAATCCAAGAAACTCCAAAAACTCCTTCGTGTTTCCCCTTTTTTTATATTTTTTGAGAAAAAAATTTTAAATATTTTTTTTCGTAACAGGTAGTTAGTAGCGACATATCTGTTTCTTAGGTCAAACTAACTTTGCAATATTGTTTTACCCACTGAGCCATATGAAACTAGTCGTTCAAATATGGAAGTTATTGCCGCTAGACGGACTTACCTCCCAGACGGACTTCGACACATTGAACTTACCTAGTGAAATCATCACGTACTATACGTAGAATAATACACCTGTATATTCTACGTATCTTATTACAATTTGTTAACAGTCACACTTACAAAATATAATATCAGCTGCAGATAATTTTAAACAATACATTTAATAAAAAAAAAATCGAAGTGGACACGTGCTAGGGCCGCGCCAAACCGGAATAGCAGCGCAGCGGCGAGGCTTTCAGTGTCAATATGATTTTAAACTTTATCTTTATTATTGTAATACATGTAAATCATAGTATCGCTTGAGAAGTCTACGGTAAGTGTGACAGTGCACTAGCATGTTACTTGTATAATTATCGAAGCAACTATACTTCTCAGAAGTAATGTCAAATGTGTGCCTTACGCTCTGGAGATAAGGTTGAATATTTTGTTATGTTCAATTTTGGTAACATTGGTGACCCTGACGTGGTAATGATGATGATGAATGTAATTTTTATAGTAGCATATGCTTTCAGACCTTAAAACAGCGCCTAAACCCCCAAACTTGTATCTATAAGGAATCCGGAGTTCTCTTAGTATCTTCGGAACCATAGTATACCTTGGTGCCAAATCTTGCGTTTTGGTAGCATATGCTTAGGATGCTTCTCATAAAACCAAAATCATCATACGTTTCCATATAAATTTCGAGGAGTTCCCTCGATTACTCATGGATCCCATCATCAGGTCACCACTTTTGTGAACATGGTACCAAATTGGTGTGAAACCTAATACAACAAAACAAAAATTTCGAAAATCGGTTCACAAACGGCGGAGTAATCGTTGAACATATTAAAAAATATATACACAGCCGAACATATAACCTCCTCGTTTTTTAGAAGTCGGTTAAAAAATTATCAAAATGTTTTATTCCAATTACCCCAGTATTTCTATTTATAAGACATTAAACAATTTCTTTTCTCACTTTTGTCATCAGATTCTGGTAGACCTATACCTACTCAGCGACATTTTACTCAGCGACGCGCTGAACCAAAAATCTGAATAGTGTGCTGAGGTTCTAATTATTTTATAATACTGACAAGTTTTATTAGACATTATTTAAATATTGTTTTGATTGTTAACTAAAATGTTATTTTGTATTGAAAACTAGTAGTAAGTACACTGTTCTCTAAGTCATTTTACTTTTAAGCTACGTAATTTATATTACAATGTGCCATTTATATAATTTTAATCATTCTGATTAAGTATATTAAAATTTATATTGTGACCTTTTTTTTTGTTTTTCAATAAAATTTAAGATCAACTGTGTTCATTACTTAATTTTGGCTACAGCAAACAACGGGAGATGTGTTTATGTTACTGTAAAAGCTCGAACTGCAGTAAATCCTAAGATTTTCTAGTAAAACCTAAGATCTATCAATTCCTAATGGTAAATGTCCAAAAAGGTTTGCGATACGAACTTTTACCACCATATTATACATGATAAATCTTAGGATTTACGTTAATGGCACGGTACCTATACTTATGTTGAAAAAAAATATCAGCCAAGCGCAAATCGGACTCGCGCACGAAGGGTCCCGTACCATTATAGAGCAAAAACATGCCAAAAATTGTATTTTGGTATGGAAGTCCCCTTTAAATCTTTATCAGAGCGAGCGAAGCGAGCCCTAATATATATCCCACAACCTGAACATTTTGTGGTACACTTTACTTGTGCCTTAGGCCATCCCCCGAGCAAACGACCTTGACAATACATTTGCCGCGTCGCCGAGATCGCACCAAAACCCTATTTTTTTACTTATCTTAGTTCAAAAAAAAGGCCTACAAAATTTAAAACGTGGAATATGTAGTTTATGTTATTATCGATCTATCGGCGTGTGTTTCAAATAACAGTAATTTGTAAATACTAAGGAGATGCTGAATGTATGCTTGAATTTTAATAAATCGGTTTTACTTTGGAAGCTGATATCATTAGTATAATAAACAAAAATAGAAAATTTAAAACGTGGAAAGGAATGTTGATATGCTGAAGATTATTGCTGTATTTTTATTATAACTTTGTAGCTTTCAAATTATGAGTTTATAAGCCCCTAAATACGGTAAATTACGGAATCTCAGTAGGGAACGCCCTTAACTGTTCGCGACTCGAAAAGATAAGATTTGGTAACGGTTAATGTTTTTTTTAATAGGATATCATAGGTAACGGTAATAAGTCATGCCAAAGAATGTTCGGCTGTGAACAGCCCTCGTATGCTGTTGTACAAGAAGTTCCGCTCCGCCCTGTTAATTATGTATTTCACAAAAACCGTACATTTTCCCGAAAAACAAAATAGCATATGTCCCTCCACGTGGTCTACTTTATATTATAATATTGGCACACCAAACAACATAAAAAATGCTTCATCAATTTGTATCTCACGAATTGATGAAGCATTTTTTTATGTTATTTCTCAAATCTCTTACAAATAATTTTCGAGCACTCATAAACGATAGGTATATATAGGAATTAAGAGCCCGTCCTCTTTTTCTACTGCTCTCTTCACACTCACGCCCGTCTTTCATATGCCAGGTGAAAAAGGACGATCGCCAAGTTAGCGGGCAGATAGAGCTTTTCTGTTTTTAAAGGGTTTTTTATATTGAAGTGGTAAAAAGTAATTCCAACATTGTATAGACGACTTTCTCAACAGTACATTGTATTTTTTTCATACCGTTAAGACGTCAATACAATCCATAAAAAGGTGATATTCTAAACCTTTTACAGCAAAAATCACAAAACTGTCGCGGGTTTGAGTTGGATTATTTAAAGATACTTAAGAAAAATAAAAAATCTAGCTCCAACACTATATTATAATTGAAATGATCTTACATGTTGTGCATTAAAACATAGAGAAATACTGTATTTTAACTGTTAAATCACGTCTGTTAAATGAGCGAAATCGGCAAAATTTCGTATACGGACTCTTAGTGCTAGCGATATTCGGAGAAAACAAAAAAAAATATGCATTTTTTTACTATCGCTAACTTAACTTAATGAGCACTTAATTCCTATATATCGTTTATGAGCGTGGAATTCGTCAAAGTACTCAAATCAAGAGGAGCATCTCGCTGTTACCGTGAAGTGAGCAGTATTCGGTATAAAAAATAAAAAAATGCATATTTTAATTATTTTTCCCCGCCTATCGCTAGCCCTTAATGAGCACTTAATTCCTATGTTATATCATTAATACTGATCTCTAATATACTGTATAATGGAGGTCAGTGATCATTTATGAGTGTGGAATTCGTCAAAGTACTCAAATCAAATCAACTCACTGATAGTACTGTCAACTGTCAAGTTAGAAGTATACGGTATAAAAATGAGCTTAATTCCTATGTTATTTAAGTGTTACGCTCAAAGACCGAAATCGCTCAATGAGCGAAAAAATAGCTCACAACGTGAAACAGCCACGACGCGAATTTCGCATCGTGGCTCTAATGAAAACGGCCACGACGCGTTCTGGCAATCACAAAAAGGCCATAACATGAAATTCGTGTCGTGGCTGATATGTTATTCGTTTTTCTTGATTTGTTCTTGATTGATTAATCATCCATAGGTATGGAAGATTATATTTGAATTACCACGCGTACTACAAAATATTTTTTCTTTTACTAAATCACTGCATAACGTATTTATCATTTATTTTTTATTATTAACAGCCGTTAGTGTCCCACTGCTGGGCAAAGGCCTCCCCTGCCTCTTTCCACGTGTCTCTATTCTTCGCTGTATTTGGCCACTCTTTGTCTGCAGCGTCTAGCTCGTCGCGCCACCTTTTCTTGGGTCTGCCCCTGTTTCGCCGACCGTTCGGTAGCCACTCCGTAACTAGACGCGCCCATCTGTCCGGGTGCATGCGGGTGACGTGTCCTGTCCAGTTCCATTTTAAGCCAGCCGCTTTCCTGCCCACGTCCATAAGCATCGTTTTGGTTGTTTGTCATGCTTATAATTACTATTTTTAAAATATCCGTAGTTTTATACTATCCGTACTAATAATAATTATTAATAACTGTCTGTCTGGCGCAACGTAGTAGCGGACATCGACTGGTAGTATTATATTAATTAAAATAAAACTATATTTTTATTATTTATTGAGATCAGATTATTTTACTTTATACATATAACTAGCTCTCCCGGCAAACGTTGTTTTGCCCATATTATTTTATTGAATTGACTAAAATATAAGTATGGTGTCCGACCTGGCTTTCTTCGGCATTTTCAAACATTTAAGAAAATAATTAAATGCGCCAATACGACAGTTGAATGAAAGAAGATGACGAAAATTGAAGATGAAAGTGCACAGTTTGGAGTGTGGAGTGTGGACACAGGACATAGCTATATAGTTAGATATAAACTCCCCTCTCGGCTCTCGCACGCGCACCCCCGCCTCTTGATGATGCCCACTTCGCAACCGCGGGCCGTGCAGTAGAAATCGTAATGTTTTAATTTCGTCATAACTTCAAAACCAAACGTCCAATTTTAGTCATTCAAAGACCAAATATTATCTACATAAACTGTACTTATTGACAAAATAATTTATTTTGATAAGGATTAATAGCATGAGTAAAATAAATGCGTTTAAATGTACTCCGAAAAAATTCAAGATTTTTTTAATAAAAAAAATGGTTGGTGTGCCTCACTCGACATAGATAGGTATAGTGTGTCGCGGACTTTTTTGTAGATATTTATAAGATCTACAATTAATTCGAACATTTTATGGTTCTATCTTTTATAGTTTAGGCAGCGTACGCAAAATAAGTAACTTTTTAATTATTTTTTTTCCGAAAAACTCAAATATCTTACGAAAACCAATTTTTTCCAAAGTAAAATGTAGCCTATGTTACTCGTGGATAATGTATAGTTGCGTGTGTACGGTAAATTATACGGCTATTGCTGAACCAAAGATTTCCTTTGGTAGGATTGGTCCTTATGGCCCAAGGATGGATTTAAGATGTAGAGCCACCGCGATTTTTGATGTAATTTTTTTTTAATTTTAGCAGCTTCTGCTCTGGAGGAAAATAGAGTCTCAATCTGTATATAGGCATTAATTATGGTAATATTCCAAGTTCGGTACCATATTCGGATGACTTAAGAATGCTTAATTCATTTTAGGACTCATATTTGTACGATAAAGATGTTAAACAACGTAAAAAGAAAAAGAAGAAGAAGCATTATTTAAACGCGCTAATCTTAGTATGAGTCAGTAATTACTGGTCCGATTTGAAAAATTCTTTCTGTGTTAGATAGCCCATTTATCAAGGAAGGCTATAGGCTATATTTTATTACGCTAAGACTAATAAAAGCGAAGAAATAGAGGAAAATGTGGAAAAAACGGGGGATATTATTTGAAAGGGCTTATTTCACGAACTTCTGGAGTAATTTTTCTGTTATTTGGCACAGATAAAAAGTAGGAACGTGAAGGATTATAGACTATTTATTGTGGACTAATTTGTCAGTGAAATATCTAATTTACGCGGGCGAAGCAGCGTGGTAATATTATAAAGCTGAAGAGTTGTTTGTTTGAACGCGCTAATCTCAGGAGCTACTCATCCGATTTGAAAGAATATTTCAGTGTTTGATAGCCTATTTATCGTGAAAGGCTATAACCTATATTTTATCACGCTAAGACCAATAGGAGCAAAGTTACAGAGGAAAATGTGAAAATAAAGCTGAAGAGTTTGTTGGTTAGTTTGTTTGTTTGAACGCACTAACCTCAAGAACTACTGGCCCGATTTGAAAAAATCTTTCAGTGTTTGATAGCCTATTAATCGAGGAAGCCTATGAGCTATATTTTATCACACTAAGACTAATAAGAGCAAAGATACAGAGGAAAATGAAAAAAAACGGGGAAAATTATTTGAAAGGGCTAATGTCTCACAGACTACTAGAGCAATTTTTATGTTATTTGACACGAATATATTATAGTAGACTACGTGAGACATGGGTTATTAATTTGTGAAAAATATACGGTTTCCGTGAAATTTCAGATTTACGCGGACGAAGTCGCGTGGAACGTCTAGTATTAATAATATGTTTATTGCTCCATTCATCACCATGTCTTTGGCGTGCTGAATAATGCTGCTATCAGCCTCCTTATATTAATTAAGCCCTGTCAACAGCGTTTTCGTTGGTTGAAAATAATATATTCTAAATTTCTTATTTTATTTATTTTTACTATCTTTTATCTAAATATTATTCATAGTGTAAAAGTATTAAATAATATTTTAGTTTCTGTCTGGTATCCGTAACACAAGTCCTTCAGGTACTTACCACGGGGCACAGATTACTAGTATATATCCACGGGGCCACAGTGTGTGGCCGCCACACACGGGGCCCACAGATTACAAGTATATATTTGTAGACACGGGGCCAGCTGTGGGGCCAGCAATGGGGCAGACTGACGTGGTGTGAAGCGTCCATAGATAAATTATATTATTATTTATGGGTCTACCAGAGTCTGATGGCAAAAAGTGAGAAAATAAATTGACTCAAAACATTTTCATCCTTTTTTATTCCTTTAGCGGCTTATTTTATGTGTGAAACATAAAAATATTAAAATTTATCAAATGATCAAGGATTTTCTTGAAAATCTGCTGTCAAAAATTGCCATCAGATTCTGGTAGTCGACCTATAAATTAGGATTTGTGAATGGTTTCACCTGATGGAAAGCAACTTCCGTCGCCCATGGACACTCGCAACTTCAGAAGAGCTGCAGGTGCGTTGCCGGCCTTTAAAGAGGGAATAGGGTAATAGGGGAGGGTAGGGATGGGAAGGGAAGGGAATAGGGGAGGGTCGGGAAGGGAATAGGGTAGGGGATTAGGCCTCCGGTAAACTCACTCACTCGGCAAAACACAGCGCAAGCGCTGTTTCACGCCGGTTTATTTTGCTGAACGCCATTTATTATAAAAAAATATACTGTCACCTAGCTCTGACATTTATGACAGTGACAGATAAATGACTGTCACTGTATGACGCTGTATGGTCTTCTTTCTTTTTCTTCTTTTTTGGCAACTTGACACAAAGGATGTGTATGTTGTGCCACAGACAAGGTAAAAAGGTAAGGAATATGGCGGGAAAACCATATTCCTCCTATTATAATTTTCATCATCGTTTTCATGTATCGTCAGGTCTAAAGTCTAGTCAAAGTCTAAGTAAAAGTCAATACAGTCAAGGAGTCAAGTCGGTCGATTCAGTAAAGTGGTAGACGCTTTACTGAAACTTTCGATGGAGTTTTGGAGGGAACACAAAATAGCACGTTTCTGGATATTACATCACTTTCCTACACTTGTGCATGAACACGAATATCTAATGGTTAATATTCTACCAATATTACACATTAAAAACCCAGCTAACACAATTTTTAGGAAAATAATACAAAAACACAACAGCACTCTTTCACATGCCCGCCAAAACTCCCGCTGTATGGTCACTGTGGACTGTGAACTGTCATACGTCAAATGTATCGAACGCCGCCGCCGCCCGTTGATTCAACTGTCAACAGTCAACTTCTATCATCCATGATTATGTTGCCGACGATCGCGTACCTACCGTGAACCGATTATCGTATAACGTAACAAGAAAGTGTATTAATTAATGAATGTAAATAAGTGTCGATATATAATTACAATATTTCTAGAGCAAACATGGTCACAGTGTTATGTTTAGTGTTAAAAAAATAACAATGTAAGTTAGCATTGTCTTCGGTGCAGTGCTGTGAAAGTTTTCTGTAGTTGTATTTGTGCTTGTATAAAATGACCGAGAAAAGTAAATCCGAGAAGATGACTAATACATCGAAACCAGTTCCCATGAAACTTTTTGCAGCCTGGGAAGTAGACAGGACTCCTTCTAACTGTATCCCCAGGTAAGCAATAGTTTAATAAACATTTATTCAATATCGGTACACGTATTCAATCCAATATCGGTTTCCGATTTGATTTTTGTGAGATATGCGGCACAAATGAGTTCAGATGGAATATTCATTTTCCTTTATGGTGGTATTGTTTATTGAAGAACTTACTGCAGAAGTGTGTAGCTGGTATTAACATAACGATTTTATTCACATTAATTAAAGAACAAAATGATGTTTGTGTTATCATTAAGATAACAACCAAAATATTTCATATTTAATTGTTACGAGTCACAATTTGCTCAATACTAGATTAAATTTATACTTAATTTTAATTCTGTAATACTTAAGTCTATATCCTTTATCTAATATACTTCTATTGTTTTTACCAAGGATTTTCCTGTTATTCTTAAATTTCTTGTAATTGTAAAAAACCTGACAAAAACATTGACGTTTAATACAAACAATTACATACTGTAATATTTAAGATATATTGACATTTTACTTTTTTATGTGTGTTTTATCTTTTATTGTCCGAAACTGGCAATTATTTCAAGCTTTACTTCTAAATAATAAAGAGAAGGCTTTGTTTGTTTGAATTGATTAGGCTACAAAATTACTGTACAATTTGTAATAAAACTTGATACACTAATAGGTTTACCAAAAGGAAGGAAGAACAGAATAGGTATTAGAATTTTGAAATGTTTGGTTCCAATTAGAATTTCTTTTTCATATCATGTAACAAAGTCATGGTCAACATCTATTTGTTACATAATTGTATAGATACAGTGTAAACTCTATGTAACGTCACTCTATTTAGAGACAAACTCTCTGAAGCGTTGAAATCATTTGACATTGGTTGGTTTAGCTTATCGACCATACATTCTGTATAGCATCATGATACACTCTGTATAGCATCGCTCCCACTCTCAATAACGACCAAATCACAACAATTGAGTAATAAAAAGTACATTTAAGTTACTAATATTAGTAAAAACTGTGCAGCTGTGTACGTTTTTTGTCACTTTACAATCCTGCAATTTTCCTTTTTCCTGCAATGAACATGACTTTCGGCATCATGCATACCGAACATTCTAAGAAATTCGTTCTTTTGTTTACAAATTGGTATTGCTTGCACCTGTAGACTGTTTTTGAACATAAAAAGTATCTAAACGTTATCATATTCTCAGATCGTTGATTCTTAGTTGCTAATAAACTTCCAAACAGTAAATGCAGCTAGCGAAAAAAATCACTATATTGACGGAAATTCTTTGATTTTACTATCTCCATTTAACAACAACTACTTTAAATAGGCAAAGAGCATGTTAAAATTAAGTTTTATCCAGTTTTTTCTAAATGTTAATTTAACCCCTCAAGCCCCATAAGCTAACCGGCGAGCGAGACACAATGAATAGCAATAGACTTCCAAAAATCCACGATTGAAGGATTAATAATAACAATTATGGTCCTTTTGCAAGTACTTTTATGACTATGTTTATGCTTATGCTTTTGACAAATAATTATTAAGCATCTAAATTCTAAATGATAGTAATAACTTAATGAAACAATCTACAGTTGAACATAAATGAATATCTTATGTTGACTTTAGATAAAGGTGCTAATAATGCCAGTGTAATTTCAAAAAAAGTCGTTTTTTTCCCTCATGTCCCTTTGTTCCCTTTAATCTTTAAAACTACGCAACGGATTTTAATGATTCCTTCAGTGTTAGATAGCCCATTTATCGAGGAAGGCTATAGGCCAGGGGTTGCCAATCTTTTACAGCCTGCGGCGCACTTACAGTCAATATTTTGTCACGGGCGCCCTATTCTACCTAGCTATTACAAAAATATACATAAATAAACACCTTTAATAATAATAATTATAGTTAGGTTAAGCAAGTAGGTAAATAATAATAAACAAATAGGTATTTAATCATCTGCCTGCTTTGTATAATAATTCATATTATAACTTTATTTTATAATATTAATTGTGGTTATGGATAATCATGGATGATCGACTCACGGCGCCCCTCTTGCCTTTCCACGGCGCACCAGGGCGCCGCGGCGCACAGTTTGGGAACCCCTGCTATAGGCTTTATTTTATCACGCTAAGACTAATAGAAGCGAAGAAATAGAGGAAAATGTGTAAAAAATGGGGAAAATTATTTGAAAGGGGTAACTTGAATCTCAGGAAATTCAAGTATAAGAAGCAAACTAGTTAAAGTACTGTCTTATCCTTTGATAATAATAAGTGATAACCTTAAACAATAACAAGTTGTTTTTGTATGTAAACTTTACAATGCTGATTAAAATAATCCTGTCAGGGCCAATGTTAAGGGAGATCGCAGACGGCAGACTTTTTGTGTGATCGAGTCTGCGGCGCACATACATTCTGCATGGCCGCGCCCTGCAGAATGTATGTGTATGTCGGTTTCTGAGATATTTGAAGACCTTTTAAATATATTTTCTCCCGTTTTTTTCCACATTTTCTTCTATTAGAGTCTAGTGAGGGCCTTAGAACAATTTTTTTTGTGATTACTAACAAGCTAATTTTTGTGAGTAGCTAGATATGTGTAGTGTGTACGCTTCAATAGAATCCGGGGTTCTCAAAACGCGCGTTAGCAAAGCGCGCGTTTCAAAACGCCCAATGTGTTTACGGGCCGGGACACAAAAACACGGCACGACGTCGTACGACGTCGTGCCGTGAGAACTCACGGCGCGCGTCGTAAAAAACTACTGCACGGCGCCGTACGGCGTCGTACGACGTCGCGTCGTAGAAACTCATCTTGAATTTCTATGTGAGTTTCTACGGCACGACGTCGTATGACGCCGTACGGAGCCGTGCCGTGTTTTTGTGTCCCGGCCCTTAGGCCGTGTTCAAACCAAACTGACTGTCAGCCGCCGAATGTGAGCGAACGTTACGCAGTTTATTGTATTTCCGTTCACACCTAACCGACAATACGTTATTACGCTATCTAAGGCCTAGGCGTAGGCGCGGACATTCGATACCGATTATTTTCACGTGTTCAAATTCGTTTATCGCGCAGGAACCGTACATTTTCCGGGATAAAAAGTATTCTATGTCCTTTCCCGGGACTCAAAGTATCTCCATCCTTTTAGCAAAATACCAAATTTCAGCAATATCGGTTCAGCGGTTTGGGCGTGAAGAGGTAACAGACAGACAGACAGACGGACAGACAGACAGGCAGACAGACACACTTTCGCATTTATAATATTAGTAAGTATAAGAAAGTGTTAAGTAAGTAAGGTAAGTATGGATCATAAAGTTAATATACCTAGCGGAATAGAGCAACAATCCCTAGCTGTCAAACGAAACCGAAATTGGTTTTCATCTGTGTGAAAAATATGTGTACGTATAACTACACAAGCATGATTGAACATGAATTCTATGAGATTAAATTGTCAACTTGCGGCACGTGCCGACTGGACGTCAAAAAGAGAGTGCTGTTGTCATGACGCATCACACGTCTCTTTTTACCACGCAGTGTTACTGATAGTGACATCTCTCTTGCTCAGGCCTTTGTTTCTCTATTCCGCTAGGTATATTAACTTTATGGTATGGATAGTAATGGATGTATGCAACCCTCTTATTTCAAGGTCAGAAATGTCGTTTGAGGAGTTAGGGGAGAAATGCGTATAACTATAGGGAAGAGCCAAGTCGCAATACCGCGTTTTATGCTCTATTATAAAAGGCACAGTAAAACGTAATACCGTTATGTAATACTAGGCCCATTCCGCTACAGACGGCCCTTAACGAGAATTTTTAAAATGTGGCATTAGTTACATTTTTGTATTGGAATATACGTAAGAAGATGTGTATTTACTAACAAAACTACTTTTATCGGTAAAAAATGGAATTAGAATAATTTAGAGCGTTTTTAAGCAATATCATCTCAGGGACGCGATATTTTTTCCCATATTTTTTAATTAAAATAGCAGATAATATTTCAAATTAATGTTTAGTTGTAACTTGTAGTATAGTTATACAGCAATACGTCTAAATCTTTTGTATAAATTGCACTAATTTTGTCAGGTAAATAAACAACTGAAAATGAAAAAAAAACTACAATTTGGTGCAGTTTTATTATAAACTTACTAGTATAATTATATATTCCATATCGAAAATTTTAAAATTTGTTAGAGAATTACGATTTAATTCACCTGAGATTTGAGAATTTTGATGTTGCACCCGCGATCGTAAAATGGTTAATAATTTCTAGTACTTATTACTATAATTACTTTTATCTAGCTACATAAGAAGTACACCACGTGAAGGATCATAGGCTATCGATTTTAATCATTTTTTCAGTGGCTATATATATTTTATACTCGTGCGACGCCGGGGCGGGTCGCTAGTGCTGTAATAAACCAATAAATCTTAGTTAATTCTAACGTAGACTAGATAGGTAGTATTTACTCAGATATATTTATTTAACAGTACTCACTAACGAAGGATACTGGGAAATCCTGAGATTTTAAAACAATTTACAATAGACTCGTAATATTAGTTCCCTAGCGCATAACTTCCATAATTTTACCACAGAATTGGATCTTATCACAGACATAGATCAAGATAGATACCACATATTGTGTTACATGTAATTCGCGTGCCATATCGCGTTCCCAAACGACGAGCAATGCTCGTCTTTCGAAAGTCTGTTCTTTAATCTGCTATCGGAATCGAACGTCAATCGGAATTTTAAAAATGCCTAAACGCCTAAATGTTCCGTATTGAGCTGTAGAAATTCAAATAGAAACGTTGGCCTTGATTATGGACACATTTCTTATTGCATCGGTACGTCACAGTTGTAGGAAAAAAGTGACACGCTCGTTTTCATACAAATGGAGCAACATGCGGTATCTAATATCTATCTTGATCTATGTCTGTGGATATACAATAATCTAATCATTACCCTTTCTTTGGTTTGCCGTAGGAACAAATTCCACCAAAAACATACCTGTTAAAATAGCGCCTAGTTCCTATCGGCTAATTTTTGGCCCAAAAAAAGAGTTGAAATCCAATCCAATGCCAAGTTCAGAATTTCAGATGCACTTCATCAATCATAATCATTTTCGTCAACAGCATAATTCATAGTACTTCTAATTTTAACTTGGAATTAAATTCTATAAATATTTTTTGATTATAAAATTAATCAAGTGTTACGTATAGCACAAAAACCTTTAGAAGTATTATGGATGAGGCTGTTGATGAAGATGATTATGAATATTATGATCGATGAAGTGCATCTGAAATTCTGAACTTGGCATTGGATTGGATTTCAACTCTTTTTTTAAGCCAAAAATTAGCCGATAGGAACTAGGCGCCATTTTAACAGGTATGTTTTTGGTGGGATTTCTACACTTTTTTTAAAGACATCATACCCATTTTTTTCTTTTTGTGCCACGCCCGATATAAACAATACTTTCGATAGATGGCACTAGTGGTGTTTGTAAAACTTCGATTAAAGAAGCCAAATTTTTAATATTGTTATTTATTTAATAAACTATACAGTGTGCATTATGCATGCAATATTTTATATTCTATCTCTCCTCCTCCCACTCTCATCGTATTCTCATTGTATCACTGGTACATAAGAATTCTTATCTAAAGTTCGTAGATGAGCCGACTCACGCTTGATAGATTTTTTTTTTGTTAATCGGCATAATAAAACACGACCCGTGTGCCAAATTTCATAACGCTAGGATAAGTGGCCTAGAGGTTTTGATTTCCGGTCAGTGAGTGAGTGAGTCAGTGCCAAAATTAGCTATTTTTACAGGGACATAATATTTCAGGATCTACCGAAGCTATATCTATGAAATAATAACGAACCTTATTGGCATACCTGTCGTATTTTGGTGTACACCTATGAAACATACGCCAATCAAAAGAGAAGATGTTTACAAAGAATAAATATTGTGACAAAATGTCGTAAATAATATACTTTCTGAGTTATTTCAGTTAGAAAATGTATAAATTACATTTTAGATAAAAAACCAGAAATATTTAAAAAAGTATAACATTTACGACATTTTGTCAAAGAGTATATTTGTTGTTTGTAATTATTTTCTCTGTCGATTGACGTATGTTTCATAGGTGTACACGTAAATATTATATCATTTTAAGTACTTGAAACTAAAAAAGGTTCGAACTCTTTTTGTAAACTGCGTATTGCGTAAGTACTAGTATATAAATATAATTACGTAGGTATAATTTTATCTTTGCACTTGCAATAGACACTGAGCTACAGGTGGGTCAAAAATGCGTCGAAATGGTTCGTGTAAATAGTGCACGGCCGCGACATGCGCGCGGCCTGCTGGAACTAGGCCTGCGCACTTCCGTGCGCTTTGATTAGAACTTGACGATATGCACCGACAGAGTCTTTGTTAGCGAATATTGAATTTGCATCGATGATTGTACAATCGGAGGCCTTGGAATAATCCCTTATTAGTAATTGCATGTGTATTATTAGTAATTACTGAACTAGACTTACTAATAAGTCCTTATTAGTAAGTCTAGTTCAGCAATTCTAAATCGCGGTTAGGACTGAATATTTTAGTGCGCCATGCAATGTCATTGTTGACTTGTAAGTTGTAACATATATTCTGATTTGATGATTTTATTAAATTACTTACTAGCGAGCATAGGTCTGTTGGAAGTTTAAAAATGTTCATGGTATGGCACTAAGTACTAACGATCTGAGAATAGACACTAGGTAAGTATTGCATTTGACACGAAAAATAATTCACAATTTTCTCTTCATCAACTAGTAATTAAGGAAGCCTGTTGATACAGACTTATCAGTAGTAATTTTAATTTTCGTCCCAGCGTAGCGCTTTTTTGAAAATGTCTCGTTAATCGCTATAGGTAGTCTAAGGTAGAGCTAGTCTTTAAAGCCGAGCTGGTAGCAATATACCAATAATTAAGCGAGGGTCTCAACTCTCACGCACCTGCTACAAGTGATTTTTGTGATTAATGTTTGTTTAGTAACTAGCATTCCAATCCATACCAGATGAGCACCGGATGTTTTGCATAGCATTAATGAGTGTGTGTTTATCGACCGCTGTTATTGGCTCAACGCGAACCGGGTCATTCGTTATCTGTCTCGTTCAATAAACTCATGCCCACATAATCTAGATGAATTTTCTATACCTACCTGTCTGGGCTGGCCATCTATCACATGGTCGGGAGATTATTCCGCTTAATGGCAGCATTGACTCATTATACCTAAACATAATTGAGAAATACCTCAATATGTCCTTATATTTTATAAGTAAGTCCCCTTTATTGCCTAAAATTTATTATACTTATCTCTAAATATTACTTTGTTTTCACAATTTTAATTTGAACAAAGCCCCGAGATAGTTCTGACTAACTTTTTATTACTGAGTATAAAAACTAAAAATCGAAACATTGTGAGAAGGTCGCACCAAACTCGACGGTACGAGTGCCCTTGATGCGCCTTTATCTCGAGAGCTCGCTCGCGCCACATCACTTTTTTGCCCAAATTAGCGGTATTAGAAGTTGGGTGAAGAATTTACTTACTTAGGTAAACAAGTGGACACTTCTGACAATCTGTCACGTTTTTTATCACGATAATGCTAAAACAGCGATACGAAAAATGTGCGTGTTGTTGTTTATTGGCAACTTGTGTTAGAGATCAACTACGATAACTTGGCGTGCCCCTCCAAAATTCAAAACGTTTGAAGTGCGTTGTCAAACTAGCTATGATTAGTTGACCAACAAATCTTGGTAATAAGTGACATTAACTGAAATATAACGTGTACTGTGATTGGTTGAATACTTACTACATACAAACTCTTTCATAAGGATGTGACTACACACATTGAAACAGTCATTTGGAGCGGCGTGCCAAGTTATCGTAGTTGATCTCTAATTGAAGTCCATTCATCGTTGAACGAGCTGAAGTCGGAAATTACTACTGTCTGCAGAGAGCCGTAATTATCTCATTACATCATTGATAATTGCTAGCGAACAGCTCAGAATCCATTGACACAGGTCGATGACCAAAGGACCTTATTGCTAGCACGCTACTCGAGCCTTAATAGTAATTATTCTAGAGCTCTATACTTACTATTGTTATTAATACTCTAAAGTTTGTATACCATTCGATAATTTATGCAATAATTAAAAGCAACTTTTGTTATGAAACCGATTTGATAAACGCAATATTTAATATTTGAATATCGAACAAAGTTCTCTCCCGATGCGTACAAACTACGAAAGAGTGTCGTCATAATTTCATTGCACTTTGTAATTTGTATGGAGCGTTTCGGGCAGGTCTATTTTATGAGATGTTTGAATTGTCATATTATCTTGGTGAATTTTTAAACTATCAGACACAGAGACATTCTTTCAGCGATGTTCCTATTTTTTAAGGATCTTTAAATTACCAATAAGAAAAAAAATATTCATCATGCCTATTTAAGTTGCTATAATATGGTACAAATATTGGGTTGGTTATTAGTACCCGTATAGTACTTAATTAGTAATCCTCAAACATCAGGTACTAAAAAACTCTCGGCTGGTATGCGATTATACGCGATCGCGAATCGCGTCGTTATGACGGTATCAAATCGTCTACGAATAATAATAATTATTATTTATAACAGCAACGGCCAACCAGGGCCAACGCTCTATTGTCGGAAATTGTACTAAATTGTACAATTCAGAAAGAACAATGGCCAAATCGTACCAGGTGGGTGGTGGCGTCCCGATATGCCATTAGTAGCAAAAATTCCCTAATATTTTAAGGCATCGAAAATCATTAGAAATGTGTTTATAAATAGCCACAAAAAAAAAGATCAATATATTTTAGTTTCGTTATGTTCTGACAGCCGGCGATCATTCGCATTCGTTCTATTTTTTGGCCAATACTCTAGGAAAAATTGAAATAATTAGAAACGAGATCGCCGAATATACACTTGTGGGCTACACCGCAGTCGGGAAAAGGGTAGTTCTTAAGTCTAACATAAAAATAATTGTAAACGTTATTAATTATTATAAAAAATCGTGGCTATTTAGACATAATTCTCAAACGGAATTATGTTTAGAGCATAAGAACAACCAAATCTAACTATAGTTTATTTTGGGACATCAAAAATAAAAGTCGAGTCCAGCTCCTATACAAATTTGGCCATGATTCTTTCACCTGTTGTGCTGCTGTTGCATAATACAAAATCAATCACCTTGTGGATGGTACTTTGTATGTCTTTTTCCCAAGTTTTGGGCATAAATAATATTTCTTGACTCGTCTCGTGACTTAGAAGAACATAACAAAATCATTGCAAGTCAGTTGAGTGTAGTCATCTCGTATCGTTCCAGTTGTATCGAGGGGCCGCGTAATTGTCGGGTATTTTAACTGATCTGATTACGCAGTTGAGGCTCGGAAGTTGGATAGAGATTGAAATAAAAAGGCCAGACACTACACGAATTGTGCGCACGAAAAAACTATTTGAGCTATTGGGCTTGATTTGATTTTTATTGGTCATCTAAGCCGAATTGTCATTAATCGCAACATTTTTTATTTTCTAGAAAATGACTTAAGTATTAAATTAAAAATCGGCCAAGTGCGAGTCGGACTCGCGCACGTTGGGTTCCGTAACGTTATAACTTGTGTTTTAGCCAAAAATTGTGTTTTTTGTATGGGAGACTCCCTTAAATTTTTATTTTATTTTAATATTATTATTAATAAGTACACTTATAATTACGGCCATTGTAAAGATTTCAAGTGCCTACCTGTTGCACTTCTAAATAAAAGCAAAAAAAAAAAGCCAAAAAAATCACGTTTGTTGTAGGTATGGGATCTTAGATCTTAATCCCATCTTAGATATTAATTTTATCTTGTTTTTAGTACTTATTTGTTTTTATAGCGGCAATAGATATATTATAATATAGTTGGTAAATCTTAGGATTTATAGTAATATCATGGTATATGTTGAAAAAAACGGCCAAGTGAGAGTCAGACTCGCGCACGAAGGGTTCCGTACTGTTATAGAGCAAAAACATTGAATTTTTATTTTAATATTATTATAAATTATTAAATTGGTATTAACCGTGGGAGAGCCATGCTCGGCACGAATGGGCCGGCTCGACCAGGTAAATACCACGGACTCACAGAAAACCGGCGTGAAACAGTTGCGCTGTGTTTCGCCGAGTGAGTGAGTTTACCGGGGGCCCAATCCCCCTACCCTATTCCCTACCCTCCCCTACCCCTATTTCCTCTTAAAGGTCGACAGACCTGCAGCTCTTCTGAAGTTACGAGTGTCCATGGGCACCGGAAGTTGCTTTCCATCAAGTGAAATATTTTGCTTTAGGTACATACCTTACCTATTAATTAATCACATATTTTGATTGCCTTTTTACTTTTTTAAAACCAAATATTATAAGAAGAATACTGATTGAATTATAGTAGCTTAGGTAAGCATTATGTTAACTATAATATGTACCTACCTGTTTTGTCTTATAGTTTATTAAGGCATTGTTTTATTCCTAAAACCAACATTTACCAGTTGACAGTAGTAAAACCTAGTATATACCAAATTTTAATGGTAAATGTTCGAAAAAATCGCCGTATTATTAGAAATACTTACATTTAGCAACTCGTGTCGGTAAATCCTAAGATTGACACTTAAATCTTAAGATTTAAATGTAAATCTTAGGATTTACCGACATGAGATGGTAAATGTAAGTATTTCTAATAATACGACGACTTTTTGAACATTTACCGTTAAACTACCATTAAAATTACTACTATTTTAATGATTTATAATAATATTAAAATAAATTAAAGATTTAACGGGGCCTTCCATACCAAAAACACAATTTCTGGCCTGTTTTTGCGCTATAACGACACGGAACCCTTCGTGCGCGAGTCTGACTCTCACTTTGCCGTTTTTTTTCAACATAATATACCATGCCACTAACGTAAATCCTAAGACTCACTAACTTTATGGTGGCAAAATTTCATATCGCAAACCTTTTCGGACATTTACCATTAGGAATTGGTAGATCTTAGGTTTTACTAGAAAATCTTAGGATTTACTGCAGTTCGAGCTTTTACAGTAACATATATATGTTATAGTCAAAGTCCGATACACAGTCTCTTCGCGGAAGGACTGGTTTATCCTAGGTTTGGCCAAAGCCGTCAGGCGATCCCCGAAATACATTTCAATTTCGCCCTTTGCCTGAAGTATTTTTAGTCAAACCCAGGAGCTCCTAACTTTTCAGTCAAACGTCGAAAGTAAATTATTCTGTTTCGGTTTTGGCCTAGTCAATCCTAGAAGCGACTGCAAAACTCGGTCAAACGTTGATCTGAACATGTTTAAACAGGTTCATAATGTCTCTCGCGGTGTTCCGACCGATTGTTTTGTCATTTCATGTTCGTTCATTGAGCGTGCGGGCGTGTAATTGTGTAAAATTGAAGATGAGTGAATCAAACGGTGTTGTTGTTACTAACTAACATCCGTATATTCCAAAGCATTTATTTATTTATTTTATACTTTATTGCACATCGTACAAAAGGCGGGCCTAATGCCACACGGCATTCTCTCAAAGCATCTCAAATATAAAAGTGAAAATCACGTAAGCTGACCAATCAGGTGTCAGAACTGGCAGAGTTAAGCGGTTAAGACTTGAAAGCTGCTTAAATGATAAAATGCTTCCAAATATACGAAGATAAGACACTTCATACCTATATCGGAGTTTGACTCGTCAAACCCCGATTTAATAAAATTGTGTTTTGACGTTTGCCTGAACAAATTAGTCCCTCCCAGGTTTGACGAAAATTGTTTAGTCAAAGGCCGAAAATTTACATTTGTTTGGGCTTTGACTAAGTCATTCAGTCTGACCTGAGGATTGACCAGTCCAACCTAGGAGCGCCGGAGCTTCGGAGTTTGCCTATAACATATATATATATATATATATATATATATATATATATATATATATATATATATATATATATATATATATATATATATATAATTGGAATCTCGGAAAAGGCATCATTTTCAGAAAATGTCATTTTATTCGTGTTTTATCTAATACCGAGCAAGGCTCGGTCAAATAGCTAGTTATTATTATACGTAGGTACATAGGTTTGGTACTGTTTCAATGTATGTTTCTGGTACCTAATCACTGTTTTTTTTAATACTTTGTCATTGAATTTTCAGTAATTTTAATTGATTTTTAATTGTTGTACCTATTTATCCATGCACGCGGGTTTTTGTTTTTTTTTTATTATTTATCGTTCCATTTAATATTAAAACTGCAAGTTATATACACATATTATTTAGAATCAGTGTTTAAAATCCTTTATTTTGATACCCCATTCGATATGCTTGGTAGTTTTTTTTTTACCTTACAATATGGCGTCAAACATCCGCCATTTTGGTTTTTAGTTTTATCACCTATCTAAGAACACATAGGCTACTAAGACAAATCTAACGATACCTCAAATGTGAGAATCCGCTTAGAGGTTCTGAAGATACGAGGTAATAAAGAATATTACATACATACATACATATAGATCAACTACGATAACGTGGTGCGCCCCTCCAAATGACTGTTTCAATGTGTGTAGTCACATCCTTATTTTTTTTTATTAAATAAGGGGGCAAACGAGCAAACGGGTCACCTGATGGTAAGCAACTACCGTCGCCCATGGACACTCGCAACATCAGAAGAGCTGCAGGTGCGTTGCCGGCCTTTTGAGAGGGAATACGCTCTTTTCTTGAAGGTTTGCAGGTCGTATAGGTCCGGAAATACTGCTGGTGACAGTTCGTTCCAGAGTTTTACAGTGCGCGACAGAAAGTTAAGCGAAAAACGCACTGTGGAAGACTGTCACTCATCAAGGTGATGAGGATGATATGTTTTTCGCGTGGGACGATGGCGAAAAGTTGCAGGTGGTATGATTCCGAACAATTCCTCAGAGCACTCCCCGTGATACAACCGATTATGAAAGAGTTTGTATGTAGTAAGTATTCAACCAATCACAGTACACGTAATATTTCAGTTAATGTCACTTATTACCAAGATTTGTTGGTCAACTAATCATAACTAGCCTACCGCGCAAGACAACGCACTTCAAACGTTTTGACAACGCACTTCAAACGTTTTGAATTTTGGAGGGGCGCGCCATGTTATCGTAGTTGATCTCTACAAAATACGCGCCAAAAACATAACCCTCCTGGCAGTCGGGTAAAAAAACCGGCCAAGTGCGTGTCGGGCCACGCACAATACATATGGTGGTAAAAGTTCGTATCGCAAACCTTTTCGGACATTTACCATTAGGGATTGGTAGATCTTAGGTTTTACTAGTAAATCTTAGGATTTACTGCAGTTAAAGCTTTTACAGTAACATATACATATATACAAGAATTGTTCGTTTAAAGATATAAGATAATAATAAATAATTTTAATAATAATAAATAAATAATAATAAATAATCTTTATTTGCAAAAATATGGTCATATAAGATGGTACAATTTTACAGTGTCTCACATATTTTGGTCGATTTTCTCGACATGCAAACATTTATTGTAGGTAGATACACTTAGAAACATCAACACGGTAGTTTTTCAATTTTTTATTAGATTGGTTGTCAAAATGGTCAGATGTCTACAACTAAAAAGTCGCAAATAAAATAAATTAATAAAAAAATCAAAAAACCCGACTGCAAAAAATGTTAGCTAAAAAGAACGAAACAAGACCACAGAATATATATTAGTTGTACCAAACTTGCTTTAATTGATACGACTCTTGCTTACGAGTTTCATGCCAGGATGAATAGAAGGTTACATAGGTAGAAAAATGTAGAAGAAAGTGGATTATAAAATGCAGTCGGAGGCATAATATTTTATGATTTATGAAACTTGATGCAAAATGCCTCTGACTGCATTTTGTAATCCACTTTCTTCTTCTACATTTTTCTATGTAACCTTCTATTCATCCTGGCATGAAACTCGTAAGCAAGAGTCGTATCAATTAAAGCATGGATTCGATGACTCCGGCAGAATTAGGTCTTGTTTCGTTCGTTTTAGTTATCATTTTTTGCAGTCGGGTTTTTTTGATTTTTTAATTAAGTAATTTATTTTATTTACATAAAAGTATTAACTATTTTTATCCTTATTTGCATTATATCGACTTCATGACATTAAGTACAATAACAATCTTTTGTATATAATATTGTATTTTAATATTACATATACAAAAGATTATTAGAATATTATCGGCCTTTCAAATCTGTTGATATACTGTCCGCTTTGTGGAAAGAAAAGAGCGAATAGACTTAATTTATTTCTACAGGCTTTACCACGTATTATGCCATCATAAGAAATCGAGAGATTTCTGTCTATTTTTATCATAGACTTATAATATATACTGTCGTATAGACCACCTGACAACCACAAAATGCGTGACGATTTTTGATCTGTCAATGTGTGCTACTGATGTATATTTTACTATCGATAGTATTGTCCGTTTGAGTTATTTTACCTGCTTTTCTATGAGAAATAAATAAAATGCAACTTTGACAGATTTTGTAATTCAAATTAGGTATCATATATTTTATTTAGCAGAAAAAGGTGACGATTGAAAAGTAGCTACAGATTTTCGTTTGGGGTGATTTTTCAATCGTCGGATATGTTATAACATGAGGTTCTTATAAGGGTAAATAATATACACATTTTAAAGTTACTTACTTATTATTCAGGTAAAAACTATCTGACAAATCAGCCCTTACATTAATAGAAATGCAAATATAAAGTTGAAAGTAAACGACACACATAGTATATTATTTATTCTTAAATTAAATACATATCATAATACCCTTACACCCCCATTAGATTTTTAGATTAGTTTTATGTTCTTGTTAAATACCGATAGGCATATCGATAAATTTGATTCAAGCCCCTAGCTAGCGTATATGTAAACAATTATGATGAAAAATTTTTCTTCAAAAATTGTGTAATATAAGAACAATAGTACCTTTACTTATGCAAAATATGAAAGTAAAAGGGAGGATTAACAATATTTTGTTTGAAATAGAGAACTAAAGACAGAATATAGCGAAAATAAACACATCGTAGCAATTAGGATATGAAGATTAATTACCTGTGAAATCTATATTTTTCAGGATTACTTCTATGATTTACACTGCAATCACTCACAGAACAAGTTACCATTGTTATATGTAATAGTATTTGTAGAAGATAATAAAGGATTTAAACAATAAATTGCAAATACCGAAAGGGCATAAAAACTTGTGACGACTTGTGGACGACCTGTCAAATGAAAGTGGTTAAAGTTTTTATTAGAGTGCCTCTCTCTTTTTATTTTGTTATAATTCCATAAAGGATTTTCTTCTCTCTCGCACTCTTTGTTGGTCTATGCATCATAGGTTTATGATTTTTATCGGCTTTTGAGAGAAACAAGTACTCAAGGAATGTCTACTTGTGCACACATGACACAACATAATATGAATGAAATCGGAAGAGGGAATGATTGAAATCGTTCACAGTTCGGAGGAAGTAGTGATTCACGACCGATTTCCGCGAGATGAACGTGAGACACGCCGTCATTGTTTGACTCACGTTGCGATCACGTAATTTCACATAGACGCGACAGTCGAGATCCACAAAGATTTATTCAAGTGTATTTGGAATTGAATTCAAGATATAATGTAATTTGTGGGTGTAACAATTACCCATCTTAATATATATAAATCTCATGTCACTATGTTTGTCCTCAATGGACTCCTAAACCATTTAACCGATTATAATAAAATTCGCACACCATGTGCAGTTCGATCCAACTTGAGAGATAGGATAGTTTAAATCTCAAATTATAGTCGCAATTTTAATTTATTGCTAATTATCTTAATATATATAAATCTCGTGTCACAATGTTTGTCCTCAATGGACTCCTAAACCACTTAACCGATTATAATAAAATTCGCACACCATGTGCAGTTCGATCCAACTTGAGAGATAGGATAGTTTAAATCTCAAATTATAGTTGCAATTTTAATTTATTGCTAATTATTTGTCTATAAAGAGCGACCATTGTTTATGCGACGCGGGTCACGGGATAGCGATGGACGTTGCCATGGTGACATACTTATATTTTAGTCACTAATTCAATAAAATAAAACGGGCGATATACTTAATATAATATGGCAAAGAAACGTTTGCCGGGACAGCTAGTATACTAATAAAATAATCCAGATGTGAATAGACGTTATATATATTAATACGTGAGATAAAAACTTTGTAACCCTTTTTACGAAAAATGGGGATAAAATTTCGCACAGTTATAGTTTATATGGAGAAGGAGTGCATCGAGCCAATATTATTTTAAAATTATGCTTTTAAATCATATATATTTTTTTAACAAATAAAACGTTACACACACTACAGCTGCACTACTACTAAGAAAGATGACAGATTTTTGAGTGACCAAAATTGTGTTTTTGTATGGAAGCCCCCTTAATTTTTTTTATTTGTTTCTAATATTATTATTAAATATTAA
Source organism: Lysandra bellargus (assembly GCA_905333045.1). Classification (NCBI taxonomy): domain Eukaryota; kingdom Metazoa; phylum Arthropoda; class Insecta; order Lepidoptera; family Lycaenidae; genus Lysandra; species Lysandra bellargus. Next base: position 3,677,227 of record HG995321.1, read on the forward strand.
AGTACACATAATTATTATAAAAGAGGAGTTTGTGAAAAATTCAAGTATTATACCTGTTGCCATTATTTATTAAATAGAGCAAAAGAGGCCAAAAAAATCACGTTTGTTGCATAGGAGCCCCCTTAAATATTAATTTTATTTTATTTTTAGTATTTGTTGTTATAGCGGCAACAGATATATATGTATGTATAGTTGTATACATATCTTATATATAAAAATGGATTTTCAAATGTGTTAGTCGCGCTAAAACTCGAAAACGGCTGAACGGATTGGGCTGATTTTAGTCGAGAAGTCCAGAGAAGGTTTTAAAGTGACACGAAGTTCACCGGGACAGCTAGTATAATATAATCTGTGAAAATTTATTTACTGTTCTCGAGTTGTAACTCTGTCTCTGGGCTGTAGCCTAGAGACAGACGGACTAGACGGACAGACAACGAAGTCTTAGTACCTAATAGGGTCCCGTTTTTACCCTTTGGGTACGGAACTCTAAAAACAAAAGCTACGTAGAGTTCATTCTACTGTACGTCTAGTACACTGTACAGGAAGACCACACGGGAAAAAACAAGGAATGCCAAAAATTTACAATAATTAAGAGAAAAACAGTTTTTAAAGTTTGAAAGTCTATATTTCTTTCATTTTGGACTCTTTTATGTGAAAAATTGAAACAACTTATTACTAGGTTAACATATGCCTTGCCTGTACATCTAAAACTTGATTTGTTTAAATAAGTTTTAATGTTATGATTCAGAATCTGAAGTTAGTGACTACACTCCATAGCTGAAACCATCGATGTCATTGACATTCCTGGTTTTTGCATTCACTATTACAAACTAAATGTCAAATGACAAGGACGGTTTTTAACGTTTGACGCGCGGACATAACCGTTTCTTGCTATGGACCAAAAAATACATTGAACTATAAAAGTTGACTGCGATGATTTTACCCAATTCTGATTTTTGTAATAGAATCTTTTCCTTAAAAGCTAACAGATGGCATTAAAAAGTCAGTTTCACAAAAAAGGTGACATTCCTTGTTTTTCCCGTGTGGTCTTCAGTCAGAATCTCTACAACGTAGAATCACTATCTATTGTTAGTAGTTACCAATGAGTATTTAATTCGTAGTTACGTAACATTCGTAACTCGATCTTGTTCAGTGACATATGAAAGTTTTGAACGAATGAAAGTTGAGAGTTGAGCAGTTGATTTAACGCAGTTTAAATAATATTCAGTACACCAACATCATCTTAAGCCGTTTGAATCGAGTTGTTTTATGTATGTGCAATCTGATAGAGAGTCAGTCCAAAATGGCCACCTTGAGTGTTTCATATTATTGCTTAATTTCAAATTTCGTTAAACGGAGTAATAAGTAAGTAATAATGTCTTATGGAATAATATAATGTAACATCGATTTTAACTGATTGGCTTTTCTGAATGACATTCTGTTGAAATGGCAAATAGGTAAATTGTTAGATGTTACTATGGTTCTTTCAAAACATTTTACGATTCACTGAAAGTGTCAATTTTAGAACCGCAGAACGAGGCATCACGTCGCGCGCTTTTCTTTGTGTTGAGCACGATCTTTTTTTAAAAGAAACGGCTTTGTTACACTACTGTATTTTATATTTGTATTGTGATAATAATGTTATGAGCGGATTTTATGTAACGGTGGAATCAATTCCGGCTTATGTCACCAGGCGCTCGATATTATCACACGATCTTGTTGTATTGTTGTATTTATCTCACACTACCTTATGTGATAAATTCTGCTGTGAGATTAAAATACTGTTGATAATGAATAGTAGTTACCAGGCAGTTTTTTTTTCTCTTATTATGTCATTATGTAAATAAAACAAAAGTTTGATAATAATTAACAATCTTTCATTACTTTTAAATTGTTTATGTCACTTTGATTACAGGTAAATTGCTCTTTCGTAAGTGTGGATTTTAAAGTTTTATTTTTGTTCACCAAAATGTGATGTAAAATTCATATTTGGGGGTGTGCGACATATCACTTGGTAAGTACATAATATTTTAATCAAATTCTTAAATCTGAAAGGCAAAACAAATACTTGCCTAATATTGCACAAAAATGTAACATAAGAACGTAAGGGTGCGTCCACATTTGTATCATTTGCGCGATCAGATCTCCGATCAGATCTCCGTCGCGTATCATCGAAGCGTGTCAAAATGATACGCGTATCATGATACGCCCTGATCGCTATTAACCGCGTATCTGATACGTGTCGTATCAAATACACGCATGATCGGCAGAATGATCTAATAGGCGTCCACGCTATGATAAGCATACTTGATGCGGCGCGATGATCGCGACGGTGATCTGATCGGAGATCAGATCGCGCAAATGCTACAAATGTGGACGCACCGTAACGCAGAATTACTAGGCCTAGTTCAGAATAGTAAGGTTTTACTTACTTAATAAATAAATAATAATAAATTAATAATAATGAGCCCGCAGGGCAGCTTGTGGCGAGCTGTTGGGGAGTAGCGACCCCACGCACCCGAGTGCTCCCATGGAAGCCCCTGTTCTCCATCTCTGACACTAACGAAGAATCAGACCCTACCTCTGCCTTGCCTTAACCGGCCGGTCAGAATGGAGTCGCAAGAGCTTCGGTTCGGAGGAAGGTTGTGAAGCGTAAGTGGCGAGTGGGCGACGTGGTGGGGACCCTCTGAGTAAGCAAATGATCGGCGTTTAAAGTCCAGCGACACCTCTCCTGTATCCTGCCTCAAGCCGATCTGTAAATGTTTCCGCCTCAGTGCACCGTGCGCGCGACCATTTTGAGGGGCCCATTCGAAAAGTTGGCGAGTCACCGGCTGCCAACTTTATGGTACATACATGTTACCACGTTGTCGGCAGACGCCATAGGGCATAGACCATAGTCCTTTCATAGACCCAGTTATCCAATCCCCTAGCAACCCACTAGGGAATGCAATCCCGATACCGCGGGATCCCGATCTCGCGAGATCTCGTGAAATTTTTCGGGATCAATCCCAACGCATCATATTATGACGAAATCCCGTTCGAGATTGACGGGATTGGGCGGCAGTGGTCAGCGACGCTACACACATCCACTCGGGGTGCAAGCGGCAGTACTAATCAAAGATGACTTGCCTCCTTCAATGATAGCAGAAGATTAGAATTTACGTGCTGCACAAACTAATAAATCGCTTCAAGAGGAATTAGAAGAAACTCTGCGAGCGTCTAAAAGACGTCTTTTGACACTCTTTTAGAGCACGAGCTGAGACAAATTAGAGTCTACCTTAAAAAGAAATGGATTTATCTGAGTGTGGAGGAACAAGGGGGCGATTTTTGCAGTTTGCATATAATTGCTTCGCCACGCTGTTGCCAACCAGTGTTGAGTCGGAGAGGGTATCCGAATTTAACAATTTTTTAAAACTAGACGGGATCCCGAAAATTCTCGAATTTGCAATCTCGAGTCGGGATTGCATTCCCTACATCCCACACATAATAGCCCTGTATCATTTATAGTATCCATTCTCTGCAATAGTCCTACAATGGCCGCTAGCTCTCCTTGGTCGTACTCTCATAGTGCGGACAGGGAGAGTCGCCGGCTAGTGTCACATACGTTTAGATTAAATTGTGTACCGTGGCCTCTACGTGTTGTCTTCGGCCCTACGCATGCCTAGTCGGCAAGTTACTAAGTACCTAGTGTTACTAATTATGTTAGTTACAATTTAAATTTAATTAAAACAAATGGAAGTAGAATAACATAGCAAATGTCTCGTTTTGCAGAGCCTGGCTTAGCAAAACAACATTAGAAACGGAAAAGAATCGACATACTAATTAGTGATTACTGACAGATACTAGTGATAAAATTTCGCATTTCCTTTGTCAATCTGTCACTTCTATTCTTGCGAAGAAAGAAACCGCTTCTATGGTGGCCGTGCTAGGCCTAATGCCTGTATGTAGGTAATGTAGGTCATATTCACGAAGTAGCGTTTTCTATAACCTGACTGACTGGTGACTAAATGGAATACACAGAAAAGTAGTTTTCCTACATCTCACCTGTCAGCTTGTCACGACATTCAATAAATTAGATTTAAAAATATATTATATTTACTTTTTTTCTTCTATTTATAATTTTGTAGAGTAGGTTTAAATGGAAAGTGGTGAATTAAATTAGTAATATTATTGGGATAAGATTTATGTTTATCAATCAAGTTGCACGTAACTTCGTTCGCAAATTTGTCGTTCAAGAATTCAGCGTTAAATTTTCCGCACTTAAAAACTGGCCTTTATTTTGCCCTTTTTCGCGGCACCCAACCATTCCCCAGTTTCTGTTTTCTTTTTATCAAAATCGCAAAACAGCAGTTTGAGCATTTAAGAGGTAATAGATAGACACGTTAAATAATTTTAATGTCATATTATAATGTTACTGTACCTATTATCGCCTATCAAAAAATTATTTACTAATCGTATACAGATTTTGAATTTGCATATTTTCATTTAATTTTACATATTCTGCCAATTTTCATGCATATTTCAAGCATTTTTCATGTATATTTGCATGGATGTAACAAGCTGTTTTTATATTGCATATAATCCAGTCTCTAAATTAATATTTTATTGACATCATAGCTCCTCATCTTGCAATGATTTTCAATGAGTGCATAAAGAGTGGTGTTTTTCCTGACTTAATGAAGCACAGTAAGATTGTACCATTATTTAAAGCGGGAATTAAATCTGATCCAACAAATTATAGGCCTATATCGATTTTACCAACTCTTAGTAAAATTTTTGAAAAAATAATTTTAAAACAATTATTGGTACACTTTAATTCAAACAATTTATTACATGACAATCAATACGGATTTACTAAGAGTCGATCCACAACGGATGCTGGTATAGGTCTTCTTTGTAGTATATTTCAAGCTTGGGAGGAGTCGCAGGACGCTCTAGGTGTCTTTTGCGACCTCTCCAAAGCCTTCGATTGTGTGGATCATGCTACATTGATCAGGAAATTGCGCCACTATGGCATAAAGGACTCAGCTCTTAGCCTCTTGACTTCTTACCTTATAAACAGGACTCAAAGGGTTGAAGTAAACGGTAACATGTCCAATGGAACCAAAATAGAATTAGGTGTCCCACAGGGATCTATTTTAGGCCCATTTCTTTTTCTCATCTATATAAATGACTTACCTTACCTTGTTAAGGAAAATGATAATGAGATAGTACTTTTTGCTGATGACACTTCACTTATTTTTAAAGTGAAGCGACAACAGTCAAATTACGACGAGGTAAACAGTGCTCTCTCAAAAATAGTACATTGGTTTAATGCTAATAACTTACTTTTAAATTCTAGTAAAACTAAATGTGTAAAGTTCACTTTGCCCAATGTTAGGCAAGTCCAAACCAATGTACTATTGAATGATGAGAAGATGAATTTGGTAGACACCACTGTATTCTTAGGTATAACACTTGATAGTAAATTACAGTGGGGTCCTCATATTGTTAATCTTGCAGGTAGGCTCAGTTCTGCGGCATATGCAGTCAGAAAAATTAGAGAAATTTCTGATGAAGACACGGCACGATTAGTATATTTTAGTTATTTTCATAGTAGAATGTCATATGGAATCCTTTTATGGGGAAGCGCTGCCGACATTAATACAATATTTGTGCTGCAGAAGCGAGCCATACGCTCTATTTATAAAATGTCTTCTTTTGAATCTCTGAGAGATAAATTTAAAGAAATTGGTATTCTAACTGTTGCTTCTCAATACATTTTGGATAATGTAATATATGTTAGAAAAAATATAAGTAAATTTAAAGCTAAAAGTGACATTCACTGTAGGAACACCAGAAATAAGCACAAGCTGGATTTGCCGATGATCAGACTTAGTAAAGTTAGTAAATCTTTTAAAGGTCAGTGTATACGCCTGTACAATAAAATCCCAGAAAGCGTTCAAAATCTTTCGATTAATAAATTTAAAAAAGTAGTCAAAGAACGTTTGTGTGCCAAAGCCTATTATAAGGTCAATGATTTCATAAACGATGGCACATCTTGGGAGTAGGATGGCTGCTTGCAAGGCTACTTCTACATCATTATAATATAACTTACAATAATCATGTATGGATGTTGACATTGTATAATAATTTTAAGTTACAATTGTAAATTTTATTTTAAAAAGATTAATTTTTTTCTCACTTTTTTGGTAAAAGTGGGACCCCGTGCGAGTTTCTTACGCCGGTTCTTCTCGCCGGGATAGTTCCCGAACCGGTGGTAGGCACCAGTAGTATCAACGTTCTGAAAGTATTTGTTGCAAATCTATTCGGAAATAAAACAATTTTTATTTATTTTATTTATTATATGTATATATCTTGTTAAATCCCAAATCTCAAAAAAACCTACAATTTTTTTTTTCTTATTTTTAGAAGACAATAAAAGTATGTTATGTTCAGTCGTCTATAAGTAATTTGTATTTATACTAGCATGCATCGTTGACCGCGGCCGAGGCGACTCGCGCGTAATATTTAACCGGTGACGTCATCGGAAGCGCGAATAGCTGCATATCGTGGAATTCCGACAGTAATTTAAAATAGTCTTTGGCTATTCGGATAGTGATAATAATTAAAGATGAACTTTTTGAAGTGAAAACCTTCTTTAGCGGCGTTACGGTGCGTCCATATTTGTATCATTTGCGCGATCAGATCTCCGATCAGATCACCGTCGCGATCATCGCGCCGTATCAAGTATGCGTATCATAGTATGGACGCCTATTAGATCATTCTGCCGATCATGCGTGTATTTGATACGACACGTATCAGATACGTGGTTAATAGCGATCGGGGCGTATCATGATACGCGTATCATTTTGACACGCTTCGATGATACGCGACGGAGATCTGATCGGAGATCTGATCGCGCAAATTATACAAATGTAGACGCACCCTTATGTACTTTTGAAATGTAAAAATGTTAAACTCGCGTCAGAACCAACTAAGGGCCGGGCCGGTTTTCACGGCACGGCGCCGTGAAAACTCACTTCGCGCGTCGTAAAAAACTACTGCACGGCGCCGTACGGCGTCGTACGACGTCGCGTCGTAGAAACTCATCTTGAATTTCTATGTGAGTTTCTACGGCACGACGTCGTACGACGCCGTACGGCGCCGTGCCGTGATTTTTTAACACGCGCCGTGAATTCTCACGACGCGGCACCGTACGGCGCGTACGTCGCCGTACGATGCCGTACGGCGCCGTGCCGTGTTTTTGTGTCCCGGCCCTAACAGCCCAATGGTGTTCCTGCTTCTCAACTGTCGGCAGAGCCCCGGGATACAAATTCGCGATGGGACTCGTGATTTGATAAAAAAATAATATTTTATACATATAATACACTATACAGACTATACAGGGTGTAACAAAAACTAGTGATAATACTTTAGGGTGTGTACGTGTTCCCTGTAGAGAGTTCACTGTGAAAGTAGCAGCGCGGAAAAACGAAAAATTTTTTTCACTTTTGTATGGCGAAACTCGTGACGCTCGGGCCCTTGCCCATACAAAAGTGAAAAAAAATTTTGGTCTTTCAGCGCTGCTACTTTCACAGTGAACTCTCTACAGGGAACACGTACACACCCTAAAGTATTATCACTTGTTTTTGTTACACCCTGTATTTATGGAAGTCTGTTAAAAATTCGTAAGATGAAGGGAGAGTAAACCGCGGCGCGGCTTAGTAGAGAGTAGAGACTAGAGGAACACATACTATGACCCTCTCTTTCTACCGATCGGCAAAAATGTATGCCGATGTTTCGTTTTCTTTTTTCCCGGTACCCCTCCAGAGTAGAACCCGTTGTTTTTTTGGCCAAGAGGAACATTATTTTTGTATGACGATTGGCTTGCACTGTCAAATATTTTTTTCTCATAAACCACCTTACTCCCACAGTGTCACAATTTTAGAAAGTGGGTGCCTACATAGTGCATAGTTATGACTTAAGACAGACCACGTTTCTAATATTTTATATTATATCATTACATAGTACCTAAGGGCCGGGACACAAAAACACGGCACGGCGCCGTACGGTGCCGCGCCGTGAGAAGTCACGGCGCGCGTCGTAAAAAACTACTGCACGGCGCCGTACGGCGTCGTACGATGTCGCGTCGTAGAAACTCATCTTGAATTTCTATGTGAGTTTCTACGGCACGACGTCGTACGACGCTGCACGGCGCCGTGCCGTAGTTTTTTACGACGCGCGCCGTGAATTCTCACGGCGCGGCAGCGTACGACGCCGTACGGCGCCGTGCCGTGTTTTTGTGTCCCGGCCCTAACGCCTTAAAGACATCAAATATTATTACATTTTCAAGCACCAATCGCTATATTGATAGCACTCGGCAGTAAAACTTTTAATATGTTTCAGTTTAATACATATCAATTATCAATATTGCCTATATTGCTCGACAGTCGATACGTTTACAATAAAACATATTGAAATTCAGTTTACATCCTCTGAAGTTATTAATATTATGTGGTACCTATAAGTTCAGATCATGATACATTATGATATTTTCATTTAAATTTTACCTATCAGAGTTATAATTATTTGTATTTAAGGTCACTTTTTTTTTGACCGTAATACATAAGCAAAATTTTTTCTTAACGTAAAGGCTACAGGCCTTTGATTAGTTTGATTAGTGCAAGTGCAAGTGACTAGTAATTGAGGCAGTGGAGTGCAGGTGTGTAGTGCAAGTAGTGTCCAATTCTTATTTAGTGGCTCTTTAGTAATTTAATTTAATAAATTCAGTAGTAGCTGTCAACACGAGCGTCCAAGTTTCAAAAATAAAACTGCCATTTTGACATGTTCTTCATTTTTAATATTGGTTTTATTAAAAACGAGCTTTTGCCCGAGGCTTCGCTGGCGTTAAGAAGTATTATTATGTATACAAACTTTGATCCCCTATTTTCACCCCTTGGAGGTAGAATTGATCAAAATCCTTTCTTAGCGGATGCCTACGTCATAACATCTACCTGCATGCCAAATTTCAGCCCGATCGGTCCAGTGGTTTGGGCTGTGCGTTGATAGATCAACATGTCAGTCAGTCACCTTTGAGTTTTATATATAAAGACTATTTGACCATGAAGTATTTTTATATGTCCTTTCCCAGGACTCAAAGTATCTTCATGCCAAATTTCAGCAAAATCGGTTCTGACCTTTGAGGTATAAACGTGAAGAGGTAACAGACAGACAGACACACATTCGCATTTATGATATTATTAGTATATTAGTAAGTAATAAGTATGGATTAGTATAGAAGTAATTGAAAGGGTGTCCTTTTGTACTTTTAATAGGTATATATAATAATGATATACTTTAATTATCTATGGACGCTTCACACGGCACACCACGTCAGTCTGGCCCATAAAGTTAATATACCTAGCGGAATAATAGTAACAATCTTGAGCTGTCAAACAAAACCAAAATTGGTTTTCATCTGTCACGCACTTGCACTCGCAAAAAATAGAACACGCTTTTAATCATGTTACTACGCAGCCGACTAGTCACTTGCACTAATCAGTCGCTGTCCACACTTACTTTTTACTAATCAATCATCACCTGTACTAGTCACCTGCACTTAATCACTAATCAAAGTAAATACAGAACTAATCACGTTACTACGCAGCCGGCTAATCACTTGCACTAAACAGTCGCTGTCCACACTTACTTTTTCCTAATAACTAATCACCTGCCCTAATCACTTGCACTTATTACTAATGAAAGTGAATACGGGCCTTTAGTTCTTTCTAGAAGCACATCTTTGACTCTCTATATTCAATCTCAAGCAGGTAGAGTTTTTCTTATGCCAATTTCTCTGTTGTTTATTTATACTAGTTGGTATCCCAAGTACAAAACATTTTCTGAGTGTTCGCATTGTCATGGGATGAAAAAAATAGGAATGTATTAAAAAAAAAACTTCAGATAATTGGAGAGGATAACAGTTTGGAGAGCGAAGGCTCGCAGTAGGCATTGTGGTGGGCCGATCGATTTTCCGCCGGCTGCATCCGACGTAGGTGTTGCCATAATCGGATCAGATTACTACTGCGCAGTTGTTCGTCTCGCCCTTATTAAGACATCGAAGGCTATCAATTTTATATTAAACTACATCAATATTGGTTATCTAAGTATGCCTTTTGAATAAGTTCTTTATGTTTGTTTTTAATTTATACGTTAATGAAGGATTTTAAGATTTCACCAACGTTTAGGTATTTCACAATTATTGTTAGTTAATAAATTAATAATTAATAATGATAAAACAATTAAAGAAATATTTTTTTCCCTCTGCTTCATCTTTTCCGAAGATTTCCAAGTCCCTATTTCTCAATGGAAGATCTTTCAAACTCAAGTTGCTAAAAATTTAGGTATTAATGATTGTTCTAATAATACCATTAATTATTGCTTGTCATTAACACCAGTATTTAATACATAATTCAACAGAATAAATTAATCGTTAATACAAAGTAATAAATGGAATCCATGCAACTATTAGTAGTGCGTCAGTCGTCATAAAATTATGTCGGCTATCTTGATATAGATTATAACCCGACCACATTAAGCAGGTCCACCACCTGCCTATTTAAAATCAATTACATTTACAGTGCATAATTTTCATACTATTAAGTTTGTAACATAATAATAAATAATAATTATCAATAAGCAATGTATTATTCTGTATTTAATCGAAACTTGGATAAATTATCCAATTAGTCCCGAAAAGTTTATTATTGCAAAAATATAGAAATAATATATCTATAATGAACAACACCCGATAAATGTAGAGCTTCAAACTAATCAAGATTTTAATTAATGAAGCTGTTATAAGCATATTATCTGTTGGCTATCTATAGTATCTAGCCTTGGACGTTTCAACTTTCAGGTCGTTTGTTAGACCTTGCGATATTTTAGTGCCATATATTATGTTCGCTATTTATTGTAGAACTTATTTTTAGTGTTTAAATATTTTGAAGTAAATTTTTGTACAGGAACCTAGGTAATTACATTTTAAGCTGAAAAATAACTCAAACATGTTAAATATTTTCGTATGAGAAAATGATTTTGGTATTACGTATGTATGAGAATTTCGAGGGTAACCCGGGCTCTTAAGATTTATCATTCCTCTGTCTATGAACTCGAATAATAATCGATTAAAAAAACGATATACCTATTAAAATGGCAAAAGAGGCGGGGCGCGGCGATTCCTTTGAATCGATTCCGCGCGTACGGGTATTCCCATCACTAAAGCGCTCTTGTGACGTCACAGTAGACCGTGTGAAAAAAGTGACACGCTCGTGTTCATACAAATGGAGCGACATAGCGCTTCTATCTAGATCTTATTTCTGTGCTTGAGTCACATTTTTTAAACTAAGTGCAACCATGACTAAAATATGTACAATTACTTATAGCGTTTAGGTACCTACATATTAATAGTTGTGCATTCAGAGATGGGTGCACTTAAAGCGTTTTCTGATGAACTCATAGTGAGTCACGAGTCACGACATTTGTCGTTAAATATTATCCTGATCCCCTAGTCAAACTGCTTTCGCTAGTTTCAATAACGAAATTACATGTCAAAAATGTTTGAGATTTGACATAACGTATAGTTAAGTGTCATGGGCTATGGCGCTTACGATGCGTTAGGTATGTAAATCCCGTAAATTTTTGACATCTAACCTCGCTATAGAAATGAGTGAGTAGGTACATTTTGACCAGGGAAAGCTCCCTGATCCCTTGACATGAATCGAATGTCGACTTCATATTATTATCGACCGCTTACGGCCTGTTCACATCTCCACTTCACGACGTCGTCAACGTGGAAAGTTGCGGTAACGTGGCACAGTACGTTGACGTCAACGTAACGTGAAAATGCACGTCATGGTGTACCAACATTTTACGCCTTTTTTTCTTAAATCTCTCTCTTCATCTTCTTAACAATATAGAAGCAGAATACGTATTGTGCGGTCCACCGTCCACCGTCCATATAATAATGTACAGATAAGTAGTAAATAATGTAGCAGTTTTACAAGGCATGGTGACGTACAATGTTGTTACATTGTGACGTGCATTTTTACGTTACGTTGACGGTAATTTTTACGTCACGACACGTACCGTGCCACGTTGCAGTCTGTCCACATCTCCACGTCACGACGTCGTCAACGTGGAACGGTGCGGTAACGTGGCACGTTACGTTGTCGTGACGTGCAAATTTACGTCAACGTAACGTGAAAATGCACGTCACCACGACGCTACGTTGCACGTCGCCTTGCCTTGTAAAATTCTACTTATTGTGCATTAACTAGGGTATGTTATTCGAATAGAAAAAGTGTACGGTACGGCAACGTCACCGCAAAAGTGACAAGATTTACGGTGTCGAATCTCGATCCGTTGCGCTTGCTCAGTTAATACTTAATGCACAATAGGTAGAATTTTACAAGGCACGGCGACGTGCAACGTTGTGCCGTCGTGACGTGCATTTTCACGTTACGTTAACGTAAATTTGCGTCGTGACAACGTAACGGGCCACGTAACCGCACCGTTCCACGTTGACGACGTCGCGTCGTGACGTGGACATGTGGACAGGCCCGTACCGCACCGTTCCACGTTGACGACGTGGCGTCGAGACGTGGACATGTGGACAGGCCCGTACCGCACCGTTCCACGTTGACGACGCCGCGTCGTGACGTGGACATGTGGACAGGCCCATACTGCACCGTTCCACGTTGACGACGTCGCGTCGTGACGTGGACATGTGGACAGGCCCGTACCGCACCGTTCCACGTTGACGACGTCGCGTCGTGATGTGGAGATGTGGACAGGCTCTTATTGTCAATAGGACATATTTCTGCAATGTTTTCACGCTAGAGGTAGCACCAGCATATTATACAATAAACAAAAAGTTTTGTTCGACGTTTGATAACGTTTCTGTCAAAATTCTGATATATGGGCGAGGCCGCCAATTTTTGCTGATTTTGCAATAATTTTTCTCCGCCCTTTGTATTTTAAAAAGTATTGTGTTTATCTTATGCTCGAAAACTGATTCTAACGAAGAAAACAAAGTGTTGCAGCATGCATTAGAATTATTTGAGTTCCAATAATAGTCTAAAAATATATTTACAATTGGACATAAAAAAAGGTAAGAAAATAGCTTAAAATATACAATCCGCCGTTAAAGTGCACCTCGCACTTTAACTGTCGCTGTACCAGTAAGTATGACAGATTTGAAGATAAATCTGATATGTTATCAATACTTATATAAAATATGGCTATTACCTCATCTAATTCTTATAGTATTTTAAGATAACTTAAACTTTTTCTAATCAAATGAATCGTTAGAAACATCAATTCTACCCCACATTTTAAACGTCATCAATAATACCGATTTATTGTTATCGTTGGGTGTTAGGGAAGGTAAAATCGGGAAGTGGCAACGCTGAGTTTTTACGTATTCTATGGAAAATCTTGTAATATTCACCATTTCTCGACAGTTCACATTTGAACCTCAGTCGGGTTGTGTACACAGTTTTTTCAAAGGAAGTTTTTTTGTGACACAAATGTAAGTATTACTGTTTCACATAAAACGATCAATGCATCATGTGAGTAGTCAAAAGGGCCATGTTTTGGGCTATAATACAAACCGCATTGTGTATTATTTACAGAGATAAGTTTGATTTTCTCTGCGCTATGATAGCCTCTACGCTATCATTTTGGTGCTTCAACGGCATATTTCTCAACGCTATGATAGCGTAGAGAAATAAATTCCCTACAATTTGGGTGCTCCAACGTCACAAGCAGCGTAGATTTTCTTTCTCTCGCAAAATTTTTCTGCGTCATATCAGCAAAAATTGGCGGCCTCACCCATATTATACGTGTGCAACAATGTCGGATATTGATCGGTTTATTTATTGAATATGCTAGTAGCACCTAGTAGTGCCCATCTGCACCGACCTTTGCGTAATATTCTCTATTCCATACATTTTTGATCGGTGATTCTATAAAGAATAAAGACGGGATAAAGAAAGCGTGTTAAATAAGCTGGGTTCGGATTGGGCACGCTTTAAATTCATCTCAGGTACGACATCCTGTGTTTCTCCGCTAAAGTGGCTGCACTTTCACCGGCGCGCTCGCCGACCGGCGCGGCGCCGTGCCCAATCGACCGAGCGAACCACCCGCCTATGACTAAACGTACCGCTTCAACCCCGTTTATATTGTCTCAATTAGGGTTGCCATTTCGCTAAACCGAAAAACCGGACAAAGCAGCCGGACATTAATATAAAAAAGCCGGAAACTCTCCCTAAACTCTACACTCTCAGTTGAACAATACGTGCGACAGCGCGTGTACAAATTTTCTGTTTTTGACCGACTTCCAAAAAGGAGGAGGTAATAATATGTTCGTTTGTATGTATCTTTTTTTTAACTGACTTCAAAAAAAGGAGGTTATTTTTTTCTTTTTGTATGTTCAACAATTACTCAGCCGTTTGTGGTCCGATTTTCAAAATTCTTTTTGTATTGTATAGGGTTTAACTCGAATTTGGTACCATGTTCACAAAAGTGGTGATCTGATGATGGGATCCTTGAGGAATCGAGGGGACTCCTTGAAATTTGTATGGAAACATATAGTGATTTCGATTTTTTGTGAAGTATTCGAGGTAAATGCTACCAAAAAGTAAGACTTTGCACCAGGTTATCCCTGGATCCGAAGGTACCAAACAGAACTTTTGAATGCTTATAGGTACAGGTTCGGGAATTTCGGCGTTGTTTAAACAACTGAAAGCATAAGCTAATACATCAATTTGATTAATCATCATCATCACAACCATAATTATACCATGAGTCATCACACTATGACCCAATTATTGGTATGTACTTTTCGTGATATTTTGCATCGAAGCAGATGTTTTTGATGATGATTTCGCTGTTTGTGGACCGATTTTCAAAATTCTCGTGTTGTTGTATCTAAAGACATAATCTTAATTTTGTATAACAATTACGAAAGTGGTAAGCTGATGATGGGATCTATGAGCAATCGAGGGAAATCCTTGAAATTTATCAAAACACTCATAGTGGTTAAAATGTTGTTTCTAGTAAGTTAAACATATGTTACGAATAAGAGAAACTTCATACGAAGGTGTCTCTAGGTGCAAAGGCACTGAACAGAACTCCTGAACCTTTAAAGATAAAATTGTGGAAATTGCAGCATCGCTTCTAGATAACTGCAAGCATTTAACACAATTTCGCTTACAGTAACATAATGTGAAGAGTTAACATTCGTATTGGTTGTTTACGCGTAAATTTTGTAGATACTTAAGGGCGATTCCGCTAGAGACGACCATTAACACGAATTTTTAAAGTATAGCATTTGTTACGTTTTTATATTGAATTATAAATAAAAAGATGTATATTTACTAGCAAAAGAACTTTTATGAGTAAAAATTGTAATTTGAATGATTTAGATCATTTTGAAGTGATATCATCTAACGGCGCGAGAAAAACTGCTTATGCCACACATGATCATTTTTACTCTAAATCACTAGCTCGAAGTTGAATTTCATTACATAATATTGACTATATAACATAAGTTTCTATTTCGGTGCAAAAAAAAAACAACAATTTTTAAATAGTTTTCAAACATTATTAAAGGAAAATTGCCATGGTTGCGCCCGCGATAAGAAAGGTACAAAAGTTTAGTTTTCTCGCTAAAATATGTTGTTAATAATTTAAAACTTTGTGAAAGTAAGGAGAAATGTGAGGAAAATTAGAATTAATCATTGGAACAAACTATTTTATTATTTTTAATAAAAAAAACAGAACCTTTAAAGTGGTTGCGCCCGCGATCGAAGTAGTACAATTGGAAATGCAACAAATTATTTTTTGACTATTCTAATGATGTTCGTCTTATTTCATATTATTAAGGTAAATAATAACGTTAGATTATATTTGTTATCAATACTTTACATGTAATTACAAGATTTATAAAAATTTGAATGGAGTCACATCGTGTTTTATATTTTTCGAAATATTTCATGTATTACTTAACAGATGTTTCAAAATGATGATTTATATTATTTTATTTTTAAATATTTTAGAAGAAATGCTACAAATGACAGGAAAAATAATAAATATTTAATATTTTTCTTTGAAAAAAATATTTTTACTTAAAATTCTCCCATATTATTTTAAATTATGAATATTAATTTTGAATAAAAGGTTTGCTGTAGTTCGGTTTTATAACAATATATCGAAAAAGGTTTGCTTATGTTACATTATTAAATTGTTTCTAGTGATGTAGACGATTTCTTTTCTCAGATCGATACATGACTGATAATTAAAAAATAATAAAATTTTAAATAGTATTATTACAATTTACTAATAATGTTATGTATTGCATATCAAAAATGTAGAAATTAGTCGCAGACTTATGAATAAATTCAATTTCTTTAGACTCGTTGCGCCCGCGATATTCTGATGTTGCACCCGCGATCGTGAAAATTGTTAATAATTCCTAGTACTAATTACTTAAATTAATTGTATCTAGTTAAATCATTTCTTTGTCTTATACACTTTTGAAATGTGGGTTAATAAATTACTAAAAGTTCCACAATCAGCAGTATTCTCAAATAAACTCGTCCGAGTTCTTAATAAAGGACCAATTTGGTTGCACCCGCGATAGTACTTCAAACATGTTTTGTGGCTTTTCTTAGATTTAATTTTAGTGTTCATTTACAATTTATGATTAAACTAGTTAAAATGTATCCCTTCAAAAGATAATTTATTAATAAATGTGTTTTATTTTGTCAGTGGGACGCTTTAAGTGCGTCAAAGTGTTGCACCCGCGATAATGGAATCGCCCTTAACTAAAAAGAGTGAAATTATTATTTTTAACAAAAAATTAAAACTGACTTCCAAGGTAAAAACAATAGTAATATTAATATGAACTAAAAAGTATTAAATAACTCTTACTCTTTAATAGCACGCCTTTTTCAGAATTCGTCTAAATCTCAACTATTTCTGTACATATACAGTCTTCATTACTTTGAAGTCGGTACCAGTCCCAAAAGTTTCAGATATTCTGAAATTACTGAACTCACGATTAATGCGCTATATCGAAAGTAATTTAACCGCAAGGGCAATTTCATACTTAATTTGTATGACTATAAAGTCGTGAATACGCTGCGGCCAGAAGCTATCGGCTCGCTCGGAAAACATGCGAAAAAACGTAATTATAATCATTTAAAAAATAACTAGGAGCATTTGAGCAAAATGCTTCTATACGATTTTGAGTTGCAAAGGTGTCTATCAATTAGACTAATTTCCTACAATACATCTATTTTCGTTTAAAAATAGTTCTTCTCAAACCTAGATAAGGCTATGAAGATATGTATATCTCATTACCAGATTTGTAACATTTCTTAGGGTCCTATAGTATTACGGCAAAAAGGACAGTTTTTTTCAAAATAGCGCCTTAAATTAGCTGGTACCGACTTGAAAGTAATGAAGGCTGTAGTATACAGTACAGAAATAGTTGAGATTTAGACGAATTCTGAAAAAGGCACTATTAAAGAGTAAGAGTTATTTAATACTTTTTAGTTCATATATTACTATTGTTTTTACCTTGGAAGTGGGTTTTAAATTTTTTGTTAAAAATAATAATATTAAAACAATTTAACATCTATTTTTAGAAAACATCTTGTAGATATAAAACCTTGGGCGTTCCACGCCAAGCGGACAGGAAAAAAAGGTCGATGTCTCCGATTTCGATAATATTTGAGTATGTTGTACCTATATATAATATGACTACGTGTACCAAATATTTTTGTAAAATAATGACTAGTTTAAGATTTGTAGGACTTTGAAACTGTCGACAACCGGTTGGCATATGTTGCTTCGAAGCCGATTAAAGTGTCATAAAATTATATGATCTTATTTTTTTGCGCTTGTATTTATTACTTCATTAACTATAAATAAATAAATAAATAAAATATCTTTTTATTCAAAATAGGTATCATGATACTCTTTTTGAAAGTCGAACGAAGAAACTACGTTGCCTACCACCGGTTCGGGAACTACCCCGCCGAGAAGAACCGGTGTAAGAAACTCGCACGAGGCCATCTTTTACTAAAAAAATGGAAAATTACAATGTTATGGCTTACAGCTATGTAACAAAAATAAAAGAAAAGTAACCTGCATGGAGCCACCCTATTCCCAAGGTGTGCTGTCCTCGATTAACTTTTTAACCGTATTTTTGAAAATAAAAGCAAGTATTTTTTTTTTGCAAAAAAAATGAAAATATATTTTTTTTCCTTGATTTTCGCAAAGAGACGCGAGACCCTCTCGATTTATATATTTTTTTCATGAAAATAGCTAAATTTATGTAGAATATTCCTGCACTACTTCTATAATGGGCCGGGAGGTGGTTTAGGAGATAGACTGAAAATACTACCGAAGGGTGACGTCCAGCGCCACCACGTGGCGCTCTACCGGCCTCGTCTATGCCCGCAACTTGTGCCGCGTTAACTAAAAATCGGCCAAGTGCGAGTCGGACTCGCGCACGTATGGTTCCGTACCATTTAAAAAAAGAAGGCAAAAAAAAAATGTATTTTTGTATGGGAGCCCCCCTTAAATATTTATTTTATTTTTATTAAAGTACAAGTACTTTTGTAAATATTTCAAGTGCCTACATGTAGCCATTATTGATATAAAACAAAATAGGCCAAAAAAATCACGTTCGTTGTATGATACCCCCCTTAAATATTTGATTTATTTTGTTTTTAGTAGTTTGTTGTTATATCAGCAATAGAAATACTTCTGTGAAAATTTCAACGCTTTAGCTATTTGACCTTGTATCCAGCTCGTAAATATAAAAAAAAAAAGTTCCATATTTGAAAATTTTACCGCGTTAATTTTTAATAGCTTCGAAACAAATAATTTTCATAGACGTGTGAAAGTGATTTTTAATTTTGTGTGATTGTTTCTTAAGTAATATTTGAATATTATTATGACTTTTAACGCTGATCGCTGTTACAATCCGTTTAATTTGCCTAGACACAAAAAAACTAAAGATTTAAGGAAATTATCACAAATTTTAGCAAAAAAGTGGTCTATTAAAAACAATAAGTTATACGTATGTAAGCAGTGTAGATGCCGTCTTGTTAAAGTAAACCCGATAACCACTGATAACGACATGATTCTAAGTAGCCACTCGTCAATGCAATCCAGCAATTTTCCAGAAGAAAATATAATGCCCACGAAGTCAACACAGACAAACTACATGTCCATTGACAACGAAATAATTTCACAACTTAAAGAGAAGTTTAATGACACTTCTACATCTGTTTCTGAGAAGACAATGATTCTCACATTAGCACCGAAAACTTGGAGCGAAAGTAAACTTGCCGACGAATTTAACACCTCCAGACGGCAAGCGAGAAAAGCCAAGCAACTGGTTGCGCAAAAGGGGATTTTGTCATCACCCAATCCACGAGAGGGCCGCAAGTTAACATTAGAAGTTGTAGATTTAGTAAAAAAATATTATCTTAGAGAAGACAACACTAGAATGATGCCTGGAAAAAAAGACTTTGTGTCTGTTAAGTTACATGATGGCCAAAGAGTTCAGTTACAAAAACAGCTCATAATGTGTAACATCAATGAATTGTATCAACAGTTTAAATTAGAATACACAAAAGTAGGCCTCTCAAAATTTTTTCATTACGTCCTAAACAGTGCGTTTTTGTTGGTGATTCGGGCACTCATATAGTCTGTGTGTGTATTTATGATCAAAATGTTAAATTGATGCTGATCGGGGGAGATATTGCATCGCTCACTTCGGAGTCCGCTATGCCCCTGTCGTCGTACAAGGATTGCTTGAAAAAGATGATGTGTCCAGATCCGACACCAGCTTGCCATTTAATGACAAAAAAGTCGCCACTGAACGAAAAATGCCACTCTTGCCCTGGCCTTGTCGGAATTCGAGAGCACTTAAGAAATACATTTGACACAAATCAAGTGACTAGTGTTCAGTTTGATACATGGCTTGGTACAGACCGATTTACAATCGTCACTCAAGTTCTTCCATCTGATGAATTTGTCGACAGTCTTTGCTCAGAATTACTTTAAAACCTCACGCCTACATAGCAGATCAGCAAACCCAGTATTTTAAATTATTATAATCTATTTTGGAGGGTGACATAATTATGCAATGCGATTTTGCTGAAAACTACAGCTTTGTGGTTCAAGACGCTGCCCAGTCGTTCCACTGGAATAACGACCAGGCTACTCTCCTGACATGTGTGTATTATTACAGAAAGGAGCTAGAGTTGAAATGTTGAAATGTTGAAATGTTAAAGTGTTGTCATGATATCGAATGACCTGAAACATGACACTGCAACGTTTTATACTTTTCAAAAAATGATACACAAACATTTGCAGGAAAAACGTATATTCACAAATAAATACCTTTATTTAACCGATGGTGCACCCCAGCACTTTAAAAACAGATTCAACTTTATTAACCTGTATTATTTTAAAGAGGATTTTAATACAGAGGCAGAATTTCATTTTCATGCCACTGCTCACGGCAAAGGGCCATGCGATGGACTTGGAGGCAACCTAAAACGTCTGGCGACTCGGGCCAGTCTACAGTCGACGCCAGACAAAGCTATAACAACACCCGAGCGTTTATACCAATGGGCGAAAAAATCAATGCCTCAAACGCAGGTTTTATATGCACCAAAAGAAGACATTGAACAAAATAGATTATTTTTAAAGAGCAGGTTCGCATCAGCAGTGACAATACCAGGCACTAAAAAATATCATGCCTTCATTCCCACTGCCGAAGGTATTATGATAAAACGCACAAGTACCAGTGAAACGTTTAAAATTGTAAAAATTTGTAAATAAATAAATTCATTTAACAGTAAGTTAATTCGTTTCATTCTAAATAACAAACTACCAGGAAATATAAAGTGGCAGCATAGACGCGGTAGCGCGACACGTGGTGGCGCGGTGGCGCTGGACGCCACCCTTCGGTAATATTTTCAGTCTATCTCCTAAACCACTTCCCGGCCCATTATAGAAGTAGTGCAGGAATACATAATTATTATAAATTTAGCTATTTTCATGAAAAAAATAAAAAAAAATCGAGAGGGTCCCTCTTCGCGAAAATCAAGGAAAAAAATATATTTTAATTTTTTTTGCAAAAAAATTTTTTTTTTTATTTTCAAAAATACGGTTAAAAAGCTCAGTTAATGAAGTAATAAATACAATCGCAAAAAAATAAAATCATATAATTTTATGACACTTTAATCGGCTTCGAAGCAACATATTATGCCAACCGGTTGTCGACAGTTTCAAAGTCCTATAAATCTTAAACTAGTCATTATTTTACAAAAATATTTGGTACACGTAGTCATATTATGTATAGGTACAACATACTCAAATATTATCGAAAGCGGAGACATCGACCTTTTTTCCTGTCCGCTTGGCGTGGAACGCCCCCATCTGTCTAAAATTGGTAGTATTTTATCTATACTAATATTATAACGCGGAAGAGTTTGTTTGAACTCGCTAATCTAAGGAACTACTGGTTCGATTTGAAAAATTCTTTCAGTGTTAGATAGCCCATTTATCGAGGAAGGCTATAGGCTATATTTTTTACGCTCAGATTAATAAGAGCGAAGAAATAGAGGAAAGTGTGGAAAAAAACGGGGGAAAATTATTTGAAAAGGCTTATTTGAACGCGCTAATCTCAGGAACAAAAAAAATTATTTTAGTGTTAGATAGTCCATTTGTCGAGGAAGGCTATAGGCTATATTTTATCACGCTAAGACTAATAGGAGCGAAGAAATAGAGGAAAATGTGGATAAAACGGAAGAAATTATTTGAAAGCGCTTATCGCACGAACTACTAGAGCAATTTTCCTGTTATTTGGCACAGATAAGTAGTAGACCACGTGAAGGATCATAGGCTATATTTGTGGACTAATTTGTCTGTGAAATATCTAATTTACGAGGTGAAGCCGCGCGGAACTCTCTTAACGCGGAAAGCTATACAAAAGCCTGACTCCCTTTAATTTTGGCCGGACACGCAATCAAAAAGCCTGTATCCGGCCTTATCCGGACGCTTGGCAACCCTAGTATCAATGATACAGTGAAAGTAGCTGCAAGTAGCGAAAAAACACGGCTGAATTAAATTTAAATATAGGTTCATTCACGAATGTATGTAAGAGGATATTACCTCTTAGTAATGAAAGTATTTACGCATAGCATAGCATACGCAAGCAAGGTGTCAATTCCAATGTGCAAACAGACCTTTGCAATTTGCATATTATACATAAACGGGAATATCTCTTTGTATAACTCTGTCTCTCTTGCTGTCTGATTGTCTGGTGCCTCTTCGCGTGCGGTGAAATAAGGTATGGATATACTAGGTTCTGTAAAGGACATACTGGATAGTTTTTAACCCAGAAAATGTACAGTTTGTGATTAAACGTCTATTAATACCTATTTTGCAAGAGGTTCAACAAGCGCTTAAAACCTCTTTGTATTACGAACGCTATAGCAGCCGCTTCCTTAATAGATATACGGTTTCAATGTTCCAAAAACATTACTACTAATAAATTAAAACACGACAACATTCTGTCCTTCCTTGATGAATGGTTCTGAGCTAGTAATACTCATAAAACGTAACAAGTAACAATACATTATACAATATAAACACAATATAAAGAATGGAATTCTGATGAGTATATCTCACATTTTACTTTTATAACATAACTTGAAGTTAATTAACAATTAGCTCGTTGGATGTTAACGTTGATACCGGCCAGAAAAACACTCATTAGATTAACATAAATTAAGTTTGGAGCACCCAAATTAATAATAATAAAAGCTCGGTAAACATAAAGCTCTACGGTCTACTTAATTAAAAAGCTGGAGTTCGTGCCTACGCGCTACGCCGAGATTGCAATATTGTTTTTACGACCCTGTTTCATTAGGTCGGCTTTTTCTTACTTTAAGCATAGCTTTAAGCTTATTACAAAACAAGCGTTTTTAAGAAAACTTTCTGTAAGTAATTGGGACGGAAATAAGTACTAGAAGACAATATTATATCATGAAGTTTCTCTACCTAATATAGAGGCTTATATTACCAAGTACATAATATAAAGTCACTGCTTGGTTAAGTCCTAGTTATCTAGCCTAAAAAAATTAATGGCTCAAATTTTAAACTTTAAAGTATCTAGCATCCAGACAATGCATATTCCAATCGTTTTGCTTCGTTAAAATCCTAGACATGAGGGAAAGTACCCGTAATCTTTCGTACAAAAGGCATTTAGTACGGTAAAGGTCGTCAGCATCATTGACTGATAACTACATCCTTCAACTGCGTGAAAGTAAATTTTATTGTTATTATTCATTGGTTTCGTTGGACTCATCAAAATAGAATTGCTCTTTTGCGTCTATTTGTGTAAACTCAAGCTAGAGATGTAATATGTTAACGTAGGCGCTAGAACTTACGTTTTAGGAACTATTAACTATGATCTAATACTTTAATTTTTGAAATAAATTAGGAACAAATCAAATTAGATCAATGCAAACCGTCCATTTTTAGGGTTCCGTAGCCAAATGGCAAAAAACGGAACCCTTATTTAGATTCGTCATGTCTGTCTGTCTGTCTGTCCGTCCGAATGTCACAGCCACTTTTCTCCGAAACTATAAGGGTCTACACAGACGGACTGCATTTCAACTGCAATCCAACTGCAAATTGCAGTTCAAGTGCAATTTGAATGCAGTTGACACGACTGCAATACGACTCCACGCCTACTGCACGCCGACTGCAACTGAACTGCAATTCGACTGCGCGCTTGGTTTGCAGTTCTATTGCAGTCGTATTGCAGTCGTGTCAACTGCATTCAAACTGCACTTGAACTGCAATTTGCAGTTGAATTGCAGTTGAAATGCAGTCCGTCTGTCTAGACCCTAAGAGCTATACTATTGAAACTTGGTAATTAGATGTAATCAGTGAACCGCATTAAGATTTTGATACAAAAATGGAAAAATTATTAAAAATTTTAGGGGTCCCCATTGGTACTTGCTGAAACAAAAAAAAAAGATTTTTCATCTAACCTATGCGTGTGGGGTATCTATGGATAGGTCTTCAAAAATCATATTGGGGTTTCTTTATGGGTTGGGGGTTGTAAAAGAAACCTTAAAATATCATGTCAATAAATAAAATATAATGTCCATAAAATTATATAAAATTAATAAATATCATGTCAATAAATTAAATTAGCGATGAAATGTAAACTGAAATTAATGTATAAGTAATAATAATTTAAATGTCCTGTAATAAAATTGAATTTGATAGGCATGTCTGGTCGTTTATGGACATTATATTTTATTTATTGACATGATATTTTAATTTAGTTTAATTTATTTGACATTCATATAGATATTAATTTTTATAATTTTAATATTATGGACAATTAAATTAAATTATTGGTGATGAAATTAGACAATTGTATCGTCTTAAGTTTTATTATTATTAGTTTGACATCGTTTATATTAATTTGTTTGACATTTAATAATTTTATAGAAAATTTTGTGACATATTTTAATTATAATTTAGAAATTTAACAATTATTACTTAATTTTAGGCTCTGAAATCTGTATATGTGACATTACCAGCATAAAATTATTAATTTATCAATATAAAATAGGTAAATCCAACTAAATATTAATTTTAACATTAGTAGAAAATACTCTTATTTGGAATAAAAATTCTACCAAATTGTAAAAAAATACCATGATGCTGACAACCCTAATGTTTGTTTTGATTATATTTAATTATTTAAAACTACCGACGTTAAACTTACACCTGATGATGAATGATTTCGAAACCGGTCGTGTAATTTGTTAAAAAAGTTATAATAATATCGTAATATAGTGGATAAAGTGCAAGAAAAAGTGTGTTTTATTAGTGTTCAACATGAATTTCCACCAAGAACCGTCAGTACAATCAATTACATATATTTCATAAAGTTATTGAACATTTTAATTCTGATGAAAACTAGCCAAGTCAAATTTAATCTAGTTTAAGATCCCCTTTTCTTCTTTTTGTAAATGGATCCTTGGATTCCTTGGTGAGTCGCCAATGCTGGAATAAGTGTCAAAAACTCTCTAATTACTTCAAATTATCCCGCTTTTTCCATTGACAATGCTTCTTCTTACAAGAGTAATTGGATCCTTGGATTTCTTGGTGAGTGATGATTCGCCAACGCTAGAATGAGTGGCGAAAACTCTGCTGTTAAAGGTCTAATGACAGAACAATGCTTTGGCACAGTTATCGTAATAAATAAAGTAAGGAGTTTTTGAATGACTCTCTGGCAATATAATATGTATTCTGATTTTCTACTTTTTTCTCTGGGTTGTTTCTGTTGCATACAAATTGAGAAAAGAGTGATAATATAATGTTATTTATTTACGATGTTTAAATGAATGTAGATGCATTATCGCATCCTTGTTGTTAACGTGTAAATATTTACACGATAATGAACTTGTGATAGGCTCGTGGAAGTGTCCCAAAATAAAACTTTGAACCGATAAATGAAAATATGATTTCGGCTGTATTTTATTAGAGTTCGAAATTGCTCAAACTAGGACATCTCTACGTACACGTGAAATGTATAAAAGCTGTAATAATAGTACACTTTTGGGGTTATCGAACTGGAATTTAAACATTCCGTTCCCCGCCTCGCCAACAATGCCATTAGAAGTATTGGAATACCGTGTAGATGATTGTATATTGACAAGTAATATTAAAAAAAACTATAACTTGTCTACATAGAACATAAAAAATGTTGAAGAAAATATATCCTATATGTTGCTTGCGGTATCGTTAGTCGTTACTAAATCTAATGGCACTGTATGTTATATACGTTTATGTACCTACACACATAGACTAGAAAATCATTTAACTACCCTTCCTTTCGGCTTCGAAGTCGGGTATAAAATATTAATTAGGGAGCTGGTGAGCATTTAGGTATATGATTTGCACAAGTTTCGCATCGAGGTAGATTGCAGTTTACGTCATTACGAATTGATTTGGTCCAGTCGATTAAAGTCCTGCGTCGCTGCGTTTTCGCGTTACAGCCGATTGAAGTTGCTTAAAAAAAAGGGGATATTAAATCATTTATACATGTATGCCTCTGGGGTTCATGGTCACAAACAGCTTGGAAACGAAGAAAATCGAAGAGGCAGACATTCGGGGCTCTGCATTATTATGGGGCGGAGTTGTAAAAATGTTTAAAAAAAAAGCTCTAAGTAATTTGCACACGGTTCTCATTGCGCCCATTCGATTCATTATGACTCCGTGGATATGAAAAAACATTTGGCAGACATTTTGCTCACTGATTTTTAGGTGTATAACTGTTTGAAATTCACGGAATCAAGGGGAAGCGGGTATCCGGTATTGCATGGGATTATTGTCATTCTTTATAGTCTATTGTTATTATTTAGTTTGATATTATTCGCTGAAGTCGGGTAACGATTCAACTTCTTCTGAAGCTGAAATCTATGGAATCACATAATATGGAATCACTGTGGAGAAATTTCATACCTGCGGAGACGTAGTTAACAGGTAGAAACCGAATATTTCTGACGCGTGTTTAAAATTGAATTTTGTACTTCTAGCTTGGCGCGAGCGTCGGGTTGAAAAAAAAATTTAAATGGTCTGCCTTTGAAATATCAGAGGCCTGAACGTCTACATCTCAATGGCCTCATCGAGTTTCTTGTATTTCCATCATAAAATCAAACATCAATCCAAGAGGCAGACATGTGCGCATAATATAGCACTTACTTTATTTTTTACATTTTTGAAACGCTGTCCAAAGCGAACGCAGAGGCAACATGCTGGCAGACTATTTTTCTGTGGTCCTTCTCATTGTTATTAATCGAACAATTTCAATCTGCCAAGTGTGTACTTCATATAGAGTTTTTTTAAATCATAAAAAACTTAAAAAATTGAAAACTACAAAAGTCAGAGCCCTGGATGTCTGCCTCTACGAATTTTTGTGTTTACAGGATGACTATGATCATCAGCCCCAGAGGCAGACATGTGCATATAATATAACCCACCTTTTTTTTCAACATTTCTGAAACGCTGTAAATTGATAACGCAGCGCCACCATGGTGGCAGACGAGGTTCTTGATGTTTCTTAGGGTATAATTATCACTATTAATAACGTCTGCCATGTGTGCTGATCATATAGAAATTTTGCTCGCCAGCTCCCTAGCTATATCATGCTCTACCGATTAAGATATAAAAAATGTTATTGCAATTTGTTTTGTGTTTATTTACATATATTTTTAAGAAATTAACAAGTAAGGTCGTATGAATTATTCATAACATTATCATATTTAGGAGGTTGCGCCTTAATAACTCTGTAAATATTTTTTATCGGATATTATGTTGGGATTATTTGAATGTTTTATTATGCCAAACAATGCTGATATTGTACAGAGACATAAATATTAATGAATTCTTTGTTTCAGGTACGTTTCGAATGGGTGCTGATTGTTATTCAGATAAGTACGCGTCTTTTGTACTTTTGGTAATGTAATACAGAGAACTTTGGCAACATGCTCATTGCTTATGAATATTCAGTAAGGATCCTAATTTTGTTAGTAAATTAGAATATTATTTTTAGGTAATCTATTTTGTATGGAATTAACTTAAACTTTTCTGGCTGAAAAGCGGACATTACTGAAGAGTTAAACCAAAACCAGAGATTAGTAATAGTTAAACCGCAAGTAAAACTTAAGGACACAATCATTTTGAAGCAAACGTAAAGGTTTGTGCAATACTGCAGGCGACAAAGGCACGAAACATTTAAACCGCGAGCCGTCTAAAGGTTACGTATAAATCACAGTAATCTTGATTCATTGTTAAAAGTGAGTCATGAATGAGACCGTTAGCGAAGATCGTTTACCCGCCGTGCTAGTTTTCAGCAGCTTCGAATGTTCCTCATTAAAAGATCCTTGAACTTTGTTAATCGTGTCACTGTGTAAAACATAATGTTCTCACAGTTTCCGCTAAAAAGTTCGTCTCTAGTGTGTATTTTTTGCAAACCCGACTCACCAGCAGGGCTCGAAAACGTTATTTTTAATAACGGTTTTGATTCGTTCAGAACGGTTCATTGCAATAACGTTTTTGGGAACAAAAACGTATTTCAGAACGTTTTGAAAACCGAAATAAAACGGTTAAATCCACACAGCGGGATATAGGGCAGTCAGTAAAGGTTTTCACCACCGATTTTGTTGAACCTCAATCGATTTTCTTTGGTGAGTATAAGGGGATAACTTAAGAAATAAAAGCGGCATAGTACCTACTTGCGCTTTTGAATGCAACCCCGTCTCGGGGGTGAATTTTTTAAGACGCTATATCGAAAAAACTGTCCTTTTTGACGTAATGCTATAGGACCCTCAGAAATGTTACAAATCCGGTGATAAGATATACATATCTTCATAGCCTTATCTAGGTTTGAGAAGAACTAGAAACACGATTAATGTATTTTACTTCGATACATTTAATTTTCGAAATGACCTCTTAAAAATACGAAATTTGAAGATTATTTTTAAACGAAAATAGATGTATTGTAGGAAATTAGTCTAATTGATAGACACCTTTGCAACTCAAAAACGAATAGAAGCATTTTGCTTAAATGCTCCTAGTTATTTTTTAAATGATTATAATTACGTTTTTTCGCATGTTTTCCGAGCGAGCCGATAGCTTCTAGCCGCAGCGTATTCACGACTTTATAGTCATACAAATTAAGTATAAAATTGCCCTTGCGGTAAAATTGCTTTAGATATAATAGCGCCTTAAATAAAAAAGCCCTAGAAATCAATTGACACACAAAAGTAATTTGTTATGTAAACGATTTTTTTTAAAGTTGAAGCATTCTCTGCTTCAAATATTGCTTCAAATTGCTGCTTCAAATATGGGATGCAAATATTGTAGCAAAATGTGTCAATACGTTTTCTAATATAATATTATAAATGCGAAGGTGTTTTTGTCTATAAACAACTCAACTGGTTTACTGAGTATGAAGATACTTTTGAGGCTTGGGAGAGAACGTATTAGGATACTTTTTATCCCGAAAAAATGTACGGGCTTCACTACGACTGCCCCTAAGTATACTGAGTCAACTAAAAAATTGCAAACTTTACGTTATAGAACGAAACGTTATATTTCATTTCATGAAAATTAGGAAAAAATAAAATGGTCATAGATAATTAGCCTATAAAATTAACCTATAAAAAGGTCCTTCAACACAGCAAAATAAAAAAATATATTATTTCATTATTTACTGAGATAATGTAGATATACTAGTATACGTCGACTATCTGTAAGTAGAAATTGGATCAACTACCACTTATATTTTTATACGTCGTATCATTGAATTTACGTATTTTGACAGTTCTAAATCTAAAATATGGTAAAACTATTTTTAATTTAGAGTTTTCTATCATAAGGTATCACCATTTTGCTCTCATAGTTCGTTTTTGTATAAATATTGGCAGTTGACTCATTATACATGGATATAAAATAAGAAGCGTCCTATTTTTGTTGGTGAGTCAAGTGTGACAATGTAAGTTAAATAATTAAAAAAATATTTTATTTCTTACATTTTGAATTAAAATAATCAACTACATATAGATTAAAATATATATTTGCTATTGAGAGTTCTTTATTTTCATAAAATTAACTAAGTTAAGCCTTTGTAGCTAAGACTTAGGTTTCAAGTAACAAAACGGAAAATATTTTATTGTCTATTGCACATTTCTTGCTAAGTATAGAAAAATGTATTAATTACTAAATAGCAATCATTTTAGAACAGTCTCAGTCTTGAAAATTTACTTAAGCATGTCAAATTTTTACTTATTATGGGCATGGGCACATTGAAACCGAACCAACAGGGGAAAAAATTATGTTTATGGTCTCCCAAGACTCCCTTAAATATTTAATTTAGGTATTTTGTTTTTAATATTTGTTGTTGTAGCAGCAAGTGGCAAAAGAAAAACATAATTTGTAAAAATTTCAACTGTCTAGCTACAGTGATTCTCGAGATACAGCTTGCTGACAGACAAATGGTCAGACAAACAAATACTGAAGTTCCTGTTATAAGGTTTCGTTTTACCATTTGGGTATGGATCCTTTAGTAGAGGAGCCCAAGAGGAGATTTTGAGCCATGCTTGAGAAGTCAGATTAAGCTTGTATAAGGTTCCCAAATATTATCATGGTACAAAAATCGGATACCCTAGTTGGCGGATTGAAAAGTTTTTTTTAAGTATTGAAATATCGTGAAACTGTAAGATTAAAATATAGAATGTTAAGTATACTCTAAAGAAGCTGCTCATAAAGATTTAAAGGTAAAGTAAGCCTGCAGGGACATTTTAAAATTTCAAAACACAATAGTACATTACGCCCCAAGGGAGGAAAGTATGACATTTCAACACGCGCGATATTGTCACCCGAGCCGAAGGCGAGGGTGACAAAAGCGTCGGTTGAAGTGTCATACTATCCTCCCGTGGCGCGCATAGAACTTTTCATCATACAAGGCACCGAAAGTTTAATGACAATTGACATCGTACTATGATATTCTATTATAAAAAATGGACATCGTATATAAGACAAGCGAATGTGTTCATAATCATCTCGTTACGGGGTCCGGGGCGCAGCCCCGCTGGGGGGTTGGGAGGGGAAAAGCCCCCTCCCCAGACGAAATAAAACAACAAATTAATAGATTTTAATTGAACAATGTTGTTTTTAAAGTACCATTTTGTGTAGTA
Source organism: Lysandra bellargus (assembly GCA_905333045.1). NCBI lineage: Eukaryota > Metazoa > Arthropoda > Insecta > Lepidoptera > Lycaenidae > Lysandra > Lysandra bellargus. Next base: position 3,708,090 of record HG995321.1, read on the forward strand.
GGATGTATTAATTGTAGTTGCTTGTAGCTTGTAGTGCTTTATTCGAAGTGACTTAACAAGTATGGCACCATGGCAACGCTCATCGCTGTCCCGACTCAAAGTTAAGGTATATTATATCAGCTCTCCTCCGCTTTTCCTGGCTGCTGGCCTATAGGTATATAAAATAACTAAGTTGGTAGCCGCGTCCTCAACTCAACAACTTAACAATTAGATCAATATTATAAAATTGCCGCGTGTATTAATATTAAGGGTTTGAAATAACAACTTCACGCTTGCCATGGTAATGAGTTATTGCAAATAGGTAGCGGGAAGAAAATTTTAAACTGTCAGTTGTGAGCAGTCTGAAGGAAATGTGCATCTTTCTTCCCGCAAACAAGGGAAGAAAATCAAACTTTCGGTCCTGGTATGATGAAAAACTTATTTTTTATGAAAATAAGCTTTACAGATGGTTTATGTCGCACTTAATTAAATGATTTAGTCCATTTCAACTGAAATATTATAATGAATTACCTATAAAAATATATTTTTTCAATATTTTCATAACTTGAAATCGGCTGTAGCCTCTGAACTCAACGCTAGAATAAAAACGCTCATATTATTTTTTTATCCGTTATACCTAATCTACAGAACCTACGAGGCATACAAAACAGCTGACTAACTCATAAATATCACTTTGGGCTCCCTAACTAGCTTAAATAAGCAGTAATTTGGTATTTTCACTCCACAGTGACCAAATGCATACTGAGTCAACTTTCAATTTCAACCAAAATGCCCGCGATCGCGTCCCGCGTATACTGGTAGAATCTGGGGACACGGCAGTGCCCCAGCCAAGCTTTTTAGCAAAGGCACGGCCGTACCATACTTTTCTCGAAGCGGTTCGCGGCTATTTCACACCCCCTTTATCTTCGATGTTAAAAAAGCTAGGGATTTCAAATTTTGGTCACTAGGAGCAAGTATTAAAACTAGCTTAACCTCCAAATTACATGAAATTGCGATAAATAGTTTAATAGTTACGGATGGTCAAAGTTACTACATTTTGTCACTCACTGACATATAGATCATCAAAATTCTAAGGTACTTCTAGCAGACTTAGAACCTTGAAATTTGGTACTCGGGTAGGTCTTTATTCACAATGAAAGGAAAAATTATGAAACCGGCCAAGTGCGAGTCGGACTGGCCTACATAGGGTTCCGTACCGTAAATTTGTATGTGAGCCCCCCTTTAACAATAAGTTTATTTATTTTTTATTATTAATTATTAAAGTTAACATAAAATTGAGCGTTTCCTGAAATTTTCAAAAACCTTAGTCTTACCATTATGGACATAGAGCAGAAATAGGGAAAAAAATCGTGATTGTTGTATAAATATACCCTTTAATAATTTATTTTATTTTTATTAGACTATTAGCTTTTATAACGACACCAGAAATACATAATTTGTGAAAATCGCAACTATCTAGCTATTGCGGTTCTCGAGATCCAGCCTAGTGACATACGGATGTACGACGGACAGACAGCGAAGACTTATTAATAATAGGGCCCCGTTTTCATCCTTTGGGCAGGGAAACCTAAAAACTGAAATTGAAAAATAATAGTATAATACATAAAATAAAATATTTTTATGTTTGTAACTTTGCATATTTGTTTGACGTACAAAAGGCTTTAAGTAGGGATGGGGATTCTTGCCAAAAAAGATCGATTTTTAAATCGATTCGAATCGTGACCTGATAAATCGATCCACAAATAAATCGAGGTCTAAAAGATCGATTTCCAAAAAATCGATCTTTTTTCAAATTAGTTTTTACAGTGTAAGTATATATCAAATTTATAAAAAACAAGACAAATGTTATAAATAACGATCTTTGAATCAGTCAAATCAGGGAATTCGATAAAAACAATTATTTTATTTACCATATCAAAGTATCAGTTAAGGGGAGCTAGTTCAAGAAACGGACGATTTTCAAGATTTAAACAGGACAGGAGACATAAAAATATAGGTAGTAATTTAAATTCTGAAAAAAATATATGTGTTAGTTAAAGATCTTAAAATTTTACAGTTTAGACAAATAAATGTTGCGATTTTCGCCACAATAAAAACCAAATACAGGATAAAGTTGAATTTACAATGAAAAGGAATTAAAAGACAAGTACATTAGGAAATCCTACAAGACAAACACATTACACTCAACAGTCACTCACCGATAACGGGGTTCAATGATTCCTACATTTTGATGAAATGTAAAAAAGGTCGAACGAGCAGATCCGCGGCTTTTATAGGCCGGCGAACTTTTTTTTTATCTGTCACGTTGACAGGCTAAAGGATATATCCGAAGGGCTTATTTATGAAAAAAGGTACTTCATTATTATTTATCAAATAATATATTGAAAACTATATAAAACTGCTTTATGAAATTTAAATAGCCAAATAGAATTAAAATATACTAAAATAAGGTTACTTTAAAATAGTATTTAAACGAAACAAACGGAAAGTGCCGTTCTAGTTCCGTACTATTATTAAGAGATGGCGCACTAAGTATCGATTCAAATAATTGATTTGAAAAACAGCTGACAAATAAAGAAGAAGGAGGAGATATTAGAATAGAATAGAATAGAATAGAATATACTTTATTGCGTTCAAAAAGTTGTAGTACAACAAATAATTAAATATACATTCACCAGGACACATGAACACAAAGGCGGCTTTATTGCTATTGAGCAATTTCTACCAAGCAACCTTTGGTATAGGAGTACAATAACAATTAATGTAGGGTATACTGTGCACTAAAATCTAAAAGTAATGAAACTTAACAACTAAATTATATTCTAATATATTATACCTAATTTATATTTAATACCTATTTTATATATTCTAATATATATATGCCATTTACATTCTAATACACAAATAACTAAAATGTTATAAACTAATAAATATTCTATACTTATTCATAATAATCTACTGAACATACAATATTGTGTGAGTAAAAATAAAAATAAAAAGGAGAAGGATAATTGACGTAATTTGTGATGGCTGAATTGTCATATCAATAATGCTATTGACAGTTAGAAAGCGAATCTAAGTAATGTTTTTTAACTAAAGATTTAAAACTAGAAATGCTTTTAGCTTGCCTTATATTAGTTGGTAAAGAGTTCCATAAAAGTATCGACCTGACCGTAAAGGACTGTCCATAAAAAATTGTTTTATGGTTAGGGATTTGGAGAAGGAGATTGGCTGAAGAGCGCAATTGTTTAGAATCCGGTGTTCGGAAGTTAAATCTATCCTTAAGGTAAGACGGTGCCCTTGGATCATATAGCAAAGTGTACAAGGAAGATAGAACACGCGTATTACGACGAAGACGTATGGGCAACCAAGAAAGCCTAGAACGGTACTCCGATATGTGGTCGAATTTACGCAGACCAAAGACAAAGCGAATTGCAATATTTTGGAGACGCTCAAGCTTATTTAGTTTTTCTTGAGTGAGGTCTACATAGCATATATCTGCGTAATCTAATATGGATAAAAATAAGGATTCGGCAAGCATAATTTTGGTTTTAATCGGTAATATGTTCTTAAGCCTTCCCAGTGAGTGCCACACCGCGTACACCTTACTACTGATCATTGAGATATGATCGGACCATGAGAGGTGTTCATCCATAAGAACACCTAGATTCCTTACCTTTTTACTAAAAGGAACAGGAGTACCACACACGAGCACCGGAGGGAGGTTCACCCAGTCAATCCTTGAGACTAATCCCTGGCTGCCAATGACAATGATCTGCGACTTATTGGGATTAATAGTGAGGCCGTTACGCTTACTCCACTCACAGATTGTATTCAAATCACTATTAAAGTTGATAACTTGCCTTGGAAGATTCTCTAAGGAAGACTGAGTGTAGATTTGGAGGTCATCTGCGTACAGGTGAAAGAGAGAAAACTTAAGCATGACTGTTATAGAGTTTATGAACAAAGCGAACAGAGCAGGGGATAGTACACCACCTTGAGGAACACCATCAAAGATAGTGGACCAACAAGAAAATTTGTCATTCACTCGAACACGCTGTCGGCGCCCCCCAAGGTAGCTTCGGAACCAACTGAGGACTGTAGGCGAAAAGTTAAGAGCCTTAAGTCTACTTAAAAGAATATCATGGTCTACGCAATCAAAGGCACGACTGAAGTCAAGAAGGGCAAGTAAAGTGAGTTGTTTATTGTCCATAGCACATCTTATATCATCCGTGACCTTGACTAGTGCCGTGGCAGTGCTATGGCCAGGTCTGAATCCTGATTGGAAGGCGCTAAGAAGACTGTTTTTATTTACGAAAGTTAATAGTTGCTGCTGGATTGACCTTTCTAGAACTTTAGACAAAAACGGCAGTATCGAAATTGGGCGGAAGTCTGTTGAAGATGTGGGTTTACTTTTTTTAGGCAATGGAATAATTTGTGCCCTTTTCCAGATAGACGGAAAAACGCCATTCTCGATGGAAAAATTGAAAATGTGCATAACAATAGGTGCAATTTCATTTATAATTAGCGTGACCATCTTTTTGCTTATATTGTCATCACCAACTGCATTTGACGAAATACCCATGACATTCTTTTTTATTTCTTCCACAGTGAATCGGTTGAAAAGGAAGGAAGGATAATCAGGTGTAGGCGCGGATGAGAGTAAATGTATCAATTGCGATTTAGAATTAGGATCAAGAGGTGTATTCTGGGAGGTGAATTGTTTATTTAGAACATTAATATCTATGTTATTGAGAGTTAAGGAGGAATCATTATTTCTACCAACACCTAGGGTCTTAAGGAACTTCCAGATTCTAGCGGGGTCGCTTTTGTCAAGAGAAGAGTGAATATGGCGTCTTTGTGCATCTCTAACAGTCTTGTTGCATCGATTTCTTAATTTTAAGTACTTCTCACGGTGCTCGTCTGTGCCACTTTTTTTGTATTTTGATTTAGCTGAATGTTTTTGTGCTATTAATGTTTTTATTTCTTCAGTAAGCCAGGGTGCAGGAAGGTGTTTTATTTTTAATGGCCTAATCGGAGCATGTTTGTCAAAAAGTTCAACAATCTTTTCATTAAAGAGCTCAACCTTCATGTCAATATCATCAGTCTCGAACACACTGGACCAATTGATTTTTTGAGCATCCTTTGAAAGTAAATCCCGATTAATTTTGTTAAAACTTCTCTGGAATTTAATGGTAGGTTTGACCTTTGGTGGCCGTATATTGTACGACAAGTAGATAATGTCGTGGTAGGAGAAAATGTCTGCCGAACATTGGCCTCCTTTGGTGACATAGTTCGGGGAAGACACCACCATTAAATCCAGCAGAGATGGCAAGCAACCTGGCGCACAGTGGGTAGCTTGAAGTGGTATCATGTGTAGGTTTAGACTGTCAAGGATAGATTTAAATTTTCTGGACCTACTGTTATTCTTAATCATACAAGTGTTGAAATCCCCCATAATTATTGTATGAAAGTAAGTGGGTGAGTGCGTTTCCAAGATATTTTCGAAAAGAGAGAAATAGTTTATGTGTAAAGAGGGACAGTAAAAGACTCCAATTAGAATTTTTGTGTGGGACAGTGAAACTTCTGCTAGAATGTACTCGAGGTCACAGGTGGACTGATCGGATGTTGCTATCACTTTGTAAGGAATGTGGGATCGTAAATAGATAGCAACCCCACCACCAGTCCTGCTTACTCGGTCATTTCTTATTAGTTGGTAACCGGGTATGCTATAACTAGTTGAGGGAAGACAAGGTTTTAGCCAGGTCTCTGATACTAGGATGGCATCTATACTCAGGGATTCAAAGGAGGCAAGCATGTCTGCATAATGTGCTGGGATGCTTTGAGCATTGAAGTGAATGACATTTAAGTTCTTTTTCACATCATCAAACACAGCCGAAAGAGTATCATTAAGATTGAGCGAATGTGTACTGTAAAAGCTTTCGTCACCGGATTCGCTGGAAGAGAAAGAGAAGTAGTCATTCATATCGTTACTAAGATTCATGTTCATGTAGGTTATAAACTATTAATTCTATAATACATAAATAAATAATTTAAAATGTAATAAATAATAATAATATATATAGGTATATAAAGTACTTAATGTTAATAAAAATAAATATTCCAATACACTTAATCTATTATTATGCTTTGGAAAGCAGTTTATTACTATTTGTGATTACATGCAGTACCACCAGTGACAGCAAAAGCAAATTAAAATACATTTTATAGTAATAACAAAGCAACAATAAAGCTTATTCTTAACCACAAGTTTGTTTTTTTCTCTATCTGTCACTATCGTCAGGAGTCACGTGTCACCTTAACAGGTGACAACTGACAAGTGACAAGTTGACAACTGACAAGTTGACAACTGACATTTAAAATCATCCATGCACATTGTCAGGTAGTAAAATTGTTTAATGTTTTGATATATTATTTTGAGAACAAAACATACCTGCATTAAATTAAATTGAGTACCTTCAATCTAAACATAATCAGAACTGTTTTGAAAACATATCACAGTAGGTACTCACTATCATGCTACTTTAAAAGCGTGCAATCAGAATACAAACAAAAATCAAGCAACAAAATTAAAGCACTACAAAGCTCTGATAAATCAAGGCAAATAGCGCAATAGTACTATGCCTAAGCAGCAAATTAGCAAGGTAAGCAGGTGATTATTTTATAATAATAATAATATTAAGCTTCTGCATGTTACTTAGCCTTATTGACATTGCGTTTGTTTCTAGGTGGAGCTCGATCAACGGTTGCCCCGGCTTGAGGTTGGGGTGTTATCTGGCTATTTGGCACTGGAACTGGAGCAATATTCTTTATAGCCTCGAGGTCAGCCATGTTCTGAATATGATGCCTGGAGCCTTCAGGACCGATAGCAAAGATATTACCATCCTTTGTCCAGCACTTATGGACACCAAGATGTTGACGAGCAGATACAAATAACTGATGACGTCTTCTGGTTAAAAATTCTGACATTGTAATGCCCGTTTGCTTTAAGTTGGTTTTTAAATTCCAAACCTTGGAGCGGGATGACATCTCCTTAAACTTCACCAGTATAGGCCTGGGCTTATCTTTGTTTTGCTTGCCGAGTCTATTACAATTTTTTATGCATGAAGAGTCAAGATCAGTTGCCTTCAAATGGTTTTTAATAATATTGGAAACAGAGACAAGAACATCACTGCCGTCTTCTGGTACACCATGAAGTAATAGAATTTTTCTTCGGCTTCTCATCTCCATGTGATCATTCAGATCATGCAGCATTTGTACTTGCGATTGAAGAGATTGAAGAGAACTTACAACAAAGGCTTTGAACGAGTAGAATTCTTTGCTGAGTTTATCGGCAGGACCTGCGCCATTATCAGTTGCAGACTGAAGATTCTGCTGGAAGGCTTCCATTCGTGATTGAAACATAATGGTCATTTCTTCTAAGGACTGTTTGATGGCTTCCATTCTGACAGAACTATTGTATTTGCAAGTCAGTGGGTGATAGTGGTAGTTGATAGTGGTTGTGGTTGTTTAAAATCTAGAGAAATATAGGAGACTGTTGCACTGGTAGGTAAGATGATCACTTTAAAACATTATAGGGTGGTTTTTACTGTTAAATTCCAATTATTTCTATTTTTAAGTTAAATTACTGTTTAAAAAACGTCTTTACTTTTTTGCACAACTACCCGAAATTATTTTAAGTAGCTACGCTACAAGAACTCAGAAGTATTTACGTTACGTTGTCCACCTATAGAACTAACGAAGCCTCAAAGAAAAAATATAAAGGAGATAGGGAATGGGTGCTAAGCTAAACAGAAATAACTTTAATAACGTGACCTGAAAAGAAAAGAAAAAAAAATGAAATCCCACTTCACACACACCCTTCAAAAAAGAAATGAAATCCTACAAAACATGAAATGTAAAAGGAGCCAAGCAAAATATTGCACAGCTATTCAATTCAATACTTCTGTCGTAAAAAGTTTTCAGATCACATTCAAGCCAAGCCTTCAACTTATTTTGTAATTTAAATCAACATTCAGTAAATGTATCAATAGATTTCTTTATTTTATAATTATTATAGTGGCTTGGCAATGAGCACAATAGAAAGAAATATAAAACTGCATATTGGGAGATACACAGACGGCAAGCGTAAATTGTTTTAATATGTAACGACGCATGTGGCTGATGGTACCCAATAAATCCAATTAGTAGCTGATTATATTTCTCTAGTGCTTATTAATTAAAACTAATAAAAAATTAATAAAATTAATCCCATACAAAAAACACAATTACCTTATTTTGCTCTGTAACGGTACGGAACCCTCCATGAGCGAGTCCGATTCGCACTTGGCCGATTATTGCCTCGCCATGATACTGCAAACGAATGCCCGAAATATAATAGTTTTTGTTATATATTTAACTTTTGATCGAGGAAACGGGAAAAACCGTTTAAAACCGTTTTAAGGATGAAAAACGAAAAAATCATTTCGTTCTCAAAAAATGTTCCGAATAGCGTTCCGTTCCGAACGAAACCGAAATGAAACGTTCTTTAGGTATTTAAGGCGATAACGTTTCGAATTAACAAAAAATTAAAATCGACTTCCAAGGTAAAAACAATAGTAATATGAACTAAAAAGTATTAAATAACTCTTACTCTTTAATAGCACGCCTTTTTCAGAATTTGTCTAAATATCAACTATTTCTGTACATATACTACAGTCTTCATTATTTTGAAGTCGGTACCAGCTAATTTAATCGTGAGTTCAGTAATGTCAGAATATCTGAAACTTTTGGGACTGGTACCGACTTCAAAGTAATTAAGACTGTAGTATATGTACAGAAGTAGGTGATATTTAGACAAATTCTGAAAAAGGCGTGCTATTAAAGAGTAAGAGTTATTTAATACTTTTTAGTTCATATTACTATTGTTTTTACCTTGGATGTCGGTTTAAAAATAATAATTTCACTCTTTTTAGTTAAGTATCTATAAAATTAGGCTTTATGCGTAAAACCCCAATACGAATGTTAACTATTCACATTATGTTACTGTACGCGAAATTGTGGTAAATGCTCGCAGTTATCTAAGCGATGCTTCAATTTCCAAAATTTTATCTTTAAAGGTTCAGGAGTTCTGTTCAGTGCCTTTGCACCAAGAGACACCTTCGTATGAAATTTCTCTTATTCGTAACATATGTTTAACTTACTAGAAACAACATTTTAACCACTATGAGTGTTTTGATAAATTTCAAGGATTTCCCTCGATTGCTCATAGATCCCATCATCAGCTCACCACTTTCGTAACTGTTATACAAAATTATAACATCCTATACAACAACACGAGAATTTTGAAAATCGGTCTACAAACAGCGAAATCATCATCAAAAACATCTGCTTGCAAAATATCACAAAAAGTACCAATATTTGGGTCATAGTGTGATGACTCATGGTATAATTATGGTTGTGATGATGATGATTAATCAAATTGATGTATTTGCTTATGCTTTCAGTTGTTTAAACAACACCGAAATCCCCGAACCTGTACCTATAAGCATTCAAAAGTTCTGTACGGTACCTTCGGATCCAGGGTATAAATTTCAAGGAGTCCCCTCGATTCCTCAAGGATCCCATCATCAGATCACCACTTTTGTAAACATGGTACCAAATTCGAGTTAAACCCTATACAACACAAAAATAATTTTGAAAATCGGACCACAAGCGGCTGAGTAATCGTTGAACATACAAAAAAAAAAAAAGATACATACAGCCGAACATATTACCTCCTCCTTTTTGGAAGTCGGTCAAAAAAATTACGTTTTTCGAGCCCTGCCCACCAGTCACCATTTTAAACCTTAGAACAGAAATGCGTAAATGTATATCCTATAACATATTCGCTTGTTGCATTATAATAATATTGTTTAATGCAATAATATCGGCAGATCGTGTGTCGATACATGCAACATGCTGTGCCCTTGAGCTATCGGTCTTGTTGTTCGGTCGGTGGACCGTGACTGACCCTATTGTGTGTCAGGGCTCAGACGTAGCCCTTTGTCCGAAAGCTACGCTTTACTGGTAATTAAACTCTGAATTCATTATATATTTTATTAGTTAATGAAAAAGATGAAATACTAGGGATTCATTATATATTTTATTAGTTAATGAAAAAGATGAAATACCAGGGATAGAGATTTGAGAGTTGGTGCTTATTGTTGTACAGTCGAAGTTTTGGATACCCACGTATCAAGTAATAAGTATTAACAGAGACCGCTTATAAGTATTCAAAACTTTAATAATAATAATGGCTTCCAAACTAATATCGGTTAAGTCGGTAAACTGAAGTGGAAATGCCAAGTTCCAAGTAGACCCAACTTACAAGAAGTTTGTTCTTCTTCAACTTGAATGGTTGATTTAATTTGTTCAAAGGTCAAAGTTATAGTCGCTTAGAAAGGTTAGATAGTTGAAGCACAATAGACATAACTCTGTCTACTCTGGTTGAAGGTAAATTGTAAGGCACTTACGTAACAAAACACTAACAAAACACTGTTGGGGTTGCGTGTGACAGAGCAATTCGAAGCGAACTTTATCAGTAAATCGCACTGAAACTACCGAGTACTGTGATATGAACTATTTACGATCAATTGATTACAGCCATGCAATGGATGCTACTATTATGTTGATTATGGTATAAGTGTCGCACACACAAGCGTTATTATGTGTGACAGAAAATGCTTTGATTTTTTGTAGAGTTGGGTGTTGTCTCACCTAGGTTCTTATACAACAAGACGGTCACATAATTGTAACACAATTATTTCATCCAATATAAGATTTATAACATTACCATTTCAGCATAATTGTAACGACGATGTTGAAATGCCAAAAATGGACGGATGTACGTACTACGTACGTGAAATCTTAAGTTTCTTAACTGTCGCTATTAATTACTGTTACTGGCCTATATGTATGTATAGCCTGTAGAACATGGTATTTTATAATAATTAATTGAGGATAGTAACCATATTAAAGAAGAGGGGATTCGAAGTGTAAAATATTTTTGTTGGCAGTTGGTAGACCTTAAGCATAGGTACTACAATGTTACTTCGGCCCTGACTATAGTTTGTATGGCTGTATAAGTGTATAGTCTGTATACAGTATGCCTACTGTGTATAGGTCTCGTTATTGTAGCGTCAGCTTGTCTTGACTCTGATTGATGGGGCGACGGCTTGTTCTGATGGCCCTTCGGTCGCCTTTGATTTACAACCAGAATGCATAATTAATATAAATCTCATTTCTGACTGTAATGCGAATCTACTGTAGTGTGAAATCGTACGTGGGTAACACAGGAACACTCGTTTCTGAAAGATGGAGATTGTAGATAGGAATAATAAAATTTTTACTCGCTTTTAGTTGGTAAATAAACCCAACGTCATAAAAAAAGAAAATTTCACCCAGTTATGCCATAAACATTAAAGTATTAAGTGGGTTTATGTTGTTTTCCGACGTTCAGATAAATTGATAAAATCTGCTTCACTCGTGTTCAGTGTATATTGAGGTCATTATGATTTATGATATCGTTATACAGTAACTGTAAACTGTTTACAGCTGTTCATTATAATAATAAACGAATTAGTACGATCTAATTAAATTAATAATCATGTACACAGTACACTACACGCATACACCTGCTTCTGATGCCAAGCGAATTCAGATTTTATAGCTTAAAGGTGAAACCGCACAAGGCTGCAGCGGACACGAATCACGATACTTGTCGCAACTTTTCGTCCCGTAGCATACTGTCAAATTATATCTTAGAGCGTTTTCACATTATCCGATCCGATATCAGTGTCGGACGCCGATCCGATGTTGGCGTAAGTAAAATGTATGAACCAATATGCCATATCGGGCCGGAAAATGAAAGACGGGTACATATTTCATACATTTTACTTACCCCGATATCGGATCGGCGTCCGACACCGATATCGAATCGGATAGTGTGAAAAGTTAAGGTGGCCGATCCTCGCGGCGCGGCAGGCGAATGCGACCGACAAAATTCGAATAATGCCACATTATGACCTGGGCATTAGGTTTACTGAAATTAAGTGTAGGCAATACTGAAATTATTACGTTGCGTTATTTACGCGACAACTTTCTTTCGGTCGGTACACCCAGCTGAAATTAGGCTGCTGCTAAGTTATCAGCGGCAACTTGTTATATGAAGTATCTAAGTATAAAGCGTAAGATCGGCACTCATGGTCATGGGCCATGGCCTACTTACATTATTCCAATCCTTTAATCTAATCCAGCGCTGGATTGCTACTGAAATAATGTAAACGGGCATTGGATTGCACTGAAATGTAATTCAGTGCATTCCAATTATTAATGTGCATTACAGTACCCGTTTACATTATTCCAGTAGGTTCTAGCGCTGGATTGGATGACTGGATTGGAATATGTACAGGTAAACCCGCTATTAAAGTGTGTTATATCCCCCGTATATGCCGGACATGGCCGGACGTAAAATCAGTCGCGGAACTTCCGTTGCGTAACTAGGGCGTAATGTGTTTGGACAGTGGACTTAGGACACGATTATATGAGTCAGGTGTTAGTTGTAACGCACCTGTTTAGCCCCCAAAGGTGGAAGATAAATCTTTATATTATTCTACATAGGTTGGCCGAGGAAAATTCACCAATGTAATGACTTTAGTGCGCCAGTTACATTTTGATAGTTTGGTTGTTTAAATTGGAGTTCAACGTGAAAATGGCAAGTGCAGGTAGCTGAGCCATTTAAGGGTCCGTATACGAAATTTGTCGATTTCGCTGATTTTACAGACGTGATTTAACAGTTAAAATACAGTATTTCTATAAGTTTTAATGCACAACGTGTAAGATCATTTCAATTATAATATAGTGTTGGAGCTAGATTTTTTTATTTTTTTTAGGTATTTTTAAATAATCCAACTCAAACCCGCGACAGTTTTGTGCCGCCGCAAGTTCGAGTCGGCTTTCCGCGCTTAAATATGTTTTAAATGTAATAATTAATATATATTTTTTTAAGTCTAATAAGGGCGGGCTCATACGGGCTCTTAAGCGTCTCCCAGACAGACGCAGCCTGCGGTGGCGCGGGCGGTGGCGGTGGCGGTCAGTTAAATGGCTTGGCCGCATGGCCGCGTGTGTCTCTGTCGTTCCTAGAACTCTCAAGTCATCCAACTGACCGCCACCGCCACCGCCACCGCCACCGCCACCGCAGGCCGCGTCTGTCTGGGAGACGCTTTATACGATATACACGATAACTTATAATAATAACACGCGTCAATAATTATTACTTAAAAATGTTAAAGAGCAGCTGCTGACCGAGGCCCAAGCCGGATCATTTAGCTAAGTCCGTTACTTATGTATTTTATATTTACTCCAGTTAAGAAACTTTTGGGAAGAAGTTAAGGCATAAATAATAATACACAAAGGATTTTTAAGAAGATTTATCTGTGTTTGAGTGGGTTGCTGAGAATAAAACACAAACTTTATGCCAGTGGAAGTAGGTGCGCGTGAACCCTGACTCAACTATGCGTACAGTGTGTAAGCTAAATATAGTTCAATTGCAATCGCGAGCGGCTTTCGTGAATCATTGCCGGAGTATTTCATGGGTGGACGCTGACGCTTATCTCCTCCACGAGGGGACCTATAAATGGTCGCATCGCTCTTATACCGGACACTTTTATTGCAACGATCAAGATTTGTTTTTCTAAGTATATTTTGGATTCGTAGCGTGAATCTTCCACATTATTATATTAAAACAATAACGAGCTGGAGTTACGTATCGCATGTGATTTTGTTATTGTTTTACTAAAGAAGATATTTACGAAGCTTGTGGTTATTCAAGATTCGCTTTTACGATTTTCGCTTATATTTTATAGTTATTCACGGTGTAGCGGTATACTCATATCTATTACTTATGTGGACTTTATATATCACTTAGTACTAATAAAAGAGTTGCACTGTGAATAAAGGCTTTAAAGTTAAAGGTTTAACGTATTAGACAAAGACAAAATATTGTGTAGATATGATTTCTGTTTAGGTAAACAGAAGGGGATTTATAAGGGGGAGGCTGTAATAGAATACTTAAAGTTACGCTTGGTACTACTAATATCCATACTAATATTATAAATTCGAAAGTGTGTCTGTCTGTCTGTTACCTCTTCACGCTCAAACCGCTGAACCGATTTTGCTGAAATTTGGTATGGGATACTTTGAGTCCCGGGAAAGGACATAGAATACTTTATCCCGGAAAAATGTACGGTTCCTGCGCGATAAACGAATTTAGGCGCAACAGAGTTGCGGGCGTCATCTAGTAATTTATATTCTGTGGCTACGCTCACAACTTCGTTGCGACAAAATTCTTGTATCGCGTGGAAACTGTATTTTTCCGAGATAAAAAGTATCGACTATGCCCTTCCTCGGTACTTGAAAGTATCTTCATGCCTTTCAGCAAAATCAGTTCAGCTATTTGGGCGTGAAGAGGTATGCTACATACAAACTTTCGTTTTTAGGGTTCCGTAGCCATAATGGCAAAAAACGGAACCCTTATAGATTCGTCATGTCTGCCTGTCTGTCTGTCTGTCTGTCCGTCTGTCTGTCCGTCCGTATGTCACAGCCACTTTTCTCCGAAACTATATGAGCTATAGTATTGAAATTTGGTGAGTAGATGTAATCTGTGAACCGCATTAAGATTTTGATACAAAAATGGAAAAATTATTAAAAATTTTAGGGGTCCCCATAGGTACAACTGAAACAAAAAAAATTTTTTTTCGTCTAACCTATGCGTATAGGGTATCTATGTATAGGTCTTCAAAAATCATATTGAGGTTTCTAATATTATTTTTTTCTAATCTGAATAGTTTGCGAGAGAGACTCTTCCAAAGTGGTAAAATGTGTCCCCCCCTCTAACTTCTAAAGTAGGGGAATGATAGTTCTAAAAAAAATATATGATGTAGGTACATTATTATAAAAACTACTAACGAAAATTGGTTTGAACGAGATCTAACAAGTAGTTTTTTTTTATACGTCATAAATGGTAATAACTTAATTTAACTTTCATTAAATCAACTGAAATATAAAAATAAATCAAAAACCTTTTAATTTTATAGAAATTAACATTATTGCTGCTGCGGAACCCTTCATGGGCGAGTCCAACTCGCACTTTGCCGGTTTTTTATTAAAATATTAGCATGGATGGACTGTACCTACAATATAGAGTATCCAAGTACAATGATTATCATAATAAAAACTGAATGTAGGTCACAGATAGGTAGGTACTTAAATGTATGTCACGAATCGACACGAGATTATCTTTTATTCTTGTATAATGTTTAGTTTGATACTGAATGTAAAATTGTATTGTTATTTAATATTTTTTAAACAATTTAATTACACGATTTTCATAATTTTATATTATGCAACAAAAGTTGCGAATTGTGTATAGTATTTACTTATTTTGAGAATATGATGTAAAATAATAGTATTTTAAAAAGATAAAACCGACTTCAAATTTTTGTACGTAATTAAGAATTAAATTTCCCTATCTCAAAAACTACTGAACCGATTTTGACGAAACTTGCAGTATTCCCTAAGTTGAACAATACTTAGTACAATAAAAAAAGAATCACTAAATCGGACTTGTGGTTCCGGAGATATGCGTGCACAAACATAAAAGCATACATACATACATACATACATACACTTTTGAAATTTGGCACATTTGTTCAGAACTTGTCATAGATTAACATATACAAAAACTGGACAGTTCTGGAAATATTACATACATACGCGTCGAATTGATAACCTCCTTTTTTTGAAGTCTGTTAAAAAAAAGTGTGTCAGCTCCGACGCACGATTGGAGTTTACATCAATTTTTTTTCTCAATTCTAAGACCAGAATCGAATAGAGGAGAAAAATCCAGGAAGATCAAGCCGAAGAAACTAATATCCAGGACAAATAGTTGCCGAGTTACAAGCATTCAAACTTTGACATTGACAGCTCGGCAACTGTCAAACGTCGAACAAAAGCGGCCATAACTCAGCTTCCAATAGGTCTAGAGGAACGGGGTTTCTTCTAACATCAAAGGCAACACCTCAGCTATCCCCTCCCTGAATTTGAACTAAATCAGAGACATCAATTATTTTTTTCTCAATTCTAATGCCAGAATCAAATAGAGGAGAAAAATCCAGGAAGATCAAGCCGAAGAAACCCATATCCAGGACAAATAGTTGCCGCGTTACAAGCATTCAAACTTTGACATTGACAGCTCGGCAACTGTCAAACGTCTTACTAAAGTAGCCATAACTCCGCTCCCAATAGACCTAGAGGAACGGGGTTTCTTCTAACATCAAAGGCAACACCTCGGCTACCCCCTCCCCGAATTTGAACTAATCTACTACTCTACTACTTTATTATCTGAAAAATATAATTATATAATAATATAATAACATATAGTATATAGGTATAGTCGCCTATACAGCATACCATATGTACGTCTTAATCATAAAGTTAATATACCTATCGGAAAATAATATTATACTTATAATAATATAATTATATAATAATAATATAATATAATATTCCGATAGGTATATTACCTTTATGGTCTTAATACACTCACAGCCAAATTAGAAAGTTGCGCACTAAAGGTACGCTCCAAAAACGTGACACATTTTCGTTACTTGTTAGTAGGTTTTTTACCCCTCGGATTTTCCTCATACCGGGCGCCTTATATATGAAAATGATTCTTAAGGAGTGAACTCCAAAAATAGATATTATTTTAATGAAAATTGTCCGAATTACATTTCTTAGTTAAAAATTTTTAAAAGTCAGTAAGTAATTGGTATTTTATATTAAATATTTAAAATAATAAAATATAGTTAAGATGAAATTTACAGTAGACGCCTCTAACTATACTCGCCTCTGGGCTCTGACTGAAACTGTAGACGGAAATTTCAAGACTCATTAAAATATTATTCCAATGAAATCGCGATATTTTAACATACCTCGTATTTTAAGTGTCTCGACATTGAAAGGGGATCGAAAAGCGAGAAGATTCCCCGTTTTGAATTGCAATGTCGCAGTTCATACGCAATATAAATGATACACAGTAGACCAAAGGTGCCCATTTGCCCAATTTTTTTCAGCCCACGTTCATTATTGTTTATTACCTTTAATGATTATTTTAGTTAAGTTAAGCAACTAAATAATGATAAACAAATATTTAATCATCTGCCTGCTTTGTATAATTCATATTATAATTTTATTTTATAATATTTGTGGTTTCGGATAAATGATAATGATGGAGGACTGACTCACGGCGCCCCTGTTGCCTTTCCACCCTGCAGTAGACCATCTACTACTAGACGCCAGAATGTACCGCACGTGCAAGTGATTTCAGATAACTTCTCTAAAGTTTCTGGACAATGCAGAACTACGTCACTTAAAACTTGTCTCAGTGCTAAATAACAGAGACGAGTTTCACAACAACCCAAGAGCCAGCGATAGCTTGACTTTCGTCATTTTGTAAAAGCTAAAAGTCTCGTGTATAATATGACCTTCCTTATAGAGGTAAGAAGGTCGGGCAAGTATAGAGTTTCAGTCAGCAACCGAAACTTTAAGCTTTTATAAAATGACGAAAGTCTGGTTGTCGCTGGGTCTTGGGTTACAACTTAAAAGTTTTTACTTCTAATATAAATTTAAAGAACACGGTGGAGTTACACTACTGAATGATATCTGTAATGTGGTTCAAGTGCGTCGTTAAGAGATCGATCCCTTCACAACTATTGCGACTGGAACGTGACTCAAGAGCGTTAGTTTTGTTGCTCGAAGATACCGAGAAAAAAAATCAAAACAAGTACTTCTGCCACCTACAATGTTATCGACGGTCTTTAAAGTGCTCCCGATAACGATCTACAAAAACTTGGGGACTAATTCGATGTAAGTATTTTAAATTTTAACTAAATGACGCCCGCAACTCCGTTGCGCCGACACTTGATAATCGCGCGGGAGCCGGGAACCGTACATTTTTCCGGGATAAAAACTACTATATTTTCCTTTCCCGAGACTCACGTATGTATCTCTATACCAAATTTCATCAAAATCTGTTCTGCAGTTAGTATGCCAGAATCCAGATGTAATATTTACTTGGTACACACTACACCGCATTTACATGCCTTTTTAAAATTAATTAATAATGTATTTTCGAGTTGATTTTAAAAGCGAAAAATAAATAAAATTTTAATGCAGAGGTATAATTTCATAAATTAACTAGTTAATGAAAGTAAGGAAATGCTTTCGAAAATTTACATTTATTAACATTGCTTCATGGTAGCCTTGGCAAAGTTTCAAGATCACGTTGTTTGGTTTCGCAAGGTTTTCGTTATTAAAAGCATTCCTATTGTCAAGGCTTTGCTTTGCCCAAGGCGTGGTGTTAATGCATTTTTCCATTAGGTGTATCTGCATAGCGAATCCATTAATGTTGTAATACTGCACCATGGAAAAATTTTGTTTTTTTTTTGTTTTTTTTTTTTTGCGAATCATAATAATTATGATTACCTACTTGTGAGTTGTGTATTTCCGTACCCAAAGGGTAAAAACGGGATCCTATTACTGAGACTTCGATGTCTGTCCGTCTGTCTGTCTCCAGGCTGTATCTCAAGAACCGCTATAGCTAGACTTTTGAAATTTTCACAGACTGTGTATTTCTGTTGCCGCTATAACAACAAATACTAAAAACAAAATCTTTTTTCATTTCCACGATAAAAGTAACTTAAGACCTTTACCGGGACACAATTTATCTCCACACTAGATTTCATCAAAATTAGTTGACCGGTTTGATCCTTCGATCGGGGATTCCAAGAATTGCTATCGCTCGTACGGGACTTGATGGGTTAAAAGAAGCGCTACAAATGCGAATTTGTTAGCTGTAAGTAAGTATTAGGACCTACTATAAATCTAAAAGCTTCGCCAGTATTCTCCGATGGAGCAAAAAGAATTCACAACAGTGCAATCTAATGAAAATCAGGTACTGTCGGGCAAATATTTATATGGACATGACGATATAGAGTATGTAGAGTCGTATAATGTGACTAATTGGTCACGTTCCGTCGTGTCCTTGGAAAGGGCTCCTCGTGTGTTGCATACCGATACCGAGTGCGCAGTTCGTCCTTATACAAAACACGTCTTACCTTTGTGTAGCCTTTGTTGGGTCAGTCAATATTGTCCATAGTAATCACAGCGTGAAAAGCAATTTGGATGTGTGTTTAAGTGATTTTCGTTGAGATCAAGTTATTGGCGGTATGTTTTCGTCTCGACGGATGTTTAATAGTTCGCGCAAGAAAATGCGGGAGCTAAACATTTTGCCTTTCACCTTTGTGACACTATGCCATTAAAGTTCTGGTGCCTATTCGTTTCAAAAAAGCTTTCCTATTTATTATATACTAGATGACACGGTAAAAGTTGTTTTGCCGTAAATATGTTACATATTCTATTATGCCGAAAAAACCGTATAAAAATCTTGTAGGTATCTATCGTTGCTGGGACAGACATTGAGAAGTATCTTTGTTTTATACTATGTGCGTGGGTGTAGTGACTAGTGGTGAAAGAAAAACATAAGTAGGTACGTATTAAATAGTGACGATAGGAAAGATATAACTATTAAATAAGTGTTATCGAATTCGGAGTTTGGTCCAAAGGTTCTTTGTGCCCGGGGGAGCGTAAATATTCTTGTAGATAGGCGACATCGGCCGCGGGCGTAACGCCTACGCCAAATGTGTCGGGAACTCGGGACTGCGGTCGATTGTAAGACACTTCGGACACTTATTAACCCTCCACGGAGTTGGGAGCTTTAGCATAAGGGATCGCTTTAAGCCTACTTACCCCAATAGTTGGGATTTAGGAATGCGTCTTTACGGTTAAGGGATATTCTACTCTAATATAGAGTTACTCTAATCTACTTTATAATGTATGCAAATGTTGGTTCAATGATAATATATGGGCGAGGCCGCCAATTTTTGCTGATTTTGCAATTATTTTTCTCCGCCCTTTGTATTTTTGACCGACTTCCAAAAAGGAGGAGGTAATATTATGTTCGGCTGTATGTATCTTTTTTTTTGTATGTTCCACGATTACTCAGCCGTTTGTGATCCGATTTTTAAAATTCTTATTGTGTTGTATAGGATTTAACTCGAATTTGGTACCATGTTCACAAAAGTGGTGATCTAATGATGGGATCCTTGAGGAATCGAGGGGACTTCTTGAAATTTGTATGGAAACATATAGTGATTTCGATTTTTTCTGAAGCATTCGAGGTAAATGCTACCAAAAAGTAAGACTTCGCACCAAGTTATACCCTGGATCCGAAGGTACCGAACAGAACTTTTAAATGCTTATAGGTACAGGTTCGGGGATTTCGGCGTTGTTTAAACAACTGAAAGCATACATCAATTTGATTAATCATCATCATCACAACCATAATTATACCATGGGTCATCACACTATGACCCAATTATTGGTACTTTTAGTAATATTTTGCATCGAAGCAGACGTTTTTGATAATGATTTCGCTGTTTGTGGACCGATTTTCAAAATTCTCGTTTTGTTGTATAGGATATAATCTTAATTTTGTATAACAATTACGAAAGTGGTGAGCTGATGATGGGATCTATGAGCAATCGAGGAAAATCTTTGAATTTTATCAAAACACTCATAGTGGTTAAAATGTTGTTTCTAGTAAGTTAAACATATGTTACGAATTGGGACTGGTACCGACTTCAAAATAATGAAGATTGTAGTATACAGTACAGAAATAGTTGAGATTTAGACGAATTCTGAAAAAGGCACTATTAAAGAGTAAGAGTTATTTAATACTTTTTAGTTCATATTACTATTGTTTTTACCTTGGAAGTCGGTTTAAATTTTTTGTTAAAAATAATAAAAAGTATTGTGTTTATCTTATGCTCGAAAACTGATTTTAACGAAGAAAACAAAGTGCTCAAGCATGCATTAGAATTATTTGAGTTCCAATAATAGTCTAAAAATATATTTACAATTAAACATAAAAAAGGTAAGAAAATAGCTTAAAATATACAATCCGCCGTGGAAGAGGTGCACTTTAACTGTCGCTGTAGCAGTAAGTATGACAGATTTGAAGATAAATCTGATATGTTATGAATACTTATATAAATGGCTATTACCTCATCTAATTCTTATAGTATTTTAAGATAACTTTCTTTATAAACTTTTTCAAATCAAATGAATCGTTAGAAACAACAATTCTACCCCACATTTTAAACGTCATCAATAATACCGATTTATTGTTATCGTTGGGTGTTAGGGAAGGTAAAATCGGCAAGTGGCAACGCTGAGTTTTTACGTATTCTATGGAAAATCTCGTAATATTCGCCATTTCTCGAAAATTCACATTTGAACCTCAGTCGGGCTGTGTACACAGTTTTTTCAAAGGAAGTTTTTTTGTGACACAAATGTAAATATTACTGTTTCACATAAAACGATCAATACATCATGTGAGTAGTCAAAAGGGCCATGTTTGGGGCTATAATACAAACCGCATTGTGTATTATTTACAGAGATAAGTTTGATTTTCTCTACGCTATCATAGCCTCTACGCTATCATTTTGGTGCTCCAACGGCATATTTTTCAACGGTATGATAGCGTAGAGAAATAAATTCCCTACAATTTAGGCGTTCCAACGTCACAAGCAGCGTAGATTTTCTTTCTCTCGCAAAATTTTTCTGCGTCATATCAGCAAAAATTGGCGGCCTCACCCATATACCTTTTTGACTTAACGCATATTGTCTGTTTTATTATATTGAATATATTGTTACATGCGTTAAAGATTTGAATTTGATATTCCGATTATTATAGAGGGACAAAAGCAATGGGAACGTTGTAACATGTTCCATTGAAAAGCAGGCGGAGTGACGCACATTTTTCTGGAAAAGTTTGCCCCTGCGCCCTCGTAACACGAGTCCAAAGGGGTATCATGTTCTATAGGTGTAATGGGAAGCATCGCAACCGGAATTACAGAATATTTCAATTTTGAAATTGACTACCATAAAGGAGGATTTTTCGGCCGTACGAAATACTTTTTTACGTCCAATATTCTTTGCTTTATTCATAACAAATTCCAAAAACAGTTTGCCAGATCACAGTTTAAGTTTTTTATTAGGTACTGTGACTTGAACTAAGGAAAGGTCCGAAGTTTCACGACTTAACTTTTTTACAGTAGGAGACAGGAAACAGCTAAGGAATCGCGAGGTATAATGGATAACACGTGTAAGCGAAATGCGATTTCCTTACGTTTTCGCAATCAATTCGGATGTTCAGTATAGAATAACAAATTGTGTTTTACTTGTGATCTACGAACTGCGAGCTTATTCAAATCCGGAAATGTTAGAAATCCATTTCTACAGTTCGTATAAAACCCGGATGCTTCATGCTAAGATTTCTGACAGGCCTTGTCGCGAGCGTTTTCGATTTGCTAACGTCGAAACGTCAACCTATCGACGCTTTTTGCAAAGAAAAACTTCTGTCAAAGAATCTCAGAAACCGGTTATTAGGAATTTTAGTATTTATTGGTATATTCGTAATACAGTAGAACCTGGGATTCCTGGGAATAACTTATTAGGCTCTGTGTAGAACCTTCGATATGAAGTTGTTGACAAAGGTATTAGAAATTTCCAGGAATATTAACCAATCCACTTTTTAATTATGTATTACTTACCTCCTGGTAGGTACTGGAAACGTCAATTCCAGGTAATGGTGCTACTGACGTTTTAATTACTGAGTAAACTATTGTGAGAGGCGGGGGTTGGGTGATAGGGGGGAGGGGGAAGTGGGGAGGGGTGGACACTGAATCAATATCCATTTACCACCCGCCAGGTTCACTGGCCGTCGTGGGCCATTAAAGATATTGTACAACTGTACGCGGAAAGTACACGCTTATGATTCGTCTATTTATACCCTCGACTATGGAAAGTGGCTCGATTCCGCTATTCTAATGCAACATGAATACAGCTTCGATGTGGTGTTGAGTCAACTTGAGTCTCAGTATGGTACATAAAAAAATGGTAGGACCAATGTTAAAGTATTGTCAAACGCGTTGTGAATTGTGATTGATGACTCGAGAAAACTGTCGATTGAAGTGTTGACGATTATCTAACGAGAATACTGTTTTGGCGTTTGATAGGATCCGGAGTTTCCGGACTGATAAACTCGGATCAAAGCACTATTCATTTTAAGTTGAAACTGGGGAATCAGGGTTCTGGTTCTATTCATATTATTATTAGTTATTGCAATGCGGTCGACGAAGGAATGCGTTTCTCATAAGTTGTGACTTGTGATCTGTGTAAGGATGACAGAACTTTTATTTACCTCTCTAACCTGATACTCTTTTCGTTCTTGTTCTTTCCCTAAAATTACACAAACTAAGAGCAAAATACCTTAGTTACTTACTTCTAGACTGACCTTTAGATACACAGCGTTGTAATATCTTCCCCTTTTGAAGTCAGAGAAGCGTTAATTTCTCAAGATATACGTTCATGATTGACGACATGAGTCGATGAAATGGGTAAGTAACAATTTGAAAACTGTCGTTTTTTTACCTAAATGGAGGCTTTAGGACCGGGAAAATGATTTGATATAAAAAAAATGTGGATTCTATGTATAGCTAGACATCGTTAATTAGCTAAATGATGAAGTAGGTAAGTTACAAGGTTTGTACAAATTATAAGGGGAAAAAATGAGTAATTTCTCTTAAGTTGTAAAATTTTAGTTACCCACTTCATCCATTCATGTCTTCAATTTTTTTTATGAAATAAGGGGCAAACGAGCAACCGGCTCACCTGATGGAAAGCAACTTCCGTCGCCCATGGACACTCGCAGCATCAGAATAGCTGCAGGTGCGTTGCCGGCCTTTTAGGAGGTAATAGGGTAGGGGAGGGTAGGCAAGGGAATAGGGGAGGGTAGGGAAGGAAATAGGGGGGGTAGGGAAGGGAAAAGGGTAGGGCATTGGGCCTCCGGTAAACTCACTCACTCGGCAAAACACAGCGCAAGCGCTGTTTCACGCCGGTTTTCTGTGAGCCCATGGTATTTCTCCGGTCGAGCCGGCCCATTCGTGTCGAAGCATGGCTTTCCCACATATCGATTGTTTTTGAAGTTTCTCGTGGGCACATCGTGTCTATTATTGTTCTCCGACGAAGCATAATATTATGTGCCGTAACTCATAAGTTCAATATTGCTTGAAGTAAATCAACCCTCGCAGAAACCTTCTACCGTTAATGGCCCAAGTTTAAAGTTGCTTCAAATAACTTACGTTCTAAATTCGCTCGCGACTATTGGCTATTATCAGCTAAAGACTTAAATTTCAGGGTCCTAAACAATCGGCACTACAAACAAAAAGTGAAGTGTCAAGTTGAATATCTACAATTTAGCAAGTAGACTAATTCTTTGCAAAATTATCGAATTTTTGTGGTTGTTACTGATCGAATCGGTCGCTGTAAAATATATTTTGGATCTTATCTTCTCAAGGTCCAAACAGAAAGCAACGGTTTTGTAATAGACAAAACTAACTTTCTATTAATAACATTCGTTCTATCTTATCAGAATTTTAAACCAACATTCCTCGGCAGTCGCGTGAAAGGCCAATGTCAATGTGAAGATAAAAATACACTAGGAATAGTTTACTACTGTTCACTAAATAAATAAAAGTTAAAATTAGCGACAGCGATTCAGAAAATATCGGCCAAGTGTGAGTCGGGCAAAATAGTAAAAACCTATTATATGTAACACTAGCTGTTGCCCGCGACTTCGTCCGCGTGGACTTCAGTTTATTGCGCGCGGTGTCAACAAAATTGGTGTCAAATTTAAAAGCTTTTTAAAACCCTGGTACCCCTTAAAATATTATCAAAATACCCAAAAACAGCTTGCAGTGTGCACATAACATTTCATTTTATAAATTAAGTAAACTTTATTTATACCAAATTTAAAGCTTATTTAGCCCCCCATTACACAACTCTAGCTTTACCCATAAACTATTTATCATTGGTAGGTTTAAGGTTACGTCACTGCATAGAGTACTGACTACTGAGTAGTAGGCCAGTCATTAAAGCCAAAACCCGAAAGAAATTAGTAACTTGATAAAATTTTAGGGGGTTGTTAAAGAAGGTAAAATAACTTACCGTGTGATTTTGCAGCGTTCTGGGGTGTACGGAAAGGGTTGAAAGGGGTGAAAAAGGTTTTTTGTTAATAACATTGCGTAAAAATTAGTAACACGCTGCAAATTTGGAATTAGGTTGTTCTTACCGTTTTGTAACGTGTATTAAATTTGCAGCGTTTTGCAATACACGGAACATTGTTTATTATTAAAAAACAATAAAATTTGTTAATAACAGGGGTAAAAAAATTAGTAACACGCTGCGAATTTGGAATTAGGTTGTTCTTACCGTTTTCTAACGTATATTAAATTTGCAGCGTTTTGCAACATACGGAACATTGTTTATTATTAAAAAACAATGAAATTTATTATTAACAAGGGTAAAAAATGTAGTAACACGCTGCAAATTTATAAATAAATTGTTTTTACCGTTTTCTAACGTAAATGAAATATTTGTTTATATAGTAATAAACAATGTTCCGTATGTCGCAAAACGCTGCAAAATTGTGAAACCTGGTTAATTGGGATCTCAAGGGACCAAGACTTTTGTACCAATTATTAAGGGCTCCCAATAATCTAGTAATCCAATTAAGCAGGTTTAAAATGGGTTATGGGTGTCTCATTTACAGAGGCCGGCACTCACAGGGTCAATATGTGCCGTTATTCAATTTTAAAGCTTTTATTCGTTTATTTTAATTCTTTTCCACCAATATACCTACTGAGACTGAATTTCCTCGTTGTTCAATAATTCTACACATGGTTGACTTTGGTGTGTTATTCTCCCTACTGAATTATTCATCACGCGACATTCTACAATCATAATCTGATGGTAATTTAAAATTTTCAGATACTGATTACGTTTTATATTTACTTTTGGACATTTTTTTACACTTTTAGTCCGTTGGTTTTAGTTCTAAAACTTAGATAGTACTAATAAAAAACATGCACAATATAATGTATGTAAACAAACACGTCAAAAATTTGTCCCGCTTATAGAGGTTAATGAGCTGTAGAGTCTCAATTATAGAGTTAAATATCGAAAAAGTCTTAGAATTCAAATCTCATTTAATCAGTTTCTAAAAATCCATTAACAGAGGTAATTTAACGAAATAGTACCGGGCCATCATTGCAACAATCAATAATAGAGGTTTTTCATTTAGCCAGGTCCCGCTTAACCAGGTTTCACTGACACTTTACAAAACGGTAAGAACAATTTAATTCTAAATTTACACCGAGTTACTAATTTTTTTACCCCTGTTATTAACAAATTTTATTGTTTTTTAATAATAAACAATGTTCCGTATGTTGCAAAACGCTGCAAATTTAATACACGTTAGAAAACGGTAAGAAAAACCTAATTCCAAATTTGCAGCGTGTTACTATTTTTTTTACCCCTGTTATTAACAAATTTTATTGTTTTTTAATAATAAAAAATGTTCCGTATGTTTCAAAACGCTGCAAATTTAATACACTTTACAAAACAGTAAAAACAACCTAATTCCAAATTTGCAGCGTGTTACTATTTTTTTACGCAATGTTATTAACAAAAAACATTTTTCACCCCTTTTCAACCCTTTCCGTACACCCCAGAACGCGGCAAAATCACACAGTAAGTTATTGTACCTTCTTTAACAACCCCCTAAAATTTTATCAAGTTACTAATTTCTTTCGGGTTTTGGCTTTAATGACTGGCCTATAGAGAGTAATGAGTTATTTAATATCGTGAATAACAATCGAAAGAATCGAAAAGCTTGAATAAATATGGTGCCACCTCTCATAGAAAGACTTATGAGCAAGCGATAGCGAGATGTAGGCGACTCTTAGCGCCATCTGTTATGAATTTTTGGAACTAACTTAATTTGAAGAAATTTACGCATTTTCACCCCCTTACAACCCCTTTTTCCAGTTAAAAAGTAGCCTATGTCCTTTCTCAGGCTTTAGACTATCTGTGTATAAAATTTCATTACAATCGGTTCAGTATTTAGACAGAGATACTTTCGCATTTACAATATTAGTATAGATATACTTACCTAAAATACTAGATAACGCCCGCAATTCCGTTGCGCCAAAATTCGTTTGTCTCGCGAGAACCGTACATTTTTTCGGTAAGTATAAAAGTATCCTATGTCCTTTCCCGGGACTCAAAGTATCTCCATGCCAAATAGCAAAATCGGTTGAGCGTTTTGAGCGTGAAGAGGTAACAGACAGACAGACGGACGGACAGACAGACACACTTTCGCATTTATAATTATTATGGAAGTATGAATATTGCTTAGTATTTCACTACAAGAATTTCATAGTATATCGACATAATATTTCGTCATTGATTTTGGACGACCAGTGGGCAGCGTGCCAGCCTGATCTTGACCGCTGTTGCTAACCCGGGTCATTTATAGTGTCCAGTGAAATGCTACGTTACCATCCTCATCACCTTGATGAGTGGCAGTCTTCCACAGTGCGTTTTTCGCGTAACTTTCTGCCGCGCACTGTAAAACTCTGGAACGAACTGTCACCAGCAGTATTTCCGGACCTATACGACCTGCAAACCTTCAAGATAAGAGCGTATTCCCTCTTAAAAGGCCGGCAACGCACCTGC
This sequence comes from Lysandra bellargus, assembly GCA_905333045.1. Lineage (NCBI taxonomy): Eukaryota > Metazoa > Arthropoda > Insecta > Lepidoptera > Lycaenidae > Lysandra > Lysandra bellargus. Next base: position 3,735,888 of record HG995321.1, read on the forward strand.
AGCTCTTCTGATGTTGCGAGTGTCCATGGGCGACGGTAGTTGCTTACCATCAGGTGACCCGTTTGCTCGTTTGCCCCCTTATTTAATAAAAAATAAAAAAACGCTAAGTTGATATTGGTCCGATGTGTATGGTCAGTGGTGGGGCAAGACCTAAATTTGAAGTGTGCAAGATTAATATATTTTGCGAAGACCCCTGATAGATGACGCCAGAGGACGGATTTTGTTGAGAGAAAGTATTTTCTGATACTCAAACTTTTATTTATAAAACTTTTTGTTTATGAAAATATGAGTATCAAATCTCGTAAATTCTTTAAAAAATCCTCGCGTTTTATCCGCCGCCTCTGTGTATGTATATTTTGAATCAAACATCTACTGGTTTCGGTCGTTTTTACAAGCGTTTATCTTTCCACTAGCTTTGTTGATTGGTTTTCTTTTGACGTTAGCTAATTAAAAGCCCTAGTGAATAGATAAGTTCCTGTCAAAAAAACTTAGAAACTGACCATCAAACACTTAATATATTTTAATATTAATATTTAAGATCAAGATGTGTATTGTGTATCTTATATCATTTATCATAAATATTTCAATTTGATTGCAAACGATCGTAATATTTCTATTAGCTGTCTTTGATCTGTGATCTATACTTCCTACGAGAAGTTCAAGGCCTGATGAAATTAAAATTGGCAAATGAATCAAACGAAAAAACATAATTTGAAATTGCGTTAAACATACACGACCGAATTTAGCGCCGAACAATTTTGTAAACAAAAGAAAATTAATTTCCGCCTTTGCATTAACATTTCGAAGTTGGAATAAGTGCTGTTTTCACAATAATTGGAGTGCTGAGGCATAAATTATTATTTATTAAGGCTGTCACAGACAGAGCAGGTAATGTAAAGATAGGAATCGCATCGCGACAAAACGCAGTGGAATGGCCTAGAAGCAAGCCCCCATTGGGGCCTCTGCTCGGCCTGGGGAGCGAGTAAAACGCTCCCATCGAGAGGAGTCTGCAGCCTACTAAGCAGACGTCCGCTGATGAAGTTGTAGTGTCATACAGTTCCCGCGACTTCGTCAGGAAGCGGTGGCTAGAGTATGGCGTAGAGTTTTAGTGGGTAGGGCCGCGGCACACACCATCTTCGCCCGCGGCGAGCCCCACATATCCGCAGTGGGAGTCCCCATCCCCTGCGGAATGCGTCACAGCATTTCTCTACGTAAAAAAAAGGTAATGTAAAGATGTATATTATAGCACGATACATCTTTCTATAGAAATCGTACACAACAGCTATAATGTAAAAATATACATTATAGCTGTTGTGTGTGGTCTCCTGACGATTTCTATACATAGAAAGATGTATCGAGATGTATCGTGCTATAATATACATCTTTACATTACCTGCTCTGTCTGTGACAGCCTTAAATGGCCAATTTCTGAGATCTTACAAACAGCGTTGTTGATTGGTTATCTCTTATTTTGACGGCCAATTAAGAGCACTATCTATTCTATACTATTATAAAGCTGAAGAGTTTGTTTGTTTGAACGCGCTAATCTCAGGAACTACTGGTCCGATAAAAAAAATATTTCAGTGTTTGATAGCCCATTTATCAAGGACGACTATATGTTATCAGTTATCACCTCAAGACCGATAGGAGCGAAGATACAGAGGAAAATGTGAAAAAAACGGGAAAAATATTTGAAAGAGCTTATCTCAACTAGTGGAGCAATTTGTATGTTATTTGGCACAGTTAAAGGGACCACTTGAGACATAGGCCATTTATTTGCGGGAAATGTACGGTTTCCGTGAAATTCCTAATTTACGCGGGCGTAGCCGCACGATACGTCTAGTGAATAGATAAACCCCTTTCAAAAACCACAGAAACTGGACATAAGTCCTCTATGTTTTTAAAGACCAGTACCAGTAAGACCAGATACATCATATTATGCACCAGAAAAAGTTAGAATTTTGAAGAAGCGTAACGTTGTAGACACTAAACTCATATAAAAGTACTTAATCTTTTTCAATTATAAACTACTAGCTATATGACCGAGCTTCGCTCGGTATTCAAAAATTAAAAAAACACACATAAAATGACATTTTATGAAAATGATTCCTAGCTAGCTCGATTTATCGCCCCCGAAACCCCCTATATACTAAATTTCATGAAAATCGTTGGAGCCGATTCCGAGATTCCAATTATATATTTATATATATATACAAGAATTGCTCGTTTAAACATATAAGATTATCGTTATTAAGTAAAGTTTCCCCTGGAAAGTCATTAATGGATTCGGTAGATCAAAGCTACATGTTTGTTTTATTTGGAATTGTTAAATTATAGTTTTGTTAGCATGATTATTTTTGATACCCATGCCAAACATTGACTTCCTAGTTTACGAGTAATATGACAACTGAATTATGGTGTATTATGTTATCATTTTCGCATTGCGGACATGATGTAATATTTACAGACTGTCAAGAAAGAGTAGACGCAGTACAAAATTTTCTAAATATAATCACGCTTAAAAGGTGTTTTTTTCTCTTGGTATTTCAACAAAGGACGCTTAAAATTTAAATACGCTTTAAATATTATCACCTTGCACATTTTTATCTCGATTTAATAACGTTTTCAAATTTTTCATGTGATTTCAAAATTGTGTACAGCGTCTACTCTTTTTTGACATGCTATACCAGCTGTGCTATACCATAGTTTTTTATGCAGCATAAATATTGATTAGTATTTTTATTAGGGTTCTAATTTGTAAAACGGCAACAGAAGCTTATCTATGTGATGACTGATGACAAATAGACGGACAACACCATTAAAATAAATCCCATTTAATCTTGTAGGGAGAGGTATCAAACTAGATCAAGAGGTTAAGTATGATCTATTTTGATAACTACACCGTAATCGTTCCATAACCATAATAAAGACTACGTTGTCCATAGGCATAATAATAAAGTTAGCAACTTTCTCTTGTATGCATATGCAGTGTTACGGCGGCCACGGCTGAATGGATATGCATATTACACGAATTCATTCAGAACGTGCCTCGTTACTCGCATTTACTATTGGCTGCATGTTCACGTATAGGTTGGTACTAGTTACTACTAATATATATTGTGGTATAGGTACCTCACGTGTATTGAAGAGGATGCTGTAGGATGAACACCAATGGCAGCTGTGTAAGGCTGCGTTTACACTGAAGCTGCATTGCGAGAATGTGTTTTTTAAGACCAATACAATCGCTGATCTTAGGTCAGTTTCTCCTATTGGTTCTCCAAAAAACCCATTCCTCTCATCGCAACTCCGATGAAAACGCACCCAAATGCTACTTCTCACGTTGGGCCATGATGGCAAACCATAAATAGTGCGAAGCAATCTATAAAAGCAAAATCGATATCGAGCATGGGGAATCATGAGCGAACGTGTTTCTTGTGCGAAAATTAATCTCGGCTAACATTCCTCAACAAACGCTGATATTGCTCGAAGAACCTCTTTGACGTCATGATGAATGTCTGAGTAAGAATACAAGCGCTACCTCCACAGCTATTTTAAATTCAATATAAAAATGTTTCTATTTACTTGTGATAACAACATCTTCGTAATGCGAGCGTCGAGATTGTGAACGTAAATATGGATTTGCGTTAGTAGTTTTTTGTTCCCATATTATTCCAATTATTCCATATTTTTTTACTGCCGCAGTTCTTCCAGACACGGCTTTGACTACGAACTTGACGCCCTTCCTGAAAAGGCTTTGCGACCCACTAGTTGAAAACACTAATTTGATTAATCAACGTTTAACTTTCTTAATTCTGTCAATCAGATAATTTTACGCATTTTAGATCTCCTGTGTTGCTGATACAGGTATACTCTACTTCAAAGATATTAACTACACAAGTAATAATTTTTATCAAGCGATTTAGGTGTGTAAATAACAACACAACGTAATATCAACGTTACAACATCGGTGTTATGTCGGTGTTGTGTAATTCGCACTGTATGCGACAGCTGATATGAACTTGGCAATGATCTTGTTGATGCTTATTAAAATTTACATTATATTCTCACAACTTTGTTGCAATTTTCATCTCTATTCCTTACAAAAAGGGATCATTATTGTTTGCGTTATTATTCTGGCTTGCATATCTATCCAAATGTGCCAAAGCTTGGACAGTATAAAACACTGGATTGGCTCCAAAATTGCATTTTAATGATTAAAAGTTTGGAAAAGTCAACTATTGATATTCAAGGCATATGGTCTATTGAAGTTAAAGAGTTGAGAAAAATAAAATTATATTTTAAAGGATAGATTAGGTAAATTCTTCATTTTAGGGTATTTGTATAATAATTAATAACTCAAATTAAACATACTTTTGTCTATCATTGGAGGATATTAAAATATTCAAATATCTAACCGCCTATCATAAAAGGTCTTTTTATTCAGATGAGAAAGCACTTTTAAGGCTTCAGTGACTCAGAACATCATACAATGTATAAAAATTGCTTTGTAAGAAAAAATCCTAGATAGTAATAAAGTTGTTCTTCGCATGATTGATGAAATACGACATTTCTTTTCGCTTCTTCCATAAATAATAATATGACAGCGTTGATTTATGTATAAAATGATTGATTTTATGATCTACATTCAATATTTGTAGGTAGTTTTAAGAGCACCGATATTTTAATTGAAAAACATTGAAATATCTGAAACTCTTGCTCGTACTCGAATCTTTTGGAGTGGAAATAGAAAAACCGTGCGACATGCTACGAGCACACTGCGCCGCGCCGGTGAATATTTTAAAATGTTGAAAAAATATTAAAATACAGGAGTAGGTCAGGTCATCCGAGCATGAGCGTTCACACGCCTGTCCGGTTACAGTCTCAAGTCCTGCGAGTACCGTTTTAATATAGCCCCCACATTTGATACAGCATCGTTTTAATTAAAATTTATATTGTTTTTTGACTTTCGACAGTTGAGAGTAATTATTGGATTCGAGGCAATTGAATGCATACTCCGCGTGCACGCTTGAAGGATTTTGCAATGATGCGGGGTATTTTTTAGGGTTCCGTACCTAAAGGGTAAAAATGGGACTATGGCTGAGTTTTCGCTGCCTGTCCGTCTGTCTGTTGCCAGGCTGTATATCGAGAATCACGGTTATGTATTTATGTTGCTGCTATAACAACAATTAAATACAAAAAAATATATAGAGCAAGGTTTAATTAATTATTGTATCAATACGGGGCTGATATTTTTATTATTCTATTCATTTAATTTAAAGCCTTTCACAGTTCTTAGAATGTCGCCTTGACAATCTCTCATTAAAGTTTCTTAGAATCCTCCCCTAGTTGTCCGTGATTGTACATAGAGCAGGTCTCAATTAACGAGCGACGCTTTCAACACGGCGCTTATATTGATTATTGAAGCTAGTCAATCTAATTGATATCATAATATTTTTTGAGACTTTCCTAGTTGGCTTCCTCAGAATGTTGCCTTGACGCCATCCCTCGGGCTCTAAGGCTCTTTAAGCTGTCCATGACTGTATTCAGAGTGGAGCTGTAATTAATTTTTAAGACTTTCTTAGTTTGCTTCCTTAGAATGTTGCCTTGACACCATTCCCTTTGGCTCTCAGGCGTCTTAAGCTGTCCGTGAATGTACAGAATCCTCCCTACGCCGTCCGTGTCTGGACAGAACCCTTCCTTCGCCGTACGTGACTGTACATAAGCGGGACTCAATTAACGAAGCGATACTGTTATTTAATTAGAAGCTGATAAATTCCATCGGCGTAGTTGTAAAGTCACGCTGAAGGGTGTGATCGACCGGCCGCAATCTCATAACTCCATTAGCCGCTATCGCACCGCCGCGCCGACGGCAACTTTTAATTGCCTTTAGATTTTCTAAATTGCTTCGCTTGTGTACCTTTTGTATTGAGTTCGCGCGTGAAACTAGTTTATCGGGTATCGAATCTAATGAAAAGGTCAGGAAGGCTGTTGAAGAGATATTGTCAATTCAAATCCAATTCTGTATTAAACACACGATAAAATACGATAGAATAGAACAAAACAAGTAACATACAGCACGTCTCCAAAACCATAAAATGAAATATATTGATTTCTATCGTAGAAGAAATAAACATTGACCATCACATTAATGGTGCCAGCTTAATTTGGCATCATAATGCAAATGTGCCAATGTGAGTACAAATCAAATAGCTTGATTATAATAATTAATTATAGCAATTAGCAATACCAAAGCGTCGATAAAATACATTGTATAAGCAAAGTTATTACAAAAAATGGCTACTTGTCCGAACGGACGTATGTAATGTATGTTAAACATTGTAATTTATAGCGTTGTCGGTGGTCAGGCACAGAATAAATATGACCGGCTAGACCAGTAAACGCGTCAAATGCCTACTCTTATGTCGTAAATAACACACCTTAAGAGCCCGTCCTCTCTTTTCTACTGCTCTCTTCACACTCACGCCCGTCTTTCATATGCCAGGTGAAAAAGGACGATCGCCAAGTTAGCGGGCAGATAGAGGTTTTCTGTTTTTAAAGGGTTTTTTATATTGAAGTGGTAAAAAGTAATTCCAACATTGTATAGACGACTTTCTTTGTACTGTACATTGTATTTTTTTCATACCGTTAAGACGTCAATACAATCCATAAAAAGGTGATATTCTAAACCTTTTACAGCAAAAATCACAAAACTGTCGCGGGTTTGAGTTGGATTATTTAAAGATACTTAAAAAAAAAAAAAAAATCTAAATGATCTTACATGTTGTGCATTAAAACTTATAGAAATACTGTATTTTAACTGTTAAATCACGTCTGTTAAATGAGCGAAATCGGCAAAATTTCGTATACGGACTCTTAAATATTCTTCGTACCTTTTACAGTTTACCACAAAGTCATAAAAATGTAGGCGTTGTTACGTAGGCTACGGAAAGTGAAGATGACATAATAAAGCCTATTATTTTATTTGTACTATCACTTATCAGTAAGAAGAATATACAGGCTGTACATTTTTTTTGCTACCTTCGTAAGAAGTTGAAACATTGTACGTTTCAAACGCGATGGAAAAGTTGTTACTTACGTAATTCTTTTATTTTTCTATAATAGATGTATTAAACAATTTATTACATTCGCATTTTTCTTCTTCAATCTTATTAGGTTTTTATATTACATATCAGAACATTAAAACAAAAAGGAATACTCCAAATAATATGGCGTAGGTGTAGGCCGTAGGCTGAATCTGATTCCCAAGCGTGTTATCCTTATCATTATTATCAGTTATCTGCTGCCGATAGCAAATTGTCACACAATGCTCCTATCTGTTTCAATTAACCATTACAATGTAATGAACTATCTTGCCCGCATAACTTGGATGATGAAAGCCACTCTCTACAATAGCTACGAGCTCCTGTTATCTCATAATATAAATGGTCTTGGAATTTACATTTATAATTTTAAAAACATATCTAATCGATGTTGCTCGCAAGTCGCAACATTGAGCAGGGTTTTTTTTATTTGTAAATTTTGGCGGGGTTACCGTAAATTTTCCATAATTTTCCACCTTTTTGGTAAAAGGTGGCCCCGTGCGAGTTTACGCCGGTTCTTCTCGCCGGGCTAGTTCCCGAACCGGTGGTAGGCCTCATGTAGACGTTCTAAAAGTGTTAACTTTGTTAACCTATTTAGAAATAAATATTTTGATTTTGAAATCAATTTCTGGGGTTTATAAATGCTATCTCCGAGTTAGGTCTACGCCCGGTTTTTCTCGCCGGGTTAGTTCCGGTACGGTGGCCAGTGGCACCATAGTAGGCACCAAAGTTTCAACGTTTAGCAAACTAACACTGAATAAAATTTTTAGATTTTGATTTCCATATCCATAGCAGAGAATGATGAGTCATAACAGCTATAAACAATTAACTCCAAAATAAATGTTTCGCTGGCCGTGATTCATTCCTCGAGGTTTTCGATAATTGAGCTCGCCGTTAAATATTAAATATATGCTGAGTGTTTTATGAGATGAAATTTCAGATAACATTGTGTAATAATAATTTTTGTCATGTTGTTTCATAATTAGCTTAATTGTTTTCTGACGTAATTCGGGAATTCTTAGAAAAAATAATATAATTACCTAATTATTGCGTCTGGGAAGCTTTGACGTTGATTATTTTGTTTTCTTCTAAACATTCTGCGGTATGCGTGTTGGTTTTACAAGCCTATAAAATGGCCAGTTTGCAATCTAAAGTCGTCCCAAGAATAAATAATATTATAATATTATAGTGAGTTCAATATGGAATCCTATCTTTTTCGGGGTTCGTGCGGTGCACCCATTCCAAATGGACGGCTCGTGAACAGCTTTAGAATTCCATTGACTAGTGTTAATGATGAAAATATGTTCACAGTTCAACGCACGCATCAAATGCCACCTCCCGACCTCGACAACAATACACAATAGTGACATATTGTGATGAACTACGCTCACCTCTCCCATACAATATGATATATTGTGACAATATGTTTGGCGCTCGTGATGAAAAACAAAATCGGACGCATGGAACTTCTGTGACCCGTGACATTAGCCGTTTAAAATATAGCATGACTGCAATGTGCCCGGTGTTGCTCTCACGTCCGAGACAAACATTCTCAAGCTTCAGCCTTCAATCTAACCAGCCGCTCAGTAGACCAGGAACAATAATTTTGAAAAAAAAAATCACAGTAGGATTAAACCCATTACAAAAGGAGGAGAATATTATAAAAATTAAGGGAAAAATAATTTACGGGCGATCTGAGTTAGGGAAAAGTGGGGGGGGGGGGGGGGGGTTTAAAGGGGAAAAATGGTTTATCTCGATTTCTGGCAAAACTAATATTCCTATAGGGACCGTGCAGAAACTATAGAGGGCGTCGTAATTCGACAGCAGCGACACGATGCGAGTAAAAGAAGTAACTTGTGAGTGACTTTGGCTTCGCATTCTTTGACCCCGGCTAGTTTATAAGTGATTTTTTTTATGTTTTCAAGCATAAAAAAGCAGCACAAATATATCTAGTGAAGCACTATTAGTTATTTTATAGCATTAAACTTGGTATTCTTACATAAGAGTCAATAATCACTGAAGATATCCTATATACCGAGTTCAGTAAAAATGGGCACCTATCTACACTATAATGACAAGAGCAGCATAAGAATTCATCACTAGATAACGATAAGAGCAATTTATATTTATCTATAGGGAATATCTACGAAACTATTATAAGAACATAATAAGAGGCACATGAGAAAGGAATTAGGTTTTGTAGCCAACATTAAGATAACACCATTACTCTACTGATGTTCTAGTGGTGAATATTTTTAAAACCACTATTAATCAAAAATCAACCAAATAATAACATCAACAAGAGTTACTTCTTTTAAAAAGCATTTCCTATTTTCTAATGGCAGTACCGTAGTTAAAAGTATTTTAAGAGCTGTAATGGCGAAATGAAATAAAATAAGTACGTATTAATACTTATATTATTTTTTATGTTTCGCGCGAACGGAGGGCTCAAATTCCGTGCCGAATTTATTTTATCGTGAAATTTGATGAAGTAGTTTTAAAAAACTGATGGGCCTATTATATTCGTAAATTTAAATAATATTTTTATAATAAAAAATATTATTGATGCACATTTTTTAATATATTTTGTTAAAATAAATACCTAAACGATATATTTTGATAAAATTATCATTTATTTAACTATTTTTAAGGATAGAAATAAATAAATCGCGTATTTTATTGTAACTAAATTTTTTGATTTTTACCAAAATGGCGATTATCGTCGTATTCTATTAATAAAAATGGCCTCTAGATTAAATTATCTATAAGTAAGTATTGATTAGAAGATTTACTCTTAAAATTAAGCTAAAGGCATTGAGATGTAGCTAAAGGTCATTTTAAGAGCATGACAAGTCAACTTGCACTTTCACCAGAAAAAATAATCTTTCAATAGTATAATTGTTCTCAAGACCATCCTATCGTTATCTATAGAAAGAAATGTTTGTAAAAAGTATTTGTGATAATAATTCTATAGAATAATTGAACTACAGCAGCGCTTTTTATAGAGCAGATATAGTCCTTAAGAGCCCGGGTAACCCTCGAAATTCTCATACATACGTAATACCAAAATCATTTTGTCATACGAAAATATTTAACATGTTTGAGTTATTTTTCAGCTTAAAATAGTAATTATCTAGGTTCCTGAACAAAAATGAACTTCAAAATATTTAAACACTAAAAAAAATTTTTTTGTGTATAAATTTTTTTTACTAAATTTACTACTAAATGTTTAAACACTAAAAAATAGAGTGAAACACTAAAAAATATATAAATAAATAGTAAATTTACTACAAAATATTTAAATACTAAAAAATATTTTTTAGAGTTGAAATATTTTGTAGTAAATTTAATATATATTTATATATTTTTTAGTGTTTCACTCTATTTTTTAGTGTTTTAACATTTAGTAGTAAATTTAGTAAAAAAAATTTATACACAAAAATTTTTTTTTTTGTGTTTCAATATTTTGAAGTTAATTTTTGTTCAGGAACCTAGATAATTACTATTTTAAGCTGAAAAATAACTCAAACATGTTAAATATTTTCGTATGACAAAATGATTTTGGTACTACGTATGTATGAGAATTTCGAGGGTTACCCGGGCTCTTAACAAGTCAATTTGCTCTTAACTCAGTGTAATGAACTAATAAAGGTTTTAAAGCAAGGAACACTAGATATTTTTTTCTACTAGAAACTTAGTTCTTATTCAAAACCATGTATAGAATGCCCAATGCCTAGTTTGTCTATAAAAAAGCCATGATTAGTACTTCTAAAGCATAAATTGGTTTAAGGCGTCTGAAGTGTGCTACTTGGGAAATGACGCCCGCAACTCCGTTGCGCCACAAATCGTTTATCGCGTGAGAACCGTACATTTTCCCGGGATAAAAAGTATCCTATGTCCATTCCCGGGGTTCAAAGTAAATCCATACCAAATTTCAGCAAAATTGGTTCAGCGGTTTGGGCGTGAAGTGCTAACAGACAGACACACTTTCGCATTTATAATATTGAGTATGGATGAGTTTCTAACAGTAAACAAAGAACGATGCGTGAATAAAAATGTATAAAGCTTATCTAGTTATCTAAGAAAATATCTGAAAAAGTAATTAGTAGCATCCATCGGCATAGAAAGTAAAAACTTGATAGGTGGGTAAATATTGCAATAAAATAATGAAGATGCAAAAATACTTATAATAATTACTGAACATGCTTGTGGATTAATAAAATAAAACAAGTTCACTCAAATAAATGCTTTTATTTCATCAACCTTCTGCAATTCGCTCGATATCATCTTCACAACTTTTGTCTGTCACTATTAATTTTAACTAATTTCAGTCTGGACCTCATATTCAGTGCAAACACCATATAAGTATTCTTTAAATAACACACAAATACTGCACTATTAATCTTTTTTTACTTGAAGAATCATCCTTTTGAGAACCAACACTTTGACAAGATGGTTAAAGTTCAATACTATCCTCAGTGTTGAATTCCTGGCAGGACTTCTCCAAATTATCCTTACTTTTGATGCAAATTTATGTGTAATTGGCATATCAATTTAGATGGAAGCCAGTTTGGATGTTTACTGAAAGAAGCAACGGTTATAGGTTAGGTTCATATTGGGTTCATCAAAAATGAATTTACGGTTATAATCTACAAAATTTAGTGTTTTTACGAGTCTACACTTATCATTCATGAAACTCTTTGAATACTTACGTATGTTTTATTGTTTTAACCGGCTTTTATCCATTTCTTTCGTTTTTCAATAAGCCATAGCATTTGAATACTTTTGCCATGAAAATAGTAAAATTTTACATCGTTCAATTTGCCTTTATTTTTCTTGAACATCCGGGAATACAACAATGCATTTCAGTTCTTGAAAATACTCAAATTTCTCAAGAAATCTTATAATTTTCCGTAGCTTGACTTGGGCTTGACAATAAAATTTTCGCATAAGTTTCGGCTATTCGTCACTAGTGGCAGTGTCATCGCTCTGCACGGTCCCTATGAAAAAAGTCAAATGGTAAAGTTGTAGGTAAAAAAAAGATCTAAAACTTTTGTGTTTACACTTTTTTTCCATAACCTCAAAATTTATGTGAAAATTTCAAAAAACCATGTTTTTGGTTTTTTATTTATATCTTTTACAAAAATTATTATTTTTTCGCGAAATTGGGTGATAACTTACATTTCCAAGTCCTAAATACGCTGTAATTTATTTGATTAGAAATATATTTTTTTTCACCTTATTTTGAATTGAAATCGAAAAAATACCCTAATTTTCAATCGAAAATTCGACCGTCAAAATATCAGCAGCAAAAACATGGTTTTTTGAATTTTTCACATAAATTTTGAGGTTATGGAGAAAAAGTGTGAATAGAAAAGTTTTAGATCTTTTTCTTACCTACAACTTTGCCATTTGACTTTTTTTCATAGAAATATTAGTTTTGCCAGAAATCGAGATAAACCGTTTTTCCCCCTTAAAACCTCCCCCCACATCTTCCCTAACTCAGATCGCCCGTAAATTATTTTTCCCTTAATTTTTATAATATTCTCCTCCTTTTATAATGGGTTTCATTCTACTGTGATTTTTTTTCACTTTTCATTATTTTTGAAGGTATTGGTCCTGGTCTATAGACCCTGGAATAATCTACATCCTTACACATGAAAAACGCAGTCTTCTTCTCTTCTTCTTGCGTAGTCGGGAGAAAGATAGTCTAATACAAAGTAATTTTTTATATCCAAAAATGTTTCTACCCAAAAACCACGAAATTAATTATTTTCAAAGCTACGTGATGGAATGGTAATTTTTCAACGGTGTTTCTACGTAAGCCCAAACCATATTAACTCTATCGAAATAGAATATAATGTAAACAAACGTGGTATGATTACAACTCGTATAAGGTTTTCAAAGGCATCTGGTAATCCTATTTTGAACGGATTACCGCTTGAGTGAGGGAATGCGGGGCCTAATTGATGGATATTCTTTTAGTTGGAGCATAAACTTCCAGGGAGATGACTCACATATTGTTTAAAAAAAATATATTAAATAGTGTTTGAAAAGCTTAGGAATTGTTTTGAAATCTAACTACCAAATTACATCATAGTAGTTTAGAGATCAACTACGATAACATGGCACGCCCCTCCAAATGACTGTTTCAATATATGTAGTCACATTCTTATGAAAGAGTTTGTATGTAGTAAGTATTCAACCAATCACAGTACACGTAATATTTCTGTTAATGCCACATATTACCAAGATTTGTTGGTCAACTAATCATAACCAGCCGACCGCGCAAGACAACGCACTTCAAACGTTTTGACAACGCACTTCAAACGTTTTGAATTTTGGAGGTGCGCGCCATGTTATCGTAGTTGATCTCTAACTGTAGAGACATCGTTTTTGACCGTTTGTCTATGGCCTGAGTCTACTTATGAGAAATGTAATAGATCTGTTACCTAATTATCTCCACACAAGGCTAATGCCTTCTATAATTGGCTACCTAATGAAATCATTCGGTAGCCAATTATAGAAGAGCGACAGCAGCGCTAATTAGGCAATCTTCGCGTTATATCTGGAAATGTGTGGCGTCACCTAATTTGATTGAGGTGAGGTTCTCATTTGTTATCCGACCTTCATTTGGAATTCTGACTTTTCTATTTATAGAGGAGGCAGTGCGAGTGCCGCAACACGCGATCTATTTACGCAGGTCATCGCGTGACGCCACACCGTCTAACAATTCGTCTAGCGCGCAACGCAAGTATAGTTTGAGATAGCTGCATTATAATGACGTAGGGTAAACTGTCTAATTGTTGGGAGTCATCCTCTGGCTTTTTGTTTGAAATACAAGGATTCATGCCGATAATAGGATTTTTTGTGTCATGAACTCTTATAGTGCCAATACTTGTGTATTTTACCTGTTGCGGCGTTAATTGGTAATGGCCATGTGTTTTTGCACTGGTTGGCCTTATTTTTCAATCGACGTATAACTTTTGCCGGAAGAATACCGAATTAACTTTGAATTTTTCGTAAAAAAAAAAACAATTAAGATTCCTAAAATTCCTACATTTTTATGATGTTATGGGTGTTTGTTACTATAATATAATACGTTATCCTCGACTAAACTTAATTTTCTAAATTTAAAGCACCCCATACGGAGGCAAACGATTGTGGTAAAGACTAGAGATCACAGACCATGTATCAAGATTAGATAGGTCATGTGTATGTACCTACTTCGCATGCCATCGCGTTCCCAAACGGTGAACGATTTTAATCTTTCGAAAGTTTGTCTTTAGTCTGCGCTCCACCGTTATCGGAATCGAACGTCAATCGGAATTCTAAAAATGCCTAATTGTGCCGTATTGGGCTGTGGAAATTCGAATAGAAACGTTGGTATAAATAGTGGACACGTTTCTTATCATCGGTAAGTAATTTTATTATTTAATCATGTGTCCTTTATTTTAAAATCAATTATTTAATGTTAATCGTGGGTGGCTGTAGTTTTTACCATGAAATCTACGTAACTGCGTGTGTACCGCATGATTCATAATACATTGCCGCTTTAGTTAGAAAATTATAGAGCCCGTTCTGTTTGTCCGCTATTGAGCGCGCAATGGAAATAAAACAATCGATACTTTCACTCATCGCTTAGTTTCGAGGTACAGTCAATATTCTCATTTTTCTGTCAAATGAAGCAAATAGTGTTGTACATATTCTCCATTCTAATTAATCGATTCTAATGAATCGATAAAATTGTTGTTCGTCTTATCAAAGTGAAGCTACTCACAAATAATTTGCTTGCTAGTAATTAAAAAAAATTGGTTCTAGGGCTCCCGTACTTTAATAATAACAGTAACCTTAAAATCTGTGTTCGGTAGAGCGCACATCGCTTGTCGGAAAACTTCGCTGAAGTTCCGTTGACTTTGAGTAAGTTATCTTTACAGATAGTAATTATAGTTTACAGATACAGTAGTTTCTAAAAAAGTTTCTCTCGCGTAAATAAGGAATTTTGCTGAAACAATTTCCCACAAACGAATGGTCTAATCCCGTTGTCTACTCTATATCTGTGCCAAATCACATAAAAATCGGTCTAGCAGTCAGTGAGATTAGCGCGTTTAAACAAATAAAATCATCAGCCTTATAATTTTAGTATAGAGTACCTACAGATTACAGTTTTTATTCTATGTTACGCTATAAATTTTCCTTACCTCAATCTATACTATCTATAAGTACCTACTAAGTTAACGTACTAATCTCAGGAACCACTGGTCCGATTTGAAAAATTCTTTCAGTGTTAGATAGCCCATCGCGGAAGGCTATAGGCAATATTTTATCACCCTAAGACTAATAGGAGCGAAGAAATAGAGGAAAATGTGGAAAAAACGGGGGGAATTATATGAAAGGGCTTATTTGAACGCGCTAATCTCAGGAACTACTGGTCCTATTTGAAAATTTATTTTACTGTTGGATAGCTTTATCGAGGAAGGCTATAGGCTATATTTTATCACGCAAAGACTAATAGGTGCGAAGAAATAGAGGAAAATGTCGAAAAAACGGGGGAAATTATATGAAAGGGCTTATTTGAACGCGCTAATCTCAGGAACGAGGTACTGGTCCGATTTGAAAAATTATTTCAGTGTTAGATAGCCCATTTATCGAGGAAAGCTATAGGCTATATATTATTAAGCTGATACCAATTGGAGCGAAGTAACAGAGGAAAATGTGGAAAAAACGGGGAAAATTATATGAAATTGCTTATTATCTTAAGAACTACTGAAGCAATTTTTATGTTATTTGGCACACATGAAGAATAGACCACTTGAAGGGACATAGGCTACTTTTTTGCGGAAAAATGTACGGTACCCGTGAAATTCGTAAATTACGCGGGCGGATCCGCGCGGAACATCTAGTAATGTACATAAAGCACTACTTAAATTACAATAACAAAAAACAACAACAGAGTTTGCTTACCACTTGTGCTATATTTGTGTGCAGAATGCAGATTCCGTTTGTACAGAGAAATGAGAATCTCTCTCATCGTTAGATTGTTTTAACAGAGATAACCTTATTTTTTTTTAATTGGCCTATTGTGTCCCACTGCTGGGCAAAGGTACAAAAAAACCTTAATTAGTTCAGTTAATTCTAGTAATAAATTAATTATTGAAGTGGATTTTTTTGACCGGTGTGTATCTATCCCATCTAAAAATTTTAAAGGCAGCCGCTGAATTAACTAATTAACCGATTACCATTAATTAACCAATAAAAAATTGAAAATGTCATTTGATTAGAGTAAATAAAATAATTGAACTGATTTGTTTTATTTATAAAAAATAAAAATCCAATTAGTTAATTTAATTCTTACATTGTATTGTATTCAAATTAGAACATTTTAATGGCAAATGAGTGCCATTGTTTAAATGCTTGACGTATGTCGCTGCCTATTACACCGATACGTAACGAATGATTTAGTTTATTTTAATTTAATATCAGTTTTTTTATAATAATTTCAACATAGAGTTGTGCAAATCTTTCTTACTGATTACTGGATTGAGAGTTGATAATAATTTATTCATACAAGCTTTATTAAATTTATAATTTTGTAGTTAATTACTTATTAGCATTTCCATTGAAACCGTATCATGATTATTTTATATTAAATAGACTAACAAACGTTTATAGAATAGCGTTATATTTATGGATTTATCAATTATTGCAAACAAAGCGTTTTGCCTTGCTCTTTGGTAAGGCCATTTCGTACACAATGTGAACTGGTCTACAGACCATGAAAATTTCACTTTTGTTTTATACCAGTGCGCAGCAAAAGTGAGTTCGTTTCGGTGTAAGTGAATCGACAAGTGCCACGATTTACGTATGACAATAAGGCTTAGCACTCACTCAAGACACGACAGTTTTATAACTGTCTTGAAACTGTTGACAATCATTAATTAATCTGCGCGGGGAAATGATGAGGTCATAAGGCTGTTTCTATAAGAACTCTTCGTTTCAAGTTTGCACAGGTTAATAACAATATGTACATAATATACACTACGTATTACAAATCAGAAACACAAAACAGTTGTTAGGCAACTGTTTTGTCGTAGGTGGGCGGTAAGTCTCTAGCTCCTTTGAGACATGAAAGAAAGAAAGAAAGAAAATTTTTTTTTTTTAAATAACATACCATGACAGTTTTAAGACAGAATATTCCCATACGTAATACGATACACATAAATTTTGTATTGCAACAGGTTGTGTCATGTGTGACTATCGGGTCTCAAGTATGTGAGAGCCCTTAATTAGCGGAACCACTGTTTCTTCCACGAGCGCGACCGCCGAGTAAACCCATAAAAATTTACGATCGCATTGTTCCCTACACATGGCTCGGGTTAAATCTTTGTTCCGAATAGTGCTTGTAGAGTTCTTTGTGTACCAATTCTGAGACATTGACACATTGCTTAAAGATTAATTCGGTTCGATCTACAATCTCCATGGATAGGGATTATATATTTAAAATTTCAAATGTTTTCGTTACTGGTTGTTGAATATCTATAAAAATTGACGAAATATAATAATAATATATACATATACATATATAATAATATCTATGGACGCTTCACACCACGTCAGTCTGGCCCCATGCTAAGTACCTGAAGGACTTGTGTTACAGGTACCAGACAACGGAAATATGTTTATTATTTAATACTTTTTATACTATACATATATATTTTAAGATTTTTATCCCACCAAAAAGATAAAATATGTAAAAATTTAAAGCCAAGTTCCATACAAACATTATTCTTGTCTATGGACTTAGCCGTAAAAAGGATGGAGATCTAAATGAGTGCCAAGTTCCATGGAAAATCGAAATATGTATGTATAGGAACCAAATAACATTATGAACAAATAATAGAGTCTATTTCTTTGCTTTATTGAATATCTATAACAATTAGTGTTATTTAAATAATGTGAGATCATAAACTAGATTAGATCTAACTTGGCCAGTTTTCATTACATCAGTCATTTCATAAAGTTATTGAACATTTTAATTCTGATGAAAACTAGCCAAGTAGAATCTAATCTAGTTTAAGATCTCAAATTATTTAAAAAAAAAGACAAAGTTTTCAATGTTCCCGCATTGAAAACTTTTTGTTCCGTCGGCGGGATTCGAACCCGCGACCCCCGGCTTGAGCACACACACTCAACCAATTGAGCCACAACCCACAGTGTCGTCAAAATAATATACATATTTACCCTACCTGAACAAATTTTGAAATTACGATCTATTCAATACCCTCGCTTTTAATAATTATATGTATTACTAATTTACCAATCACTCAAAAGATGTCGAAATCAATAAATACAATGAAAAGATGTGGGTTTATACTCACATTATGAAAGAGAGAATGACGTATGCTCATCTTTGTTAGTTATTTTCGAGATGTGAGGAAATTCCCATTAAAAATGGCGATGGCCCTACGAATAATAAAAGCGATGGCCCTATTATCATATTCATGTTGTGTTACATATGACTATGACAAAAGCTTAGCAACCGTAAATCCGGAGTGAGCAACTTTAATATCCATTCTTCTTTCGCCCTACTTCCTAAACTGGAGCAGAGATTAAAAACTACTTGGTGTAGTTGGTAAAGTAATGTTTAGCGCGGCGGCCGGCAGAACTGTGTCACATTAAATAGGCGTATGCAGTTGTTCTCAGGTTATAGTCACAGGCTACACGGTCAATTTTTCATCAACCTGATCCATCAATCTGATTGACGGTATATTGACGGTTATAAAAATTTCATATTAAAAATACGATCAATCCATCAATCCGTGGCGTACACGATCAAATTTTCGTCAATCCGTACCAGATTGATGGATCAGATTGATGAAAATTTGACCGTGTAACCGCTAACATAAATATGATAATACTGTGTTGTGTCAAATTTACTCTCTTCAAAAAGACTAATGTTGCTAGTTAAATAAGTCGAGCTTTTTTATATGTAAATGTTGTTATTGCTAATGACAATATCTTCATTACATTTAAAGAAAGAAAGAAAAATTTTTACTCCTTATTGTCTCTGCTCCAATTTTTTGTGTCATAAATTATAAGGACGCAGCTTGCCACGGCGCGTAAGTGGGATACTTCAGGGTTTTTACGGGTTCACGGGTGGGCCTCCAACGCGCGTCGTAAAATCAATGGGAGCACAGACCCGTTGAAATAAAAAAAGGATTGGCCCGTAAAACTGAATATGGGATTTATGGTAATGAATCCCGAAACAGATGTTCTGTAGTCTGTACTGTAAAATCTGTGGATCTCTAATAATCTCTATAATAGATCTGTGCTGAATGATGCTCATAAAAGTTGTCTAGACATTACTTTAGAGTTTTGATAAACGGTCTGTGTCTTGACACTTGTGTAGATATTTTACTTGTATTTTCACTATCATGATATTATCTAGAACAAACTGAGATTCGATGTTTCTCATACCGAATAGAAATAAATGTCATCTCTAAATAATTGTTAAGGATAAGTATTTGAATTTTGAGGAGTTCCCTCAATTACTCATGGATCCCATCATCAGGTCACCACTTTTCTGAACATGGTACCAAATTGGAGTAATACCTTATACAACAAAACAAAAATTTTGAAAATCGGTTCTTAAGCGGCGGAGTAATCGTTGAACATACATAAAAAAATATCCACAGCCGAACGTATAACCTCCTCGTTTTTAGAAGTCGGTTTTTATAACAAATAGTTTTACATTACTGGTACCTACTTGCTTTTATTTCAGTAAAATTATTAGAATACGTACAATAATATTCACCAAATATTCCTTGTGAACAGTCTCAAGAATTCGTTAGTAACACATTAAATCTCAAATTCTCCGCGTCTCTTTTGTGTTACGTATGTTACACACAGTAATTAAGAACCAAATTAATTATATTAGACGTTCGCATGCCCGCTCTCACGCACAGCTAATACAATAATTAAAAATAATTTAATGTGACGTACACAGTTTATATTTTGAGAAGTAGAACATCTAATGTCTGTACCAAGTGATGCAGTGCCTCATGCGCTTAATCTTCTTCTGTAGCTGCAGCATGGCGTACAGAAGAGCCTCAGCCGTGGGGGGACAGCCAGGAACGTATATATCCACCTGAAATTTCAGTCCAGTTATTGCTAGCTAGTTTCGTCCAATATAGATAGCTCTAGATGTTGCCCTAACTTTGTTGCGTCTAAATTTATGACTCGTGCGGGAACCGTCCATTTTTACCGGCACCGGCATAAAAATATACCTTGTCGTTTCCCGGGAATCAAAGTACATTGGTACTTACATAATATTATGTCTAATGTCTATACCAAATTTTAGCCAAATCGGCTTAGCGGCTTAAGCGTGACAAGGTGACAGACACTTTATAATATTTGTATGGATTCAGTTTTCTGTATAAAAACTATAAAAACCGCCCCGGCGTCCCACGGGTATAAAAATATATACATATGAAAAAATGATTAAAATCGATAGCCTATGATTTTTCACGTGGTCGTACTTCTTATCTGTGCCAAATAACATAAAAATTGCTCCAGTAGTTCGCAAAATAAGCCCTTTCAAATAATTTCCCCAGCTTTTCCACATTCTCCTATTAGTCTTAGCGTGATAAAATATAGCCTATATAGCCTTACTCAATAAATGGGCTATCTAACACTGAAATATTTTTTTAAATCGGACCAGTAGTTCCTGAGATTAGCGCGTTCAAGACCCTTTCAAATAATTTTCCCCGTTTGTTTCCTACATTTTCCTCCATTTCTTCGCTCCCATTAGTCTTAGCGTGATAAAATATAGCCTGTAGCCTTCCTCGATAAATGGCCTATCTAACACTGAAAGAATCATCAAAATCCGTTGTGTAGTTTTAAAGATTAAAGGGAACAAAGGGACATGAGGGAAAAAAGCGACTTTGTATATAATATGTATAGATATAGATAATAGATATGTATAGATATAATAAGATATCCCGTGGAACACTTGTCTTCGCTTCTGGTTAAGTCGGCTCGAAAATTAATTTTTATGAGAAGTGGCGAGTTGCACTCGTTTCTCGGGTGTTAAGTGCTTTTAGGCTGATTTACATTGATACTGTAGCTGGCGCCAGCTGTATCAATGTAAACATGTTTCAATCCAGTGCTGGACTGGATTGAAACATGTTTACATTGATACAGTGCTGATCCAGCGACGGAATCCAGTGATGCTGGCGCCAGCTACAGTATCAATGTAAATCAGCCTTTTAGCTAGTGCTGGAGATGGTATTCACACATTCACACCTAAGTTCTTAGTACGAGGTGCTATAATTGTTTTAGTACATTTTATGTTCTCGATAATTAAGTATGTCATAAAAATAAATTGTTGGATGGGGTAAGATATGGATAAAGGGGTAGCAAAAAGTATATTCTTGATCCATTCTTGATCCTTGTTAGAAATCGTCTTTTGCCTTGCCTTATACAATACTAGATGACGCCAGAAATTCTCTTGTCAGGCACAAGCCATACATTTGTCCACAAAAAAAAATTCTATGACCTTTTCTGTCTCAAGGTATCTTCATACCAAACATATAAATCTGTTCAGAAGTGAAAGCATTACGGAGCGTTCAGACGGGCATATTTTTTGCACATTTTTTGCTGTTTGAGAAAACACGCGAGCTGAATCCGCGTACGCAGAAAATGTGCACGTCTGAACGCGACCTTATAGGTAACATAGGAAGATAGACATGTCCCTTTCGTATACATCCTTTGTGCTTACCGGTATAATCCTATCGCAGCCCCTGACAGTGGAGTACGTGTAGTGATAGTATCCGCCGCCGTTGGCGCAGCTGCCCATGGATACGACGAACCGCGGCTCCGACATGAGGTCGTATGTCTTGCGCAGCATCGGCGCCATCTTGTTTGTGACTGTCCCAGCTACGATTATGACGTCCGTCTGCCGCGGGGTACCACGGAACACCATGCCGAAGCGATCCATGTCGTATCTGTAACGTGGAAGTATGTAGTAGTATCAGTGGTGTTGTCTGTTTTTATAACTGAGTAGCCAATAAAGAGATTTAGTTGGGGAGGGGAAGAGAGGATTTCGGGAGTAGCTCGAGAGTGTCAGATTAAGCTTGTATAGGCTTCCGACATGTGTCTAGTTATTATGGTATAGAAATCAGATTTCTCACGTGGTGGGTAATTTTTTTTAAATATTGAAATGTCACCGGATCTGTCAGATTAAGATAGGGGATGTTTAGTGTACCTCAAAGAAGCTTCCATATAAAGGACTGACGATTCAAAGGTTAGGTAAGCCTGTAGGGACATTTTAAAATATAAAAAAATGAAGCTTCATATTTTCGTAACTAAGTTTCGCAGATATTTTATTTTGTACTAAACTATAATATGATTTAGTCCTTGTTGTCTAAAATATATTTATAATTTACCTAAATAGGCAATTTTCTGTTTAAGTATATTTTCTTTTTCAAAACTTTAAAATGGCTGCAGTTTCTGAACCCACCAGTAAAAACAAGCTCTTATTATTTTTTTATCACTTTTGCCTATAGCAAAAATCCTACTAGATCACCATGACGCTCGAGTGACTACAAAAATAGCACCCTCCCCTCCTCTACTAATTTGTTCCGATTATATTTTTATGGTGTTAGGGCCCCATATTTTAAATAGCCATGATAGCACAATCGATCACAGGAAATCATAGACAAATATGTCCCTATCCGTTCGTAATTGCTTAGATTGTGTCCATTATACGTCAAAAGAAAAGAGCGCATTAGATATATGATTAAGGAGCAGCTTAGGTACGCGACTAATAAGGAAGGAAACATTTTTCTTTGTAGTCGGTTAAAAATAGTATGCGTCATTTTAAATTCTCCACTTCACCAGTGCTGAACGGAGCATGTGTACACATTATTTAAATAAACATTATGTTCACCAGAAATATAGGTGAAATTCTTGAAGTGTGAAATATCCTAATGTATTATGGCGTGTCTCGTATTTTACTGGGAAAATAAAGATATTTACGACGCACCAATGTTTTTACGCATTACAACTTGTCGTTCTGTATCATGTCTCAAGTCTCTTAGATTAGAATCAAATGATCGAAAGCTAGCAATCAACATTAGTAATAAGTACTTTATTATTTTCAGTAGCAAAATTCTTACTCTATTTTGAAAACATCATCATTGGTACAGACAGCAGATATAGCCTGTTGAAGTGTTGATACGGATGACCAATTAGGGACCGTTCGGACAGAGAGCAGTAAAGCGTACAAGAAGTCAGTTTTGTGTTCTTTGTGTTGTATTACGTTACATAGATATATTCGCACAAACAGGGGGCGTTCTGACCGCGTCAGAATTGCTCCTGTGTGACTGACCGCTCGAACGTAGAATGCGAACGCAGAACGCTTGAACGCGTGAGTGTCTATCAGACAGAGAGTTGTATAACTATCCCTTAAATTATCAAAAGTGTAGGCTAGGTTTGTACGGAACCTGGGTCCGGCGTAATGCATCATCTCTAGCGCGCAACAGGCGAGGCCGAACGTCAGAGGCCACAGCGAGGTGCTTCTTCCCCAGTTTAGTATGTCGTCCGAACGTGCCACCACCCATTCGGCCGTCGTCTGAAAAAAAAAATACGTTTGGCACTCGAGGATTGCCACGGTAAAGCTATTGCATAGCATTTTTTATCAACTTATGCAATTGCAATTTGCATACGTCTAGTCGCATGCACACAAACACCGTGCCGAAGTCTGTCGAACTGAAACGACATTAGACGGTGCATGGCAACGTCGTACCTACGGTACCTACGTACGCGTTACCGTGCGTATGCGTACGCATTCGGTCGTCTCGCCGTGCGCGCTTAAAATAAAAGCTGTGCAATAGCTTAAAAAGAAGTAAAAAAACAAAACTCTCCTTCTGGCGCTGTCGGGATAAATATTTTGTAGGGGTAAAGAGAAGTCACCAAATAATTTCTTAAATGTTTGTCATAAAGCCTCACTGTATAAGCAGTGAGGATAGAGGAAAAGGTCGTTTTGAGATTATAATATAGGATAATAAAATGTTGTAAGCTATAAAAATCAAATGTTCGGCGTGTTGTTCAAGTCGAAATTAAAAGATAACATCGAATTCTCGAAATGTCTTAGTTAATTCTCAAACAGAAAAGACTTTTATAACTCGAGAAGTTTGCAAACAATTTTCACGTTTAACTTCTATTTGTTCTTTGAAATTATAATAAATTATGACTAAGAACTTAGATTAAGGCCGTATACAACGAGGATTAGTGAAATTTCATGTTTTTATTTTCACTAGAACTTTAATCAGAAGTAATTATAAGCATTCAAACATTTATTGTAGGTTTGTTACGTTCCTTACCAAGGTTCCAGTCAGCTTAGAATTTTGATTTAAATCCATTTACCATTAAAAAAAGAGTAATAAAGAATGATACTTTCAAAATTTTATTTCGTCTAGAATTCAGTGAAAGTAAATGCAGGAAAAAATATTTTCCACAAAAATGTTTCAATTATGATTTCGAAGGTTAGGGTCAGCTTCGTTTTTGATAAATAGTAACAGTAATAAAGATAAATCGTTCTGATCACAAATTCGAACGATTTGTTGATTTGCAATAGCAATTTGCTTTTAAATATTTGCCACAATAATTCCACAGGCGTTTTGATGGATAATAATTGAATGATATTAGTCAAATCTGTCTTTTAGAGACTGAAGATTATCTATTATAGAGAACCTAGAGTACGTTCACAAATAAATCTCAGTATACTGGCCAGAGCTCCATAGGCCTAGAATCGCCGTAGTCCCATACCGTTGATTCGTTTCGAAATATTTGCCAGTGCATTTTCGAATATGTATTTGTTGTGATGTGACTATAATACGTCACACTTGTCTTACTAGTGGAATACCAGTACAATACAGCGTCGTAAGATGACGTCTTGATCACTGGTCAGTAAACTGGGTTATATTTCGGAACTTAGGCAATATATTTGATTTACAAATATTACAATATTGTTTTGTAACCAAATTTTTTGGTGAGAGACTACCTTATTAGGTATCTTATTGATATATATTTAATAATTTACATTCGCCAAATGATCATTTATACGTTTTTGGTAGGTTTGAAAGTCATAAATGCAAATATTACAGCTAAATCGGATAACAATGTACAGAGTACCTCAACAAAGAGAAAGATTTTAACGGATGTGTCAAAACATTGTAAAATTATAATACTTAAGTAGGTATATTAAACAAGAATTTTATTGAACATATCCAATCCATAGCAATGGAATGATATAACATCTTAGCACTCTAGTAAAATCGTAAGAAATCGTTAAAAATAATATTGTCAAGCGGATAGAGCCATATTCATAGTGACACCATGATTTTGATTTTGGAATGATATGATATTATGTTAAACTACAATTTTATCGAACATTATATCCATTCTTTACACAAAAAATAATGTTGATCGAAAGTAAATATCCTAAAACCTTATTTGATTTTATCAAAAATATAATATTTTGTGAGTAATAATTGGCCAAGTCGAGTTGGACTCGCACACGAAGGGTTCCGTACCGTTATAGAGCAAAATTAGGCTAAAAATTGTGTTCGTTGTATGAGAGCCTCCTTATTTTTTTATTTTATTTTAATATTATTATTAAATATTAAAGCACATATATAACTAAGGATTTTTTGAAAAAGTCAAGTACCTGTTGCCATTATTGATATAGAGCAAAAAAGGCCAAAAAAATCACGTTTGTTGTATGGGAGCCCCCCTTAAATATTAATTTTATTTTGTTTTTAGTATTTATTGTTATAGCGGCAAAAGATATACACATTTTGTGACAGTTTGTTTAACTCTAGCTATTACCGTTCTCGAGTTACAGCCTGGTGACAGACAGACGGACAGACAACGAAGTCTTAGTAGTAGGGTCCCGTTTGTACCCTTTGGGTACGGAACCCTAAAAATCACGATGACACTAAAAGTAGAGAGCAAAGAAATTATATTTTATACAATTATCTTATCTTTAAACGAGCAATTCTTGTATATATATATATACAGTACAATCTTTATTACCACGAAATACAAATTAGAAACTGTTACAATACCATAACTCTAGCTATTACCGTTCTCGAGTTACAGCCTGGTGACAGACAGACGGACAGACAACGAAGTCTTAATAGTAGGGTCTCGTTTGTACCCTTTGGGTACGGAACCCTAAAAATCACGATGACACTAAAAGTAGAGAGCAAAGAAATTACATTTTATACAATTATCTTATCTTTAAACGAGCAATTCTTGTATATATATATATATATATATACAGTACAATCTTTATTACCACGAAATACAAATTAGAAACTGTTACAATACCATTGCAAAATCCGAGCCTCCATTCCTCAACAGTCCGTTGCCTAGAAACCGTCACCCGACTGGGTTGCGTACTCGCTACATCTATATATATATATATATATACAAGAATTGCTCGTTTAAAGATATAAGATTAATTTTGTTAAGAAGTAGTTGATGGCCGCTATCTCGTTGGAAATTCTTTAAAATATCGTTCATCGCGTGGCAATCGTAATTTTTTTCAGGATAAAAAGTATCTTTGGTCCTTTCTTCACCAAATTTTATAAAAAATGGTTCAGTGGTTTAAGGACGAAAAGGTGACAGACAGACTATTCTAATATTAGTATAGATTATTATTAAAGTTTAAATATAATGATTCTGAATTCTTAAATATTTCTAACACTTACCGGTTACCATTTTGATGTCGAGCAGAAAAGGCCTAAAATTGCGTTTTTGTTTTGAATATTTCAGCCCTCTTAAATATTTACTTTATTTTGTTTCTATTTGTTATGGTGACAACAAAAATACATAATTTCTGAAAATTTCAGCTCTCTAGCTACCGTGTTACTTGATATACAGCCTGGAGACAGACAGACGGATAGACAGCGAAGCTAAGACTTAGACTAAGACCAAGGGTCTCTTTTGGGAACAGATTCCTAAAAACGACAAAGAAAATATAAATATGATCTGCATAACTATAATGAATATAATCTACTATTCATTAAAAACTTGTCCAGCAGGTCAAAAACGTTACCTCTATTGCAAGTAGGATTATCGTTTTTGAACTTGTGGAGGTTGTTATATATAAATATAGATTCCAGGTGATGCTGCAGCGTCAGGTTCAACTGATCGTCATGGGCCTATTTATTAAAGGTATTGCAAATAACCACCGACAATAAAAAATATTTGAACCCTTCTCATTGAGGTCATAAAATAACCTCCATATCTACCAGCAGTGAGCGATCTGACGATGATGAATTATTATTGCACTTTTGAATCTACTTTACAGAATTTTAAATCTATGTACTTCGGTTTAATACCTTGGGGCATGTATGTGTCCCTTAATATGGTAATACTTTATTTTGTTAAACATTGTATAATCAATTATATCATGTCAGTACAGAATATCATAATGAGGAAATACTTTTTTTTCATATTGGTGAGTACAGAACAAGCATATTAGAATAATACAGAATTTTATTATAATACAAAATTAATTACATATTCCGTTTATTAGGTTGTGAACATGGCCTCTCTGTTAATCATTGGTCTGTATGTTGAGTTTACCACGTGGTCACATTATTTCTGAAAATTAATGAAATCGACGACGGCTTGAAAAGTAAATATGTACCTATCGAGCGCCATCTATTGAGCTAGTTTTTCACAATTTCTAAAATGACAGTTGCCTATAATCCCGCCTTAATAAAACTGTAGTAATAAGATTTTACTTGAAATCTTGAAGATGTGATTTTATTTTTATCTCGTTGGTACTATGTTAGTTGTTGGTAGACATCAACTACGATAACTTGGCGCGCCCCTCCAAAATTCAAAACGTTTGAAATGCGTTGTCAAAACGTTTGATATGCGTTGTCTTTCGCGGTCGGCTAGTTATGATTAGTCGACCAACAAATTTTGATAATTAGTGACATTATGTGAAATATTACATGTACTGTGATTGGTTGAATACTTACTACATACAAACTCTTTCATAAGGATGTGACTGCACACATTGAAACAGTCATTTGGAGGGGCGCGCCATGTTATCGTAGTTGATGTCTACTAGGGACTCAAATACAATATTCCGACTCAAAGCTGGTCTGTGGATTTGATACCTGAGAAGAATTATTATATTGGCTATCGTTTTGTAAAGTTACCTTAGCATTCTATTTTGCGTGCACAATATACGTAGGAGAGCCATGCTTCGGCACGAATGGGCCGGCTCGACCGGAGAAATACCGCGTTCTCACAGAAAACCGGCGTGAAACAGCGCTTGCGCTGTGTTTCGCCGAGTGAGTGAGTTTACCGGAGGCCCAATCCCCTACCCTATTCCCTTCCCTACCCTCCCCTATTCCCTTCCCATCCCTACCCTCCCCTTTTACCCTCTTTTGATGCTGCGAGTGTCCATGGGCGACGGAAGTTGCTTTCCATCAGGTGACACGTTTGCTCGTTTGCCCCCGTAGTTCATAAAAAAAACAATACAATATCGATACACGAAAACACCAGCTGTTCAAATGCAGCTTATAAATTTTGACATAATTAACGAGTTTTGTGACTCGGTTCGTGGTTAATATCATTGTAATATTATGTAATATACTCATTGTACTTACCTGCCCCGGATGGTGGAAGGGGGAATATCTCCTCGTCTCGTTCACTTTGTACGCTTTTTGCTCGTGCGGGTAAACGTGCGGAATTCTCTTGCTCCCCGCGGGCCTCTGTTCCTTTGCACAGTCGCCTTTACCGCCTCTATCTACCGCCGTCGAAGTCACATTCCGCAAACATAGCTGAATCCTTGAAAATTCATTTATATAATGTACAAACTTACATAGAAGAAATGTTGTGTATTTTAAATTTAGGAGTCAAACACATTAGTTTTAAAATATAGATGAATCACCTTTTTAATGACTTAAAATAATTATTTATTGCCGTTATCATATTTCAAAAATGTTTAGATTTTTAATTTTTAGCTAAAAAAATATTTTTTGTTGTGTCACTTTTTTCGGACTGTCAGCTTCACTGACAATGACACAACTAAAGTGGCCACAACTCTCAATGTCAAAAAACCAAAGTCTATTTACCTCTATGGTTATATTAAAATCTCATTGAAATAAAGTAAAAAGAATATATTATTATATAGCAGAAACCCACCGTCTGCAGCAGATTGTGTACACTGTACAATTTTCACCTGCAATTGCTGTTGTAAGACCGTGTTTCCACCTGCAAGCAAACTCGCGAAAGCCTTGCGTGAGTTGCTTGCAATATTGTTTACATTTCATACTAATTACTGCAATTTATTGCTGCAATAAATGTCGTGCGAGAAGCTCGCGGATAAATGCCATACGAAACTAGACCGTTTAACTACGCGAGATCTGTCGCGAGTCCTCGCAGACATGTTTAGACATGCTGTCGCAACTACTCGCAGGAAACGCTTGACAAATTGTCGCGACAGCACTTGCTACGGGGTTTACACTTGCAAGCTGCTGTCAGACAGACTGTCAGACACTTCTCGCGACAGTTGTCTTGCAGGTGGAAACACGGCCTAATAATTATTACCATTGATGATAATAATTACATACAAAATGCCGTCTGTTTCGCGTAGAGGCGTAGAATCTCCGGAGCGCTGAGTCTACGATGCTACGCCTTATTCTACGCCGTAGCGCCTCTACGCGGGGCAGTAATCTGATGACAAAAAAGAAATGAACACTTAATTTTTTTCACTTTTTATAAATATTTTCTATATTTGCTTGCTAATATAGTATTAAATTTACGTTTATATTATATTTACGTTTATGTTTATATTATAAAATAAAACCAGAAGCACAACGTAAGAAAAAAGTAACAAAATTAGTTCCTCGTTAATCAGATTTTAATTTCGCATGGCTGAGTAACAGAAAGAACTATCTCGTTACGCAATAACCCAATTTTTGATGAGCGCACACTTTGAAAAAAGTAAAAACCCATTTCAAAAGTGTCGCTCGTCGCTGAATCTTGTAATAATGTTTTGCTCAACAACTTTCCGTATTCACCGTCGCAGTAGCTTTTAGTTATGTCGCTGACTTTAGTTGTTGGGTTCATTAAAACTGTACTTGACGGGGAAATTTACAAAGTCGCGGTGGTTCAAAAGCGACCGTGTTTTATGAAAATAATGAATTTTAAAGGTGTACCGCTACGTTCAGGTGTTGCCGTGAATTATTAATGAGGAAGATAAAGTCGCGCAGAAGAGATAGTTTTTTCGTAATCGATTGTATGACTTACATAGAATAAGTAAGTCATACAATCTTATTAAAAATTAGTCTTAACGTTACAAAATTAGTCTTAACGTTTTTAGGGTTCCGTAGTCAACAAGGAACCCTTATAGTTTCGGTCTGTCCGTCCGTCTGTCTGTCTGTCTGTCCGCAGTTTTGCTCAGAGACTATAGGACCTACAAAGCTGTAATTTGGCATGAATGCACATATTAATAATGGCAACAAAATGGTACATGAAATCATAAAAAAATATTTTTTTATGGTACCTTCCATACACATCAAGCGGGGATGAAAATTTTTTTTCGTGTCCACCCCATTATATGGGGTGTCGTTGGATAGGTTTTTTAAAAATATTATGAGTATTCATAGATCATTTTTCGATTTAGGGATCCGTGTGAAATATTAAGTTTTAAAGTGGAAAAAATCGTCAGAGTCCAGTGCCTTCTACCAGCTAAACAGTAGCTTCTGGAAATGTGAAAAAATTCACGGGAGTAGGAAATATGCTGAATTTAAAAGGAAAACCATAACGGCTAAGAAGACTTCATAAGTTATTGACTAATAGTCGATCAACTAAAAAAAAAATATTCGGTGAAGTATAAAGGAACTTTTCGTTCAAATTCCTTTGAAAGTAACTAAAGGCCTGTATTCACTTTGATTAGTGCAAGTGCAAGTGACTAGTAATTGAGGCAGTGGAGTGCAGGTGTGTAGTGCAAGTAGTGTCCAATTCTTGTTTAGTGGCTCTTTAGTAATTTAATTTAGTAAATTCAGTAGTAGCTGTCAACACGAGCGTCCAAGTTTCAAAAATAAAACTGCCATTTTGACATGTCCTTCATTTTTAATATTGGTTTTATAAAAACTATTTGACCATGAAGTATTTTTATATATCCTTTCCCAGGACTCAAAGTATCTCCATGCCAAATTTCAGCAAAATCGGTTCTGACTTCTGAGGTATAAACGAGAAGAGGTAACAGACAGACAGACACACATTCGCATTTATAATATTATTAGTATATTAGTAAGTAATAAGTATGGATTAGTATGGAAGTAATTGAAAGGGTGTCCTTTTGTACTTTTAATAGGTATATTATTTAATAATGATATACTATATCTATGGACGCTTCACACGGCACACCACGTCAGTCTGGCCCATAAAGTTAATATACCTAGCGGAATAATAGTAACAATCTCGAGCTGTCAAACGATTTGACCACCACCAAAATTGGTTTTCATCTGTCACGCACTTGCACTCGCAAAAAATAGAACACGCTTTTAATCACGTTACTACGCAGCCGACTAGTCACTTGCACTAATCAGTCGCTGTCCACATTACTTTCTACTAATCACTCATCACCTGTACTAGTCACCTGCACTTAATCACTAATCAAAGTGAATACAGAACTAATCACGTTACTACGCAGCCGGCTAATCACTTGCACTAAACAGTCGCTGTCCACACTTACTTTTTCCTAATAACTAATCACTTGCCCTAATCACTTGCACTTATTACTAATGAAAGTGAATACGGGCCATAAGATGATGTTGTTAGTAAGTGTAAAACACGTTATAAATGTACATTCATTGACCACACAAAAATTAAAAAAAATTTTAAATAAAATTATCGGTTTCATTTGTTAGGTTTAACTCAATTTTTAGTTTCTTCAATGAATGAGTGAAATTGAGGATAGAGTCGATATCGATAATTTTATCATACAGAATGAAACATTTCAGTATAAATCTAACCTTCTGTATTGTTGCAGGCTATGCACCTTACGGGTGACCCGTCTTCGGGTGTGCGGCGCGCTGGGCGACGCTGGCGGCGGCGCGGCGGGCGGCGCGGGCGCAGGCGCGGTGACGCTGGCGGCGCGCATGCACAGCAGCAAGCGCACGCTGCGCTCCAACGACATCACCGTGCCGCCGCTCGACGTCGAGCTCGACCTGTGCTTCTCGCTGCAGTACCCGCACTTCGTGAAGCGCGACGGGAACAGGTGTGTGTGCCAATAGTCAGTAGATGCTAGTGGCAAAAGCTGGTTCTTCTGAGGGAAGCCTTGTCCTGTATAAAATGCTAGCATAGCAGGTAGAGACTTGGACGACCTTCAAAATGCAAGGGTTGAGATATAAAATTAGGTAAGCTGAGCGGATTGCAATTGGTTTATAGTTTATAGTAACCCCACACCACTGACACCTAGAGATGCAGCTGCCACCCACCTTTGACCGTCCACTCATTAACTACATGACTAGAAGATGCCTCAGTGTGAATTAATTAATTTTTACGATATTGAATATCCGTCTTGTTATTAACATAGTAAGTTTCAAGTTACAAAACAAGATTACACTGTATGCAAGTTTCATGTTGCCTAGTCTCTTCGTACAGTTGCAGTGGTTTAAATGTTGATCCTTTGTAAGTTCCGAACGCTAAATATAAAGTAATACGTATAGAAACAACACTGCCCTTACTGCTTAAAGTTTGTATTTTATTGCTGAAAACCATTACCAAAAACTTTCATGCTACCATAAAATCTAATAGAGAGCTGCAATAAAATAAAGCCAGATATATAAAATTGGCTAGCGGTCAGGGATTTCTATTTAAAAAGCTTTTAAAAGGATCAAAACGTTTTATTTTTTATTCCATTTTATTGTATGGATTTGGCAGACATATCTCTACATTCGCATAAACTAAACTAGGTACTTGTGACTAAAAATATGAATCCAAAATCCTTATAAAATATCATAAAGCGTAGTAGCTATTTTGTACGTAGATACAAATATTAATAAACATGATATCCGGTAGTTTAGTCAGTAAAATTATTAATAAAGCATTGTTTGATGTGTGGGAATCTAACCGTAAACCAGACGAGGGCATAAAATAAATTTTATGTGTATAACCCATTCAAAGTTATTCTTCCTCGAAGTTCCTGTGAAAGTAGTTCTTATGTCGTTGTCATAAACGTTATGTGTGGTTATAATTCAGAACTGTACTGCAGTGACTCTTAAACTTGTAATAAACGTTATGACTTTCCGCTGTTTCGTCGTGGTCTAATCCTCGATGCACGGAACTTTATGACTATAAAATAATATAGAGCAATTTCAATTGACTTCTGTCTTGTAGAATATTTGTAGATCTGTCGCAGCCAACTGGTTAAAATAGCCGTTCAATCAAACAGAACCCTTTGAATGAACAACGCCATTCAGTCACACGTATAAACTTTATACATTGCATAATATCTAGACACGCGGTCGCGTGTCAAGCCTAGTTCCAGCATAACAGAATGGCGAGCAGCACCGTGTGTAATATTACACGAACCATTTGCAGCTACTTTTGACCCCCCTCATAATTCAGAAACTATTTCATATAAGAATATAATTTACATGACGGCTATGCCTAGTACTACATTTTTAATGACTACATTTATTTAATAATACTTCACACACAAATCAAAAAATATAACAATTCCTCATTAAAGTGAATTTTAACGGGATCGTTTATTTCAGATTACAAATAATGCTTCAGAGGCGGAAGAAATACAAGAACCGCACGATACTCGGCTACAAGACGCTCGCTGAAGGAGTCATTAGGATGGATCAGGTACTTGTATCATCCTTCACTCAATTGCCTTTATTTGAAAACGATTTAAAATCGTTTCAATTAGCAGGTGAAAGCAAAATAAAAATGATAAAAAATAATTTTATGTCTTTTCTACACAAAGTATTCATGTACTTACCAATAATATTCAGTGGTTTAATCCTTCAGGCCCCGCGCGAGCACCGGTGATCGCGACAACAATGGAATACAATAGCAATTCCTGGAAATTCCGACTGAAGTATTAATTGTAAAGAAGACAAACATGCTTATGTATTTATAAAATTAGTATTGTTGTCACGTGGTGTAATTTCTTATTTATAAAATATTGTATAGGAAATATTGTGTAAATCATGAAACAGAACAATGAACAAAACCTTTTGTGTTTCAATGTTCCGATTTCCCTTTTGGCGTATCGAGCGCAATATTTTGAATTTATGACAATTAATTATTAGCGGACATGATTCATGCGGTTTTGTTCTCTCGATTTCCAATTTTTATAGAATATAGGTCAGGGGTCACCAAATGGCGGACCGCGGTCCGCATCCGGACCGCCGAACCATTGTGTGCGGACCAAGCATGTTCGAAGTTGTACTTCGTTAAAAATTAATTTCAGTCTCGACATACTGATGAACATTACCAACAAAAATTGTCACTTTTCTCATTGATACAAATAAATGTGCAATTTCCTTAATTACATATTATTTTGTTTAAATTTTTTTTTATGTGTGGACCGCGAAGGGCATTTTATTTCTTAAAACGGACCCCGAGCGAAACTAATTGGTGACCCCTGATATAGGTTAACAACCAGACATCATCGTCAATAGGGATGATGACAAGGTCAAAGATTAGCCAATTTTGTTAATAAAATAAAGAAATCACGGTATAAAATAAGTGTTCCCAAAATTTCAGCTCGATAGCATTTGTATTTTTTTTTGTTATGCGCCTTCAAAGTTGGATAATCAAGTCGATTTTTTTTTCAATTAAATTTCTTAATATTTGTATACCATTCGATAACTTATGCAATTAGAAGCAACTTTTGTTATGAAACCACTTTCATAAACGCAATATTTAATATACCTATAGAACAAAGTTCTCTCCCGATCCGTACAAACTACGAAAGAGTGACGTCAATCTTTCGTAGCACTTTGTATGGAGCGTTTCGGGCAGGTCTATTTTATGAGATGTTTGAATTGTCATATCTTAGTGAATTTTTAAGCTATCAGAGTCATTCTTTCAGCGATGTTTCTATTTTTAAGGGTCTTTCAATTACCAATAAGAAAAAAAAATTAGTCATCGAGCCTATTGTTTTTCAAAGCCTCTAAATCGTATAAACTTGTATTATTGCTGCTGAGAAGACTTTAAAGATGTCTAGACAATGTAATGCCATAGGTCCGGGTATGGGTACAGGAGCCCATCTATAGAGCATAGGCCATAGGGCCCCCAAAACGTGTAAAGTAAAATTTTTGCAAGGCACGCTACGCTGTCATGCATCTACGAAAATGCATTCCATAATTCATATTTCTCATTCCATCCAGGTTCTCCAGCGGTCGATGGATATGGAGTTGGAGCTGACGAGCGTGGGCGGCAAGGTGGGCGCGGCGGCGGGCCAGCCGCTCGCCAAGCTCACCATCACCGGCCTCGCCTCCACCCCCGTCGACCACGATACCAAGAACAACAACACGCTGCTCATTACTGGTTCGTAATCAGATGAATATAGCGACTTTTTCACGTTGGCTCATGATGAACCAAACGAGTCGTGGGTCAGTGGACATAGCCCCCTTCGACCACGACACCAAGAACAACAACACGCTGCTCATTACTGGTACGTGATCGGGAAGAACGACCTTCTGCCGCAGGGTAGATTCGCAACCTGGAGGTCTACTCCGAATTCCAAATGTATCGGTCGAATGGTCGGGCCGTCTCCTACTCCAAAATATTTACGTTCGAAAGTTCGGGGCTCGGGCCGACCGACGTTTGTCACATGCCTCCGAAGTTTACCACGTGGCTACTATAGACAATAGGGGAGCCCGCTGTAACTTTGGAGTATAGTCGTTTCTAAACTTCGGTCGGCTTTCAATCAGATTCGAAGATTTGAATGAACCGTTTCAGAGTAGGCAACATTGAACATACCCATAGGTCATAGTTTCGCAATTATTAAGGCCCTATAGACCCGAAAATTAGCAGGTCGATATGTCTGTCAGTATGAATATCGACGTAAAGGACATTAAAATAACATTCATATCAGCGCGCTTTGTACAGTGGCGGTTACGACGCTCGCCGCGTACTTGATAGGGTGAAATAGGAGAAAAAAACCCTTTTTCTTTGATAATTAAACCAAAATGCAAAATGTAACCACAAATTATTCTTCTTTAAGTTATGAGCTTTTCGTATATATGATTTTTGGAAGTAAAACTATCATAAGCTTCATGAAAAATAAGAAAAATATCACAAAATATTCGAATTTAGCCTCCTCTTCGGAATTATTTTTGATCGAGTGAAGTTTTCAATATTATGTTTCGAACCACAAATTGGTATACAACGAGGATTAGTGAAATTTCATGTTTTTATTTTCACTAGAACTTTGACCAGAAGTAATTATAAGCAAGATTATAAGCAATAAAATTGCAGTCTCAACTTACATAAGCATCATTTTTTAGACAAATATTGCATAATATTTTAGAAACATCTTCAATGTTCTGTTTTTTTAGTAAGCTTTTGTTGGACTTTAGTGTTATCGTGAAAATAGGGAATAGTTTTTCCATTTTTTTCAATTTCGAGTGCTATGCACCCGCTGGTATTAACTTTCATAGCAACTCTGCAACAGTACTCAATATTGGAATAAAAGTTGAAAGCTTTAACTCTCATAGTTTCGTTAGGGATATGTCATAATATTGCTATACTGTGGTTTCGTTGAACATTCCATCCGCATTTTGTATCCCGGTATTATGTTTGTATTTCACAAATAGTACGAGCGTCGAGCAGTTATAATATCAAATATCGTCATTGGTCATAATAAATATTATATTTTAAGTAAATAAGTTACGTTTTAATTATCAAAATGGTGATTAAATTCGCTTCCGAAGCAAAATGTTACAATATGAATGGAAGACATGGAGACCAGAAAAAATTAGCCGGGCCATCGAAACCGCTATGCGCCCTGCACAGTGCACTTACTTTCGCCAATTTTGTAGGCGAAGCTAGAAATTAATATGCAACATTAGCCGTCGCTAGTAGAGATAAACTACGATAATATGGCGCGCCCCTCCAAATTACTGTTTCAATGTGTGTAGTCCACTGATCTCTATAATGGGGGTCAATGGTGTAGTCACATCCTTATGCTTTCATAACTCTTTGAGTTTATACATATTATGTAGTAAGTATTCAACCAATCAAGCAGTACTCGTAATATTTCACATAATGTCACTTATTAACAAGATTTGTTGGTCAACTAATCATAACTAGCCGACCGCGCAAGACAACGCACTTCAAACGTTTTGAATTTTGGAGGGGCGCGCCATGTTAGGGCTCCATTCTACCGCGGCGCACGGAGAGACTACGCACGTGCGTCAAGCTTCGCTTTGTAAGAAAATATATGTGACAGTGTCCACTGCAACCCACGGACACGCTACGCACGAATTGAAGAAATAAATCCGTGCATGTCCACGCGTGCGCGTGGCCGTGCACAGCGTGCGCCGCGGTGGAATGGAGCCTTTATCGTAGTTTATCTCTACCATGTTATAGGGAATGAGCAGCGTTGTATCAAAATCCCATAGCATAGATCTTTTATTTCTAACTACGCTGACGAAATTGTCGAAAGCAAGTTAAGTTTGCCAAATCAGGTACCAGAGGTTAATGGCCTATTTATTTTTTTACAGAAAGAGGCTATTCAGACGAAGAGGAGGAGGGCGAGTTCAGTTCGGTGGAAGAGGCGGACGAGATGACGTACGGCGCACCCGCGCGACGCCGCACGCACCGACAGCTAGCGTTCAACAAGGGAGACCTATCCTATACTAAAGTAAGGAGTTTACTTGAACTTTAAAAAAATGCTTTAATATAGAGTGTGGTAAAATTATATATATTTTGGCTATGATATGCTAATCACGTAAATTCGAACTTGAGGCCAACTATAAAGCCGAAAAATGTTATATGTTGCCTAAGCAAGTAAGGATTCACCTAATAGATGAGATGAGTTTATTTCTTTCATTAAAGACAATATTTTATTTGCCAAAGCGTCTATAAATTATAAGCAAAAGATCATGTACCCAAAGCATCCATACCTACTTGATTTTCGCACACCTTATATTGAGCTTCAATAACATTGATAAGTAAATTCAAAGTTAAATAAATTAAATAAATATTTTGAAGCTGTTATGAAGGCGCATGTTCTAAGTCATAGCTCGATTATTTAAAAAGTACTAAGCTTATTTATAATGCTTTGCTTGACGCTAAAATTGTAAATAAAAATGAATATTTTTATAGATATCACCGTAGACAAATATGCACTACATATTTTAATGTAATATGATTCTTATTATACAGTAAGAGTTGTATCGAATAAAATATTTTATATTATGCATGAAAAAATTTACCATCTTAGTGCCATTTTATCTCATGTTTATTATATCAAAAATTACTAATAGCGTTAAGCAGAGTCTAGCTAGGCGATACAAACATACCTAGTTGTATAATATCAGCTTGTATAGTTCATAAGTAAACGCTTCAGCTAAGCTTTATACATGCAGTTGTCACGCTCACACGACTTGAGCTTCATGGAGAGAGAGAGAAAGATACAGAAATATATAAGGTCCAAGGCGCACGACAGGGACAGCGACAGCGAGCTGGAGCACGCCGCCGCCTCCGCTAAGCGCAAGGGCAGCCGCGGAAAGCTGGCGGTGAGCCGGCACGCGTAACTACACTCTATGCTTATGAGAATAGATTTCAAAATCGTCTATTGGCTCTCTTCGATTTCCTCTGTGGAACCACAATTCCCAAGTTGCTCTGCACGAAGGAGTAAGCACAAGGCTAGGGAACATGAATACTCGACCGCGTTCGTAGTTTCTCTTTCTGATGTATTAAACATCTATCTAAAACTTTCTACCTTCGATCATTACTTTTAACTAGTATAATCAGTAAATGTTTAGATGATTGAGTACGGCTATTAGTTTGACCGTAACGTAGTCGAGTAATAAATCTTTCTATTCTCATAATGGGGTGTTCGCTTTTTGCCTGTAGATAGTTTATCTTGTAGCTATAGTCTGTAGTTCATTAGAAATAGCCATCTGTAATGTCTGGAAATACTTGTCAGATTCTCTACTAAACTCCATGTTAATAAAAAGATCCACGCTATATTTACAGTTTTGTAACTTATAGATGACGCCCGCAACTCCGGCGCCGAAATTCGTTTATCGCTTGGAAACCATACATTTTTCCGGGATAAAAAGCATCCTATGTCCTTTCTCTATAACAGAGGTAACAGACACACAGACACACATCCGCATTTGTAATATAAATATGGATAATACAAGGACAAACTGTCAAGCTACATTTCTTACGTAGTAGACAAGGACAAAAATTGTTCTTATAACTTTAGTTGGTATACATGGTGTGGATCTTTTTATTAGTAAGTAGGATGCTTCATGCCTATATCATAAGTCATAACTAAGCATGCTACATTAGTCTCTTACGGTTGCTTAGAATAATGATTCACGCATACGTCTTTTAGATCAACTTTAAATAGTGTTTAAAGTTTCATTAAAGCTTATCCTTTTCTTATTAGAAGTTAAAATACAATCACAAGTTTAACTCTAAAGGGGCTCCTTGCTAAATATTAATGTTTAATTAACTTTGAGAACTTTTAATATAATTTATAAAACTTTTTATAGCCTTGTGAAATGGCCTATAATACACTTCTTGATTTGTAATCAAGCTTCATTAATTTCATAAAATATACGGTATTCAAAATTCTACCTTCATTATTTTAATCTTTATGCCCAAATATGTTTGCTGATTGGGAAATATATAATATGTACAGTGTAACGTTTAAATTTAAAAAAAATGATTTGCTCTGATCATTAACACTTTTTGTTTTAAGTTTTACTAAATATCATTTGGATGTGATGTGTCTTGTCCTTTATGTGTTACCCTAACAAGTACGTGTTTGTTTTGTATACAGTTTAAATCTTTGTAAGTGAAGACTCAAGGGCCAATTCACATCGAAACAGTGCTGCGATTCAAACTCTATTTTCTTATTTTTAATCTATTTTAAATACCAAACAAGAATATACGATTTTGTTTTACTTTACAGTTCTATTTCTTATTCTAATTTTGAGCTTGGTGCGCCTTAAAATTGGTACGTTGCACGGCATCGCATAAACCATTCAGTGTGAACTGTCCCTCAAATAATGGGCTTCAACACAAAACTGCAAATTCGCATCGCAATGTCATTTTTAATACAATACCCGGCAATAAATATTGCACATCGACCTTTGGAAAGAGACATTCGGCTAATTTCGGTTTCATAGAGCGTTATCTTTGTAGCACACACATAATTGACATTATGTCAGTCGTTGTTCAAATTCAATAGAGTGCAGTCGCGTCCAGTTCTAAATATATATCTAGAGCTGTTGTTAACACCCCTAAATTTGCTACAGCTGTAATTTTCCAAAAGAATTTTAAATACGTAAACATAATTTGAACACCCTTCTTTATTTTATTTTACCCGAATATAAAGCCATAACTTATAGAAAATTTGGTGTATTTTATACAAAGAATAATAAAATTGTCAAAAGAAGCAAATCTTAATTGTTTTAACAGCTCCTAATATATACCGGACTTTTTGTATTTCGTGCGTAAGAGATAACGCTCTACAAAACCGAAATTAGCCGACTGTCACTTTCCAAAGGTCGATGTGCAATATTTATTGCCGGGTACTGTATAAGTTTTGTCCACTGACCTCTATAATACACTGGACAGTCGATCGCTATCAATAAAATATTCCTATTTGAAAGTCGCCATATTGGCGCTGATTGCTATGTGATAGCAGTATTGGCAGCAGTGAGTGTACTTGGAACTACTATTTTGCAAATGGCGGTTGCAATTTTCTGTGTAATTAGTTCACAGTACGTTCACCGGATGCGCTTCAAATCGGCACAAGAAATAGCTGTCATTTTGTGCGGCATAGCCAGTCCAGTGTATTATAGAGGTCAGTGGTTTTGTCGCAGATATTTGCGATACGATG
Source organism: Lysandra bellargus (assembly GCA_905333045.1). Lineage (NCBI taxonomy): Eukaryota > Metazoa > Arthropoda > Insecta > Lepidoptera > Lycaenidae > Lysandra > Lysandra bellargus. The sequence continues at coordinate 3,777,138 of HG995321.1, forward strand.
CGAATCCGCAGTTATGTGTGGAAGCCCTTTCTTCCAATGTGTGTGTTTGTTTTGTGTTACATATTGTACGTTGTATGTGTGTTACAGCAACGCAACCTGAAGCAGAAGTTCGCGGCACTGCTACGCCGGTTCCGCGTGCCGGAGGACATGGGCGAGCGGGGCGCGTCGCGGGATACACACAACGCGCAGATCGACGAACTATTCCAGGTGTGTGCAGCAGGAGCAGTTTACAGCTGTGTGTTCGTAACGTGGAAGTAGAGTTGTATTAAAATTAGGAGACAAACGTTTGATGTTCGATAACGAGTAATATTAAAAGCGGGACTCAGACTCAAATAGAAGAAGCGCTTAATCCTTCAGGCCCCGCGCGAGCACCGGTGATCGCGCAACAATAGAATACAATAGCAATTCCTGGAAATTCCGACTGAAGTATTAAACGTTATGATGTTCTGTCTCACTTTACTTTTAGATTCTAATGGCATAATATAAAGCCTGATATTGAAAACCTGAAACGCTTTACAGAAAAATGTAGAGATATACTCAAAAAACCTAATTTATATCTCTTTATTAAGAACTTCTACGCAAACAAAACTTTTTTAAGTTCAAACTAATATTTTTTTATTCACAATATTCAAAAACAATCCTTATTGAACAGGAGCTAGAGTCTTTATCGTGCGGCGAGGGCGACGACTCGGGGCCGGACCAGATGGACACCATCAGCATCGGCTCCACGCCCAAGCCGTCGCTCCGGCCCTTCTTCAGCAGCTCCCGCAGCCTGGCCAACCAGGAACACCATAGACATTCCAACGGTAAACTCATCTCAAACAACTTGCGACTCTAAATCTTTTACTTAGGACTCAAAATGGGCTAGACTAATATTTTGGCTGGATTGGTTTTTGTCCTACCAAAATATGTGTGGACTTATTAAACTTTACAATGAAGAAATAAGTTAAAGACTAAAGTACTTTTTCAGTATCTAGGTATAGTAAAGTCCGATCGCGGAGCATATAGAAATTCAAGTATATCTACCTATTACGAATAGATAGCTTTACCTTTTTACGGGTACGTGATAGGAGCGTCATGACAAAAATTTTGTGCGCGAGTAAAATACAATGTAGGCAGTACTAGGTCAATGAACAATTTTCTAAATGCTTCGCAACCGGACATTATGCATTTTTAACGTTGGTATCTGAGTCATTAGGGTGATTTATATTTATATTTAGAATACTACAAATACAGTAGGTATACTAGATTAAGGGCCTGTTTCACCACTTCCTTATAAGTGCCGGATAGACTATCCACAACTTAAATTGACAGAGTATGGAGCATCTGTGAAATAAATTGTGGATAGCCTATCCGGCACTTATCGGAAAGTGGTGAAACAGGCCCTTAAAATATTAGAAAGTAGAAACCTTCCTGTAAGATACAGTAGCCAAAATAAACTGCATCTTTGTAAAAAAAGGTATTTTGTACGTATGTTTGTTTGAAATTAAAATATACATCCATAATAAAGTACTAAGGCATATAAAGAAGCTAGTTGTTGGATTAATATGTAAATTAGGTAGAATAAAAATAAATCGAAATACATTACTATAGAAGTAATAGAGGTATTATGTAAAATTTGCAAATTGAGTGTCGCGATAGTAGTTATAGCAAGGGTTTCGTAGTTTTGAACAGTTTTTAAACATTCATAATATTATGCACTACCTGTTTATTTATATTGATTGTTTAAAAACTGCTATTTTATCCATATGCAGTTTTGGTCTTTGGAACGAAGCACTGTACAACGAAAACGTTTTGAGACTCAAACGAACGAATCGGTATGCCGCGTCCTACTCTTACAAACGTGAAATAACGTTGTTAGAGTAGGACGTGGCATTCTCATTCGATTGTTTGATCCCAAAAACGGTTTCGTAGTAGGCATCCTGCTTTTTAGTGCTTACTTACAAGTAAGGTGCTTTAAAAATATAACACTTTAATTTAAACTCAAAACTACGGAACCCTTTCCATAATTTGTATTTTGTGAGCGCTTTTATTATGTTTTGCAATTATGTTACATGTAAATTTTGAGAGGTCAAAAGACAAACTATATTGTCTCATATGTTGAATATGTTTGTAATTTTGTTATAAGCTGTGTGCCTAGTTTAGTTGCATGTATGGGTCAAACGGAACACGTGTGTATTATACAAATACTATTTGTATAGTCAAATACTATGATAAGTGTATGAATGTTCACAAACTAAATAAACAAAATTGTTTCTAAATAAACTGTTTTATTGGTTTTTAGATTTTTACTATCATAAATTTTTGAATGAAAAAAATTGTTTAAGTACTAATTTAAGATTCAGATTTTGATTTCCTTTTTGAAATAATAAACATTAATTTAATTATCCTTTTCATAAAGTTCTAATCACTTTTTACACTACCATTCATAAAAGTTTCACTTCAAGTTATTAACTTCAATTGTCACGACATACACAAGTAAGATCACTTTTCATAGTCAAACTCATACACAAGGGGTGGCCAACCATTACTACAATCTTTAGATAATAAAAGTTGGCCACCGCTGCTCGATGTCATGAATAAATTTAAAAAAAAGTAACACGTGCGCGTCCGCTTGGCCCGTAACGCCTGTCGCATGCGCAGTGACGCGGCACGCCAGCCTCACCGCAGACGCCGAGAGACGCGCGCGCGACGCGCCCGCCCCGCCCCCACTCGCAGGTAACGCCCACTTGTGCGATTTTGCCGGACCATCAGTTAAAAAAATGCTACTAAGGGCCGGGACACAAAAACACGATACGACGTCGTGTCGTACCGCGACGCGGCGTCGTTTCACGATGCGACGTCGTGGGAATCCACGACGTCGCATCGTAAAGAACTACGACGCGACATCGTGAAGTGCCACGATATACGGCACGACGTCGCGTCGTAGAAACTCATGTAGAAATTCGAAGATGAGTTTCTACGACGCGACATCGTACGATGTCGTGTCGTAGTTTTTTACGACGCGCGTCGCATCGTGAAACGACGCCACGTCGTGGTACGACACGACGTCGTATCGTGTTTTTGTGTCCCGGCCGTAAGGGCTCCCACACAAAACTGCTAATTCGCATCGCATCGAAATGTCATTTTATTATGATTTTTGAGATGCGATGCGAATTCGCAGTTTTGTGTGGAAGCCCTAATGCCCAGTTTCTGGGGCTTTATGACAGGAGTTTATCTCCAGCTCTTTTGATCGGCTGCCGCTAAAACATAAACCGATCATCAACGCTGCTGAATAGATAAAACTCCTGTAAAAAAACCGCGTATAAGTGCATCATAATGTACGCTTTTCCATGCTGATAATAAATATATTATATTATGTTGCTAATACATGAGTACAGTAAAGAATAAATAAAATATAAATTATGATTTATCCAAGATACTCATTTAAGCTAATTCACAAGTCTCAATTCAACATCTTTAGTTGAAATTGTTTTGAGAACAGCCTGACATGTTTGTTTATTGTAGCCTTCAGCCTATTTGGAAATGTAATAGCCCTTTTTTGAGCTGATGGTCCGATCTTTTTCTGTTTTGCTTGCACAGTTATCATTGTTTATCATTCAAGGCTCGCAAACATTTTTCATATTTCTTGTCCTCTATGTATTATTGTATCTATTACTATTGTGTCTGTTCTTTCTATGCCTTTTGAAAGCTTATATTTGTTTCTATCTATTTGTTGTTATAATTACTTTTCAAATTTGCTGTTATAAAGAAATCATTTTTTCAAATATGAATGTTAAAAATATTAAACAATGTTGTATTATTTTTAATAGTTAGAACATGAATTTTGTTTATTATTACAACAGAGAGTAATTTAATAAAAGCGTATTAATAACTAACCATTAATTAATTTTATATTTAAGTATGTATTTAAATATAATTAATTATAAAATTAGTTTATATTGTATTGTATTATGTTTTATGTATTTTATATTCTCTTCTAAGTAAACTCTTCTAAGTAACATAATTTTAATGTGCTACTTACTGTCTTATGTAATTTGGCTTGACGATTGGACGCATCCTATAAAAAAGTTAGCTTATCCTTAACCATAGTTAATGCTAGAATATATTTAAAAAGTTAAATTGTCCTGTGTTGTACGTAGTATAAAGAGGTATGTACGTACAGAGACTGAGGCGGTGCGCACGGACGAGCGCGGCAGCGACGGCAACAGCGACGGCGACGCCACGCTCGACGCGCCCGTCTCCGGTGCCAGTGTGTCTAGCTCGCCACCCAATGAGACCAAGGTAGCCAGACTAGCAATATTTATTATTTAGATTATTTTATAGATAGATTTTAAAAAATATAAATAAAGTTTTTTCTAAAACATAGTTTTATATGATAGACCAGATGACTCTCGCAACTCCGTTGCGCAAAAATTTGTTTGTCGCCCGGGAGCCGTGCCGGGATAAAAGTATCCTAAGTCCTTTCTCGGAAAGATACTTTAAATAGTAAATATCTTCATACCAAATTTCAGCGAAATCGCTTCAGCTGTTTAGGCGTGAACAGCGTGACAGACAAAAAGACAGATACACTTTCGCATATTTATAATATTAAGTATGGATGAGTAATTACATACTTTTTTTTCACATATGCAGCACGAGGACAAGCGGTCGCGGCTGTTCCGGAGCGCGACGAGCGGCGGCAACCTGACGCCCGCGGCGGCGGCGGCGGCGCGCAAGAAGAACTCCCTCGTCATCAGCGCCGACCGCCCGCTCTCCGCGCACGATCTGCCCTCGCTCAGTCCTACTACACTTGAGGTATGTTATGTAACGCAGATTCGAGCCATCTGTGACATTAGGACCTGGTTGAATTTTCATTTTGCAGTCTCTTAACTCTTGATACCATTAAGGCTGTAAATATATTTTGAGCTTACTTATGTATTAGATTGCGAATAATAAAAACTAAGAAAACATAACTCCCATACTTCAACCGTTTTGAATTTGGTTCCTTTTCGCACACTAAAATATGGCAATAGCAACGAAACACTAACACTCAAATTTACGAAATAAAGCCGTTGACATGAATTGTCACTTCTGTATGTACACAAAATTGTGTACCGGATACATGCATAAAGTATGCATGTATTCGGGTCACATTTTGTAGACTCGTGGACAAATTTTTTGTCACAGTTACTCTTCCTTAGCTGTTTAATCTTCGGGTTTTGTTAATGTAGAAACTTGTCTTGTGTGCAGCCTCGGCGTACGATGGCGGAGGCGGTGGCGCGCGCGCTCGGCGAGGAGGGCCCGGTGCCGGAGGTGGCGGCGGTGGCGCCTGCGTCGCTCGCGCGTGTGTTCGCCGCGCTGGCCGTGCCCGTCGCGCTCGCGCCCGCGCCGCTCGTGCCCGACGCCCGTCCTCTGCTGCAGACGCTCATGGCGCGCGCCGCTAAACAGTACGTACTAATTTTAACTTAATTTATTTAGTTTACTTATAATATTTCATTTCTATAAACCGTAATTATGATGAACTAACCGAGTAATAAAAAAATGTGCTTACACACGTGTGACGTGTAGTCCGTAGACTTATAAAAGGTATTAATTAATTATTGGAAGTAAATACCTCTATGGAAGTAACGAAGAAAAATACTTCAATAAAGCTTGAAATATTTTTCTTCGTTACTTTCAATTTTATACCTTCTTATAAGTGTTTGTGCTACATAATATTATGATAGTGATTTTACCCACCATTGTAGCCTAAGGGCCCTTCCACACGACGTATTTTTTGCGCGCTGACGAAGCGCGTTTCTGATGCGCTCGTCTTCTGCGTGTTTTGGCAGATATAAAGTTTAAAAGTTTAGGCTTCCTTGCGTTTGCTGAGCGTTCAACTTGCGTTTGTATCGATACAAACGAACGTAAAAAACGTCGTGTGGAAGGGCCCTTCTAAATAATGAAAATAAGCAAAATATATTGTTATTGATAAAGGAGCATGTAATTGTACAGAGGCGGCAGGCGGCCGTTCCGTATCTGCGTGTGCGGCGGGGAGGCAGCAACGGCGGCGGCGCTGCGCGCGCACGTCGAGCTAGCGTCGCGACGCCCACACGACCCGCCCCCCGCACGCTTCTATATTGTGCCATTAGGTGGGTATTATTAAATATCTCGTAACAGAATAAATGAATAAAACATTGATTTACAATTCAAATAAAGAAAAAATAGATAAGTAAATAATATTTGTCTTGAAAAATTCTATAACAAGGCAAAGAATTAGAGACATCTAACTGCTTACTGACTAAATTATATAATTATACATGCATTGCAGGTCTTGTATTTAAGGATGTATATAAGGTCAAATCCCGTAGTACATCCAATTAAATTATGAAAGTACTAAATATGTAAAAAATTGGACACCCAGACACTTATTATAATTATAATGATTATTTATAATAGATTCTTAAGGAATTATTCGATATTTAATCATTATTGAAAAAAATTGACATGTAATTTGACCACTGCTAATAAATTACAAACACAATGGTCGTCATGGCAAAGTTCGTTTCGCATGCGCAAAGTTAAAAACCAGTGTCAGTGTTGTGTCATGTGCCAAAATCTGACAGAAGTTGATTTAATTTATATTACTGCACATGCGCGAAAGCTGCACATGCGCATTGAAAATGAAAGGAATATGTCTAATCTAACAGCTGTATCGCCATTACTTTTCGAAGGAAAGTTTTTATCAATTTCAATTTGAAATATTTAACCAGAATTACCGGTGAACCCACTTTTTTGTGGGCTAAAAAATCGCAAATCTTTTCAAATTTCTGACGTGGGAGAGCCATGCTTCGGCACGAATGGGCCGGCTCGACCGGAGAAATACCACGTCCTCACAGAAAACCGGCGTGAAACAGCGCTTGCGCTGTGTTTCGTCGAGTGAGTGAGTTTACCGGAGGCCCAATCCCCTACCCTTTTCCCTTCCCTACCCTTCCCTATTTCCTTCCCTACCCTCCCCTATTACCCCTTAAAAGACCGGCAACGCACCTGCAGCTCTTTTGATGCTGCGAGTGTCCATGGGCGACGGAAGTTGCTTTCCATCAGGTGACCCGTTTGCTCGTTTGCCCCCTTATTGCATTAAAAAAAAAAACGTACAAAGTAACTGATAGCAGTTTTTCAGGCATTTCTCTTTGTTACAAAGTTCCCAATTTTGACGAATTCTCAAAAATTGTACCACTTCCGGCACGTTTACGTATGATACATGGAAATTTTAAAATGAATTATTTCACATAACTTGTCGGTAAGGTATTGATTTTTTGGTATCAATCAATGCAGGATGATTTATTCTACTACATATTTCGAATTTAGGTCAAAATCTTTGAATTTATAAATGTTATATACATCCTTAAAGTCATGCGTTATTTCATACAGATTTTTGAAAATTTTAAGCTGTGGTACATTTTCAATAAATCCAAGAAATTCCTGTACTAGTAGGTACTAGTAATTCAATGAAGATTTTAACATAAGACCCATACATTATCTGTCAAACTCTTCATTAATTTGAAGTTTAATGAAATAAATGTCTCTGAGTGCGGTCGTTATTGACTAACGCGATGTATTATACAAGTAGGTCCGCACACGGTGGCGCGATACCTGTGCGGCACAGACGCAGCGTACGCGGCGCTGTTCGGGACGGAGTCGTGGGCGGGGCTGTGCGAGCGGCTCACCGACGCGCCGCTCGCCGACGTCGCCGAAATGTCCTCCAGGATCGCCAGGTATTACTACCATCATTAGGTACAATAAAATACAATATGACGCTTTTAGTAAGGAGTCAGTCAAATTTCAAATAAATTATTTAGTCGGTACTTTTGAATATAAATGACTACTATAGACACAAGTTCCTACGTGATTAAAACATCTGCTGTTTTAAACTTAGTGGCTATACCAAAATAGCACACAACAGTAGAAATCTACTGATATCAAATCTTACAAGTTTTGACAGTCATAATATTTAACCTTAAGAGTACGCACTGAAAAGAAAATTTTAGTGCCAAATATTGATTGTTTATTTAATTAGTGTGATAATATTTTTTATACATTTTGTCCCAGATATCTGAACAGCGTCGGCCCCGTGAACAACGTGCCAATCGGCGAAGCGATGATCGCGTACCGGGATAAGTCCGGGGACGAGGACTCCAGTCAAACTTTCATTCCATTTATTGCGGTAATTATTTAACCTTACTGCCTTGAGAGTTGAGGGAATATCTATAGGTTCAGCTACTGATATATGAAAATCTACCCGAGCCATGACGTCACAAATACAGGTCCGTAGATATTCCGTCCGTGTACACTCAACCCTGCTACGTACCTGCCAATACCTTTTTTAAATGACTGGTTTGTCTCTGAGAGTATCCTGTATGATATTATGTATAAATTACTATGTTATAATATTATGTAACATTTAACATTGTTGGAACAAAGTTCCTTATCGCGCCTTGCGAAAGGGGGCTAGACGGAAAAAAATCATACGAAAAGTTGTAACGACACGACATTTTTTGCCACATACATAGATCAAGATAGATACTGTATGTGTATACAGTACTTCGCGGGACATGCGGTATCTATCTTGATATATATCTGTGCTTTTTGCTACAGTTATAAGCTGTGTAGTAGCGCGTGTTTCTCTCTTTTTCTCTTTATTTTTATATATAACGTCGTTCCATCCGGGTGTCCCTTGACGCCTCTCAAGTTTTTTATTCAATGTTTTTCTGTAGGAGGTGCGTGTAGGTTGCGGAGAAGGCGGGCCGTCGTCGCTGGAGCTGGAGGAGGGCGGGTCCCCGCCGGCGCGGCCTTCGCCCCCGGCCACGCCCGCACCCGACCTGCTACCGCCGCGCGCCGAGCCGCAGGAGCTGCAGCTGGACTACTGGCTGGTCGGTCACCTTTATTACTGTCGCAGTAATGTAAAATAAGAAAAAAGAAAAACGGTAATTTAAAAAGGAAAAAACAAACCGACAGCGTTTTTGTGCAATTTTTACTTTTTTATGTCACTCGCACAGTAAACGAGAATCCGACACCTTTCAAGCTAAAATCCGTAAGTTATTAGGCTGCAGAGCGTGCCAAACAATTATAAACATCAAATAAATAATAAATATATGCTCTCAAAAAACAATAACCTTCCTTTTATCTCAGTCGGGTAAATATTATTGACACACTGAGTAAGTGAGTACCTACTTTATAATTAATAATAATAATAATATAGCCTGTATTTCAGAATTACAGCAATGTTTATAAATACTATGTTAGTCATCTAGTGATTTCTGATTGCCATTTTGCAAAGGCCTTCTCTAGTCTCTTCCTTTCTCGTCTGTCTCTGGCCACTCTACTCCAAGTGACTCCAGCAATTGGTTTAAAATCATCAGCCCACCTTTATCTCTGTCTACCTTTACTCCATTTCCCATGTCTAGGGTACCATGAAGTAATTCTTTCACTCCATTTTCCTACTCCTCGGACGGGGTGGCCAGCCCGCATACCTACTTTATAATGATACTACCTGTCCCGGCAACGTTGTTTTGCCCATATTATTTTATTGAATTGACTAAAATACTTGACTTGACTATAAGTATGGTGTCCATAGTCGTCCGACCTGGCTCTCTTAGGCATTTTCAAATATTTAAGAAAATAATTGAATGCGCCAATATACGACAGTTGAATGAAAGAAGATGACGAAAATTGAAGATGAAAGTGCACAGTTTTGAGTGTGGACACTGGACATACCCGTAGCTATATAGATCTAAACTCGGCTCTCGGACGCGCACCCCCGCCTTGATGATACCCACTTCGCAACCGCGGGCCGTGCAGTAGAAATCGTAATGTTTTACTTTCGCCATAACTTCAAAACCAAACGTCCAATTTTAGTCATTCAAAGACCAAATAAACTGTACTTATTGACAAAATGATTTATTTTGATAAGGATTAATAGCATGAGTAAAATAAACGCGTTTAAATGTACTCCGAAAAAATTCAAGATTTTTTAAATAAAAAAATGGTTGGTGTGCCTCACTCGACATAGATAGGTATAGTGTGTCGCGGACTTTTTTGTAGATATTTATAAGATCTACAACTAATTGGAACATTTTATGGTTCTATCTTTTATAGTTTAGGCAGCGTACGCAAAATAAGTAACTTTTTAATTTTTTTTTTCCGAAGAACTCAAATATCTTATGAAAACTAATTTTTTTCTTACGAAAACCTTTTAAAATTTTTAAAATCGGTCCAGTAGTTTTTGAGCCTATTCATTACAATTATACAAACAAAGTTTACCTCTTTATAATATTAGTATAGATATAAATGATCAACCATGAAAATTTTACAGGTCCCACCTGCTCGCTGCTCGGAAGCGGAGGGCGGGGGTAAAGTTACGTTGAAGGCCTCCTTCCGTGCTCTCGTGATAACGCGCAACAACGCGCATCTCTCCATTACCTACCTCACAAAGGAGAAGAAACAAAAAAGTAAGCATGTCCTTTTTGCAGGTGACAAACTTTCTAAAATTATAATTAAACCGAAAGCAAATATATTTATTTAATGGTTTGTCATAACATAATAAACCTATATCATACCAGTATGACAAAATTAGCTTGTGGTAGACAAGCATTTCCCCGACTTCCAAATGAAATGACTACGTTTTACAAAATTGTACCTTCGAAGAAATTGATTCCTGGGCAGTTGACGGACCTACGTCACTTGGTCAGCTTATGTCAATTCAATGTTAGCTGCAGGGGTTAGCTGTGATAGGTCGGATGGGTTTGACATAACGCTACCAAATTACTTAGGTCCTCCATCTGCCTAGGAATCAACTTCTCTGATAGTACTATCAGAGAAGTTGATTCCTAGGCAGATTTAAACATTAAATTGACATGATCCGACCAAATGATGTTGGTCTGTCAACTGCTTAGGAATCAATTTCCTCGGTGGTACAAATATGAGCACTCATCACTCATCAGCCAAGAATTTAGATACTTTTGTAAGTATTATGCTTGATCCTTACATTAATTCATGCTCAACGTTTAAACAACCTAATCCATACTAATATTATAAATGCGAAAGTGTGTCTGTCTGTCTGTTACATCTTCACGTCCAAACTGCTGAACCAATTTTGCTGAAATTTGGTATGGAGATACTTTGAGTCCCGAGAAAGGACATAGGCTACTTTTTATCCCAGAAAAATGTACGGTTCCAGCGCGATAAACGAGTTTTGGCGTAACGGAGTTGCGGGCATCATCTAGTTTAATAATATGTTGTGTGACAGTAATGCGGCTGGGTAAAAAGAAAGAGAAGAGCGGCGAGACGGAGCCGGGGCGCGCGCAGACCGTCGACGGCGTCGCGCGGCTCATCTGCTCCGCCAAGGGCTCGCACAACTCCCCGCTCAGAGGTAAATCTCAGCTGATAATAATAGAGCTCCAGTTTTTTACTGTGGAAATGACAAATAGATGTACTATTATTACTAGACGTTCCATGCGGCTTCGCCCGCGTAATATAGGTATTTGACGGAAACCATGAATTTCCCGCAAATAAAATATAGCATCTACCTCATAAAAATTGCTTCAGTAGTTCGTGAGATTTCTTCAAATATTTTTCTCCTTTTTTTTTCTTTTTCTCTGTATCTTCGCTCCTATTGGTCTTAGCGTGATAATAATACATAACCTACGAGCTTTTGCCCGCGGCTTTGCTCGCGTTAAGAAGTATTATTATATACAAACTTTCATCCCCTATTTTAACCCTTCGGGGTTGGAATTTATCAAAATCCTTTCTTAGCGAATGCCTACGTCATAACATCTACCTGCATGCCAAATTTCAGCCCGATCCGTCCAGTGGTTTGGGCTGTGCGTTGATAGATCACCATGTCAGTCAGTCACCTTTGAGTTTTATATATTTAGATTAGATTAGAGAAGCGATTGCCGCACACCTAACCACATGGCCACGGACGAACAAAAGTTATCGTCAGATACGCGAACGCTTTTGAGCGTATACGCAGTACGTACGTTGACACGCCCAAATGTTAGCTTACACGCCTAAGTGTACATACGCACGCTCACACTCGAATTGTAACGTAACAATACCTTGATTTGAATGCCCTATATAGCTGTTCAAATTAAAACGTTTTTTTTACCTTTCAGTATACATCGACGGCACGGAATGGAACGGCGTGAAGTTCTTCCAGCTGTCGACGCAGTGGCAGACGCACGTGAAAACATTCCCGGTCGCCACGTGCGGCGCGCCGCTCGCACCCCCTGAAACTTAGAGCTTGTGCTTAATTTTGCTCCCTCTACGGAATTCCGCTATTAGCTCGTTTGATGTCCTCGTGACTTTTAGTGTCTAAACACACCATGCCGAAGTTCCGCGGCGGAAGTTCGGCATGATTCCACCTGCAATGTATTTTAAATTACCTATGACACACTATGCCGAAACTCCGTCGCGTTATATTGTATGCGTTTAACATTGCTGACGTAATCATGCCGAACTTCCACCGCGTCAGCATGGTGTGTTTAGACACATACTCTAGTATTAGGAGCGCTCGAGGCTCGAGGCTCGAGGTAGCGCCAAATATATCACCGCCATATTATGATATAGTAGCGATTAAATATGGCGCTCTGTGAATGTAATTGCTGATGCAATCGGAGAAATATAATTTCTCCCTTTTCCGACTAATTTATATTTTACCCGATATTTTACTTGCTGCTGTTTAGCTGCCATGGTTTTACTGTATGGCTTTTGTTATGTATTTTGGATTTACCAAATTATTTTAGATGGCGGCTTAGCAAAATTGTTTTATCGCAACGTTAGAAACCTGCGTTTATATATTTATTAATTATCATTACTCCATTATACATAATAAAAGCTCAATAATCACTTAGTCATTAGATTTTGTTAGATTCGTATTTAGAAATGTGTATTGTGTACCAATATATCTATGGTTCGTGACATTTGTATAACATAAACATTATGATAAAAAATAGAACAAAAATTATTTTAGTTATAACATGGTTATATAACAAAATGTTTTATTTCTTTGTGTTGGACAAACGATTGTGGAGTAACTAAAGTTTCGCTACCTATTTATTACAAAAGTATCGTATACACATTCTTAAGTTCCATGCAGGCGTCCTGTATTTTTTGTATCTATTTTTTGTCATATATCGATATCAGTTAGACTAGGACTATAGAGAGGTCGGTAGTCGGTACTCAGTGCAAGAGCAAACCGAATCTTGTGAAATCTAGTAAGCACATATCAATGTAGGATTGTGGGTGAGAGTTTTTAGTCTGTGATTCGTGAATGTGGTTTTTTAAGTCGACAGTGCGGTTGCTAATGTTTTGTATTTTTTATATGTGCAAAATTATTTTCGTGTGAAAGCAATAGCTTTTTGTATCATAGCATAAACGTTTATGTATCAAATGTCAGTAGCAAACAGTATTACAACGTTGGTTCGAAGATGTAACGTCGTTTCCGAGCCAATGTCTCTAATGGCTGGTTTACACGTATTAAGTAGATAAGTAGTTAACTAAATTTTAACTTAATTTTAAGTTGTTAATTGCATGTAAACACAAAATGTAGTAGCAAGTAGCAAGTTAAAATTTAGTAAATCCTAAACTAGATGACAATTAGAATTTAGTTACTACTTATCTACTTAATACGTGTAAACCGGCCCTTATTCAACGACTAGTAGGTTTAAGTCTGAATATGTTTCCGTAGAGTAATCGACTGCAATGCTATGTACTATCAGAGAAATTGATTCATAGGCGATCTTAATTTGGTTGGGTTATGGCGAGTCCAAACGACAATTTACGATCAACATTGACTTGAGATTATCCGACAAATTAATATAGGCTCCTCATTTACCTATGAATCAATTTCTTTAATGGTACCTATTTTTTAAAGTATTGTCAGAAATGTATTAAATTATAGGTACTACTGTGGTACTACAGTTTTCATCAAAATTGCCTACCTTGTTTAGTACTTTGAAAATACTTTGACGCGTATCGTGCTAATAAAATATTGGAAAACTTTTATTACTCTGATTATTATTAGGTAGCCTTTCAAACTGTTAGGGCCCTATTTGTAAAATTTATTCCACGTTTCAACTGATTCATGTGGCGGTTGTTACAACGTATCAGATAAAAACGCCACATGGATTAGCGTTAGCGTGGAGTAAATATTTTTATCAATAAAAATGGGCTAATGTTTACTTACAGACTTAACAATACTTAGGGCCTGTTTCACCGCTTCCTGATAAGGCTATCCACCACTTAACTTGACACATAGAGTGTGGAGAATCTGTCAAATAAGCCTATCGGGCACCTTATCAGGAAGCGATGAAACAGGCCCTAAGTAATACAATTTGTAATTTAAAATAGAATAGTTGCTTGAATTTATGCTCATAATAATTCTTATAATCAATAGTTATTATACGGTGTAGACTTGTGGTGCTCTTCCAGTTTTTACTATGAAATTAAGTTGCATTTTAAAGTGCCAAATGTTATTTACTTTGGGGTTATAATACTGTGGACTGCCGTCACACCTTAGCGTAAACCGTTATCGGTTTTATGCTCAATACTCTGAATAGAAGAACTGATTTATTATTATTTTCAACATAAATAGTTAATTGTCGCATTCAAGCAATGATATTATAATATTTTAATAAGGTATTATTAATTTTTATTTAATGCCAGACCAATTTGAATCTTAATTTTGAAAAGCAATTAATAATTTTTTGTCTTAGAATTCTCATTGACCAATTATTACGGTCTTATGTAGAATGCACTAATAATTTCATTTTTGGAAGACACTACAATGTAAACTTTACATGTCACAATATTGGACAATAGTTATTGTATTTAAATTTTAACATAAGACTAAGTTACGGATAAGTATTAAACCGCATGTAATAAATAATGTACCTAATATTAAAATTGCAGGCAGCTCATTGTTACAGCCATTTTAAGCCTCAAAATTTTGTTCAAATATTTCTTATTATTATGGACCTCGGTTTTTTTAAGAACGATTTGATAATCTTAATGTTAAGATTAAATATGTTAGAATTAGTATATCTACTAAAAATTAAATTCTTGATAATAATGTCATGTGCTTATAAACTTTTTTGGTTTGTGTTATCTACAGCAAAAACAACGAATTAACTAAAATTTTGGTTTTAGTGGCCTTTTGTTTAACATAGAGAATTCTTAGTAGTAAAGTTGTAAGATTAAAATGTGTCCATAGGTTCCACGTGTAAAAATAAAAAAATACGGCTTATTTATAATCGTTAGAATTCTTTCATGTGAGGCCAGTGTCTGTAGTAAATTGAAAAAAATATCAAATGTATAAAATCATCTAGTAGATGTCTTACTGCATACAGACCTATAAGGATCGTCTGGGGCTTGGATGACCTATGCCCAGCTTATGAAGCTTTGACAGGAGTTTATCAATTCAACACACTTACCTCCATTATACAAGTACGCTGGACTGATGATACCCAGATATATTTTGTGCCTATTTGAAGCGGAATCAGCTCCCCTAATATTCGGGAAGAGAACTAAATCTGACGTAACTTGCAAATGGCCGCTCAATCGCTATTGGTTGTAGAAACCACAGTTAATAGTATGTACCTCCATGGTAGAAACTAGTATTAGTTAAAAGTACTCCCACTACTGCTATCAGCGCCAAATTTAGTTCTCTTCCCGAATATTGGGGGATCTGATTCCGCTTCAAATAGGCACAAAAAATAGCTGTCATTACAAAGGGTATCATTAGTCCAGCGTACTTGTATAATTCAGGTCAGTGATTCAACAGCATTATTGATTGGTAAATATTTTAACGTTTATCAATCAATTGCGTTAGTGTTTTAGGTAAACTTCAGTCCAGAAACCGTCGTGGACCCGTATGCGAAAGCAGCTATTTCTGAGATAAAAAAAATATGAGTACGATAGTTCTAAATTTGGACTCGTGCCTAAAAAGCCTTATAGAGCTGTATGCTGGCATTAGTTGATGTTAATGTTAATGATGTTTGGTGGTTCGAGTCTCGCGACTGATTTAGAAAAGAAAAACATCATCTTCATACCATGTTTCTTTTTTTTTTATGAGCTAAATAGAAACATAGTAAAGATGTGTTTTTAAGAGTTATTCTTCTTTGTCGTTTTCTTCATTGCTGAAGGTCGCGCCTGGAAAAGTTCTTTACTTTGGTTGTTAGTTTTTTTCATTTTGTTCGGTCTTCTGCTTCTCTAAGGGCGGCTGTTATTTACAGTCCAGTGAGTGTAGTCATTTGGTCACACCATCGGGTAGGTGACCGACCCCTGGGTCGTTTGCCTTCAATTTTACCCGTGACTATTACCTTTTCGAGGTTGTCTGGTTGCCGGCGAGCGATGTGACCAAAATAGGATAAAATTTTCTTCATGTGGATTCTCCTTCATGTTGTCGATAGTCTGACATTAACGCTGAGATGGTCGAGAATAGATTTGTTAGTCCTTTTGGCTGTCCACGATATGCGAAGCATTCTTCTCCAACACCACATTTCAAATGTAAATCTTTTTGCGGTCTGCTTACGGAATGGTCCATGACTCAGAAGCGTAGAGAAATATAGAGAAAACCTATGTTTGAACGAGTCTTTTCTTCGTATTTGTTAATATTCTACGGTTTTGCCATATACGTGTTAGTCGGCTCCTATCTGATTTGGCCATTTGCGTCCTTCTTTTGATTTCTCCATCGCTACCGCCCTGGTTTGAGAGCAATGATCCTAGATAAATAAACTAATTACCAAACTCTAAACCTGGCAAGTTCTCCGGTTCTAGAGTATTGACCAATCTGTCAATGAGCATTACCTTGGTTTTGTTTTGGTTGATGGTAAGTCCAACTAGTACACTCTTCTAAAGAGTTCAGCAAGTTCCGCCGATTGACTTTAAATAAAAAGTATCCAGCAAAAATACACTCAACTAAAAACATTGTAATATATATTATGTTGTAACAGTGTTGCGAGCAAAAAAAAATATCAGCCTTCTTGTGTTATTCTTATTACTACGCCACTGGGTAGTCTAAAATTTCCAATATTATTATTAATGAACTAGTCTTAAGTGCTTATTATTTTTGCAATGAGCTAATCATTTATCATTAATATATTCCTATAGTAAGTTATGATTTTTTTGATCTCATAACCGCTGACTTGATAAGAAATTTGATAAATGCAGTATAGTTTGTATGTGTATTATATATAAGGTATTTAATACAATATATATACAGTCAATGTAACATTTTAATGGATTGTTATTTCAATATAGTGATTGAAGAAATTCTTGTTTATTTTAATTAAATTTATTTTATATTGAATGAAAGTGTAGTACAAAGCTTTATGTTCAATGATTTCAATAGATGGTGGTGCAATGACACAGGACATGTAGTTATTCTTATTTTCAGTTATTACAAAGCATACAATTTATTTTGATATGTTCTTGAGATTTATTATTTTAACATCATCTGCAATTATAATTTGTATTTATTGTACAAATAAATTTTTTGCATTGAGTACAATGTTTTTATTTGGACAGCAGTGGTATCTATATTGTCCTTCATAAATTATATTTTTTATACAAAATTCGTTGGAAAATGGAAATTAATTATTTTGTGTTAAAAAATTAATGAAAATACAACTGAACATTAAATACATTTATTTAAAAACGTCAACACTTATAAATTACAAACCATAAAATATCAAAAACTGATCTCTCAATCCATCTTTACCTCCTATTCCACCTTCTGGCAATACATAGAGCATGCCGTCCTCTTTCTTTTTAGGAGAAAACTCCCACAAATTTTGATTACTCTTTGCCAGGGAATCCAGCTTCCAAGCAGACAAGTACTTAGATTTGCCATGTCTACTCAACACATACACATTATTGGGATCAGAAGTGTATTCCCCCTCTGGAACTTCTGACACAATTATAACACCACAAACTAATGCCCAGTGAGCGGTGTGACCCTTTCTTTCACATGGGGCATGATTACAATCTGCATCATAGCTGTATTTTTAAGGTCAAGGTTAAATTTTAGGATATTAAAGGACAGTGTAGAGTTGTAGGCACAATGAAGTAGGAACAGATGATAAGCTGTTGAACTGATGAATGGTGTTAACAAGTTTGCCCATGGAAAAACTATAAGTGGTACCTAGCTGTTTGATTGCTGGGCATAAAATGAAATGGAAGTATTCGCTCACCAATGGTGAATAATTTAAACATAACAAAGTTTTTTATGATTTACATTTAAATAACAACTAAGCACATTCAGTGCCACTAACACACCTAGAGTGTCCACACTAATCTTTATCTCCATGCCGCAAGCACGCTGGGCGTGCTGTTCGTTTTTCATCAATATCTCAAAGATAAGACACTAGATAGCTTTGTGCCGTAAGCTTATGAATGAAGTGGTTCCATGATCTAATATTTTTTTTATGTCATCGAAAATAATTTATTATGTAATCCTTTGATTGCGGATTCTTGGAAATCTATTGTTATTCTATTGTTGTCGCGATCACCGGTGCTCTTATGGGGCTTGAAGGATTAATGCCGCGAACATGCCAGACATGTTCATCTACACGAGTTCTCAACCTTTTACATTGTTTGGTCAATTTACTAAATTTATAATGCAAATAATAAAAATATAAGTAGTGTATTTTTTATAATTTGAACAAAAACATATAATAAATTACATAAAACAGCACAAGAACTGGGTACAATATCATGCCTGCCGTGATGCTTTAAAAAGCTGAAATATACGTAAATATTGACAATATGAGCTATCTATAGGTATATCATAAAGTAGGTACCGATAGGTATTGAACAATTGGTCACTAATCCACCATGTCACAATAAGTGCAAAAATTTTTTATAACAAATTGAGATAAGAAAATGAGTTATCGGCTCACCTTCTACTTTTGGATTTTTATTTGATGGGGGACTATCTGCTTGTGTGGCATCATCATCATCATATTCCCCTATTTCTAGCTCTTTTTTTCTATTCTCTAAAAAATCATAAATAAGTAACCAAATAAATACTTAGCTCGGAATCTATTTACTGTCATAATTAAACTATAAACACTGCTAAAAACAAAATATATCTGCAGTAACTCGTATTTTTATAGGGCGGCATCACTGGGAACTACTAGAAAATTGTGGTGGCATTGAATGTGTTAAGAGATTTATTTTCACAATGAGATGTATTTTGATTGAAATTGAAAAAACTCAGTAAACATATATTTTTAGTTTACTGAGTTTTTACTTTTATTAGTTAAAGACATAATAAAAGCTTAAAGAAGTTTGTACTTTGTTAAGTCAAATTATAGTAAAATGCATACGAGGAATACCTTTGCTGGCAATCATTTTTCTCCGAAAATATTTAGATAGTAGAATTTTTTCATACCTTAGGCAAAGTCAGCTTTTATTATGCTTTGCTAAAGTATTTTCACACATTAGCAAAGCGTAATATTATTATTATACATTAGTAAAATTTGTTGATGCAATGCATTTTTTAAAAGGATACGCTACTAACAAAGAAGCTCCATTTAATAGGTCAATTACAGTTTCTTCACTGAACAAACCACCTTCTTTAACATGAAATTGTACATTATCAAATTCAGCTAAACTTATTGCTTTATCTGCAAGCTTAGCCATATTATTGCAACTAAACATTTCACCATTATTACTGAATCCTTCCATCTTTGAAATACTAAATAGTTCGTCAGAGGTGACGGCACCATCTAACAACATTGATAAAGCGACAAGTCCACAAGTTGGGCCAACTTGAATAATAGGTTTGAAGTCTTTGTATTTGTATAGATATGGTTTAACATCCAAACAAATATTGTTTCTAGAGCATACTTCCCACAATTGGGGTTCGGATAGTGCCCACTGACAAACATCTGATGTCGTTGAAGTTGGTGAAATATCACTTGAGCTTGAAATTGGTTTTGGACTAGGAGAATCCTGAGTTGGCAGTGGCAGGGGCGGCGGCGGAGGTGGCGGAGCCGGTGGTGTGGTACACATCATTGAAAATGATTTTGTATTATAATTTATCGTCTTTAAAATACATTAAATAATCCATATTTTGATTTTAAAACTAACAAAAAGTAAAAACTAAAATATACAGAATGAACTCTTCCAATTCTTTGAAATAAAAAAAAACAACTGTCAAAATCAAAATTAACGAGGTGAAATAGAGTTTGGCTAGCGAGTCGTGGCACTAAGCATTTTTACAAATTCTTTATGTGGCAACATTTTCGAACTGTCATGTCAAACGTCACAAATCTGTTATGTAACCTATCGTCTTGTGTATTTTTATCAAAATATTCCGAAATTATGTCGAAACCGATAAAAAGTGGCGTGAGAAGTATGTTGTATACTATGATAAATAATTACGAACAAGTAAAAAGTGAATTCAGTGAAGCTGCGATGCAAAAACAACGCCTTTTGGATGAAATCCTGTCCGCGTCAGGTACTATGACCAAACGTTATTGAAACTTGACGGTATATATTTTTATGTTTCTATTTTTTCTTTTACTTAGCTAGAAATCAGCATTTGTTCTTTTATTCTTTCAGCTCGTGTGGATGATGAAGTTAGAAATTCAATTCAAGGTCTAGTTCTGGAGTTACAAAAAAGTCAAGAAAATGAGATGTTGAATTCAAAGTCACGATATTATATAACACAAATCAGCACCATGACAGGTAGTAAACTGAAAAATATACCTTTGATAATATCCAATTTCTTGATACTATCTCTGTAAAAAAATCTGACTAATCAAAATACAGGCTTTCGCCTAGTTTGACTTTGAGGTACGTTCTTAAAGTAATCTGTTGAACTGTGTAATTTCACAATGAATAAAGATTTGTTTTTAATGTACTTAGCATTAGTTAAAATATATTAGTTAATATAAAAATAACACTACTACTAGTTAGATCGTCCTTGAAATATTATGTACTAGTTTAAATACTTTGTACTAGTTGGATGGTCCTTGAAAAATTTTAATTAACACATTAATCTGTTTTATTTTACAGGAGTTAGTGTTAGAACATTACGACGAATACAAAAAGAAGGTTCTATGAACCAAGGTGAATGGAATACACCAGGTAAAAAACGACCACGGCAACCGACAGTGTCCAATTTGGATGATTTTGATATTTCTGTCATAAGAAACAAAATAAACGAGTTTTATGTTGTTAAAAAGTGTGTTCCAACCTTAAGAAGCTTACACATGGAGCTGCAGGATTCAATTCAATTCTCTGGAAGCCAGGAAACACTGCGACAACTTTTACATAAAAATGTCTTTGAATTCAAAAAAAAAATAAAAATTAGCGATCTATTCTTATAGAAAAATTTGAATTAGCTGCATGGAGGCATAGATACCTGAGGACCATTCATCAAAAACGCCAAGAAGGAAAACATATTGTTTATCTTGATGAAACTTATGTCCACCAAAACTACAAACCCAAAAAATCGTGGCAAGGACCATCTACAAGTGGATTAGTGGATAAAATATCTGCAGGAAAAAGACACATTATAGTCCACGCAGGATCAGAAAAGGGTTTTGTTCCTAATGCTTTATTAGTGTTTAGCACAAAATCGAAAATGGCAGACTATCATGGTGATATGAATAAAAACAATTTTTTGAAATGGTTAGAAGAGAAGCTAATACCAAACCTGATGGAACCCTCTGTAATTATCATGGATAATGCGAGTTACCACGTAACTCAAATTAACAAGCCACCTACAATGCACAACTTGAAAGCTGACATTCAAAAGTGGCTTTCTGATAATAATATTTCTTTTGACGAATGCTTTACAAAGGCTGAGCTCTTCTGTCTAGTGCAAGAAAATAAACCAACTCCTCTATATGAAGCAGAAGAGTTACTGAAACAGCATGGGCATGAAGTTTTAAAGTTGCCTCCGTATCACTGCGATCTCAATGCGATAGAACTTATATGGAGCTTGGTCAAACAAAAGATTGCAAGCAAAAATTTGGGCGTGCATGGCACTCAAACCGAAGAATTAATTCAAGAATGTTTCTCAACCATCACCGCAAGCGACTGGAAGAAAATCACTGACCACATAATTAATGTGGAAAATGAATATAAAACTAGAGACAGAATTACAGAGACTGAACTGGAACCATTTATTATAAATGTTTGTGAAGATAGTGACAGTGACAATTCCCTCTCTGGTATTGGAATCTGATTTTGATTATGATGAATAAAATGTTATTATTTTTAGTACTTTGTTTTTTTTAAACTTTATATTTCAATGGAAGTTGAATAGTGCTCCAATGTGTGTTCTCTTTCTATGGAAACCAATGGCGAGGTTGTGAGCAGGCAAGGCTATGAATAAATGTCATTATCATTTAATATTTTGTTAGCTTATTGTCATGTCAGTGGTTTTAGCAGAAATTTAAACTCATTTCAATTTCTGTCCCGGCCGGGAATTGAACCCGGGACCTCTTGCATGTTGACTACTGAACCACTCAGGTCGTCTGACAGCACGCACCCACAAAAGAACAAAAGCAGTTCTTATAATTTTAGACAAGGTCCATAAATAACCAATTATCAAAACCGTTTTATCCTGGTATATTGAGTGTTGTCTGCTTAAGATTTTTCAAATTTGCCGCCGTTTTCTTGTGCCACGACTCGCTTGCCAAACTCTATCTTTGAAATCAGGGCTTCAAAAAACGTTATTTTTTCATAACGTTACTGCTTCAAGGGCATAGATAACGTTATGAAAATTTACCCGATATTAAAAATAACGTTAAAAATTGATATTAATAACGGTTAATGTTATAACGTTATATAGGATTTATAACGGTAAATATATGTTCTTTGATAACGTTATAGTCCGTCAAGAAAGTCATGACAGGCGGGAAAATTTTCTAAACGTAATCACGCTTATAAGGTGTATTTTTTTCTTTGTATTTTCACACAAATCTCGCAAAAAAAGTGGGCTGCGAGTGAGATTTAGTGCACCGTGCACGATCGCATACCTGATACTAGAAAATAACGTTATAGTTACCGTTATTATTATAACAATATTTTTTCGTTTATACATAACGAAAAAATATCGTTATAATAATAACGGTAAATATAACGTTATTTTACTAAATATTGTTAAAAAATAACGTTATCTGGCTACCATTATGAAAATAACGGTACGTAACGATATTTTTTCTGTTATTCGATAACGTTATGAAGCCCTGTTTGAAATTAACAAACCAAATGCTGGTAACTGGCAAAAATAGGCAAAACTATCAGGGCTCATATTATTTTTTCGTAACGTTCCGCCTCAAAGGGCATAGATTATATAACCTTTCTCGATAAAATATGAACTATCTAGCAATAATACTAATAGATTCTGTGATAACGGTATGTATCATACATATGTATGAAAATCAAATGAAAAGTAAGCCTGATACTAGAAAATATAACGCTAAAAATACGTTGTACACGTACGCGTTTGGTTAACCGACTTCTAAAAAGGAGGAGGTTATACGTTCGGTTGTGGATATTTTATTTTTGTATGTTCAACGATTATTTCGCCATTTATGAAACGATTTTCAAAATTTTTCTTTTGTTGTTACTGGTTTTACTTCAATTAGGAACCATGTTCATAAAAATGGTGACCTGATGATGCGATCCATGAGTAATCAAGGGGACTCCTCAAAATGTATATTAAGAAAACATTATGGAAATAGCGGTACGTGACGTTATTTTTTCTGGTAATGATAACGAATAAGAAGCCCTGTGCTGTGTAGAGTTGGTGTAGAATAACTTGAGAATAAGAACATAATATTTTGGTAACATTATACCAAACATTATACAAAGTAGTCATGTTGGGCTCTGGCCACCCACAGTTTAGAATTATAACTTAGTGTATCTATGTAGTAATCAAACGTAAGCACTTTAAGGATCCCATAGGTATCTATTACCAGGGATCGTTAGAGGAAAGCGAGGAGGTCTTAGGACATTCGTTTGGAGCATCCAAATCTGTTCGGACGTGTCATAATTGTAATTAACATTAAGTTCAATATTAATAAATTTTAATAGTTTTTAAAAAAGCATTTTTCGCTCCCCAAAGTTTGACTGGCGCAGCCGGAGCGGATTTTTCCGTAAAAAGTACGACCTTCAAAATTAGGACGGCATAGGGAAAATCCGGAACCATAAAAATAAATTTTGTCAAAGTGAGCAGCGGGAACCGAAAGCGATGATTGCAGCGGCGGGTTGGTGAGTACAACTTTTCACCTTCCTTTCCTTTCGTTATTTTTCGGAATCGAACCTTGTCCGTATAACGTTATCTGGTTTAAATTTTAGATTTTAAGTGATATATAAAACGTAATTAATTAAATAAAAAGTAAATGAATTAATATGAAGTAATAAATATAACAATTGTGTTAATGAGAAATAATTTAAAAGTACAATTAATAAATATTTTAACATTGAATTAAAAATCATTCTTTGTTAAAATTAGTGTTAAGCAAAGATTAGTAAGTAATTTAATTAATTAATTATAATTTTAATTAAATTGTGCCACTACATATCGTCACATTTTATAAAAAAAAGCTTTGTGAATTTTATATTTTAATATTGTGTGAATTTTGTGTGTGTTAAAAATCGTTTTCGTATTTTCTTTTTACATTTTAGTATTATAAATTTCTTTTTATAACAATGGAGCAAATTACTTTAATTCCCGGTGATTTTCTAAAAATAATTCCGCTTTTTAACGGTGATAAACGTCACCTTAACCTTTATTTAAGAAAATGCGAATACGTTATAGATAAGTTTCAAGGCAGCGAGGCTCAGAACCTCTACATAATGCAATGTATTATGAGCCGCTTAATAGATAGTGCAGCTGCACTGATTAGCGAGCGCGAGGATATAGTTACATGGTCTCAGTTTAAAGAAATATTAACACAACATTTTGGTGACCCTAGGAACGAAGAGTGCATTGCTATAGAGTTAGAAAGTTTGAAAATTAAACAAGGGGAAAGTTTTCTTGATTTTTGTAATAGGATTCAATCCGTGCGTTCAGTATTAATATCCAAGGTAAATCAAATTACGAATGCCGAAATTAAGCAGAGTAAAATTACTATATATAACCATACTGCATTAAATGTATTTCTTTATAATTTACCCGAGTACATGGTGAGAATAGTTCGTTTAAAGTGTCCGGATACGTTAGAAAAGGCATTAAGCATAGTTTTAGAAGAAGTTAATTTTAACGAGCAGTACAGCGCGAAAAATAAATACGCTAGTACAAAACCACAGTTGCAAAATTTCAATTTTAAAAATTATAATGCTGTTAATTTTCCTTTTAATCAAAACAAGTCGCAACAGCCGATTCCTAAATTTAATTTTGGTATACCTCAGAATAATTTTAATAAGCCACAATTTAATAGCTCTGGGGCTCAGCCTGGCCCATCTCAATTTGGATATAGGCCTAGTTTTAATACGAACAACCAATTTGGATACAAGCCGAATTTAAACAATTTTAATAAGGGCGGTTCGTTCCCTACACCTAAAATGGTACCACAGCAGTTTGGTCAAAGACCATCACAACCGTTTGGCTTTAGACCGCAGCAGCAATTTGGTTTTAGACCGCAACAGCCATTTGGCTATAGGCCTCAAATGAACTCTGGTTTTAGATCTGCAACAAATCCTCAGGATACAGATGTGTCAATGAGGACAGCACCTTTTAATAAACATCAACTAAATGAAATTCATTTTAGCGAAGACCAGAATCCATATTTTAATAACGAGTTAAATAATTATGATTCCAATACGTATAACGAAAATTATGATATAAATTACGATCAAAATTTTACTGATTATGTTAGCGAAGAAAATACAGAGCCTAACCAGGAAGATTTTAATGAAATCCAGAACAATAATGATAGTGTAGAAAATTTTCACATAATAGCCTCAAGTTGCCAACAGAAAAAATAGAAATAAATTGTGACCCTAATTTAAAATTACCGTATATTTTTATCCCGGAAATTAATGGAAAATTTATGATTGACACTGGAAGCACAAAATCTTTTATGAAGCCAGAATTAGCATATCACCATTTTGAACAGTATATATTTAATGAACCGTTCGAAGTTGTTAGTACACATGCATCCAGTAAGCATAACGAAGTTATTCAAATACCACCGTTACCTACACTTAAATCTAATACCTTTCAAAAATTTTACATTTATAATGTTGATTCAAGATATGACGGATTAATAGGCAATGACCTGTTAAAACAATTGGAAGCAGTTATAGATCTAAGAAATAAGATACTTAAAATTAAAAACGCACAAATTCCCATTATATATAATGACTCGCAATATAAAATACAGTTACCCCCACGTTCAGAACTAAGAGTAACTTTACCTACCACTCAATATTCAGGAGATGCTATTATTAATTTTACAGAATTTTGTGAAGGTGTACGCATGCCAAGTGCAATAGTTAAATGCATAAATGGTTACGCTAAAACAGTTATTCAAAATTTATGCGATGAAGAAATGAGTTTAACAATAAAATCTCCTTTTGTAGCAACTAAATACGAAGGCAATAATTGTCACGTTAATATAATAAATAGTGCAGGCGAATTAAATAGTAATATAGAAATAGATGAGCTATTAGAACAAAATTTAAATAAATTAAGATTAGACCATATGAATAAAGAGGAAAAAGAGAAAATTTATGAGTTATGTAAAGAATATAAGGACATATTTTATTGCAACAGTTTACCCCTTACATTTACTAATGATATCAAACATTTCATAAGAACTAAAAACGAAGACCCTATATATGTCAAGCCTTATAGGCACGGTTTTGCGCAATCCGAAGAAATAGAAAGGCAAGTACAAAAACTCTTACAAGACAACGTTATTCAGGAATCTTTTTCTCCATGGAGCGCACCTGTTCACCTGGTCCCAAAAAAAATGGACGCTTCATGCGAGCCTAAATATCGAATGGTTATTGACTATAGACGGCTTAACGAAATTACCATAGATGACAAATACCCTCTACCACATATAACAGATTTATTTGACAAGTTAGGCAAGAGTATTTATTTCTCAACCATAGATCTAGCAAGTGGCTATCACCAGATTGAGATTAATGAAAGCGACCGTCAAAAAACTGCATTTAGTACCCAATCAGGACATTACGAATTTAGTAGGATGCCGTTTGGCTTAAAAACTGCCCCAGCTACATTTCAACGCACTATGAATAACGTCCTGAGAGGACTTCAAGGCATCCACTGTATGGTATATATCGATGATATAATAATTTATTCAAAAAGCTTAGCAGAGCACATAGATAGTTTAAGAAAGGTTTTTGATAGATTGAGAGCCACAAATTTAAAAGTCCAATTAGATAAATCCGAGTTTTTAAGGAAGGATGTACTGTACTTAGGTCACACCATCACAAAGGATGGACTTGAGCCAAATAATGATAAAATTAAAGCCGTATTAAATTATCCTATTCCTAAGACGGTTACCGAAATCAAAAGTTTCCTTGGTTTAATCGGTTATTATAGGAGATTCATCAAAGACTTTTCGAAAGTTACTGAACCATTAACATCATGCTTAAAAAAACGAAATAAAATTGAAATTAACGAAAATTATATACGAGCGTTTCAAAAATGTAAAGAACTTTTAGTAAATGCACCCATTTTACAATATCCAGATTTCGAAAAGCCTTTCATATTAACAACTGATGCATCAGGCGTTGCCTTAGGAGCAGTGTTGTCACAAGGCCCTCTTGGTAGCGATCGTCCAGTTGCATATGCTAGTAGAACCCTCAGTGATACGGAAAAAAGATATAGTACTATAGAACGCGAGTTGTTAGCCATTGTGTGGGCTGTCAAATACTTTAGGCCTTATATTTTTGGAACGAAATTTACAATATATACCGACCATCGTCCATTGGCATGGTTGTACTCTATAAAAGAACCCAATAGTAAACTCACTAGATGGAGGCTAAAACTACAAGAATATGATTTTGAAGTAATATACAAAAAGGGAAAACAAAATACTAATGCGGACGCATTATCACGTATTCAGTTAAATGCTTTAGGCTCTGATTCAGATGATAGTGACGTTTCAATGAAAGTTAATGTTAATGATAAAGATTCTAAAAATTCGAAATTGCAAAAATATATTGATGAAGTTACGGGTGATATAGCAAAATTAGCAAGAAAGAAGGTTAGTGAAGAAGATGAAATTATATCAATTGGCTCCGATAGCGATAGCAGAACCTTAACTATATCTGATACATCTAAAACTATTTCAGTTAGTCCTAGGGAATTAGATCAATTAGAACAGTACCCCATACCTTCAATATCCACTCATACAGATACTATACATTCTGACATAGAGACGGATAGTGCTGGAATACCAATTTTGAAAGAAGCAATAGATACAAAACCAAACCAAATTTTAGTCTTCTCGTGGTTTAAAAATGAATTATGCGTTAAAAACTTATCTACCCCTAAACGTAAAATATTGGAAGTGTTTTTACCTCTTAAAAATACCGAATTAGTTAAAGATTTTCTAAAAGAATATATCCGTCCGAAAATTAAATACTTTATCTACTTTGAAAATATGGAACATAGGGCAGATTTTGCCAATACCGTAATTAAATTATTTAAAAAGGATTCAATTAATCTGATAGAGTGTACAGAAAGAGTAATTTTTATAGATGATGAAAATGAGCAAAAAGCTATTATAAAGAAATATCATGAAGGCAAAACATGCCATCGTGGTATCAAAGAAACTACAGTTAGGATAAAGCGCAACTATTTTTGGGATAATTTACAAGAAACTGTATCCGCTATAATAAATGCTTGTGAACTTTGTAAGAAGATGAAGTACGATAGGAAACCACTTAAACCCTTAATACAGTTAACTCAAACACAAGAGGCACCTTTTCAAGAAATTTTTATAGATTTATTCAGTATTGAAGGAAAATATTACCTTTCTATTATAGATGCTTTTAGTAAACTCGGACAAGCAATTGAAATTAGTAATCGCTCCACGCCTGAGGTAGTGCGTGCTTTAATTAAATATTTCTCATTTTATGGCATACCGAAGAAAATTTCTAGTGACCCAGGTACCGAATTTAACAATACATTAATGCGAGAATTAACCGACATGTACAAAATAGAGCTTCATATTTCTACACCAAATAATCCAAATTCTACAGGTGTGATAGAAAGGTTTCATTCCACTCTAATAGAAATATATAGATTGGCTAAGTACGAGCAAAAATTTACAGATGCTGCTTCTGTCATGACATACGCTATAATGGCTTACAATAATACAATCCATAGTGTCACTAAGCATACACCTTTCGAAGTAGTTTTTGGGCACACTGATTCCAATAGCACATTTGACGTAGATTTTAATAAATACTATATGCAACAATTACTCAAAGATCATGCGAAAAGAACAAAATATTTGTATCAATATATTTCAAATAAATTATTAGACTCTAAGGAAAAAGAAAGATCAAAGAAGGGGGGTGAAAAGGAAATCGAATTTGAGACAGGAGATTCTATTTATGCAAAAGCAGTTAATACTAGGAAGAGTAAAGATAAACCATTATATCAAAAAGCGAAAGTTAGCGGTAGAATAGAAAGAAACGTAGTTCCCATTCAAGTAGAAAATAGAAATACAAAAGTTCCTATTAAAAATATAAAACGGCCTCCACAGGTGGTGCGTCGTAGTCCTGGCGATGATGCAGGAAAACCAGGCTCTTGAAATTAAGAAAATTGAAGAGAATTCGGGGCTACTACCACTTAAAATAGGAAACGCGTACATGCAGACAGATAAGTGGATTATAGTTAAGATATTAGATTTAGAAAGAATAGCAGATAATTTAGTATATTACGTAAATAGTTATAACGAATTTAGTATGTTAATAAATACAAGTAAGCCGTATCCTAATGAATTTAGTAATATGAAGGATCAAGTAGAATATATTCGTGATTCGACAATAAATAAAATTAAGCAAATTTTCCCTTTACAAAAATCCAAACGCGGACTTTTGAATCCCCTTGGATCCGTCATTAAATCAATTACTGGCAATTTAGATCATGAAGATGCACTTCGTTATGACAGTCTTATTGAAAATTTATATAAAAAACAAAGTTCTATACAAAATAAAATCACCTTCATTACCAAAATTATTGATCATCATATTAATAGCACTGAGGTACTGTATAATAATTCTTTAATTTTTAATGAGCGTTTAAAGAGGATCGAAAGAATGTTAAAAGAAATAAATACTAAAGAAAATAATTCCATTTATTCTACTTATGTTTTAGGTATGTATACTACTTTTATTAACAGTTTTCGCATTTTATATGTTACTATTAATGAAATAGAAACCGCTCTAGCATTAAGTAAGGTTGATGTATTACATCAATGTATAATTAATTCCACAGAATTATTTGAAATATTGTCACAAGTTGAAAAAGTTCATAATTTAGTTTATCCTGTATCTATGAACAATTTAGTTAAAATAGAAAGAACTATTACTGTTAAAGCTTTTATTAAGGGAAACCAGATCACGTTCATATTGGAGGTTCCGCTCATTAGCAATGAAACTTACGATTTTTATAAAATGTTTTCTTTACCGATGTATGATGAGCAAAAAAATAAAACACATATCATTATTCCTGAATACCCTTTCCTAATGGTGAAAAGTTCAAAGTACATATCACTAATATCAACTTGCCAGCAAATCTCTGAGAATGATCAGTACCTGTGCACCGAAAAGGAAATAGTTCCCTATGTCTCTACAACGTGTGCGGAGCAGATGATGGAGTACAGCAAAGATACGTCTCTTTGTATACCAAGGGCCGTACAAATAGAAGACCTAAAGTTACAGAAACTTCCCTCATCCCGATATATTATGTATTCCAGAAATAAGATCGTAATGTCCGAAAAGTGTGGAAATGAAATAAACAAGACACCTGTAATTGGCACTTATATTATAAGAATAGAGACTAGATGCGAAATTATTATTGGGAAGATTCATCTGCGTAGCGAGCAACACGCCTTAAGAGAAATAAATTATCAGATGATGCCACAGCTTCATTTTCCAAAACCAAAGAATGAAGTTTCTGAGAACCTGCCGTTAGACATAAAAGGAGTTAACTTGGATGACCTGAAACACCTGTCAACGATAGTCAAATCGCAAAAGTTCAGTGATTGTGATGAAATGCAAATAATAAAAGTCAATAGTGTCAGTGTTGCAACCCTTATATTGTATGTTATAATTTTGTGTTTCTGTGTATCCCTAGCGTTATATAAATTTAGAAATAAGTTATTTTTACTTAAAAATCGAAACCCTCAGAACTCAGAAAATTCGTCTGATGGTTTCGAACTTAAGGGGGGAGGAGTCATGTTGGGCTCTGGCCACCCACAGTTTAGAATTATAACTTAGTGTATCTATGTAGTAATCAAACGTAAGCACTTTAAGGATCCCATAGGTATCTATTACCAGGGATCGTTAGAGGAAAGCGAGGAGGTCTTAGGACATTCGTTTGGAGCATCCAAATCTGTTCGGACGTGTCATAATTGTAATTAACATTAAGTTCAATATTAATAAATTTTAATAGTTTTTAAAAAAGCATTTTTCGCTCCCCAAAGTTTGACTAAGTACAAAAGAACATATTTTGGTAGTAAAATGTTTATATACCGCATTTATACATTCGCACAAATAGCGAGGCGAATCACGAGGCGAATAACGAACACGAATGTGTAAACAGGCGCTCGCTATTCGCCTCGTACTTCGCCTCGCGATTCGCGGCATTCGCGTTGAGAGCGGTTTTTCGGACGTGAACCAAAGGGCACGAATAGCGAATACGAACTTACTGTTTACACATTCGACTGCACTCACAAATGCACGATACAGAATCGGCCCGCAGTTGACAGCTAGCGTCCGACCCCAGGGTCTCCAGATTGGGCGACAAGTAGCCAATTGGGCTATTTTGCGGTCCCCCGTGGCTACAAAAAATTTGGGATGGCGACTTATCGCCTGTTGGGCGACACGGTTTTTTACTTATCGCCTATTGGGCTACTGCCTACTATTGTATTTTCGTGAACGCG
The DNA here is from genome assembly GCA_905333045.1 of Lysandra bellargus. Classification (NCBI taxonomy): domain Eukaryota; kingdom Metazoa; phylum Arthropoda; class Insecta; order Lepidoptera; family Lycaenidae; genus Lysandra; species Lysandra bellargus. Next base: position 3,809,279 of record HG995321.1, read on the forward strand.
GCCATAATATCAACGAACGCAGCGATGCGTTGTCTATGCGCGGCCACTTCCACTCATAATCTGTGGTTCGCCGCGTGGGTGGCTGTTTATTTTTATTCTGTGGTTTGGTTAGATGTCGTGAGCAGGGCTTCATAACGTTATCGAATAACAGAAAAAATACCGTTACGTACCGTTATTTTCATAATGGTAGCCAGATAACGTTATTTTTATAACGATATCTAGTAAAATAACGTTATATTTACCGTTATTATTATAACGTTATTTTTTCGTTATAGCATAACAAAAAAATAACGTTATAATAATAACGGTAAATATAACGTTATTTTCTGGTATCAGGTATGCGATCGTGCACGGTGCACCAAATCTCACTCATATTTAAAATGTAATAAGCGTTCTCTGTGAAAATACAAAGAAAAAAATACACCTGATTACGCTTAGAAAATTTTCCCGCCTGTCATGACTTTCTTGACGGACTATAACGTTATCAAAGAACATATATTTACCGTTATAAATCCTATATAACGTTATAACATTTACCGTTATTAAATACATTTATAACGTTATTTCTAGTATCGGTTAAATTTTCATAACGTTATCTATGCCCTTGAAGCAATAACGTTATGAAAAAATAACGTTATTTGAAGCCCTGGTCGTGAGTCGTGACTCGTGAATCGTGATTAGGTATCTGTGGTGTCATGTGACATGTCGGTGGGTGAGTGACATTGACTGTGACATTGACACTTATTCATTGGTGAACCGTGAGTGAGGAGTGCGTGATTCCGTGACCTGACAAAAATAAACAAAAGTAATTAGTGAAAATGGGCAAGTGGGGTTAATACGAAAAACATTATAATCGTGAATGGGAGAAGGAAGCTTGGGCCAAAGGTGGTGGTTATTTGTAAACTGCATGCAACTATTTAATCTAGTTCTTATTCTAACCGTTCGTTTTCATATATATTTTGGTCTCACTCGCACAATCAGTCATTCGATGGACTGTTTGTTGGTTGGTGTTGCCAGAAGAGATAATTTATGGCAAGTTTGGTATCTTCAAAACTAATAGTGCGAACTATTTATTTTACATCTTTAATTATTCAGTATTTGTAATATATATATTAAATTGTTAATATTTATATTATATAAAAATTAAAAATGTAATATGATATATTACATTATATTGTCTACAAAGAAGTACCTATCTGTTACTTGTTTTATATTTTATACTTTTTTAGACATGTCATATCATATTATTTTTACATAAATAATATTAATAATTAAAATTGTATTACAAAGAAAAATAGGGGTAAGTATTTTACTAAGGAAGTCTGTAAGTAATTAGTATTTTGTATATCTGTTACTCGTTAAGTATATTCTTTTCAGTTCAGTTTTTAGCAGTTGTGTTTTCTATTTTTTTTAACTATAATATTAATTTTATACCAGATTGGATCACGAAAAGCACAGAAAAGGCCATTAATGATGGAAAAGGAGAAGTTTATTGTAAAGTGTGTAAAACTAATCTACGTGCTCATAAGGCCGACCTAATGAAGCACAAGGCAACAAATATGCACATGAAGAAAGAAAAGCTTTTGCCAAGTAATCAGAAACAATCGAGCCAACAATCCCTCACTACTTTTGGTATGGAAAAAATTGTCGATTTTATGTTTTTGAACCAACTCAAATTCATGCGTCTCTAATGACCTGAATAAATTTGTTTAATTAATACTTACAATATTGCTTAAAATTATATAACACGATTTTGCTCTTATATTATTATAGGATTCGAAAATGTCAACTCGGAAAAAAAGACCATGGACCTGAAGTTAGCAGTGCATATCGCCTGCCACTCAGCCATCATGAGTATTGACCACTTAGGCGAAATACTAAAGGATGTGGGAAAAGGGAGCCAATTAGAGTATTTACAGATGCATAGAACGAAATGTTCTAAGTTAATTTCATTTGTAATAGCACCAAGTATGCTGAAGGATTTGGTGGAGGACGTAGGACAGTCTTCATATTCCATCATAATTGACGAGTCAACAGACATTGCTATACACAAATACATGGCTTTCTGCATAAAATACTTCAGTGTACGTCAAAAGAAAATGGTAACGAATTTCCTGGGCTTAAAAGAAGTTCCACGCACAACAGCTGAAGATCTATATGAAGCATTTACGACATTCATCAGTGCAGTTGGTCTCGATCTATGCAATCTTTTCGGTATAGGTACGGACGGAGCGTCCAACCTATGTGGTGTGAATCACAGCCTTTACACACTTCTACGAGACCGAGATCTGCCCAAACTTGTATTAATGAAATGCGTATGCCACTCATTGGACAAATGCTCTCGGAAGGCTTGTGACAATTTGCCTTCCAGTCTCGAGTTCATGATCCGAGAATCGAGAAACTGGTTTTCCCACAGCGCTCTAAGAAAGGAGATGTACAAAGAGCTTTATGAGGTAAGTACGAGTATGTATTATCTTTCTTGGTAACTGTTTTATAATTGATAATTACCTACCTTTTGAAATTAGGCAAAAACTGTTGCAATATTTCATAAATTTTTATTATATATTATTATTATTAATTTTTAGACACTGAGCAATGGAAAAGCTCCACCTGCTCTTGTACAGCTTTCGAATACACGCTGGCTGGCGTGGTATGGTGCTGTCAAGACTACACTTGACCAATGGGACAGTCTGAAGCTGCATTTTGAGATGATAGCTTCCAGAGAGAAATGTTATAGTGCAAGAACCCTGGCACAAATGTACAAAGATCCCACACATAAATTATATTTGGTATTTTTGAAACCAATTTTACGGGAAGTAACAATGATAAATGAAGCGTTTCAAGCGACCAACGCAGACGTCACCAAAATATATTCAGAACTGCGAATGCTTGTTCTATCTCTAGCGTCAAGGGTTATTAGACCAGAATTTATGAAGCAATCTAATTCCGGAATGCTTCGCAAGTCTGAGCTAGATATGGTGGAGCAAGCTATTTCTGAAGAAAATGCACGCTTACCTGTAGACAGAGTACACTTTGGTGATGCTTTTTCGGCTTTATCACTTAGTGTTAGTCTGTCACCCGAAGAACTAATGCAAATCAAGCAGAAGTGCACTGCCGTTCTAATTGCGCTCGTTAAAGAGCTAATCAATCGAATGCCCATCCACGTGGAAAATGCAGGAAAAGTGCGAATGCTTGCTCCTTCTGTGGCTCTCGGAAAAACAGCTCGACCATCTTTTCAAAACCTTCCTTTGGAGTTCGCAGGTTAGAATTAAAGATACATATTTAACATTATTACGGCATGATCATGATATGAAGCGAATTTAAATTACTTTGGTTAACATTGAATATAGAATATAATATTTTTACAGTTTGCTGACGGTTTGATTTTCGCATTTCGTTTATTATTTTTTTACCCAGGGCCTACAGCTGATCGAGAACTGCTTGAACTTCAATGGATTTCGCTGGGAACTTACAAAATTACAGATATCATAAACACAGGCGAAACTGAAGATATTGATATTATTAAGTTCTGGGCGGCTGTTTATGAATTAAAAAATGCAGTAGGCGAGCCCATATTTAAAGCAATAGCTGAGTTTGCACTCCGCGTGCTTTCTTTGCCGATTAGCAACGCAGTGGTGGAACGTGTGTTCAGTTTCATGAACGCAATTAAAACTAAACCCAGAAACAAAATGAGTATGACAATGCTGGAATCAATTATGAGGATACGGATACATTTACAGGTATGAAAATAAGGCTTTCAATCGGTAGATAATAATTAATAAGAATTTTCTTTCTGACGAGACGTTATACATAATAAAATAAAATATAACGAACGATAATCATCTTAATACGATCAAGGGTTTATTAATTTGACATGATACAATTTTTTTCAGGTCCATGAACTTTGCTGTCGAGCATTCCGGCCATCAGACACGATGCTGAATCGTTTTACTTCGGCTATGTACGATATGAAAAAAGGAACTGTTCAGGAGCAGAGAGAGGCAGTAGATAATATGTTGGATCGTAATTTGCTCGACACCATCCAACTTTTTGCAGCAGATGACGATTATTATGCATAAAAGATTTTTTATTTGTAAATACATAATTTTAAAATAAATACATAATATGAATTATAGATTTTCATTGCTAAATATCACTTTTATAGTTGAAAAAAAGAACGCCAAAAATAAAAACAACTGGTTACCACTAATACTAATTTACAAGTAAGTATTTAATTAAACCAAGAATCTTATGTTATATATAAGCTTCTTGAATTAAACGAAGCAAGTCTTCTTAAAACATTGATTAAATTACATGTAAATACATAACTCTAATGTAATAGAACAGTAGCATGCATGATAATATTATTCATACGTTTTAATTGACATTACGTTTAATTACCGTGTTTTTTTTTTATTGGGCTACTTTGGGCTATCTTTTTATCGCGAAGTGGCGATTTGACCGGTCTTTGATCTGGCAACCCTGTCCGACCCTACAGGACGTGTACAAAGCTGAACATACTTATTTGATTTATGTACACTACTGAAAATTAGCCTATTTTTTAGTACAGTGTATAACTGTATTTTATAATGTTATCACGTTATTATTATAATAATGTTAGTACAATTTTATTAGTTTTTACAGTCGTTTCTTTTCTTACCAATGCCACATACGTGTACCATTGTGTAAACTTAAGTCATAATTTAAGTTAAAACATAAATATATTTTGGTTTTCAACACAGATTAATTATTAGTATTTAGTATTATTATTATTATGTAATAAAAATGGAGTGGAGTGCAGGGCGAATTTTAGAATTCCTAGAATTTTACAAAAATGAAGAGCTCATTTGGAACCCAAAGTATCGCTATCATAAATTTCATAATATTTTTCATTCAACGTCGCTATATTATATCATATGAACACGTCTTCCATGTTCGTGTGCGAATACCAAAATGAATCACCCCACGCAGGGGCGTCTTTCCCTTAGGTACAGGGTGTGCGTTGCACACGGGCGCCGCGGTCCTAGGGGCGCCGAGTGCCCCTCACAACGGAGCACCTAATAAGCAGCCGACATAGCACCTAACGCAGTTTTACAGTTGTATAAGAACGTTGAAAAGACATTGTAGTGTAATAATGTCGGTTTAGCTGCTTTGGAGAGCTAAGGCTGCTTAGGGGACCAAAAGGCTACTTCGGAGAGCTAAGGCTGCTTCGGAGAGCTAAGGCAGCTTTGGAGAGCTAAGGCAGCTTAGGGAACTAAAGGCTACTTCGGAGAGCTAAGGCTGCTTAGGAACTAAAGGCTGCTTCGGAGAGCTAAGGCTGTTTAGGGGACTAAAGGCTACTTCGGAGAGCTAAGGCTACTTCGGAGAGCTAAGGCTGCTTAGGGAACTAAAGGCTGCTTCGGAGAGCTAAGGCTGCTTAGGGGACTAAAGGCTGCTTAGGGAACTAAAGGCTACTTCGGAGAGCTAAAACTGCTTAGGGGACTAAAGGCTACTTCGGAGAGCTAAGGCTGCTTTGGAGAGCTAAGGCTGCTTCGGAGAGCTAAGGCTGCTTAGGGGACTAAAGGCTACTTCGGAGAGCTAAGGCTGCTTTGGAGAGCTAAGGCTGCTTAGGGGACTAAAGGCTGCTTAGGGAACTAAAAGCTGCTTCAGAGAGCTAAAGCTGCTTAGGGGAATAAAGCTGCTTAGGAGACTAAAGGCTAAAGGTTTTTGCACCACCTGAAAATTTTACTGGGAATGGCAATGGTCCTCGATCATCCTTAAGCGGCCGGAAAAACTGTACTTGTACTCTGTAGTCTGTACTCATTTCATTTTGACCGCGCGCTAAGGGGCGCTAGGGTAATATTTGCACACGGGCGCCACATGGGCTAGAGACGGCCCTGACCCCACGAATGTGTGAACGCCGAACGGTAGTTTGCGACAGCATTCGTACACGAATGTTTCGTCGAATGCTTCGTCGATGACGAGGCGAATGGCGAACGCGAATGTGTAAATGCAGATGAATCAGAAAATGTCCATTGATTTTCCCCTTCACCTGCCATCCCGATCATTGAGATTATCTATGATCCCGATCCCAGGGCTTCATAACGTTATCGAATAACAGAAAAAATATCGTTACGTACCGTTATTTTCATAATGGTAGCCAGATAACGTTATTTTTTAACGATATTTAGTAAAATAACGTTATATTTACCGTTATTATTATAACCATATTTTTTCGATATGTATAAACGAAAAAATATCGTTATAATAATAACGGTAAATATAACGTTATTTTCTGGTATCAGGTATGCGATCGTGCACGGTGCACTAAATCTCACTCGCAGCCCACTTTTTTTGCGAGATTTGTGTGAAAATACAAAGAAAAAATACACCTTTTATGCGTGATTACGTTTAGAAAATTTTCCCGCCTGTCATGACTTTCTTGACGGACTATAACGTTATCAAAGAACATATATTTACCGTTATAAATCCTATATAACGTTATAACATTAACCGTTATTAATATCAATTTTTAACGTTATTTTTAATATCGGGTAAATTTTCATAACGTTATCTATGCCCTTGAAGCAGTAACGTTATGAAAAAATAACGTTATTTGAAGCCCTGCCCGATCCTCTGAATCCTATTTTCAAATAGAGTGACCAATGGCGAAGCTTCATTTTGCTTTAACAACCAATAATTGTAATGTTTTCATTTATAGGTCAGTGATTCTCAATTGTAGCCATTCAGCTTTAATTATCCGCCTATCCACTCCTAGGAAGGGTGCGGGCCGCGGGGTACCGGGGTCGGGGACCTCACTTTTTGGTTCGTTCATACTTCATTGAACTAGTAATCTGTGCTTCATTGTCAAAAGTTAGGTGAACGAAGGGTTTGTGGAAGGCTAAAGGTGATTTTAGGTTATCGCAACAGCTGATTGTAAAAGATTAGTGGTGAAATATTTAATTACTTTAGGACGAAGCATATTATTCTGAAGACGACGGAAGAAGGATAAAGCCAGATAATATGGCTGATTCCAGGAAAAACCATCTTAATATTGATGGTGGACAAATCAAAGAAGATGACCACACTGTTTCTAGCTACAAACCAATACCGGAGTCTGATACAGGTATTTATTTATGATAAATAAATTAAATTCCACTTGCAATAATCACAACTTTATAATATATACATATTTTAATATTATAATAAAGATTACAATCTAAAACATTTGACATAGGTATAAGTAAAAATATGGTGCGGAAATTTTAAGCCTCAATAAGTATTACAGTTTTTATTCAATAATGAAAACATTTTTGTACCCAGTTGGAATTCTGAAATTATTGCTACTGCCAAAGATAATCGTGGATATAATAAAAATTGCTACTTAAAAATACTACAAAATTATGTACGGGTTCTGCTGAGTTGTAAAACGCGTTTTTGTCAGGCTAATTCATGGTTATCTATCCTTTGCCTCCTCACACATTATAATATGTGCGAGCGAGAAAGATTAACGTACGGCGTAAACGTTTGACATCATGGAATGTCCTTTTTGCTTTGGTCGGATTTTTAAAGCGCTTTCATTGGACGTAAAGCGCATTTATACAGCGCCATTTTGTCGTTACTTTGCTGAATGATGTAAGAATATATATACTAGTAATCTGTGGTAAGAATAGTCTTATTTACCTACCTAAAAACATAATAATATTGGTTACTGTTTTGTGAAAACTCTACAATGTAAGAAGATGATCAAACTAAGAGAATACCTGGTACTGGATAAATTTATCAACTCACTTGAATTAAGATTTTACATACAATTATTATAATAATTAAAAAGAGCAAGTGATTTAGCATTAAAGAGGGGTGTTAAGTTATTACTTTTGTTTAACCAAGCAATGCAATGGAAAACCCTGAAGACCCTGATGATGACCACTGGGATCATGAAAGCACAATGGCCATGCTATCCATGTACTTACAGAATATAGATAAATTTAGAAATCCTAAGATAAAGAAAAAGAATGTTTGGATTGATATTTCAAACGCAATTGGTAAATGCCCCGATAGTTGTGACAAAAAGTTTCGAAATCTGAAACATACATACATACGACTGCTGAAGAAGAAAGTTCAAAGTGGTACCACATGGATTAAATGGCCATTCTTTGAGTTATTTGAGGAAATATACAGTGTCAACGGCGAATACCAACCAGAAATACAGCAAAAGTTAAAAGATGGCACCACCGATATAATTACAAAGGCCTTACTGAATATTGGCACCACATCAAACATAGAAGAAAATCCCGAAGCAGGGCAATCGTCAAGTACAGTTCAAAACGAGGAAGTTCGTAAAAGATTACTGAGGAAAAGGAACGCTGAATTTAGAAAAGTAACGTTAGAAATGAGAGATCGTCAAAAAGTTGTGGAGGAAAAATTAGATAGACTGATTAATATTGTAGAAGAATCTAACAGTATACAAAGAGAAAGAAACAGACTATTTGAACATTTTTTAACTAGACTAAGTCATTCAAACACAAATTGTTAATACATACATAGTTGTAATACCTCGAACGTGGAAAAAACGACACACAATAGATTTGTATTGTTATCGTATGCGACTGCTTGGGACTTGAAGCATTAATGTATTATTATTTATTATATTAATTTGGGTGTTTATTTAGGTGTATTAAGACATTTTTAATTTTTGAAGTACATCTGAGAAATGTTTGTAACATAAAAACTAGGTAACTGGTAAACCCATAACATGATAATAATATTACAATAATTACAGCAACATGCCAGTAAATACACTCCAATCTTTATAATTCAATCAATGATTGATGTAATAATTCTATTAATAGTGACTTATTCCCATAAACTTAAAATAATATTAATTATTATATAATTAAAAACAATAGTATGTAAGAACCCTAAGAATAGAAATGTTTTTGTAAAGAAATATGTCTCTTATTTATAGATGCTAGGTATAACCTTTACCAACTGTTTAATCCTTCAGGCCCCGCGCGAGCACCGGTGATCGCGACAACAATAGAATACAATAGCAATTCCTGGAAATTCCGGCTGAAGTATTAAAATAATATTTAGTTTTAGTCATAGTATATCTGCCTCCTACGCAAAATAATAAACGTAAATGTAGACAACTAAAGAAAGATTTTAGTATTCTCAGTATTATAAATTTTTGTTGCAAAAGGTGTAGTGCCTTTAAAATAAAATTATAAGCCAAAAACACGTTTCTTTGTTAATTAATGAAAAGTATACACTATTACACAGTGTACGGAGGAGACGAAAAATCGGAAATTTTCTATTTTCTTCAATTTTGAATAGGCATTAGTATAATGAATGCAAGAGTAGAACACCCGTGTGTCAATTTGCAATAGTTTTGATGCGACGAGCTACCAAAGTTTGGCGTTTTTTTGCGGCCCGGAAGGAAAAAATCCATTTTTCTCCAAAACTTTTATATAGTAAATAAAATTTTGTATTCCACCTGAAAACCTATTAAATAAGGTATATTTCAAGCTTTTTTCCTGATCCGCTGTGTCGATATTTTAGCTACAATAAAATAATTTTCATTTTTAGGTTTTTATTTTTTTTATCCAAAACCAAACAAAATGCGCAATCGAAAATATCGACTAATTAAAGGTATACAAGCATTCTATACACACAAAAAAAAAATCACCTGTGAGATCCGTTTACTAACAATTCTAAATTAATTTATTCCATTCACAAACTTAATTGTCAACAGGGTTATCAAACGACGCAACGCTGTATTACCTATTTGTAGTCTTTTCGTTTTCGCGTGACCATCACTTACCTTGATTTTTTTGAATAAATACTAGAAACAATATTAAATGTTTGAAGTATTACAAACTGACATCCGATTTTTTTACCGACTTCTAAAAAAAGAGGAGGTTATATGTTTTTTCTAAGACTTTTTTTATAATTTTTAATTATACTCATTAAAAGCGTTTATAACTTTCATGCTATAAATGTTCATGTATTATGTAACTATTTCTATTGCATTATTGACAGCCATCCATTGAAAGACGTATGGTGGCAGCATATCTCCGATAATAAACGGATCTGATGAGTGATTTTTTTTGTGCATACCTATAGAATGCTTGTATACCTTTAATTTGTCGATATTTTCGATTGCGCGTTTTTTTTGGTTTTGAATAAAAAAAATAAAAACCTAAAAAGTGAAAATTATTTTATTGTAGGTAAAATATCGACTCAGCGGATCAGGAAAAGCTTGAAATATACCTTATTTAACAGGCTTTCAGGTGGAATACTAAATTTTATTTATTACACAAAAATTTTGGAGAAATATGGATTTTTCGCTTCCGGGCCGCAAAAAATCGCTAAACTTTGGTAGCTCGTAGCATCAAAACTATTGCGAATTGACACACGGGTGTTCTACTCTCGCATTCATTATACTAATGCCTATTCAAAATTAAAGAAAATAGAAAATTTCCGATTTTTCGTCTCCTCCGTACACTGTGTATTATACTAAATATAAACTGTTTTACCGTGTAGATAAACATGGTATTGAATCGTGATGTTAAACTATTAACAGACTTAGTTTTCAATATGTATTTATCTAGAGATGTGAAGTTGAGATACATATCGATGCTTATGTAATAATATTGCCCAATACCTACTTACAACAGTCCTGCGTGAAGGAATTTGGTTTGTCGCGGAAAATCGGCTTGTCGCGCGAAAAATCTGGGATAAAAAAACCAGCAAGTTCTATTTTAACACACACAAGGCGGCCTAGTCCTAGTCTAGGCCGGTTCCGTATGGCACGATTTAGATATTAAAACGAGGTGTTCAAGCTCTCTTTGAACACTTCGAATTCGAAAAGAAAGAACACAAATATAAATTATGACTCTATTACAAAATAAAAGTACTGTAGGCGTTATCATTTTTAATACAAATTACAAAAGAATGGACATGATAAAAAAGGGGTTTGAGGCTAAATCTCCTTACACCTCGAGAGTATTTTTCATCATCCTTGACTCCTGCAAATGATAACACACAGGACCCCACATTTATGATAATATTCCAAATTACGCATGTATCGATATTATTTACAGACTCATTGTTAACACTACAAACAATAATAATTGAATTAGCTTGGAGGCGTTTTGTTTATTTAATTATGTACTCAGTTTGAAATATTTCCGACAAGAGCGACTTAGCGCGGCACTTCTAGCGGTTTACAGTTGACTTCATTCGGGTTGCTTGTGCTGTTACATTTTTTTAATTCATTCATAGCAAAATAAATAGTTAATTTACAATTTTAAAGGTAAGGACAAAAATTATTACGTACATGCTTTCATTGACAAAGTTATTCAGAGCAACCGGCAAATAAGTATTATCATAGTAGATCGTAATCCGTAATGTTCGTAACCATTTCTTCTGGCTTACTGGCGCACTCCGATGGAGTTGACGCACTCAGTGGACGCACAATGGAGTTTTTGGCGTAAGCTTGTAATAATATTATCTGTCAAACTCTTCATTAAATTAAAGTTTAATCGTCATTAAATGTCTCTGAGTGCGACCGTTCGTCAGACGTAATCGGGTCAATGTTTATTCTAAGTTCTAACCCTTAAACCTTAGCTTAAGGAAGCAATTAATTAGTATAAGTAAAGGTAAACCAATAAAACCCTATTATGTAGTATTTTTTTTCTACATGTGTGATGTGTAAGTCTTACAAGAATAGGAAAAAACGAGCAAGCATATCGCCTGATTGAATACCCGTCGCCTGCTTTCCTGAAGAGTCAATCCAATAAAACCCACAAACCTTAAAAAAAAACTAAGTAAGTACATAACTTATTAATTTTACCACCCGCCGCGGTTCTAACTGCACGTTGCAGTTGTAACTACACGAAGTATACGCAAGTTACAACTTATTTTTTTTGTATGAAATCAGTGTCTGGCGCGGCGTCGTTTTCGACGTGGAATGGCAGTGATAATTTTTTCCATGGCATATCGGAATGCAGTTTGTCAGGCTCGTGCAGACCAACTGCTATCGCCATTGGTCACCATGTACCTCTTGCCATCTTTATGGGCTTTTTTTAGAGATGCTTTGGTAAATTGTAACTACGTTACATTAAAAAAAATAAAGGTACTTGTAGTTGTTTTGAGTACATAAGTGCAATTTAGTAATTCGCACAATCTGTTCATTGGAACTTTTAATGATTAAATTATATTTTTTTCGTCCCAAAAAACTTTTGTTTAAATGCTAGGCTTCAAAGCCAAGTCTACAAAAAATCTGGATCGATTTGTAGTTCGTGAGATCGGCATGTTGAAACACGTCAGCTTTATATATTAGTATTTAGTATAGATAAAGGTAAAATTTTACTTATATCATGGTAGTATACTTAAAATGTACGGAACGAATGTTATACTCGCGCTTGACGTTCGCAACTCGCATGCAATCTCTTCAATCTTTTCGTCGAAGTTCAATGGCACGCAAGTTTAACCATAAGTTCAACTTAGTGGTTAGTACACCTCCGACTACACAGTCAACCGGACACGACAACTGAACCCTTTACTTTTGTAAGTTGGAAGTGCTGACGATGCTTTACAGTATTTGAATCAATAACTTACTTTCTATGTATAAATAACAACTAAAAATAGTACGTGTCGAAAGTGTATTTTCACAATAAGATAGTCAGCATTTTCGTTTGTAATATTTATCTATGCAAGCAATTATAGATTCAAGTAGACGTGGAATTATTTAGTCTTAACTCTAAGCTTTATCTTTATACATGCTCGATAGTAAAAAAATACTATTTATTTTAGACTTCCGGTCATCAAAGGCCAGTATCCACAAGTCCAAGGAGAAGGTGTCTGCTGACGGGGCCGAGGAGAAACTTCTGGACAAGGAGGAGGAGGCCAAGATCATAAGGGTGGACATGGCCGACGCCAAGTATGTCGTCGGTGACCACAGGAATGGCGACGCCAAGATTGAGCTCGACGCCAACAAGAAGGTAACTTTTACGAATATTCAAAAGTGTATCCATTTGTCTGACTGTCTTTCTGTCTGTATTTTTTTTATGTAATTGCATTGTTGCATTGGTTCTAAAGTAAAGCCAAAGGAACTAGGTCAAATATAGATCCAAGCTAGCTGGTTCTAAGGCTTCTTTACAGATTCCAGAGAAAGACCTAGAACAAAAGGATTAGTTTAACTTGGTTAGCAACTATGATGTCCTATATACCTACAGACACATCTCAAAGTCAAGAATGTTATCCTGTAATTTTTTACTAGGTACAAAAGCGTCGTTATCAATGGGATAATGGAATGTTTCCTGTCCGTCCGCCGCTCGCTTGAGGCAAAAGAGAGCACGACGGACTGGATGACGCAACATGATGCGTACTTTTCGATATATCGAAAGTCATAAGCATAACTTATGAGGCTCTCGAGAAAGTTGATGAGGATAAAATTTAAATATGGGCGAAATACTTTATATTATGGCAAAGCAACGTTAGCCAGGACAGCTAGTATCAATATATTATCATCAAAGCATTTTTGTTTTGATGTAATATAGGTATGTGGATTAGTTTCCGCATCATTTCTCATAAAAAAATAAAAAATAAAATGTGTATGTTGTAGCAATTCACGGGTCTGACGAAGGAGGAGCTGATGAAGTACGCGGAGGACCCGTTCTGGGTGGGGCTCCGCTGGACCATGTTCGTGCTGTTCTGGGTGCTGTGGCTGGCCATGCTCGCAGCTGCTATCGCCATCATCGTCCAGGCGCCCAAGTGCGCCCTGCCTGCGCCCAAGACTTGGTCAGTAAATAATTCAAATAAATCCATCCATAAATTATGTCACACCTAAGGGCCTTTCTACACGACGTATTTTTTATTTTTCGCGCTGATGACGTGCGTTTCTGATGCGCTCGTCTTCTGCGCATTTTCATCGCGTTTTGGCAGATATAAAGTGCTTCCTTGCGTTTGCTGAGCGTTTAACTTGCGTTAGTATCGATACAAACGAGCGTAAAAAACGTCGTGTGGAACGGCCCTGAAGGGGGAGGGAGGGGGTCGATGAAGTGTGATATGGTGTGACAAGGAGGGGGAGAGGTCCTAAGTTTTGTGACGTCACATTTTAAATTTAATAAATGGAATAGCGAAAGTTAAAATGTTAGTCTTTATAATATGTAAATTTGGTAATTTGTGGATGGATGGTCCCTAAGTGGATGCACTGCAAAATTGGATAGAATAGTTAAATTGTGAAACAGCATAATGTTAATTCTAAAGTTAAAGATTTATAAAAAATTTACTTTGAATGTAATGTAAAAGAACGTTATCTCGAACGTATACTTACGTCTTATAACGAGCGTATACTTACGGGCTACGGAACATAAACCTAAAATCATAGTCCTTAATGATCTCAAAATATATTCTGTGGGATTAAAGTACCAGAAACACCTACAACCTATCAACCCCCATAAGGACACCGGCGACCGCGACTACAATAGAATAACAATAGATTTCCAAGAATCCGCGATCGAAGGATTAATATGAACTTTTAATACCGGTTTTCTGCAATTTATCAGTCTAGCCATCTTTCTGAACTCTTTTATCAACTTCTCAGGTACGAGAAAGGACCCCATGTGGATATGTCATCGGTGGAGAGTTACAGCGAGATCGAAGCTAAGTTGCCCGAAATGAAGGAGGCGAACATCGCCGGTATATTCACGTACGTGTGTAAGGATGCCTATGAAGTGTTGGAAGAGAAGCCCGGCTGCATCGCACAGTTCAAGGAGTTCCTGGTCAAAGCGCAAAGTCATGGCATCAAGTAAGTAATGATCAATGGGTCTTAGACAGCTTGCATTCGGTTTCGATAGCGAAGATGGAATTAATCATTTATGGAATTTGACGTAAAGCATCGCAAGCGCCGTAATATTTACTAAATACAATATTTATTTCTATAATATTATGATCACACTCACATAGATTCTTTAGAGTCAATATTATCTTATTTACTTCCTAGTTTCTAATTATTGTTATTTATGTAAGTTGTATGTTTAATTATATGAGTATTTGTTAACGACACTCGAGCAATTTCAAGCATTGCATTATCTCCAAGAACTTTACCCCCTGCGTTAGATAAGCTTTATGACTTATTTATGACCACAAGATAATCATTATAATTAAGCAATGAGCATAATTAAGTCCTATGGAGCTTAGAAATCCTTTAAAAAACAAGAAAAATGCTTAAAAATCCCACGATATAACATACATTATTCAATTTTTAAAAACATTTAAAAAGTATACAATATATACATTTTTTTTTATTTAGGGTTATCGTGGATCTCGTAGCCAACTACGTGCCGAAGACACACAAGTGGTTCCAACTGAGCGAGAACCGTACTGCGGAATACGACGCATTCTTCACTTGGGCCAAGGGCAAGGACTATGAGTCAGACTCCACCAAACAAAAACCGCCTAATGAATGGGTAAGTACTTCAAAGGAGTGCCAATAAGCGCTTGAGCTAGTCTAGTACATTTTAAATAGCACCAATGCAATATACCACTTTACTCTTGAGCTAATCTGACATTTCAAGAACTTGCGAATCTTTTGTCAAGATATCGTGCTTTCTCTTTCATCAATACACAGAGTAAAGATGATGCCATAATATTAAATCCATATTAAACTTTAACTTAGACCCTAGTCTATATTTATAACATTAAGTGGGAGTTATATTTTGAAAATTTAAATTTTTCATTAGTTTGCTGCTGCTGCCAGTGAAAAAACGAAGATGTTGACAAATTTTTTGTATATAGGGCTATATCGAAACGAATCTATAGTAGCCGATACTTTTATACACCCACTACAATATGAAATGTGGGGCTACAGCTACTGTGTCCTATATCGGAACAGTCTCAACGTAATATTCTTGACACACTAACTACAAAATGAACTGTAGTGTCAGCCACAGTGTCCTATATTAAAATAGCCATATTATCATATTATGTGTCATTCGCAGGTGTCGACTCTGAACGAGCCGGCGTGGACATGGAGCGAGTCTCGGCGGGAGTACTACCTGCACCAGTTCGCTGACAACCAGCCCGACCTCAACTTCCATAACGCTAAAGTGGTGGAGAAATTCGACGCCGTCATCAAAGCCTGGATGGACGCTGGCGCTGATGGTATTAGGTAATCTTCAGTTTAACTAAGTTTTTTAAGGCTTCAAGCTTAAGTTCCTCGCAATTCTTGTTAAAGTCTGTTATATCTTTTCAGTGCTGAAACTAGGCATCGTTGAAAGATGACAAGGCATCGCGATGCCTAGTCATCTTTCAACGATGCCTAGTTTCTGCACTGACATTAAACACTGACTAAAAAAGACATTGCAACGATGCATCGTTGCAATGTCTTTTTTAACGCAAATAAGATGATATAATAATAACAAACTATAAAATTCAAACGGTGAAGTGAAAATTGAGAATAAACAGTTATATTGACTCATTAGTAGCATGATTCGATATCTTGTTTGTATTGACAAATTACTGTCTTCTGTAGATGTAAATTCTGTGCGACTATCTTAAATCTTTATTGTAACTCTTATTTTGTGGAGCTGTTAAGTATTTTTTGTGGCTTAAGGGCTCCCACACAAAACTGCGAATTCGCATCGCATCGCAAATACCTGCGACAAAACACATAATAAAAATGAAATTGTGATGCGAATTCGCACGAATTTGCAGTTATGTGTGGGAGCCCTTACTCATTTATGGTTAATTGTATACTAGGTTGCGTAACGCGCGCTCGCTGCTTGTGGACGCGTCCCTGGCGGAGGAGGTGCGCGACAGCGGCGCGAGCGGCGCGGACCACACGCAGTACCACTACTGGCAGCACCGCCGCACCGCCGACCGCCCTGAGCTCGACGCGCTGCTGGCGCACTGGGCGCATAAAGCGCAGGCGGGTTAGTGCACTGCCTTATTGAGTTCAAGAGTCTATCGTCTACATCAAGAATGGCGAAGCAATGGCATGCGTTCCACCAGTGGATTATGAGCACGCTTCTGATAACAAAAAAAATTGAAAGGTAGAATAGACCCGCTATCCGGTATAGGTCTTTAAATACGCAATCATAAACCAAAATGTGTTCTGTGATTTCGCTAAAGATTTCTTTTTTCTATATAAAAATAGCACGTTGATTTGAAAAGGTTTGCCGTCTCTGATATAGATCAGTAATTATGGAAAACGCTAAACTTCATATTGAATGTAGAACTTCATATTGAAATTTTGTGACTCGCGTGGTTTGGACTAACCAATTAAGCACATGAGCAAAATAATGAAGCTGTTATGTCAGTCTTATACGTGCAGTTTTCATTGTTTCTTTTTTGTATTAACGGGATAACACTTCACAGGCGAGAAAGTATTCACGATATTGGAGGATGAGACTCGCACGGAGCTGTACCTGCTGGACCGCAACACGAGCTACCTGCGGCCGCCGAGCGCGCGCCCCGTGAACGTCGCCGCCCTCACCGCCGCGACCGATATCAGCGCACGCGTCAAACGCTGGCCGCTTATACAGGTACCTTACAGACTAAGGTTAGGTTCACATGGCATTGTCCTGCACGTTTTGCAGTATACGTCTTAACGAATAAACAGTGGCGCATACAATGTATATAGAACGATTGTACTGCACGATTTGTTGCAGTACAATCGGCGTATGAATGTTATGACGTATACTGCAAAAAACGTGCAGGATTGTACCGTGTAAACCCACTTTTACAGGACCGTTAAAAAGGTAAGGTAAAATCCTCTAAGGATCAATTTAGACCGCAACGTGACGCGTAGATGCATTTCTAAATAGTAAATTTGTACTGAATTGACAGATTTACATGACGTCTCACGCAATTGAAGTCTGTCAAAAAGTTGCGGTCTGAATTGACCCTAAGTATAACACTCAATTGACCAAAAATTGATTTAAATTCAGATTGAATATTATTGTTTGTCAATTTATGCAATTCAAATTAGATTTTATCAATAGATCGATTCGGTTCAAACTTCAAGTAATAACTTTCTCGTTGCACAATTAACTACCATCTAAAATCTATTGCTCGTTTGCTGCGTTGATCGTGTGCCCGGCGCGGCGCTCGTCATATTAAGGCCGGGACACAAAAACACGACACGACGTCGCACGACGCCGCACAACGCCGTGTCGTGTTTTTGTGTCCCGGCCCGTAATCGTGTGACGGCTAACCCGCTCAACGTAGCGCTGCTCTATGGGATGACATGAAACACTGTTTATAAAGGCGTTGTATAACGTTTACACTATACCGCTCGGTTTCTGCACACAAAACGCGTGTTTTCCGCTTTGGGTTAACTAAACTGTACTCGGCGAAACATGGCGGTAGCGGTCATTGACTCCCTGTCAATAACTTGTAATTTTCTATACAAAGCAGCGATTAACAAGTGCCGGTTAAACGGTAAAATTTTCATCAATCTGATCCATCAATTCGGTATGGATTGACAAAAATTTGATCGTTCTAACCCACAGATTGATGGATTGATCATATTTTTAATATGAACTTTTTATAACCATCAATATTCCGTCAATCAGATTGACACCAGATTGTCACCGGACACCGGTTACACGGTCAAATTTTCATCAATCTGATCCATCAATCTGGTGTCAATCTGATTGACGGAATATTGATGGTTATAAAAAGTTCATATTAAAAATACGATCAATCCATCAATCCGTGGCGTACACGATCGATTTCTTGTCAATCCGTACCGGATTGATGGATTAAATTCATGAAAATTTGACCGTGTAACCGGTGACTATGTTGACAACATCTGACACTTCATTGTTAATCGCGGTTTATATAGAAAATGACAAGTTTTTGACAGGGAGTCAATGACCGCCACCGCTATGTTTCGCCGAGTACGGTATAGCACTATAGTTTGTGCGTTATAAGATGATATGGGTGACACATTATAATTGACAATAGTAGGGAAGTTACACAAAAATTTTAATCGATAATTTAAAAATATCGAATCACTTCGTAAAGGAATTGCAATCGAAACTATCGATTTCGTACTGACGTTTCAGAGTGGCGCCTTCGATTTAAGATGGCCGCACTTTTTATCGATTTGATTTCGATTCAACAGTGTCAATCTCTATCGGCATAAGTTCCGTTTCATGCATCTGACATTTTTCAAATATTTTCGTATCAATAATTTCATACTCCTATTTCAATGTTAATATTTATAATTTTATATTAATAAGTTAGCATTTAGCAACTTTTCATTTTTATTCATTTACAGTTATAGGAAACATTTGTTTTTGTAGATGGAATATAATTTATTACATTTTTTAGATTTTTTGTTTTCTTGTAAAAAATCCGTAGCAAGGAATATGAGAAGTGTCACCCATATCATCTTATAACGCACAAACTATAAATATAAATAAACACGGTGACATAATATATAACGTGTTATTTGGCACTTTTTACTTTTTTATGTGACAGTTGGTTGACGGCGAAGACGACTCCGAGCTAGCCGTGTTTGCGATGGTGCTGCCGGCCGCGCCCGTGCTTGCGCCGCGTCAGCTGCCCATGAGCGACAATACCACAGACGCCGTAAGTTCATTGCTACATTTCGATTAAGAAAATTATAAACGGTGTTCGGAAGGTTTAGCTGGTTCTTCTCGGTTGTAAGTTTTGATTCTGTCGACATTCCAAGTTTTATTGAGAATACATCTTATTTCTTTGTTCCTTTTTACAAAGTTTAATTCGTAGTGTACGTCCATCGTACTAGCGAGCTTATGACTGATCGTCCTTAATACATATATAATGATTTTATATGATAGTTGTATGTTCCAAAACCTATGCAAGAATAATGCTAAATATACACGAAGTCACTGACACTCGACAAAAGTGTCGACACTAGTGTCGATTACATCCAATCTGCAACCTGTCGCGGCACTGTACACACTCAGACATTCCATGTATGCACTGAGTGTTTAGTGTCTGGTGTCGTCGTATATCCTTACCATAAGTCAGGGGTTCCCGATCTTTTTCAGCCTGCGGCGCACTTACAAGTCAACATTTTGTCACGGCGCCCTACTTTATCTAGGTATTACAAAAAGATACATAAATAAACACATTTAATGATTATAGGTAGGTTAAGCAAGTAAATAATAATAAACAAATTATATTATTCTTCTACATGCTTTGTATCTTATATCTTTAAACGAGTAATTCTTGTATATATATATATATATATATATATATATATATATATATATATATATATATATATATATATATATATATATATAAATATATAATTGGAATCTCGGAATCGGCTCCAACGATTTTCATGAAATTTAGTGTATAGGGGGTTTCGGGGGCGATAGATCGATCTAGCTAGGAATCATTTTTAGAAAATGTCATTTTATTCGTGTTTTATCGAATACCGAGCGAAGCTCGGTCAAATAGCTAGTAAGTCATAATATCGACATCGGAAATATCACTTAACGTAAGGGACATTTTGGCGAAAATGAGTTATATATATCATTGAATTCAGAATTTCGAGCTCTATCGTTTGGCATACTTGAAATTCTTCTATCGTTAAAAAAATGTCCCTTACAGTACACATTTTTAAAGTCTAGACAGGTTTTTTCCTAAAAAGTTGATTTAACGGACGTAAATATTTTTACGTGTTAAAAAAAATTACGTAAATGCTTTTAAAATAAAATTAAAGTTAGTCCCTTACGTTAACCTTTAGCTTAGTACAATTCTCTTAACATGTCCTTTACGTTAAGAATTGATACATAATAATTGTCATAGCTTCACTAAAATTTGTCCCTTACCCTAATTTTAAATATAATTTTTCAAGTAAGGAGATAATTTTTTGGCACCTACTCAAAAAGTATTATCCGTAAAAGTTTAAGGTTTTCTATAAAGTTTTAGTGTTTTAGCTAAACCTTTAGCCTTTAGGTATACACATGCAATGCGGTTAATTGTATATAGCTAGCATAAAAGATGACAATACTCTCCTGGCTGCAAGAAATGTTTTAGAGAATGAAGCAAATGATCAACAACTTGGGCCTCTCATTTAATAAAGGGAAACCAAAAACATGGTCATAGACAGAAGCAACACTCTGCTTTTGACAGGCGCGGTAAAATTGGAAGTGGTTAGCAAATTTGTCTTTGATCTTTACGAACAACGGCTCCTGTTAACCAAATATACGTAGAAGAATTGGGATGACTAAGAGCGCCATGTCTCAAAATGCATAAAACCTGGCTTGACAGGAAGATTTCGTAAAAAACTAGGAGGAAACTTGTGTACGTGCTCATATTCTTCATCTGTCTTTAATGATCCGAGACATGGACTCTGAAGTCTGCAGACCGCAGACGTATCGACGCCGTCGAGGGTGCTGGAGTAAAATGTTCTGAATTCCATAAACTGCATTTAGAACCAACTCATCCATTCTGGCTCAACTAAACATACAAACAAGGCTCTCTACCATCTGTCTAATAACGCATCTTAGAATATTTCAGACACATTACCAGAAAAAAAGGAGGAAACCTTGAAACCATGGTATGGAAAACTCATGATAATTGGCAAGATTGAGGGGAAAAAGACGGCGGAGCCGCTGTCTCATGCGTTGGTCTGATCAAATCCGTACCACACTTGAGTCGACTGTCTGCGACGCTCTTCGAGTGGCCGATAATAGAAATAGCTAGCGTAACACCATAAAAAGGAAGGTCATAGAAGGGGAAGGTCATGACTGGGCACTGGCGAAGCAGCTCTGACAGGTGCGATAAAAGAGAACAGTAGCTCCTGATAAGGTGAAATGACTTAATGCCAGGTCAAGAACGAACATTTAGACTTGTGGTGTGCGATCGCTAGTTCAGGTTCACAGAAAGAGGCCGCAGAGCGGAACAGGAAGGAAGATCTATCTTCTATTCGGCTCAGGATACAGATTTCGGTAGGACAAAAGAGCAGAGATGTGGTTTTGCAAAGTTCCACCTTGTCTAAAGGGGCTCTGGGTGTAGATGGGAACAGTCCCGGTGCCAAGGAAAATGCTTCAGTCTGTCGGAGTTCCCTTAATTTGCTGGAAATCCTATCCCTTATGTGGTAGACCAGCCAGTCGTGGTGGGCTTATTGTGTTAGATTTTAATATATTACATCAAACTTCCTCCAAAGCATAGCTTTTTATGTCCTTTACAGTATATTTGTGTCGCAGTTTCAAATTAAACTTGGTGCTTACTTTAATATGGCATAGTTAACATAAAAAAATTCAGTGCTGTAAGGGACAAATAAGCAATTTTTTTTAATGTAAGGGACATGCTATTTTCAAAACGCGTAAATTTACGAAAATATTTTTTTTATAGTTATATAGTCGACAACATTCTAAGAAACTTTGCCACAAACACTTTTAAGATCGGACTAAATGATAAAAAGTTACAGACGAATTTGTAAAAAAAAGTTGTTTTTTCGTTCTCCTGAAAAGTCGTGTTTTGTCCCTTATATTAAGTGATATTTCCGGTGTCGATATTATAATTTTATTTTATAATTGAGCTATTATGGATAGTGATGGAGGATCGACTCACGGCGGCGCCCCTCTTGCCTTTACGCGACGCACCAGGGCGCCGCGGCGCACAGTTTGGGAACCCCTGCCATAAGTTCTTTGCACCAACTGATATAATATATCATTACAGAGCACAAGTTTCGATGACGCGTCGCTGCTGCGTGCGGACAACGTGATCGCGCACGGACGGTCCGAGGTGGCCGCCGTCAGCGCGACCACGCCCGACGCGCCACAACTGCTTGCTTGTGCAAGGTATGTAACATCGAAGAAATTAATTCATTGGCAGCCTACGTTATTTGTTCAGGGTTGTGTAAACTCAACGTAAGTCGTGCTCTTTCGGTTGCGTTTGTAATAACGTGGCTAATTTACGTAGGTCCACCATCAGACTGGGTCAATTCAGACCGCAACGCGACGAGACGAGGCGACATTTTGTATGGATTTGACAGATTTCAATTGCGTGAGACGTCTTGCAAATCTGTTAAATCCATATACATTTGGAAATGCATCTACTAGTCGCGTTGCGGTCTGAATCAACCCTTAGCGTAAACTTCTGAAAATCTATTTAGTTAAACAAAACTTCTATGTGATATTCGTCTTAAGCCCAAATTAATTTGTCAGACTCCATACAGAACATAATAAATGCCTGTTGTGTATCAAAATCTATTCAACTTGTAACATCTAAAAAGACATTAGCAGTACTAATATACCCTATTTCTCGTTGGTGTTTGTTAATATTGAATTCAAATAACTTTGTTAAAGTTTGTGTTACATTGTCGTTGATATAATTTAATATTGAAATAAAAAGACTTTCTCGAAGTTTGCTAATTATTGTAGAAGATTGTTAGGTTTCCAAATTAAATATTAACAAGCACCAACGAGATATATTTTCCATGTATTTAAAACACAAATGTTATACAGATGGATGGAGAACCACCTGTCTTACCTGGGCGTGTACAACCCGGGCCCGGCGGCGGCGCGCGCCAACCTCACTGCGCTTAATATGTTGCCGCCCGCGCTCAACGTGCACTACATGAGTGCCGCGGTCAAACAGAACACCAAGTGAGTGCTACTTGAGTAGATACTTTTACCTCGAGTCGACTCTGCAGACCTATGACTTACTTCAGTCCGGTGCGGATCACATCGAATTTTAAAATTAACCTATAGTTACTTTTCTCTGTCCCTTTTGCACCAGTATAATTATAATATTCATGCCCAAGTAATATTATCCGTCTTCAGAAAAAAATAATAATTTGTAACTTAACTCATATTGCGTGTCTGTGCTCGTAGTCACGATTAGAATGTGGGCAAAAGAGACAACTAGCGACTGGTCAATGTACCATCGAGGAAATTGATTCCTATGCAGTTGATAGACCAACGTTATTTGGTCGAATATGTCAATTCAATGTTAATTGTGATCTGTCAGCTGGGTTTGACGTAACGCAACCAACCTACGTAGGTCCCCGACTGCACAGGAATCAACTTCTCTGATAGTACAAAATTCTACGCATTTCTTCGGTCTTTAGTATAAAGTAAATTGCTCATAGATAATTTATTATCACATTCGTAAATCTAATACAGCTATTTTTTTACAAATAAACATTGTATGTTTTCAGCTACACCAGCACTACGACAGTGCCGATAGACAACGTGTTGGTGCCCTCGAAGAGTTCCGTCGTGTTCTCCTACAAGTACAAATCTGCCGTGGAAACATAAGAGCAGCGAGCTCACGCTGTAATAACAAGTTTTTGCTTTTACGCCACATTGTATTCTGTGGTTTGATTTTTTTGCATTTCATGTGTGATGATTTGATGAATAAATATTTTTTTTTGAAGCATTAAACTACTATTTAATTTATTTATTCATGGCGTATTTAATGAAGGGATAATGAAACAAGAAATAATAATATCAGTTATTGTATATTTTATTTATAAAATTCAGTTATTATAGTTAAAAAGTTGCAAAGTTAACATTTTCAAAAAGCATTTAATAAGTTGTACAAAATTGAATGATTGTCATAAAATTGGTATCTGCGCACAATATATTATAAGCACTATACAATTAAAATATCCCATTACAATAAGTCTACAGCAGTCGTAATTTATTTAGTTATACTTTCGTGGCACTGCTTGTAAGTAATAAAGTTAAAATATGTATGTAACAACTAACAAGTAGGTATATTAGATAGCTATCAGAATAGGCTAAGTCATCGTATTGGAAAACGTCTGTAAGTTGGTGAAGAAAAAGCTTGAATTATGTAAATTCGAAACTCCCTCTGCTCTATTTTTGGATGAAGGTTGTAAAAATAGTAGGAATTTAAAGTAACATAATCAGTGGCAAAGTACTAGATTCAGAATAGAGTTAATTTTAAACAAGTAGACAGACATTTAGAAAATTTACAAGTGAATATTATAAGATTTTATTTAGTTTGGTAAAAAAGGTCACAAGAAACGCACGTAATCTCGACTAGAGTAACCAAACAAATTAAAATTGTAGGACATTTCAAAACTATAACTAGTGCGGTCAAAGTACCTAAAGATTAGGACATATTTTGTGCTAAAAATAAGTGCCGAAATGGATTAGGAAATAACATGAACTTTGTGTTTTTAGTAACTAAACTGCCTAAGACGCGAAACACAATTCTGTAAGGAATATTACAATATAATCGTTATTCGTTGTATCATCTACATCTAACGTTTAGTTGCGTAATTTTTAAGCATCTAAAGGCCGAGAGATCTTCCTAAACAAAGCTCATTTAATTTGTCATTCTTTGTAGTTACAAATGTACAAATCGTCTAACATTTGGCCACGGTTCTACACTTATTGTCTTCATATATTCTCGGGCGGCGGTTACCTGCGCTTGGTGGGCGGTTTCTTGGGCTTGTTGAACTGGAAGTTGGCGCACTTGGGTATATGTCGCTCGGCAGCGCCCTGGTTGAAGCGGCGGCTGCAGTGCGGACACTGCACGTAGTCGGGGTTCTGTGACGGCGGCGGAGGAGGCAGGTCGCTTAGTTTACCTAGAAAGATGTTAGGCGTCTATATTACTACAGATCTTTTCGGGTGAGATTTTATCAAAGTTTGTATGTAGTCCGTAAAGAGGACTTGACGGACTAAGGGCCGGGACACAAAAACACGGCACGACCGCGTCGTAGAAACTCATATTTGAATTTCTACGTGAGTTTCTGCGACGCGACGTCGTACGACGCCCTACGACGTCGTGCCGTGTTTTTGTGTCCCGGCCCTAAGGTGACACATAGACGAGCGCCGATGCGATACTATCAGAGAAGTTGATTCATAGGCAGAATGGCGGACCTACGTAGATTGGTCGCGTTATGACTTATGTCACACCTAGCCTACAGGTCGACACCATTAAATTGATATAGGCAAGTCAACTGCCTATTAATCAATTTATTCGATAGTAGGGTACGTCATGTGGGTCGAAAGTCTGACCTCCAGGGCCTATAGGGTTAGCTATACTATTAGAAGTACTTAATTATAGTACGAGTAGGTACTAACCGCCGGCGTTGAGATGCGCCTGCACCTGCTTAGCAGCGCGGATGGCCTGTATGAACTCCTCGTGCTTCTGCCGCCAGTTGCTGTTCGCCGGCGCCTGCGTCTTGGCCGCGCTCGCTGTAGTACTCTTGCGCAGCTTGGGGATGAACGGCTCAGCCTCGGTACCCTGAGGAACAAACCATGGTTAGCTCGAGACAATCGTATCACAAGAACGGTGCTTAATCCTTCGATCGCGGATTCTTGGAAATCTATTGTTATTCTATTGTTGTCGCGGCTTATGGGGCTTGATGGGTTAAAATAGGTTTCATAATCATAAGAAAAGTGCTCAACACAATCAATTCACACACGTGCTTGAGAAATATCTGCTTGCCTTGTAATTCTCGGCATCGGTACCCTGAATGCCGCAAATTAAAAAAGAAAATAAAAATTAAAGTATCTAATAAAAATAAAAAAAGTTCCAGAAGAAACAGCTGTCAGCTAGTTCCTAATATTTACGCAGTATGAAAGTTATTTTAGGTCCGCTATCTATGTCTGTCACGTAACGTTTCTAACATAGCAGAAAAAATACAGCAGACCTTAATAAAAGCTGCGTAAATATTAATAAAAGGGTTACATACTAATATATTATTGATCTTACAGCGAGGCGATGTTTGAGCACGTCGAACGGTTTCCTCTTCTTAGTGCTGGTCTTCTTGCAGATCTCCTGGTGCTTGGCGAGGCGGTCGGGGGCGAAGCGCCGGCCGCACACGGCACAGCCCTCGCCGTCCGCGCTGCCGCCGCGCCGCGCCGCACTCAGCGATGAGGCGCTCTGAAGTAACAAATACTGTGTGATATAAACGTCAAGTCTTCGTAGACACGATTATATTGACTTTAACCGTATCACCTTCGTGACACCATCTGTTAGGGCTGTGGTTCTTAACCTTTTAGTCATGAGGGACCATTTTACCAAATATTTGTCTAGCCGGGGACCACCCAGTTGGTTTACCTAAACTAAGAGTAAAGAGTTGTTTGATAAAGAAAACAAGCACAACTTTATAATAATTAGCACTATTTGTTAGTTGCCAAAAATCTAAAAGTTGATTTTAATTTAATGTGATTTTTGTGACTGTATAGTGCATACTCTAATTACTAACTTCTGAATTCTCACATATTATTAGAATGGCTTCGCGGACCACTTGGAGTGCCTCCTGCAGGGACCACCGGTTAAGAACCACTGTGTTAGGGGAATAAGGAGATTATATTATGCATAGGGATTTTGTTGTCAGTGCGTAGTTAGGTACTCGAGACTATTCGCTAACGTTAACAACGCCTCCGTAGACACGATTATTGATTATAATCGTGTCAGCTTCGTGGTATCAGGTACTATATGATCGGTTAAGGGAGTAAGGATATAGTACGCGTAAGGATTTTTTGTCAGTGCGTTGGGGAACTCGGGTCTCGAGAGCCCGTGTAGACAGTTTCTTAAACTGCGAAAGATTTGAGTTAAGTTTTTGTTGTTATCTAAATAATTATTTAGCATTTGATTACGGCCTTGCGAATTAAAAAATAATTAATTTTGGACAAATAGGCAGTTGGTAAAATGTGTCGGAACTCGGAACAAGCTCAGTATGCTACACCATAAAAATATTGATTTACCGCGCTTCGGGGCTTTTTGACTACCTGAAAATTGAAAATAAGAGAATAAAACAAAGGGCGCAGAAAACAGAAATATGATTTGAAAAGATTTATTTATTAAAGGTACATTATTATATAAGTACAAAAATAATTAGGTATGCTTAAATATTAAAATAGTGAGTATGTACTTATGCGAATCGTTTAAGTTTTAAGTGTTTCTTTGTAGATATTAAAGTAGGTAGGCATTAAATAGTTATTAATTGTCAGGTAAGTAGTATTTTAGAGACAGACAAAGTCCTGTCGTGGGCGGTGGGACAGAGGGAAATTTGTCTAATGTTAACCTATCACTCGTTTGTCCCTTTCACACGCACGCCAAAAGTCGAAGAGCCGAACACCGATGTAGCCGTGCGCGTTTAAAAGAGACATAATAATTATCTAAGGTTATAAGGTCACTAGACTAATTTCTCTCTACTTATTCTGCTACAGGTCGTGGACAGGACTACGGTCCAAATTAACATATTTCTTTTTTTTCTGGCGATGATATTTTAAAAGAGCTTTATGAATTTAACGGCTTAGCTTAGCATTGATAAACATGTAGCATTGATAAGAAATCATTATTGTATTAATAATTAATAAGTAGTGAGTTAATTATGTCTTTTGTAAATGCTTAAGTAGGACTGAATCTTGCGCTTCTTCGACAACAGACAAGCATGAAAAGCCTGAAAACCTAGAAATTGTCGTGAGACAGGTGATGACTAACGGACTATGGACTCACAGGCTTGGTAGTCCGTTGCATGCTAGTGACGGTAGTCCGAGGCCGGCTGCTCACCGGCTAATAAATTAAACTTGCCAATTTAACATAATATTTATTACACAACTATTTAATAAAATTATGTAGATGTAATTTGTAAACAATATGCATGACGTTGCACGTTGTTTGCAATTGTCACTCAACTTTCCAAATCAATTTTGACGATCATGCGGTACTGGATTTCATATTCTTTATTTTTCAAAAGGTTTCCCTTTACATTGATACATAAAATATGTGACATATTATTTGACTGCGTCGCTTCGACACATAATATGAAGGAGAAGAATTCATATCAGAAGGATGCTATATTGCATCCTGAATTCTTATCCTACTCATCTTCATTTTGGGCTATCCTTTAAAATATAAAGTACAAAAATAGGTAGATCCAACTTCCAAGATACCTACGTTTCTACTTGTCTACAGCACCTGCCATTTGTGAAGGACCAATGTCGTAAGTAGTGAACTCACCTTTTTCTCAGCGACGGTTCTTGGGCGAGGTGACGGGGCTGACGGGGTTGGAGGTTTCACCTTTACTGGACTTTTTGACTGTCGTGGCGGAGGACTCCTGAAATAATAAATATATAGCTGTAATCTGCAGAGGTCGGTATTCGGTATGGAGTAGCTGGTATGAGACAGAAGCTCCTATTCCTCAATCTTGAACTAAAACAGCATTAGATTATTTAGAATAAAGACACATTTCTGTACCGGACTATACTTACTCAAATATATGATTAATATTAAGTGGGCTTGAGCTTACTTTTTCTGTGGTCTTGCTTCAGGTTGCATTGGTTGCGGTTGCCTTGATTCTGGTTGTTTTGGTTCCGGTTGTTTCTTCTCCGCCGAGTCAGCTCGCGGCGTGGGCGCCGGCGCCAAAGCTTCAGGGAACGTCTCGTCCTCTATTAAATAATTGTTCTCCGCTCTGTCCGTTTCGTCGATCGCCAATTGGTCTCTTTCAGAATTATTCAATTCACCAATGCTTTGAGACTGTAATTAAAGAAGTTAAAAAAGTTTTATATTTTATGTGGTTTAAAGATTATCTGTTGTCTAGAAGCATTACTTACAGTCTTTTTCATAGATTTAATATCTGGCATGTGATTGTGATTAACATCGCCTGAGCTGTTTGCTGTGTTGTTTACTTTGCCAACCTGAAACAGATTTTTTTTGTGTAATACTATGTTAAAATCTAGAAAGAAGTCCAAATATTGTGTCATTTTTGGACTTGAAGTATCAAACCCCAAGCGGCACCCGGCTGCCGCATAGCAATTGAAAATTCTGTTCTGTTCAGTCTGCGATTCCCACGATCGAGGCATTACAAGTGTTATAATAATATAGAAAAGATGATCATAAAACAAAAGCTTAGTTGAATTTCTTACCTTCATTTGTCTGACACTCTGCTTCTTTACAACATTGGACGTAACTGAGTTCGTCTTTGAAACTTTTCTTTCAGCAGTTCTAGTAACGGTACTGCTGTATCCATTTGATAACTCCTTCCTCTGTTGCATTCTCTCTGTATTGATATAACCATTAGACAGTTCTTTCTTCTGCAGCATTCTCTCAGAATTGCTATAACCATTGGACAACTCCTTTTTCTGTTGTATTCGTTCTGTATTGCTGAATCCATTGGACAACTCTTTCTTCAGTTGTATCCTCTCTGTGTTGTTGTATCCATTGGATAATTCTTTCTTCTGTTGTATTCTCTCATTACTGTATCCGTTGGACAGCTCCTTCTTCTGTGTCCTCTCTGTGTTGTGTATTGGCTGGAGCGGGTAACTTTTGTCTATTCCCGCTTTCGTTCTGCGCTCTTCGAACATTTGACGAACCTAAACATAAAAATATAAAAACTTTAACTTACGAACTCCGATAGAGGTATCGATGGATTCTTCACTGGATGTTGTTTACAGTATTTAAATGCTTTCGATATTATCTATAAATCTTGCCTATGCCTCTACAATATAAATTATATGCACCTAATACATAGAATCTTCAATCTAGGCCCTACCACCTAAGTATATTGTAAGTAGGTCTTAAGGTATCTTATTTCTTTTGGCTATGAGGCTGGAAATGTTACCTTCCCCGGTTGATGTGCGACGAGGGGGGCAGGGGGAGCAGTGTCGACGGCAGCGAGTGCTGGTGGACTGACGCTGACGCTGCCGGGTGACTGTCGCACGCGGTCCAGCGCGCGCGCCTGCTGCGCCTCGTACAGCGACGCGATCTTTTGCTCGCGCTCTTGAAACTGCTTCTGATGGAACCGCGCCTGGATGGGCAGAGTAGAGAATATTACCTCTGATAATAAAGGAATTTCAAGGTATCGAAAAGTTTTTTTGGAACATGGAACCGAAAAAGAAAGGAAAGCGGAACCTATTATAGCAAAAAATATAAATACCATTAAAAATTTTTATAGAATAATTTGAGCTCTCTTTTAGTGCTTGTTCAGATACAGCGGAAATATTTTGTAGAGAATTCATTCTGAATTTAATGTAACTTTGTCATGGTAATAAATGGTATGTATTGCAGGATGCTGTGGTATTTTATTTAAGACGTGCGCCTACAGAGGTAGCACGCGCTACGGCTCACTGCTTCACAAACTACAACCTGTCACTCGTCAATTGATTGACGATCGGCATTGTTTGGAGTCGGTTCACCGCTTCCGGCAGATTGTCTTACTGACTAGAAGGTTAAATCATGTCTTACTTCGTACTACTTTGCTACTTTGCACAGAGTTTATGCTTACGAGTAACGAAATAGAAAACATATTACATAATACATGCCCATGACAACAATTAGAGAAGTGCTCAGGGGTCATGACTCATGACTCATGTCATGTATGCATCAGAGTATTTTATTTCATACGATAACTAGGTACCTAACACTTTTCTATTAGTTATTCGCCACTTCGCAATCTTAGTTTATTCTCAGATATCCACGGTCATTTGCATAGACCAGCCGCGGTCCTCAAATAATTTTGGTGGCGGAACCCTTTAGAAAAGCAAAATTTTTGATGGTAACTACTCCAAAATAAAAGAAAATCATTGAGCATTGACTAGGTATAAGTACTTACTATATATTATTATCCTAATGGAGAAACAAGTGGATATTCCTCCATGCTGGTGTCTGGGGATATTTTTTCAAATTATTCTTATAGGTATCGCTTGCGGAGCCCCTATAAGAGCTTTGCGGAGCCCCAGCGCTTCGCGGACTACACTTTGAGAATGGCTGCCACAGACAAGCGATGATTGCTGAGCACCATTCGCATAAATCCAATCCAATCGCTTTTTTAATAATTAATTTGCTCTCATAATAATTACACCATTTGCGTGCAAGTGAGGCTTGGTTATTAATGTTATCATTTACATTAGCAAAAAATACTGAATCATTCATTATTGCGTGACTCATCGCCCAACCCTGAGCCCTAGAAGGCCGAAATTTGGCAGTCGCTTCCTCTGACCTCTACGTCACGTTGAAGATGTGTATCATCCATAATAATTATGATCTATAGTAAATACAATTAAGAAACGACTTTGCAAAGATATTACGACAAATAATATTATGGCTAGCTTTTAAAAATAATATCGCATTGCGTATCGACGTCGATTGTGGGTAACTGCAGACGAATATGATTCTATACACGTTCGGACTCGCTGGTATTTGTCCCTTACGGTAATTGGTACAAAATATAGTAGTATTAAGTTTGCAAAAACTGTGTATAATATATATACGGCCTACGGTAATGACTATTATGGAATAAACTTAATCCACTGGTTTAGGTTATATTATTTCGCTATGCGATTATCCTCCTCGCTCGTGTCGCAGTAATTAGCGGGTGCATGGTAAGGACTCGTGCACACGAGCTATGCGAGTCACGATCGCACTGTGTAGTCCTACACACGAGTTCACGGCCTAGCGCAATCCTGCCTACATATTGCTAATTAAACCCTTCATTAACAATTTTGCATAAGGTATTGTTTACTCTTTTTAAACAGAAAATTGGCCTTAGTTCTTAGGTGTACCAAAATATAGAGTAGATGATATGTCACTATTTACTCTTTAATATGCTAGACTTAAGGACGTACGTACTTCACATTTTAATAAAATATTCCAACACAGGAAAGTGCGGCCATATCCTATGATATCGGCCATATCCGCTTGTTTTTAACAGCGATCTTTTCTAGGCAACCCCGCAGGAGAAGAAATTGTCTAATAGAATAAACCTAGTTGGCAAGAAAATGCAATTTAATTAATCTATATAATATCTATATTCTATTTAATGCCTGGCTTCGCTGCCTTATATAAAATTAAACTTGCACTATTTATGTAGCGAAAGGTAGCGATGACAAAACTGTTTGCGATAATAGCTGTGTAGGTGTTAGATCAATGAAAATAAGTTTAGCTTGTATAAATATCGAATAGAGTGTAACACCGCAAGGCTATCACGGACATAAATTATGTCTTCGTCCGTATATAGAATACATTATTATTTTACTTCACATATTGGTTCAGTCGTAAAATCGATATGGATCGCACTCTACCTAGAGATTTTTTGCATTAAGTATGGTAATCTTAAGCACGTAATACGTATTTACACAAGATGTGATCTTAAAAAAGGCCTTAATAATATATATTATGTTATTTATTATTTGTATGTCTGGGCTAGTATAATGAACAATGAACTGAATGAAATGAATTTTCTTGACTGAAATTTGTCTCTTCAGTAGCAATTTTTTTAGCTAACGACAACATTATATTAACCAATAAATAACGTTGTAGAATAGATAAACGCCTGTCGAAAAACCTCAAAAACTGCATACGTGGGACGTACGACGCAAAAAGAGTTTAGCAATTAAGCTACTAACTTTTGACCAACTAAAAATAAAACAAGCTAGCTCAGTGGCTAGCTCGATCAATCTACAGACGACAGTGCCATACATAACGATTGGCTATCAAGATTATAAAGGTCGATGACAGACGATGAGTCAGACATACACAGACGGCTATGTATGTATTGCCTTATATGTTTACATACTACATAGTTCCGCGAATGCTGCGACTAAATTGTAGCATCTAGAGACGCTCTCCTTGTAATATAGTAAGAACTAAGATAGGAACCTAGCCTCGTGAGTCGTGCATAATATCAAAGCAGTAAAATTATAATATTCATAGTTCGTGCAGTCACAAACTAATATATATTCTGTGGTGCAGTGAGATTTGACGCTACGCAGTGAAATAAAATATTATGTATTCTTAATTATTTTCAGTACTAAAAAAATCGTTTTGCTGATGCAGATATTGCAGGTTTTAGTTGTATATTCCGCCTTTTAAATATCTTTAATTTTAAAAGAAAGATTAGTATTAAACTTTACCCGATGCTATAAGCACAAACCAGAATCAAAAAGATTTTTATGGACAAAATTGGTTACAGAAACGTTGGCTCGAAGTTCGAACACTGTCATTATACAGTGACATTATTGCAACCCGCGACTGTCCAATTTACACGTTATCTATACATATTATAAAACAAAGTAGCTTTTTTTCCCTTATGTCCCTCTTTAAAACTACGGATTTTGATGATTCTTTCAGTGTTAGATAGCCCATTTATCGAGGAAGGCTATAGGCTATATTTTATCATTATCACGCTAAGTCTAATATGAGCGAAGAAATAGAGGAAAATGTGAAAAAAACGGGGAAAATTATTTGAAAGGGCTAACTTGAACGCATTAGCGCGTTGAAGTAGGTAAGAAACTACTGATCCGATTTGAAAAATTATTTCAGTGTTAGATAGCCCATTTATTGAGGAAGGCTAGGCTATATCTTATCACGCTAAGACTAATAGGAGAATGTGGAGAAAACGGGGGAAATTATTTGAAAGGGCTTATCTCGCGAACTAATGAAGCAATTTTTTTGTTATTTGGCGCAGATAAGAAGTTGACCACGTGAAGGATCATAGGCTATCGATTTTAATCATTTTTTCAGTGGCTATATATTTTATACCCGTGCGACGCCGGGGCGGGTCGCTAGTTATTTATAGATTAAAATCAGAGGGGTGGGCGAGTGTCTTGTGCCAACGATTATATAAAGGTCCTGCAAACTGGTTTGTATTCGCCATGTAGGGTAGTGAGTCATAAGGCCGCGTGCGAACCTCATGTGATGTAATCCAACCTACGGCCGGTGAATCAGGCGATGTTTGTTATTGTGAGCCTCACCGCGAATGCACAAGGAGGTCGACTTCTCCATACTTGCGATCGCGACTCGCAAACCGCGCGGAAACACATTTTTCCTGTTCCAGCATTTACGTCTATTGTGCATATTTAACTTGGCGAGAGAGCGGCTAAGTCGCAGATTTCTATTGTCCAAACCACGAGTCATAAGACTTCATTTTTCTTATAAAATAAGGGGGCAAACGAGCAAAGGGGTCACCTGATGGTAAGCAACTACCGTCGCCCATGGACACTCGCAACATCAGAAGAGCTGCAGGTGCGTTGCCGGCCTTTTAAGAGGGAATACGCTCTTTTCTTGAAGGTTTGCAGGTCGTATAGGTCCGGAAATACTGCTGGTGACAGTTCGTTCCAGAGTTTTACAGTGCGCGGCAGAAAGTTATGCGAAAAACGCACTGTGGAAGACTGCCACTCATCAAGGTGATGAGGATGGTATGTTTTTCGCGTGGGACGATGGCGAAAAGTTGCAGGTGGTATGATTCCGAACAATATTATTAAATATATTACACTATGAAATGTTTGACTAGTCTCGTGGTTTCGAGAACAAATAATAATTTTTAGTTTAAAACTTTGTGTTACTACGACCGACCTTCTGTATAAGAAAAATTAATAAGTATTGAAATAATGTATGTTTTTAGAACGATGAATAATATATTTTCATGACGGAACACATACATTATTAAAGTAATGTAAACGTGTGAGTGCTTCCGGTACCACCACTTGTCATATTTCACTTTTACTTGAGATAATTATTACGTCTTATCTACTCATTAAACAAAAATTAATTATATCCGGACAGTTCTGACGGTTTACGCAAATAAAAATATGCTTACATAATCGACGGATTTTAACGAAAACAAGCAAAAGCAATCAAGTAAAAAGGTTCCATTGAAGGACGGCCAACGAAAACGACGTCTGTTTTTACTTTTTACCAATCGATAAATTCTCTATCGTAGTAATTAAATTAATCCTTCGATCGCGTATTCTTGGAAATCTATTGTTATTCTATTGTTACCGCGGTCACCGTGGTGTCCTTATGGGGCTCAGGGTTAAAGTTAGGAACCGATCATCCAATCACTCATCCAACCTACAATTATTTTATATTTAATCCTTCGATCGGGGATTCTCGGAAATGCTATTGTGTTCTATTATTGTCGCGATCGCCGCTGCTCGTACGGGGCTAGATGGATTAATTATTCTTTATTTTAGTGCAGGCTACAGTTCTGAGAACTGAAGAAGCCATCGGCAACAGATGATGTAGGATCAACACGCTTAGAGAGGTTGTCTCTGGACAATACTTTTACCCTTAACTTTGTTTTTACTATGATATGTTCTGGCAAGTCTTTAATCTATATATTGCGGTATCAGGGTAAAATAAATAATATTTTGCAACAACTGCTTCCACAATCCTAACTTTCTAAAGCTTTTTCAATAAAACCTATTTACCCACCTGAGGATGCTGTAGGGTAAGCCAGCCGTTTCTGATCTCGAAGGGGTCGTGGTCTGAGTTGAGGTCTGAGGACAGGCTGACGGGGCGCGGCCGTGGGGCCACCGTCTGCCACCAGCTGTCCTGATCGAACGACCGGGACTTGCTGAGCCTGTCCATGGTTCCCAGATGGTAAAGTATGTAGGTATTCTACTTAGTTCTTTGTGCTCGACCTTTTGTTACGTTTCTATTAATTGCTCGTTTGAATTAAACGCAATAGTTCGAATTTAATCACCAAAGACTAACAAAACAATACATTTTCTTTTTAAATTGTTACATTAATATTGACAAGCGAAGTGTAAATCTCATGCAAGTCGTAATAAATAAGTAAACTTATAAATTTCAAAGTCACAAACTTTTTCCGGAAGTTCGACGCGGAGTCGACAAGGTGCGATTGGAAAGTGTTGGCGGCGCGGGTTGCGGACTTGTGAAAGGTTTTGTTTGTTTACGGGTTGCCTGGCAACCGCACGTGCCGTCAATGTCACGTCAACCCCGCGTGACGTGAGTCTTGACCCTAGACTCAACTTGACCCTCCCAGCTTTGCATTTTAATGCAACTTTCTAAGAACAATAGGCGCGGTGCACCGCAAAGCTCGGAACGCTTTCGTTCATTTCGGAAATAACTATACAGTCACAAAAGTGAATATTTAACATTATTTCTAATCTGAACTAATCTTTAATGTTTTTCTATGACCAGAACTATAATCCTCCATACAACAACAAGATAGAAAGTGCATTTTCGATAATTGCATGTCTTTACAGAAGTAGGACAGCTTTCACTATCTCCGTTTCTTTATAGAAAGGAAGCTGGATGAAGAAGAAGCTTAGACTTAGGTATTTAATAATGACTCCCGCAATTCCGTTGCACCAAAATTAGTTATTGGGAACCAATAATTTTTTCGGGATGAAATGCATCTTATGTCCTTTCCCGGGACTCAAAGTATAAAGGTTCAACAAAACCGGTTCAGAGGTAGACAGAAAGTTCAGAGGAGAGATAGACAGACAGACACACTTTTAGATTTACAATATTAGTATGGATTGAAATGGTGCACAGTCTCGTTAAAACTCGTTACATTTTGTAGGTAAATCTGGTTTTGTAATAAATTCGTCAGTATAAACAGTTCGTAGACCTCGGCGCTCACCACTTGAACGGTACAACGAGCCTCTGACTCATTTTGCCTCCTTATTGGGAGACATTATATTAGATCACTTTCGTTTCGTGACAGGGTCAGCAGCACTCTAATGAGTTTGTTTATGTTTCAATTGATGCTTTATAAACATAGTATAATCATTAAGTTCAACTATTTACTACTTTAATGGCCTGTTTCACCGCTTCCTGATAAGGTGCCCGATAGGCTTATTTGATAGATTCTTCATACTCCATCTGTCAAATTAAGTGGTAGATCAGGAAGCGATGAAACATGCCCTTAAAAGTGTATTTTTGGCAGATTTTTGGTAAACCACAGATTTTATTTAAGAGCCCGGGTTACCCTCGAAATTCTCATACATACGTAATACCAAAATCATTTCATCACTCTAAAAAATATTTTTTAGTATTTAAATATTTTGTAGTAAATTTACTATTTATTTATATATTTTTTAGTGTTTTACTTCATTTTTTAGTGTTTAAATATTTAGTAGTAAATTTAGTAAAAAAACTTTATACACAAAAAATTTTTTTTAGTGTTTAAACATTTTGAAGTTAATTTTTGTTCAGGAACCTAGGTAATTACTATTTTAAGCTGAAAAATAACTCAAACATGTTAAACACTTTCGTATGACAAAATGATTTTGGTATTACGTATGTATGAGAATTTCGAGGGTAACCCGGGCTCTTAAATAGTTACTTCGTAAGTATAACTGAGTTTTTTCCGCAATCTGGCCGCGAAAAATGTTATTGCGAGCATGTAAAACCATTACCCCTATGTTCCTCATAGAAGTGGAATTTATAGAGTAGTCATAGGGAGGAACACACATGTGCGAAACCCAAGTTCATAAAAATTATACAACATGAAGATTATAATATGACTCATGACTAAAATTATTCGTTTTGATGCATAAAAGCTTTTGTCAAACAGTAGATTAGTCTGGAAAACCAAGAAACCAAAAAATTACATTAGGATAAAGGAGAATTTACAAAAGCAAATCTTTTGGAGGGCACAGCGCTCGTCCTGCCTACGACACCTCCGTAAATGAATTTTGAGAACGGGCCCCATTATGGACGGCGACATAAGGCGCTGTCCTTGTTGAATAATTCAGTGGCGTGGGATATTATGCATTGTTTGATTGCTCTATATGTGTTTTAAAGCGCCATTATAAACTCACCGGCACGGAAACTTGGCCAAGTACAAAAGATGTGATAACTGTCTTTTTTTTGCACTTAGCTCTACAAATTTTGATTAATTAAGATCTGAGTCTATCCAGTTAACGTTCCTGATCACTTTTTCTCACAGTTAAAGGTTTTTTAAATTGATAATGAAGTTTATGCAAAAAAACACGTTTACACAAAATTTAACACTTAAGTTTAAAACACTACGAATTTAAAATTGTTCGATTTTTTGTCGCTTTCTGTCCTTTTTAATAGCGCGTGTTACCTCCTCTAGCCCTTATAACCGCCTGCATTCGGTCTGGCATGCTTTGGATGACGTTCTTGATATCGACTTGTGATAAGTCGCGCCACGCTCTCAGTGCAGCATCTCGAAGCTGGTTAATGGTTTGTGGTGGGTTCGATGATGATTTTATTGCTCGTTTCAGCTTATCCCATATGTGTTCTATCGGATTTAAGTCCGGGCTGCGAGCTGGCCACTGCAATTTTTGAATACCAGCCTCTTGAAGGTACTCATTTACTATGCGTGCGACATGTGGACGGGCATTATCATGCATTAAAATGAATTGTTCATAACCAATGAACCCTCCAAAGGGCACAACATGTTCTTCGAGAATTTCCGCGACGTACCGAGTCGCATTTAAGGCGTTATTAACGATGACCAATTCCGTACGAGCATCAGAACTCACGCCACCCCATACCATTATAGAGCCTCCGCCAAAACTGACCGTCGGAGTGGTTGTTATCGCCAAATAACGTTCGCCTTTCCTTCTCCAGACACGTTGTCGACCATCAGGTGCATTTAAAGCGATCCTGCACTCGTCAGTAAACAAAACCTTTGCCCATTGCTCATAAGTCCAGTTAGCGTGTTCGCGGGCAAAGTGAAGTCGAGCTACTCTGTGCTGAGGGTGAAGCTGTGGACCACGGGCTGGTCTTCTTGCCCTCAAATTAACTTCCTCCATACGTCTTCTCACCGTACGCTCGCTAACATTCACACCTCTGGAGATTTGAAGGCGCTGACGGATCTCGACTGCGGTCAGGAAGCGATTTCTTGAAATCTCTAACACAATAAAGCGGTCATCACGAGCTGATGTGCATCGTACACCACCACTACCTGGTCTTCGGGTGTAGCGGCCAGTCTCTTGATATCGTTTTAGTGCATATTGCATCGAGGAACGCGGCACGTTTAGGATAGTAGCCACTTCACGATGAGTCATCCCCTGTTCCACTAAAGCTACTGCCTGCGCTACCTGACTTGGTGATAAAGGCATTTTTATGAATCCTAAGGGGTTCTTAGGTGTTTATTAACCACAATAACAACAAAAATCTTTGTCAAATTAAAATTCAAAATGTTCAGAGCACAATTCAAAACTGCGACTTCGCCGGATAAATGACACGATTTAACTAAACTTTAAAACACAGACCAATATGCACTTCAAATTAGTGAATTACCCTCTTGAGATTAACGTGACCATTTTTTCTACCCACCTACACGATAAGATCCACGTTAGAACCGCTTAAAAAAGTGTTATTGCATATTATGAGTTTGGCCAAGATTCCGTGCCGCTAAGTGTATATGCGACAAAATCTAAATCTTGAGTTTTCCCAAAATAAAGTTAAGGTTACAAATTACATTTACATTATATTGTAATTTTTACTCTGCTTATCATTTTTGACTTTTCGTTAGAATATAAAAAATAACAACAATTTTATAAATCGCGAGGACATCTATACTTATTATAAAACAAAGTCGATTTTTTTCCCTCATGTCCCTTTGTTCCCTTTAATCTTTAAAACTACGCAACGGATTTTGATGATTCTTTCAGTGTTAGATAGTCCATTTATCGAGAAAGGTTATAGGCTATATTTTATCACGTTAAGACTAATAGGAGCGAAGAAATAGAGGAAAATGGGGAAAAAACGGGGAAAATTATTTGAAAGGGCTAACTTGAACGCGCTAATCTCAGGAACGACTGGTCCGATTTGAAAAATTCTTTCAGTGATATATAGCCCATTTATTGAGGAAGTCTATAGGCAATATTTTATCACGCTAAGACTAATAGGAGAATATGAAAAAAAAAAACGGGGAAAATTATTTGAAAGGGCTTATCTCGTAAACTACTGGAGCAATTGACGACCTCTGTGGCTCAATTGGTTGAGTGTGTGGCAGCTCAAGCCGGGGGTCGCGGGTTCGAATCCCGCCGACGGAACAAAAAATTTTTCAATGTTCCCGGGTCTGGATGTGTATTAAATATGTGTATGATATAATAAAAATATATGTATAGTATAAAAGTATTAAATATATTTCCGTTGTCTGGTACCTGTAACACAAGTCCTTCAGGTACTTAGCACGGGGCCAGACTGACGTGGTGTGAAGCGTCCATAGATATTATTAATAATATTATTAATTTTTATGTTATTTGGCACAGATAAGAAGTAGATCACGTGAAGGATCATAGGCTATCCATTTTAACCATTTTTTCAGTGGCTATATATTTTATACCCGTGCGACGCCGGGCGGGTCGCTAGTACAAGATATTTTCTAGCAGCTATTCCTACTCTTCTAAATCCACAACACAAAATTGCAACAAAACCGATTGCAAATTTTGTCTTGATGTTTTCGCGAACAAAAGACATAAACGCATTAAAAACATGTTCGTCGCAATTTGCATGTCAAAATCTCGAAAATGAAAGCTGCTCTTCAAACCAAAAAGTTTAAGTACATTGTGCTGTCTCCACTTTGGAGAAAGTTTATTGCCTTATGAGTTATGACTAATCGGTTAGCTGAATAGCTGACGGTATTAATTTTTTATGCAATAATTTTATATAAGTATTGCTTACTAAATGTGTGAGTTAAATTGTCATAACTTTTTTTTCAAAAGAAAAATCTGTTATATAGTCCAAACGGCGAATTAGACCAGGACCAATAATTTTGAAAACAAAAAAAATTACAGTAGGATGCAGTGGCGAGGGGTGAATATTTTGAGAAGGGAAGCCGGAGTAAAAAATCTACTTACCAATTTTGGTAATTTATAATTGAATGACATGCTTTTAATTTTCAAAACTAAGTTTGGAAAACAAAGTTTCCTTCGACAGCAAAATATAATCTGTCAGACAACAGTCTTTCTGAATTAATGCCATATTTTCCGAACTACACGATTACGTCGTACGACTCACAATTCACAAGTCACAATATAAATTAATTTAATTCACGACACTCTTCTAAGTTCTAACGCTAAAACAAAATTTAAATTCGACAAAACAAAACAAACGACATGTTGTTTACAAACACACTATCCGCCATATTAATATGTCAATCTAAAAACCAGCAAAATAAAAATGTATTACGCGCCTGTCATATTTAGTACCGCTAAAGGCATTCTTAATAAAGTCGTATTACAAAAAATCCTACCAAAATAAAATGTATTACGCGCCAGCAAAAGTATAATGTCGCTACATTCATTCTTAAATTCGAATCATAACAATTTTACTTCATGACTCATCTATCTCGCTTGCACTTGTGCGTTGCTAATTAACCTTTCTCCGTAATAACTCGTCGGGCATCGAGTTATTTCCAAGTATATATCGCGCGTGCTAGAACGAGACAGAACATGACGACCAGTTCACAGGAATGAAAAGGACAGATGCTTACTATGAACTGTCGTTGTATGGAGAAATAAGCCGCTAATCCTGCGGCTTATTTGATTCTCTGCGCCCGCACATTCCATTGCCTTTTAAAATTTGTAGGCGATAGTTATTAATTCAAACTATGTATTTCAAGTGAGAGTAAAATTTATTGCATATAACATTGTGAATTCAAAGTTTTTTAAGTAGGTATGTAAAATATTTATTAGATAAATATGTCGTTGGCCCATATATTCGATTTTTCTAAGCCCTAAGGGAAGCCGATGGGAATCGGGTTATATGGACGCTTCGCCACTGGTAGGATGAAACCCATTACAAAAGGAAGAGAATAGGTATTATAAAAATTAAGGGAAAAATAATTTACGGGCGATCTGAGTTGGGGAAAAGTGTGGGGGGAGGTTTTAAGGGGGAAAATCGGTTTATCTCGATTTCTGGCAAAACTAATATTCCTATGAAGAAAAGTCAAATGGCAAAGTTGTAGGTAAGAAAAAGATCTAAAACTTTTGTATCTACACTTTTTTTCCATAACCTCAAAATTTATGTGAAAATTAAAAAAAAACATGTTTTTGGTTTTTTATTTATATCTTTTACAAAAATTATTTTTTTTTTCGCAAAATTATATAATTGTGGTGATAACTTACATTTTCAAGTCCCAAATACGCTGTCATTTATTTGATTAGAAATATTTATTTTTTCATCTTATTTTGAATTTAAATCGAAAAAATACCCTAATTATCAATCGAAAATTCGACCGTCAAAATATCAGGTTTTTAAAAAAAAATGTAATGCTCTTTATTCGTTAAAATCTCTATTTTCCGATGATGTAAAAAAAAAATACATTACACGATAGTAAATCTTCTCAGAAAATGCAAAGAAGCATTTGGTCGGAAAGCTACACAATAGTAACGTTAAACCCTTATCGGGAGAGCATCGCCCGCGATTCCGGAGTTGCCATGAGAAAGTTCAATAACATGTAATCAATTATTACTATTAGTAAATATAATAGCAAAAGGCGTCAGCACTTGTAAATAATTGTAAGTAATTTATCTTACAGGGTGTTAATATTTGATAGTACTTATATTATATTATTAGTACCCAGTGACGGATTAAGACTACTTGATGCCCTAAGCAATCAATGCCTGTGGGTTCCCTATATTCTGTATGTCAACTAAAATCGGTATTTAAACCTTTACCGCCCAAAAAATTAGTTTTTTTTCCTAGAAACTTTTTTTGTGTGATTTTTGGTGACGTAAGAGAGTGATGCTCTAGGCAACTGCTTACTTTGATTAAGGGTTAATCCGTCACTGGTAGTACCTATACTAGAATATTATAATATGCACATTGATGTGTCTAATCACTAATGAGTAATTAACATTATGCTTGCTTAAATTTTGACATCAGCAGATAGGTATAGAATAGTTTCCATATTACGTTATTAACGCGGAAATTTATTTCTCGCGGTTTTTCTAAATAAGATAAAACTATCTTACATTCTTTCTTGAGACTCAAAGTATTTAAAGGTTCATTACAGACAGACGAAAAATAGACAGAAACATAGATAAACCGACATACTTTGCAAAACGAGCGTAATTTGTGAGTTGTGAGTAGCAGAATTTCGGCTGGCAGATATTCTGCTGTATTCAGTTTCAAACAAAAGTCCTGTTTGATTCACACGAGCGTAATTTTGTGGGTCATGATTTGTATGAAAAAATATTTACACGACCGAAATTCTGCGACTCACAACTCACAAATTACGCTCGTTTAGCTTCACCCTAAGTCTGTACTTCCATCCTCAATTGGAGCAGTGCAAGCTCCTCGTTCAAGTGTCCATTACTGCATTCCTCAATTAGCTACGACTTACGAGGCACGAGCGCGGACGCGACGCACTATGGAAAATGGTAGAACTAGAGCATATCATAAATGGTTTTTAAAAATATCACAATTTGAATGAAATATTTATTGCATTCGATACTCTAATAACCAAATAATCCTAATCAGACATTTTTTTGTACTAAAACTGCATAAATTTTTTTTTTCATAGGTTGAAGTAAGTTGAAGTAGCGGATGGCTCATTCAAATGTTTGCATACACATAATTCAAATGAATATTGTGAAAAAAGTATTTAGCACATGCATGCGGTTTTATACATTTTTAAAAAGGATATTTTATGTTCTTATTAATGAGATATTAACTTTTTTTAATATGCTTTTTATTTTTGAGTAAGTACTTAAAAATTGACATACCCTATTTTTCACTTTCTTTTTTTTTCGTCGAAGGTTTTCATATTTACCCACGGCTCCCCACGCGCAACTTTATGTGTTATTTGATAGCCTTACTATTCATAAATGAAAAATTAAAAAAATCTGCTGCGGAAGTTTGCGGTCCTGGAAGTTATGGGAAAAAAATGTGATAGAGGTCGGAGTAGATAATTCGGTATCTTTTGCGGTTACTGCTGACATACTTTACAAAAACAATATTAACCACAATATTTTGATAGCAATAGCTTATTATCTATTTTGCACTCGTCCTGCGTGAGTAAATATGCATAACATTGACATTAGTACGTATTTAATATCTGAAAAACCAGTATATAAGGGGAAGCAAATATCTTCAAATTGCACACTTCAGCGTGTATTTCATATTAAGTGACACTTATTTAAATTGGTTATTTCCATTAAAATGTCAACTTTCAACTGTACTAAGGGTGATTTCATCATTCCCTATATCGAGCGTGGCAGAACCTTGGAATCGTTGTCCATAGTTCTACAGCAAACATTAAATGTTTCTGAAAACAACT
Source organism: Lysandra bellargus (assembly GCA_905333045.1). NCBI lineage: Eukaryota > Metazoa > Arthropoda > Insecta > Lepidoptera > Lycaenidae > Lysandra > Lysandra bellargus. The sequence continues at coordinate 3,854,223 of HG995321.1, forward strand.
TGTGTTTTGTAATTGGTGACATTCAAAGACATATTCTGCCTTCTTTCAATAAGCGCTGGGCTAAAGCATCACGGAAAAAGGACCAATTTATTCTGAATAATACAAGCTGGCTGGAGTCAGGATATTCAGTACAGTTTCCGGAGTCTGAAGCACATTCACTGCCATCAACTTCTGGTGAACAAGGAAGACCGTGCATTGCTTATGGAGACTCCTCAGAATCAACAAAGAAAAGGAAAAACACTTTTACTAGAATTTATGAATTTATAAATTTACTAGAATTTATAAATGTATGCCTTAGAAACTGCGCGAATTTATGTTAGTAATTATGATTGGTACTACATGCCATCCTCCGTGCACAAATTACTTATACACGGAGAAAACGTGATCCAACATTTTTCTGTTCTTCCTGTTAGGCAACTGTCGGAAGATGCACAAGAGTCGCGCAATAAAGACTACAGAAATATGCGCCTGCACCATGCCAGAAAATGTTCCCGTATAGCTACAAATGAAGACGTATTTAAAACGCTTCTATATACTTCAGATCCATTCATTTCAAGTTTAAGAAAACCTTATGTGAGAAATGCGAAGGATCTTGATGAAGAGGCACTAAGTCTTTTGAAGGTGGTACCTGAAGGTGATCCTACATTTACACCGGAAGTAATTTTAGTTAGGAATAGCGAGGATAATAACAATTAGATATAACATTATCAGTAACTAAAACCTAGTTTTAAAAAACCAATAATATTATAAGATTTGACTAATTTGAGATCAATTAGTTTGGTGTGAGGTATAAATAGGTACTTTACGATTTTAAAATTTTATGTATTTTATTATGCTTGTGTGATAAGTAATTATTTAAGTTTTCTTAATTTTACTCATATTAGTACTTATTTATAAAAAATAAACATATAACTACTCGTAATATTACTTTTTTTTCTCTTTTCTTTTTTTTTACCTAAAATAAATATGTATACATTGAAAAAAATTACAAAAATTGATTATTTTTAAAATCTTTGTATATCACTGTATACATGTGCCAAATCTCAATACAATACGATGAAAAACCTTGAAGTTACAGATTTTTGATCCGATACGGACCCAAATTTTCCACTGTGCGACGGCCCGATACAAACCTGTATGCCTCCGAGAATAGCTCCACTATCAACACACAGAATATAAATGTTTATGGACTCTTATAGATAAATAGTAATTTGATTATGATCTTCCTCATTGTATTGATAATGGAGTCATGTAATTTCTGGCTGTTATTGTTTTGTTACCATGTTGTAGCCATGTTGTTTTAAAACGTTGTTGTTGTTTTATACGTGGGAGAGCCATGCTTCGGCACGAATGAGTCGGCTCGACCGGAGAAATACCACGTTCTCACAGAAAACCGGCGTGAAACAGCGCTTGCGCTGTGTTTCGCCGAGTGAGTGAGTTTACCGGAGGCCCAATCCCCTACCCTATTCCCTTCCCTACCCTCCCCTATTCCCTTCCCATCCCTACCCTCCCCTATTACCCTATTCCCTCTTAAAAGGCCGGCAACGCACCTGCAGCTCTTTTGATGCTGCGAGTGTCGATGGGCGACGGAAGTTGCTTTCCATCACGTGACCCGTTTACTCGTTTGCCCCCTTATTTCATAAAAAAAAATTTGCAGGGATTTAGGAACAATTTAATACACTGCTAATGAAAAAACAAGAAGGTAATTTTTAACTATTTTTCATAACCAAACCTCAAACTAGTTCACTCGAAAATTCTTAATTGACTTTCTCAAAAATAATTTCATTGTTATTAAACTTCACTTAAAAATGATTTATGCGGACTTATTTGGAAACATAATAAAATTTCTTTTGTTTTAAAAGCGCTATTTTCCTTCTCGGTTCCGAATTAGTACCTCCGGGCTCCGGCGCCTGGACAAAAAACCAACACTTCGCCAAATCAAAATTCTAATGGACGCACCCACTACAATACTTTTTCAGACATGGATAGCTATCATAAACATAATATAATGATAGATGTCATAAATAAATCTCAAGTTGATTGACTCTAATCTCAATATAGATCACACAATATAAGGCAGTCTGCTAAATAGGCTATTGATATGTTGTGACAAGATGACATTGATGTTAGTTCCTGGATATAAGAGTAACGTAGGAGTGAAATAATATATTGAGCGTGATGTCAATTCGCGAAAGGAATGAACAGATGGTAAATCATTCTTATAAGGGAAGAGAATCCAATAAGCCAACAATAATGTGACTACCTAGTCACATATATGATGTAAAGGAGAAAAACATGTTTGTTACTTCTTTACGCAAAAATTACTGAACAGGGTTTTGATGGTTTTGATCAAAATTCGTATAGTAGTATTTTAGGCTCGGGACGAACATCATAGACTCATTTTAACTGTTTCCGTGGATTACAGTGATAACTAGACTGCTCGTGGTGTGGGTGGAATCGCGGTTAAAACTGTATTATAAAGCTATGAATCTTCTTACTTAAATCTTTAAGAGGGTATTTGAAACAAAAAGCAGCAAGCTTTAAATAACTCTTGTATTTTTGTGGATTCAATTGTCAATTATTCAGAGTATTATTTCATTCAATATTTATAGACTGCGACGCGACGCCACGCGACGCCACGGTTAATTGACGATCGATTGCCGAATCGAGTACAATTTGTTATTTATAAAAATAACAAATTATATATATCTCAAATAATCTCAAAGTTTTTTTTTTTACTTAGCTTAGCCTTTCGAGGGCCTATTTACCTAATAAACTATAATAGTTACACACATTAAACTAGTTCAAGCAAATGATAATAAAGGGCGTAAAAATATTGAAAATATATTAACTGTTGAGATAGGACCTCAGTAGAGTATTTAGAATGAGTGCAGTGATTTTTTTTTAAAACAAAATGTACAATACAATAAGCTGATAAAAGCGTTTAGCAAATTAATTCTTATCTCTATTATCATAAAGACGTATCTCGCGATAACTTAAACGGGGTCGCTGGGTGTAAATCATACTCGATACTTGCACATTGCGACACGACTCGACCCTTAAAAGTTGCACTGTACAAAATTACACGTTGTGACATACAATGCGTGTGCGCAGTGCATGAAGCGCAATATTGAAGTGTGTTACACACATGAATATCGGGGATGGGAATGTCTGACATTTCGCGGAATTGTAGGTTAGGGCTTTTTGCATAGGTGCGGCAATTTTAGATTTTCCTGTGATTATAATCATTACTTATTAAATTCTTGTGTAAATAATAGGCCGCAATCAGATGATCATTTCATTTATTCAAGAGTGTGACGAAATGATTCAAATTGTGTCAAAATTTCATTAAATTAAAGTAGAGTGATCTTTAAATGTCTCATATTGCGGCAGTAACAGACCTGTCTTCTATAGAAGGTATATTTTGTGGAATTTCCTCAGATAACGAATCCTTATCTCAGAGTCACGATGCACTGTTTTATCAAGGTGTGTAAAAGCTTGTACACCATCATGGTTCATGATAAAAGTTAAAACCTGGGCCTGAACACTTGTGACCTAAATAGCTTCAGTGTGTATTGATCGTGTTAACTGTAGGTAATGTAGGACATGTGATGACACACGTCCCTCGGCGATTAGATCGCTGTACAACACTGCCCCACTCCGCACTTGTATCACAATATATGAACATTCATCAGAACACCAACTCTCGTAATTAAGACTTTCAAATTACTGACTTATTATAAACTAGTTGGCGCCCGAAACTCCGATGTGCCAAAATTTGGTAATCGCGCGGAAAACGAACATTTTTCCGAGATGAAAAATCCAGTGTCCTTTCCCAGGACTCAAAGTATCTCCATACCCAGCTAAATCAGTTTGGGCGTGAAGAGGTAACAGACAGACAGACAGATAGATAAACAGAAACACTTTTGCATTTATTATATTAAAGTATGGTTGGTCGTCTTGATACATTATCTTGAAAAGATCTTTGAGTTTTGAGTTTTCTATTAGAGCACGTTCGAAATACTTGACGACTATAACACCATAAGGGTTGGACCTCATCTGGCAGCACGGAATCCTAATAGCCTCGAGGATTCCGCCGCGTGATATCGCATTATGCTTTCTGTCTCAGTCTAGCAAATGGCAGTTCTAAGCGACAGAAAGAGAAAGGGCGACGGAAAAAGGCGATTCCGTGCTGCCAGATGAGGTCCAACCCTTAACTCTGGTATTATCAAGACTGCATTGAAGCCTCATCGAAACGGTAATATTGTAAGATTATTTAGCAGAATCGACATTCGACTCGTTCAATTGCGAGAATCACCGCATTCGGTAATTAGCTCATCGTTATGTTAATGATCATTATTGTCATAACAGCTGAGGTCGCGTCGTCATTATTTTCAGAAAAAGTAATCATCTCACATCTGTTTAAATTTAATGACTCTTTACAATAATAATTGTTACTGTTTGCTACTGTATTGTGTACCAATTTGAAAAATTTAGTAATAATTGTTATCGACGACCGACTTTATGACGACCCACCGTCGACCGAGTATGTATGTATTATTATGTAAGTTACGCATACTTGCATATATTTTAGTCCTAAGTTACGTTTTCTTCTAAATGGGATAGGAATTAAAGGGGCCAACGGAATGCTTGATGGTGGACGATTGAAGATGGATTCGATCGATTGGAGCTATGTTATTTGTAAAAATAATTATTGTAGAAAAAGTTGCATAAAAAGGGGATAATTGAGTTCGGTAAAACTTTACGTCACAGACGAATTAAAACAAGTACGGTTCCATTGACTGGATGTAGATTGTAGTGTAGTAACGGTCGTATCGGTCGAGGTCAAGGTTCACAGCCACAGAGACACCCGTCTCGTTCCAGCATTCGGGAAGACCGCGGGTGCGAAGAACACGACGTTACGTAAGCCGTTGAGCGAGAGAGAATTTGTTAAAAATGCCGTTAGTGAATCATCGCAATTCGCGATTCGCAAATCGGAATAATATGGGGTTTGCAAAAAGTTTAAATATCGCTGGTGTTTGCGTATTTTTAACCGACTTCAAAAAAAGGAGGTTATCAATTCGACGCGTATGTATAATGTATGTAATATTTTCAGAACTGCCCAGTTTTTGTATATGTTAACCTATAACAGCTTCTGAACAAATATGCCAAATTTCAGAAATGTATGTATGTTTTTATGTTTGTGCACGCATATCTCCGGAACTACAAGTCCGATCTAAATGATTATTTTTTTATTGTACTAGGTATTGCTCAACTTAGGGAATACTTCAAGTTTCATCAAAATCTGTTCAGTAGTTTTTGAGATAGGGAATTTTAATTCTCAATTACGTACAATTTTGAAGTCGGTTTTTTTATCTTTTTAAAATACAGTTATTTATCCTCGAAATTATGACTAGTTTTAACGAAATACATGCATTTACTGTTTTGCTGCTTTGGAGCAATACTAAAATATGTTCGGTGTTAATTAGTTTGAAAGAAATACAGAATATTATAGTTAAGTCAAAGTTAAGTATTACAATTATTATCATATTTGTATCACAAAGTACATCATCTAGTTTTTTAATAGATTTTACACTTTACAGCCATGAAATCGACAGTGGACTGTGATGTGATCCCATTTTTACCATTTAAATACCCGCGGAACCCTAAAAAAGGGTAAAAAGAAAACAGGTTGATATTAAAATAAGTTTGTTGTTTTGATGTTGTGACATTAAAATTTAAAAACACCAAAATATAGGGGTAAAATTTTTAAATTTTAGAATTTAGGTTATAATTAAGACCGTATAGACTATAGATAGTAGTGACGTACAGCGTACGGCGTACCTAGTAACCTTGTGAAACGTTTATTCCCTTTATTATAATAATTATTTATGGTATCATGTATTTTATTTTACATATTATACGGCACAAATGAGGAAAGTTGTGTTCAAGGAAAAGTCATAGGTAAGTACAGCACGAATCAGTTTAGTTACTTAAGTAACTGGTAATTAAACTAAAAAATAATTGAGTTTCAATATTTAATTAGGCTCTCCATTTTTTGTTGGGTAACTACTAACTAGCCATCCCTTCCGTTAAAGCTTTATGGTATCCAAATTGCAATGAACAACTATATGAATCTAAACAAGCACATTATGATTTGGGATATCGAATATTTCAGGTTAAAAATACTACATTAGACTACATTTGAAGTTGCTTATTTAAGGTAGGGCAGTAAGTTATTTCAAAATTCGCAAGTGGTCGAGGACTGACCAAAACAATAAGTAGCGGATGTGCTCAACAATAACATCGGAATAAATGTTGACGCACTTTGCTCGTGATTTCTGTAATTGTTGTCGCTCGTTGAACAACACTTTTGCAATGGTAGCATTTGGCCAACGAACATTTGGATAACTGTGCATTAACATCAGCTGGTATAGTGCAGTTGCCAGTTAGGCTATGTAAATAGCGGTAGTTTTGCAACGATTACAGTAATTTTGCGCAGCGTCTGCCGATGCTACTTTACTTCTCTTAATATTATTATTTAATATTTTAAGGCTAAATTAAGAAAGGATGTGCCCCTAATAGTATGGTGAAAACTTAAAATGCAGGTTGCTTGATTAGGGTAAAAAATAAAGCTTTAATTAAGGGTTAAAGTAGTTCAATAGTTAACCTACCTGCATTGTCGCCTGCATTTGCAGCAGTCGGGATCCTCCAGTTTTCTCCATCTCGATGTAATCACACCGTTTATCCTACTATCACTCAATGGAAGACAAATCTTTAATATTTTATTATTTTATAAAGTGCCCATGTAAAGAAATCAAAATTACGATCGATTTAACATTTTTCTGCGCACACTGACAACGTTGACAATTTTATTTTTTTATGTTTCGTAAGGGACGTCCGCTTGAGTTGAAAAAGTTGAGCCGTGCTAAAGTTTGGACCGAGCCGTACCGATTAAACAAGTGAGCGACCGCGGTCGTCAGGCGCTGCGGCGTGTATCATGGACTGCCGCGAGCACCGACAGATGGCGTGGTGGGGCAGCATTACTTAGCCCTGACTAAGCTCAAACCTAAATGGCTCACTCCATATTAGTAGTTAGTGCTTAACTATAAAGCTTAAAGTGGTGGAGGAGTGTACAGGTAATAAAGGCTTCGTTTTCTTTTTGTATGCGTGAAGGAATGCTGCAGAGAAAATTAGTGGAGAAGGTCCTACCGTCCTATGCATTTTTCTATTCACTACTTGCAACTTTAAAAGCTGTGACAAAAAAAAAATAGGAAGTGGGAGGCAAAGAATGATAAGATCACTGACTTAATACTTCAGTCGGAATTTCCAGGAATTGCTATTGTATTTTATTGTTGTCGCGATCACCGGTGCTCGCGCGGGGCCTGAAGGAATAATATAAGTACTGATATAAGATAATATTCAGATAAATAATATTACTTCAGTCGGAATTTCCAGGAATTGCTATTGTATTTTATTGTTGTCGCGATCACCGGTGCTCGCGCGGGGCCTGAAGGAATACTATCGAAACCACTGTCACCACTGAGTGGTGAGCTTCGCTTGGTAGGTTAAGAGTGGTGACCACTCTTAACCTACCAAGCGAAACTATATTTTTAAAAGCTAAACAAAAAATAATCTCTTACTTTTTCTCCCTTATCAATAAAACAACATGTATCCTGCAAAGGACTTTATTTAAAAAAGTTACATACAAACATTCATTTTATTTAAGTGAACATGTCTATTTTCTGTACGCATACATATTACGTACGTACACACGACGACAACCTAACTACGCACACCTACGCATACTTATACTAATATTGTTATACATTCACACATATTAGATTATAATTTTTCGTGAGGCAGTTTTGAATAAAATTCCATCAATATCCAAAGTCCAAACATTCGTATTAAAGGGGTTAATTAATATTTTTAATATTGGTACACTGGATATAATATTGGTATACTGGATTAAATTCCAAGGAAACTTTCAATTAATTTTAAATAAGCTCTCATTATTAAAATAAAATTGTTAATGAAACTAAAATGAAAAAAAAAACGATTAAAATTATTGATTAGGCAACACAGAACGTGCTATACTTAATACAAAAAAAGTGTAAGAAAGTTTTGTCAGATTGTAATACTATCTAGTAACTAGATCTACAGATAGTAGTAGCATGGTGAAAGTAACTACCGATTAGGTAATACGTTAATAATGTAAGGACTAAGGAGTTCATAATTATTTTAAAAGTTGTGTGATGTGTGCTTTAAAATTCTACTATATTATTATTTCAGTATAATTATAAAAATATTAATATGTTCATTTAATATATCTATACAAATTTTTATTACAAATTAAAACAGAACAGCGCATACAACATTTGGCAAAGGTTTTAAAAATAATTTGCAACTTGCAAGATGGTATTACAAAAATATTTTTGCCATATTGACGAAACCAGCGTCAAACAATTTTACATTCTGGCCATTTCATTTGCAATTTGTAAACATATTGCAAAAATAATTTTAAAAAATACAAATGTAGCTATAAAACACGAAAGGAATAGATATCTATTTAAAATAATTCATGTTTATTTTTTGGCATAAGCTAGGTAATTTTGCATTCGACATTTTTTTGGAACAGGTACACAAATAAACATGTACTTATTGTGATTTGTGTGAATAAAAATACTTACTTAAATCGTATAATATTTTGCCGTATGCCGTATAAACATTTACGATGAAGACAAGTTCCAACAGCTACTTTATCTATTTTTAAAATATCAAAAAATATTATGTTTTAGGAAATCCGGGATTTGACTCAAATCCCTATCAATTTTAATGTCGTGTGCAAAACTTTCTATGTGCCTAAGAGAGTTGACAGAGGTTTGATGGATACGTTAACGTTATAGCGTAACATTTTTTGTTACAACCAAGATTGTCGTTAATTTTGCACTTTCAGGTGCCGACATTACAGTATTTGGCATACATCACATACACACTACGACATGTACGTCTTTATTAATAATCGACATCACTTGGAGTCTGCGCAGACGAAGGACTTTTGTCCTCTGACTTTATAGATTTTGATGAAATGCTATCAACAATAATTATTGTAGGTACGGGATACAAGATTTAATTTTCATAATACAACCCATATTGTAATTAAATGCATTTTAGTACTTGTATAATTTGCACATTACTACATCGCGTCATTACAAGTTTAAATCAGTAGTTTCTCTTATTTTGATACCCTATACTTAGGACAGCCTAAAAGGACTAAAAGTACTGCCGCACTCAGAGTCGAATATTAACTGTAATAGTTAATTAATGAAAACTTTGACATGAGTCCCATACATTATTTCTGTCAAACTTTTCATTAAATGGAAGTTTAATTAACCCATCAAGCCCCGTACAAGCACTGGTGATCGCGACAACAATAGAATACTATAGCAATTCTTGGAATCCCCGATCGAAGGATTAATCTATACTAATATTATAAAGCGGAAGAGTTTGTTAGTTTGTTTGTTTGAACGCGCTAATCTCAGGAACTACTAGTCCGCTTTGAAAAATTCTTTCAGTGTTAGATGGCCTATTTATCGAAAAAGGCTATAGCCTATATTTTATGACGCTAAGACTAATAGGAGCGAAGAAATAGAGGAAAATGTGGAAAAAACAGGGAAAATTATATGAAATGCTTATTTAGTAATAGTTTGAACGCGCTAATCTCAGGAACTACTGGTCTGATTTGAAAAATTCTTTCAATGTTAGATAGTCCATTTATCGAGAAAGGCTATAAGTTATATTTTATCACGCTAAGACTAATAGGAACGAAGAAATAGAGGAAATTGTGGACAAAACGGGGGAAATTATTTGATAGGGCTTACCTCACGAATTACTGGAGCAATTTTTATGTAATTTGGCACACATTAAGAATAGACCACGTGAAAGGACATAGGTTTCTTTTCTTGCGGAAAAATGTACGGTTTCCGTGACATTCATAAATTACGCGGGCGAAGCCGCGCGGAACATCTAGTTAAATTATAACTAAATGTCTCTGTGTGCAGCCGTTACTTATTAGTTAACATCTGCTAAAAATCACTCGTTTGCGCAGCCTTTATACTCACTAATATCATTGAAACGTTAATGCGACTGCGTGGATCCACAAAGACACATTCTACCACATCTACAGTTAGCATATTCAAGATTGGAATCTAGACTTTTTCGATTCTTACAGAAAGCTTTTAAAAGCTCGATAAATTCAATGTCACCCGTGATCTGTGTGTGATCTATAAAGTAATTTAATTATTACAGGTTATTTAGGAAATTAAAGTAAAGATTACTACTAATTAGAGCAACGACTAGTTAACTAAAATTAAACACAAAGAACTAGATTTAGTGTTTGTGAAAGATTCCATCTTGAAAATGCAACTTCGCAGGCAAGGGTGTTCACATCCTCTAGGACATTACACAACACAATAAGGTATAACGTTAGGCAGTCTTTGGGTAGGTCGGAAGAATTACAGCATCTATATAATAATATCAATTTAATTAACTAACGCCTCACTGAAACATTGAATTGCCCTTAAGCCCCATTGGAACTGTCACCTCATAGTTTACTTTAAAGATCGTGTGAGGAAAAGTGAATTGATAAGGCCTGCAGCAATTTTTCGGGAAAAAATTAGTTATTAAAGTTTTATTTTCTTTAAATTTGGATACGCGATAGCTTGTGAAGACAAGCTCTAGAAAAGAATGGGCCTCGGCAATCGTTACATTGCTTGACGAACATTTTGACTACTTAATCGTAGAATGCTGAATGATCATAGCTGGGGCACGCAACCCAACGTAACCAGTGGGCGAGGGAGTTACTCTACCGACCAGTAGGTACTATATGCTAGTGGCTACTAACATCCAACTTACACCTAGTTATAATGGCGTTACGACGTTATTGGTGTTACTGGGGACAAAGCGATGGCTCCTCTTACGACTAATTTATACAACAAAATATATTTCATTTTCCATTTTGTGCGAACATTATTGTGTAGATTACGAGAATCCCATATCAGCAGTACGTTTACCCTGCATTTGTGACGTAAAAATTTCAAAAAGTTAAATACTTACACGTATTTGAAAAATTTAAAACAATAAAAAGGATTTTATTACGAAAACTTATAAAAATATAAAACGGGTATATTACAATATTGTAAAATTTAATACACTTTATATATATTTAAAATTTCAATATATATATGCGTCGCTACGTTTGTATTGTACAATATGAGAACGCAAGGATTCAGGAATGAGTTCGGATGGTTGGCTATGTGCTTAGGAGTTCTATGTCTAATTTTTTGAATATTATAGGCCGTATAGTATACGAGATTCTATTTTTGTCTACTCACAATTTTCTAGAACACAGTTACGACTATAGAGCATGCACCTATCGAATAAACCGAATACTTTGAGAACCAGAGTCCTCGTTCTTACATCTTTAAATATAAAATTCATAAGACGCTCATATCAATATTCAATTTGGCACATTATCTTCACTTGCGTTTATCGTGACCAGCACAAGAGCAAACCTTTGAGCAACTTTTACATTTACACGGGCAAACAAATTGTGACAATTCACATAAAACATCTTTCTTCTGTATCAGTGGCGAAAGAATTTTTTTCTATGCCCGTTATAGGACTCTCCGTTCTGGCACCACTACATTAGAAATATATTATCTCCTTTCTAATTATTATAATTCATCTTCACCACGTAGATATTTAATAGACTCTGAACGTGTTTAAAAAAAGTTGTTTCGAAATGAAAATAATATTATCACTTATTAGAAACTGTTTTAATAACCTATCTGAGAAATTAACATTTCATGCATACATAATCCTTTGTTCTGTCCTTTTCGTATGCCCTGCCCTCTTTGTTGTACAGGGTAGTTATATTTTACACCAGGTAATCTTACCAAGTCATCAGATAGGCTACTAAAACCGCCCTAACTCTCTTTACATCATGAAGTCCCCGCAGTCGACCCCGACGTCCCAGTCGTCCGTGGTAGTAGCACTGTCGTCGTACTCGGTGGGGCCGAGCTCATACGCGGAAAGCTCGTATGGCGTGACGCCGTCCAGCATGTAGCACGCCTGGTACACGTTGGTGTGGTGGATGATGGGCATCGCGTGCAGCGTGAAGTCGCCACCCTCGTGCGACCACACGAGGCCTGAAATGAAGTTAGCCGCACTTTCAGAATATGCCTGCTATTGCTTCTTTAATAAATGCTTTAATTATTATTGACTAGCAACTTATAAAGTAACTTTTAATACAATACTTGGTATGTTACAGCACCAACTGCATAAACAAGAACTACCTACGTGAAACTACTGAGCTTGTGTCGAATTTGAAACACGTTTCTGCAATTTGTCACGTGAACTATGCTGCAGCCGCTAGTAAGCAACAGTATCTACAGTATTATTTTTTAATTCCTTTATTATTCAAAGCATTACAATAAACAAAAAAACATGACAGTAGTTTCCCACACAAAAACCTAAAAGGTTTATCGGTTTGGGAGAGACGTTCTGTTTACATACTATTCTTAAACTACTTTAGTATATTATTTTTATAACTACTCTTACATTACATAACATTCATCAAGGTTACTTTATTATTAAAGGGGCTCTTATTTTATTTGTGTGTCTCTTATCAACTTAATTTTAAGTATAAACTATTTTATGGCCCATCATATATTGACTTTGCGGCCTTTCTGCGTTGATCAATGATGGACCGACACAAGAAATTAAGAACATGACTGATGGCATATTCGTCTATGATTTCCCATGATAGACATCAATTGTAAAATGGGCATGGTAATTGCTATAGAGATCAGAAATCTTATAATGGTGGCAATGGTTACATAATATCTATCATGGCTCTACGTAAAGGCCTTTACTGCGCGTAGTTACGAGTACATTGTCAACTTCTACACAACAACAGATGATCAAAGCATTAGCAACTTTCGCTGAAATCCATAGGTATTATAACATTATAAATGCGAAAATGTGTATGTCTGTCCATCTGTATGTTACCTCTTCACGCCCAAACCAGTAACCACTAACCACTGAACCAATTTTGCTGAAATTTGGTATGGAGCTACTTTGTGTCCTGATAAAGGACATAGAATACTTTTTAATTTTTATCTCGGAAAAATGTACGGTTCCCACGCGATAAACTGATTTTGGCGCAAGGAGTTGCAGACATCAATTAGAGGAATCATAATAATATGCAATAGCATAACTTACGTCCGCTCCACACGCCGTTGGGTAGAGTGACCCAGCCCCAGCCCTGTCCCCAGGCCAGCTCGTGCACGAGTTTCCCCGCGAGGGGCACCTGCCGCTTGATGACCGCCACCAGCCCGCGCCCCTCCAGCGCCGCCACCGTGTTGCGGCTCCGACCGTACGACTTGGGCGACAATGGCGCTGAAATGTTACAGTTTGAAGGGTCGTTTAAAGGTGAACGCAGATTTGGGCCGCACCGCACGCACCGCAGTCGCCACATTCGAATTCTTTATGAAGTTATAAGCAAGCTCGCATACCTACCCGCGCCGCAGTCTTCGCAAATTCATATAAAGAATTCGAATGCGGCGACTGCGGTGCGTGCGGTGCGTTCACCTTTAGGGTTTTGTACTATCTGGGGGCACGGCAGTGCCCCCGCTAAGACGAGCCAAGGGAAGCGCAAGGGCACTACGCGCTGTCTACCTTTTCTCGAAGTGTTGTGTCGTATTTTGAACCCCTATTTTATTCTCAACAAATTATTTTTTAGCGCCCCCCCCCCCGCTCCATTTTTTCAAATCTACTTACAGTATTATGGTTTGAAAAATACATGGTTTGCATGGGTCCAACTTTAAGTGAATTCGTATGAATAATTAATAAGTGGGTTCACTTACGTCTTACACAATTATAATTCATACGAATGTGGAGTGAGTGGAGTCCCAGACTTTTTAAAATAAATACAAAATGCTAAATTAGTCGTTTTTAAATCATATTATTACTACCGACTTATTCGCATTCCCGAATTTTCTCTAACCTCGGTATCCCGGGAATTTTAATTAACAAATAATAATATAAGAAGTCGCCTCCAAAACTTGCTAGTGAAAGACTAAAAATAATGTGAGGAAATACATGCATTTCATTTAAAATGATCCAGATGAAATTAGATTACAAATCACCCCCCAAATACCTACACAACGCCATTTTTTTCTGGGTCCCAAACCGCTCCCGGCTGTAGACCTTCAGCGCCCACAAGGGGGCGTTATCGCCCACTTTGGTAAAGGCTGCCTTAGAATAATAGAACCGGTTTATAGATTTCATATTTTTTAGCCACGACGTATAAATAATTTAAATGTAACTTATATCAACGCGTCGAGAAATAATTTAAAACAGCATGAGCGATTGGTTCAATAATTGAAAATGATCGATAATATAAGATAAATTGATGTCATGTTTTTAATCAGTTTACAGCTTGGCTTATATTTTTAAGCGGATGAGTGAATTAATTAAATTGTCCCGTTTTCAAATGATAGGGATTGTTCAGTAATAAATTAGGGTAGATTAGGATGGATTAGGTGTATTGAGTGGCAGCTTAAGGTAGTATATTGCCATTCGCTACCTAATACTTTGCTTTATGATACATTTTCCACGTTACCTCCGCGAATAAATTGCCGTGTAAAAATATTTCCAACGTTACTTAAAAGATAAAAGCCAATTTTACGGGAAAATTGTGAAAAATTATGAAGATAATACACAATTAGTGTGTATCAGATGAATGAGACGGCCCCGGCGGGAGACATAAATCGACTGTAATTTGTTTTAATGACAGAAAAAGGTTATTATATTTTGCACGTATATTTTGCACGTATATTTTGCAAATAACTTATGCTTCCTACGTATAATAATAATAATAATAATATCTATGGACGCTTCACACCATGTCAGTCTGGCCCCGTGGTAAGTACCTGAAGGACTTGTGTTACGGGTACCAGATGTTTAAGATTTTTATTAAGTATATGATACACGTATTTAATACACATCCATTACCCAGGAACTTTGAAAACTTTTTGTTCCGTCGGCGGGATTCGAACCCGCGACCCCCGGCATGAGCACTCAACAGCCCACCAACTGAGCCACAGAGGTCGTCAAACGTATTCAAATTAAAAATACACCTGGTACTCGGGAACTGCCGCGGTAAGCTATAGTATAGCATTTTTATCAACTTGCAATTATAATTCTCATACTAGTGCAGTCGCCAGAGGTTTTAACCTCCGAAAATTGTAATAGTGAATGGATTTTTGTTTTTGAGGTGTCATTTTCTTTTTTACACTATAACTTGCAAAGATTACCAAACATTTTTTTGTGCTTTTAATTTTTTAGTTACTTAATTAAAAATTAATATTTCACCATATAAAACCGGTCGAGAAAAAATAAATTTTCTTGTTCATGTTATTTAATGACTCTTATCCGATTGTTTACGTTGAAAATTAACCAAATACACAATTTTTAAAAAGAAAGTTTGCTTTGCTAAGCTAAATACAACTATAAGGTTTTTGCAAAGTTTTTAGAGATTAACGCTCGTCGTAACCAAGATAAAAGGGTTTGGGTGGACTTAAGGGTTGTAACGAAAAGTGTGTTAAACTTACTTGTTGTGCGTATTTCATTTTTAGAGAAATGATAACTTTTAAGTACTTAAAAACGTTTAAATATCTCCAAAAATGTGTAAAATAGACCGAAAACATTTTTCTATATTTGTTGGGAATTTATTTAAGTGAGAGCTAAAACATTAAATGCATCGACAAATGAAAGACTTTTGCTAGTCTTTGAAATATATTTAAACTTCCTACTTAAAGCCAGAAAAAAAATTGGGTGCTACAAATCTCACGTACATGCTAAAGACGCATGCTGCGACCTATGTTTGGAAAATGCTTACCTGAATACAAAAAATATCAGTTCTTAACCTAATTTGTATTTTTTTCCTTTAAGTATATTTTAGCAAATATAATTAATGAAAAGAAAATAAATAAAAAATAAATTTTATTCTGTAAAAACCTAACCAAAAGAAATGAAATACAGATTTTCTTCGAAATATCCGTGAAAAGTTTGTGCTACATTTTCAGAAAATTTAATAAAGTGAGAGCTAAAAAGTTATACACATTAAGAAATAGAAGGCTTTGTTAAGCCTAAAAAATAATTTTAAACTTCCTAATTAACACCAAAGAAAAATAGGAACGCCATTTACCTGGCGAGACACACAACAAGCACATTTGGAGGTATGCTCATCTACATACAAAAATATTAATTTTAAATCTAAATTATATATTTTTTCAACTTATTTTCTTTCTTTGGAATATAAGCAACGATACAAATAAAAAAAAAATATTTTATTATTTTGCTATATATTTAAAAGAAAGACATATGCAAATTTTCTTCAAAATTTTACAGTTTATGAGTTTACTTGAAGTGGAAGAGAATAATTTAAAAATCAAAAGCTCAACTTTTCCATAGGTAAACTTTATTATTAATGTTATCAGCTACACATTCCTTTTTTTAATCATCTGCCTGCTTTGTATAATAATTCATATTATAATTTTATTTTATAATATTTGTGGTTATGGATAATGATGGAGGATCGACTCACGGCGCCCCTCTTGCCTTTTCACGGCGCACCAGGGCGCCGCGGCGCACAGTTTGGGAACCCCTGGTTTACACTAAACGAATACGAAAGAATGTTCTTGTGCAGTTCTTGCTGTATGTTCTTTTGGTGTAAACCCACCTTTTTGCGATATGAGCTTGATTATGATTTCATGGTCAGAACACAGACTATCTGAGGGAACAATAGTCCAACACGAGCCGCGCGATGTGTATCATACACGTTATTATCGGAGGCATTGCATTTGCATATTAGAGCTCGGAGCCAAAGCGGGTGATAAGTGACTACGCTACTGACAACATCTATAACTATTGAGTACAAGTAGGTCAGTGTATTGTGACGGTAGTCGGTAGCTATAAAATATCATCTCATACTATGATGATAGATAGGTATATCAAACGTAATTCTTACGGGATAAAAACTATATTGGCTTTTCTCGGAGACTGTATTTCCATACATAATTTCGTAAAATCGATTCAGGTTTATTTACTGCATTTCAGAGTTGCAGGTGCCTTGCCGGCCTTTAAGGGGTAATAGGGGAGGGTAGGGAAGGAAATAGGGAAGGGTAGGGAAGGGTAGGGAAGGGTAGGGAAGGGTAGGGAAGGGAAAAGGATAGGGGATTGGGCCTCCGGTAAACTCACTCACTCGACGAAACACAGCGCAAGCGCTGTTTCACGCCGGTTTTCTGTAAGGCCGTGGTATTTGAGGAGGTGTGACAGATACATACTTTCCGATATTATGTATTCAGTTTATCATACTAATACTTACTAATACTTTAAATCTTTGAAAAAACCCGGCCAAGTGCGTGTCGGGCCACGCGCAATATAGGGTTCCGTAGTACCGCTAGTTTTTGACAATTTTTTTATAGAACTTACATTTATAGCGTGTTTTACACTAAGTACTAACAACATAATCTCAGTTACTTTCAAAGGAATTTGAACGAAAAGTTCCTTTACACTTCGCCGAATACATTTTTTTAGTTGATCGACTATTACTCAATAACTTATGAAGTCTTCTTAGCCGTGATAGTTTTCCTTTTAAATTCAGCATATTTCCTACTCCCGTGAATTTTTTCACATTTCCAGAACCAACCGTTTAGCTGGTAGAAGGGGGGGACACTGGACTCTAACGATTTTTTCCAATTTAAAACTTAATATTTCACAAACGGATCCTTAAATCGGAAAATGATCCATGAATACTCGCAATAATTTTAAAAAACCTATTCAACGACACCTCATAAGATGGGGTGGGCGTGAAAAAAAATATTCATACCCGCTTGATGTGTAGGGGAGGTGCCATAAAAAAAAAAAAATACGATTTCATGTACCGTTTTGTTGCTATCATTAATATGTGTATTCATGCCAAATTAAAGCTTTGTAGGTCCTATAGTCTCTGAGCAAAACCGCGGAAAGACAGACAGATAGACGGACGGACAGACCAAAACTATAAGGGTTCCTTGTTGACTAGTGGTTCCTGGTTCCTGGTTCCGTAGTCAACATTATAGTTTCGGTTTGTCCGTCCGTCTATCCGTCTGTCCGTCTGTCTGTCCGCGGTTTTGCTCAGAGACTATAGGACCTACAAAGCTGTAATTTGGCATGAATACACATATTAATAATGCCGACAAAATGGTACATAAAATATTAAAAAAATATTTTTTCATGGTACCTCCCCTACACATCAAGCGGGGTTGAAGTTTTTTTTTACGTCCACCCCATCGTGTGGGGTGTCATTGGATAGGTTTTTTAAAAATATTATGAGTATTGATAGATCATTTTCCGATTTAGGGATCCATTTGTGAAATATTAAGTTTTAAAGTGGAAAAAATCGTTAGAGTCTAGTGTCCCCCCCCCCTTCTACCAGCTAAGCGGTTGCTTCTGAAAATGTAAAAAATTCACGGGAGTAGGAAATATGCTGAATTTAAAAGGAAAACTATCAGGGCTAAAAAGACTTCGTAAGTTATTGAATAATAGTCGATCAACTAAAAAAATGTATTCGGCGAAGTATAAAGAAACTTTTCGTTCAAATTCCTTTGAAAGTAACTGAGATGATGTTGTTAGTAGTGTAAAACATGTTATAAATGTTCTATCAGAGAAGCTGATTCCTATGCAGATCGGGGACCTACGTAGTTTGGTTGCGTTACGTCAAACCCACCCGACAATTCACAGTTAACATTAAATTGACATATTCGACCAAATAACGTTGGTCTATCAACTGCATAGGAATCAATTTCCTCGATGGTATATTAATTGACCATACAAAAATTTTTAATAACTAGCGATACTACGGAGCCCTATATTGCGCGTGGCCCGACACGCACTTGGCCGGTTTTGTTGACTACGGAACCCTAAAAAGGCGAAAGTTTATGAGTTTGTAGGTGTGTTACTTCTTCCCGCTTAAACGGCTTGAGCGATTTCGAAGGACAAGGAGTTAGCCGATATCCTGGATTGACATATCTGGCTACATTTTACTTCGGAAAAATGTCTTATTCCTATGGGAAAATCAATGAAAATTAATCCACTAAAATCTATTAAGGTCTATTTAATACGCTTTTTTAGTTTTCACTAAAAACCGCAGGTAACACGGAACACCACGGGGCACAGCTACTACGGCACATGGAGTTGGAACTTTGGAAGTCATTTACTATATTTTGCTAGCACGACAGATTACCACTGAGTACTTCCGTACTTCCGAACAGCATGTTAGTATTTTCCTCTATTTTTTCGTTTCTATTAGTCTTAGCGTGATAAAATGAAGCCTATAGCCTTCCTCGATAAATGGACTATCTAATACTGAAATAATTTTTCAAATCGGACTAGGAGTTCCTGAGATTAGCGCGTTCAAACAAACAAACAAACAAACTCTTCCGCTTTATAATATTAGTATAGATGTGCCCTAAAAATTCTCTAGGCACGAGATTAGTTATTTCATAAAAATGTTCTTTACTGTCTAAATAATAGTTGGTTTATTATTTAAGCCCTTTCAAATAATTTGCCCCCGTTTTTTCCACATTTTCCTATATTTCTTCGTTCCTATTAGTCTTAGCGTGATAAAATATAGCCTATAGCCTTCCTCGATAAATGGACTATCTAACACTGAAAGAATTTTTCAAATCGGACCAGTAGTTCCTGAGATTAGCGCGTTCAAACAAACAAACAAACAAACTCTTCCGCTTTATAATATTAGTATAGATGTGCCCTAAAAATTCTCTAGGCACGAGATTAGTTATTTCATAAAAATGTTCTTTACTGTCTAAATAATAGTTGGTTTATTATTTATTTAAATCATTTTCATAAATAAAATAATGTATTTTATTATAATACAAAACGGGTTTTAAATATTATTAAACAATTCTGAATTTATATCTAGTAGAGATCAACTACGATAATATGGCGCGCCCCTCCAAAATTCAAAACGTTTGAAGTGCGTTGTCAAAACGTTTGAAGTGTGTTGTCTTGCGCGGTAGGCTAGTTATGATTAGTTGACCAACAAATCTTGGTAATGGAGTGACATTAAGTGAAATATTACGTGTACTGTGATTGGTTGAATACTTACTACATGCAAACTCTTTCATAAGGATGTGACTACACACATTGAAACAGTCATTTGGAGGGGCGCGCCAAGTTATCGTAGTTGATGTCTAGGTATATTTATATTGTACTAGAGATCGCCCAATGGTCGAAATTCGACCTTACCTGCAACGACATTAGGACTACTATATAACTATATTTTGTAAAAAAAATTGAATGCACCATAGTTTTTTTCAATTCTTTAACTTGTTGTCAACAGACTTCAACCATAAATAAAAGAGTATAATTCGTATGTATAGGCTTGTCACTCAAAAATCTGTCATCTTTCCTAGATAGGTAACACGGAACACCACGGGGCACAGCTACTACGGCACATGGAGTTGGAACTTTGGAAGTCATTTACTATATTTTGCTACCACGACAGATTACCACTGAGTACTCCCGTACTTCCGTACAGCATGTTAGTAATATGCGCTAAATAAGCACGTAAGCTAATTAAAAATCTGAATAACGTACAATTTATCGTAAAGATCCTTATAGATTTATTCTCAAGGTCTAACATATACTTTATTTACATAAGTTACGCAGATTATGTGAGATTTATCGCCAGCTCTAAACGGAAGTGCTCATAAATAATGCTAGCGATATATCAATTTCGTGGAGTTGACTATTTTTATGTCGACGCTTTAGTTAGGTTAAAGGCTTACTTGAGTGGTGATTTCACAAGCGAGTATATACTTACGCCTGTTCATTAACCTTTAACGTCACGGGCGGGGTCTACGGCCTACGCAGACCCCACGCGCTATTTTTTGACGGTATTTTTGAAGTGAAAACTTCTTTAGCGGCGTTGAGCACTTTTGTGGCCTGTGGGCTGTGGGATGGGTAAAAACTGTGAAACTCGCGTCAGATTCTCGTGCTGATCGAAAAACCTTGGAAAAACCGTAAGACGGTTGGAGAGTAGTGTTTTGTGTCGAACTCGAACTCGTACTCGATTTGAAATTTGATCGAAACTTGATCAAAACTTGATAGAAACTTGATCGAAACTTGTTCGAAACTTGATCGAAACTTGATCGAAACTTGATCGAAACTTGATCGAAACTTGATCGAAACTTGATCGAAACTTGATCGAAACCGTGATCGAAACTTGATCGAAACAACATGATCGATTTTCATAAAAAATGGGTTAAAAATTTTATCGATTTTCATAAAAAATGGGTAACAAAAATGCACAACGTTAATAATCAAGTTTTCACTTCTGCCGGCACTCCCGGAGTGCAACCCGTCTTTTTTTTTAAGTTGGCAAGTTAAGGTCTTTTTAGTGAGTGAAAAGTCGTCGCTCTTCTGCTAAGGGAAGTTACATTTTTGCTTATGTGGGGATACCTGCAGATCCCATCCGCGATTTAACGTGTAGGTAAACTTTTTTCAATTTGGTTATTTGTGTATGTGCTTGTTTTTTAGAATTGGCTATACATATATAAATGGAAAAATGAGTCGCCGACTAACAGAAAATCAAATTGCATAAATCATATACAATTTTAATGACTCTGAAAGCGAAGTAACACGCCTAAGAGAACATTTTGGAAGAGATAGGTAGCTAGACCTAGTGCCCCAAAAACGGAGCGAAGATGCTATTTTTATACCAGAACCAATAATTATACCAATAATTACTGTCCATAAGCCTTGCTATAAAACTAATTGCAAGCCACATTGAGTACAATTTATTTATTACTTACCTTGCCTACTCAAAAAAATATTTTAGTTTAGCGTAGTACGTTTCAAGGACTGTAATTTTTTCATTTTTCTTTTAATTACTTATTTTTAGCTCTTAATTTATTAGAAAAAAATAATAAGTTAGTCAGAAGTAGACTTTTTTACTAAACACTAGCTGTTGCCCGCGACTTCGTCCGCGTGGACTTCAGTTTATAGTTGTTCCCGTACATCGATTGAATAGTTTACGCGCAAATCATAAAGGTAAATTTTGTGGGAACCATACATTTTTCCGCGACAAAATATATCCTATGTTCTTTCCCGGGACTCAAAGTATCTCTATACCAAATTTCAGCAAAATAGATTGAATAGCTTAGGCGAAAATCATAAAAGTTTATTGTGCGGGAACCGTATATTTTTTGGGACAAAATATATTCTATGTCCTTTTAAGGGATTCAAAGTATATAATACATCTATACCAAATTTCAGCAGAATCGTTCCAGCTGTTTACGCGTGATGTCGTAACCAAGGGAAATATGGATTCATTTTTATTATTTTTAGAGGTTCCGCGCGACTTTTACCGCGCGAAAATTAGATATTTCACAAAAAAATTAGTCCACAAAAAATAGCCTGATCCTTCACGTGTTCTACTTCCTATCTGACCCAAATAAGAGAAGAGTTGCTCAGATAGTAGTTCGTAAGATAAGCTCTTTCAAATAATTTCCCCCGTATTTTTCACATTTTTCTCTATTTCTTCGCTCCTATTAGTCTTAGAGTGATAAAATATAGCATATAGCCGTTTTCAATAAATGGCCTATCTAACACTAAAATAATTTTTCAAATCGGACCAGCAGTTCCTGAGATTAGCGCGTTCAAATAAGCCCTTAAATTAATTTCCTCTGTTTTTTCCACATTTTCCTCTATTTCTTCGCTCCTGTTAGTCTTAGCGTAATAAGATATAGCCTTTCTCAATAAATGGCCTATCTAACACTTAAAGAACTTTTCAAATCGAACTAGTAGTTCCTGAGATTAGTGCGTTCAAATAATTTCCCCCGTTTTTTTCCCATTTTCCTCTATTTCTTCGTTTCTATTAGTCTTACCGTTATAAAGTGAAGCCTATAGCCTTCCTCGATAAATGGACTATCTAATACTGAAAGAATTTTTCAAATCGGACTAGGAGTTCCTGAGATTAGCGCGTTTAAGTAAGCCCTTTCAAATAATTTGCCCCCGTTTTTTCATAATTTTCCTATATTTCTTCGCTCCTATTAGTCTTAGCGTGATAAAATATAGCCTATAGCCTTCCTCGATAAATGGACTATTTAACACTGAAAGAATTTTTCAAATCGGACCAGTAGTTCCTGAGATTCGCGCGTTCAAACAAACAAACAAACAAACAAACTCTTCCGCTTTATAATATTAGTATAGATGTGCCCTAAAAATTCTCTAGGCACGAGATTAGTTATTTCATAAAAATGTTCTTTACAGTCTAAATAATAGTTGGTTTATTATTTATTTAAATCATTTTCATAAATAAAATAATGTATTTTATTATAATACAAAACGGGTTTTAAATATTATTAAACAATTCTGAATTTATATCTAGTAGAGATCAACTACGATAATATGGCGCGCCCCTCCAAAATTCAAAACTTTTGAAGTGCGTTGTCAAAACGTTTGAAGTGTGTTGTCTTGCGCGGTAGGCTAGTTATGATTAGTTGACCAACAAATCTTGGTAATGAGTGACATTAAGTGAAATATTACGTGTACTGTGATTGGTTGAATACTTACTACATGCAAACTCTTTCATAAGGATGTGACTACACACATTGAAACAGTCATTTGGAGGGGCGCGCCAAGTTATCGCAGTTGATGTCTAGGTACATTTATATTGTACTAGAGATCGCCCAATGGTCGAAATTCGACCTTACCTGCAACGACATTAGGACTATTAAATAACTATATTTTTTAAAAAATTTGACTGCACCCATTGACTGCACCATAGTTTTTTCAATTCTTCAACTTGTTGTCAACAGACTTCAACCATAAATAAAAGAGTATAATTCGTATGTATAGGCTTGTCACTTAAAAATCTGTCATCTTTCCTAGATAGTAGTGTTGTACCTAGTAACGTTTTATTTGTTAAAAATATATAATATGATAAAAGCATAATTTTAAAATAATATTGGTTCGATGCACTCCTTCTCCGTATAAACTATAACTGTGCGAAATTTCATGCACCTACGTTTCCCCATTTTTCGTAAAAAGGGTTACAAAGTTTTTCTCTCACGTATTATTATATAGATTTTAGCCCCCTCGCGTGACGAAACATTACCCAAAACAGCGCGTGTAACGTGCTAACCTAACCCAACATCTTGCACAGGCTTACTTGAGACTTAATAAGCCTTTAAGGGAGGCAAAAAGCAGATTTTAACGCTCTATTGTACTATAAACTCGTTAGATAATTACGATTTTCACAGCGAACGGGGGGAGTTTATTAACCCTGTGTGCTTGGGAGTGGGGGTATATAATTCCCAGTGTATATAGATACTTAGTTAGGATGCTCTTAGGCGACACGGCTTTTGCATTACACCTAGCTCGTGACCCGAGTCCCGACACCATCTGGGAGCGTTTGGGTCGGCTTTTTGGACCGTCAAACTTTTATTTGCCTGTTCGAGTCCGTTTTTAATGTTTTAAATTTTTAATTACTCCTTTTCTCGGTCGAGACCGTTTTTATTTCAAATTTTTTTTAGAAATTGAGTGAGAATGGGTACGTAAATTTACGAAGGGTAGAGTTTCGCCCTACGTTTTTTTAAAATTGAATCACTCCGTTGAATGAATAAAATTAGTCCATCAAATAAACCTCCATTTGTAATCATAATAAAACTATGAATAAAAAAAAAACAAAGCCTTTGAATTAGATCGTATCCCCGACGGAAGAACGTTCCATCACAAGTTGGCGCGCGGCCGGGCTGTCGGGGCGGGGCGGGCGTTGGTTTAGTTTTAATTTGTTTCTAATCCGTTTTGCCCCGGAGTCTGTACATGTAGGAGCTTTTAGAATAACAACTTTACACTTTCTCGATATTATGTACCTAGTACGTATGCACAGAACTTAGATCTATTATAATATTACTAGCTGTCCCGGCAAACGTTGTGTTGCCATATAAAGTATTTCGTCCATATTATTTTATTGAAGTGACTAAATAAGTTTGGCACCATGGCAATGTCCATCGCTATCCCGTCGCACAATGGACGCCTTCAGTCTCGAGTTGTAACAATTTACTACTATTTATTCAACAAATGAAGTATCAATATAAAAAGTAGCCAGTAGCCGATTCTCAGACCTACTGAATATGTATATAAAATTTGGTAAAAATCAGTAAAGCCGTTTCGGAGGAGAACGGTAACCAACATTGTGACACGAGAATTTTATATATGAGATGATACTATGATAAGGAGTTGTTTCGGCTGACTATGCGCATAAATATTATGTGTGATGACTTTATGCGGATTTTGGAAACGTAATGTTCATTAGTAAAGTTACAAAAATTAAAGCAAACCATAAATAAGTCATCATGCATTATCTAATTGCGCTTCAAGTTAATGAAACTGTGATGAAACTCACGAAAATGTTAATAGGTTATTCAGCAAGGTGGTAAATCCGACGACTAATAAAATATATATCTCGACGATAAATTTTATAGCCTGGAAGGTGATTTCTTATGTAACGATGTCGAGTGAATTACCTAATGAAGATAGAAGATACGGTAATACTAATAATAATGGCAAGTTGTAACGGAAGTGGTAAAAATGTTTAGCTAAATTATGTTTTATTTCATTTGATAATTTCGACAGCTAAATCAGATAAAATGTGAGGGTATAAACATCGTGCGATGATATTGTTATAATTATATTATTAGCTCTTGATACACAACAAACAGAAAACGTGTTACTGTATTACTTAAGTTATAAGTAGTCTAAGTACTAGCGTGCAAGATATGATCAAAATAACGAGGCACAGAGCTTAATACTTTCTTTGATAATAGTTTATATTGTGCAATTATGTATATCTATTAATTAATAACCTAAACTAACCTAACTATAAGTTTATGTTGGTGAAAATATCCGTACATAGTATACGACTGACGATATGCCTTTTCCCTTAAAGAAGTCAACCGAAAGGACCATATTGTTTGAATTATCTTTAACAGAATACTCACGTCGTACTTTAACAAGTGGCCGCTGGAAGGCAGTTCTAAGGTACGGCCTCTTGATCACCAGCTCAATGTGGGGGGGTGGCGGGAGCTGAAACCGAAGATCATCACATCATCAACTTTCCATCTACTTGAACCATCAGAGAAATTGCTCAGGTAGACGGCGGACTTATATCATTTAGTCTGGCTATGTCAATTCAATGTTAATTTTGCTATGAGGCTGGGTACAGAATATGGGCGAAGCCAAACGAGCGTAATTTGTGAGAACTTGCCAGTCGCAGGATTTCGGTTCGGCAGAATTCTGCTGCAATCAGTTTCATACTAAAAGTCCTGTTTGATTCACACGAGCGTAATTTTGTGAGTCCTGATTTGTATGAAAATATATTTACGCGGCAGAAATTCTGCGACTCACAACTCACAAATTACGCTCGTTTGGCTTCACCTTTAATCATGTATGTCTGTCTGCCATCCGCCTATGAACAGTGCTTGTTTCAGTACCAGCACCCTGGGCGAGATTTTTTCGGGTGCTGGTAGGGCTAATAGGGTGCTGAAGTAAAAGGGCAGCCCTTTCTATTTGCCATCAGCGCCTCTTTTTATCCGGCGCCCTGGGCGGTCGCCTAACGCCGCTACTGCTTATGAATCAATTTCTATGGTCGTAATTTTCCTGATATCCATGTTGACCCAATTTAGGCCCGTATTTTTGGTCAGTAGTTAAGATGCATCTCGGTCTCAAGACACGGTTCAGGCTCTGTGATTAGTTAGCTGTCAAAATTTGGACCAATCACAGAGCCGAACCGCGTCTTGAGACCGGGTCGCATCTTAAGTAAGTACTGACCAAAAATACGGGCCTGACTATTAATACATATAAGTGGTCACGAGCGCGTATGTCCTTTGCACGTGCAGACAGCTTTTGCTATCATGGTGGCATTCATGATCACCACCATAGACCAACATAAAGAGGGACGGTTTCATTTAAATTGAAAATGAAAATCTTATATTAAGATCCTCTTTTTTAATTACAGTTTACAGTACATTAATACTACTTTAATACTATGTACTATAATAATATGATTGTGTTACTTTCGGAAAGCCATGATTTCAGTCAAGTTTGAAAGCCAAAGAAGTATTGGCGTGGGGCCAAGACTTTCAGCTCATCTGAAGTTCTGCAATTGAAAAGTGGCAGCACTGCAGTCTTTTAATTATTTTACGGCTTTAGATATTATTAATTGATCATATTAACATTTGACGCAACGAAATCTTGGCATATTCTCATACCACACAAACAACAAAGTATTTTATTGAGTGCAGTTTTTAAGTAATATACATAATATTAATTATTTATGTTAGTCTTTAAGGTTTTAATAAAATGGGCCTACGATGCCCGATATAAATAAATAATTTTAATAAATTAAATTGACGTAACTTACCGTTTTAGATATAGCCAACATCCACTCCCTTAGCAAGCATAGAAGAAGATAATAATTAATATAAGTAGATTATGTGGAACAAGGTAGTGACAAATGGTAATGTTAACAGTTTGATATAGTTGTGATGCAGACATGTATGTGTCAACAAAATTAAACTTTTAGAACGTCGAGTCTGCATGAGGCCTACCACCGGTTCGGGAACTAACTTTTAATTTCCTTGATCGTACTAGATTCTTTCAATAGGAATCGAGAACGTTTTTAACCAATCAATACGCTGTATTTATACCCTCGAAAGAAAAATTGAGGACGCAACTGACGGCGACGTTCGAATCATTCGTTTTTCCTTATTTATTGCATCCAGAGAGCTTCCAAACCGCCTCATTCATCAGCGGCTTTAAAATTATTCCAGAGCGCTCCTGAGCCTTCCATATTGCAAAAATGTTCGCTACTATATAATATTATACAGAGTGTGACCCGTTTGCTCGTTTGCCCCCTTATTTAATAATAATAATAATAAACAAAACTCAGTGATAATACTTGGGGGTGTGACTGGGTTCCCTATACACAGTTCACTGTGAAAGTAGCAGCGCTCAAAGAGTACTTTTTTACATTTGTATGGAAAATTTCATCACGCTCGGGCGCTTATCTATACAAATCACAAAAAAAAATCTCTTTCAGCGTTGCTACTTTGACAATGAACCGTGTATAGGGATTAGGGAACCCATTCAATAATTTTAAAGCCGCGTATTGTTCAAGTTATATACCTAGTTGTTTGATGTTACCTTTTAAAGATTTTTACGCAGTGCTTAAAATTTAATTATTCGAGGGCCGTCGCCACCTTTGTGATATGGGTCTTTTCCGAAATGACAAACGAAGACAGGCAAATATTGCATATTTAGTTATTTGCTGTGTAAATATTTTTGTTCGTAAGGTGTTCCAAGTTACTTCAATTGAAGACACGCTATAATTATAATTCGACAACCTCTGTGGCTCAGTGGGTGGGCTGTTGGTAGCTCAAGCCGGGGGTCGCGGGTTCTAATCCCGCCGACGGAACGAAAATGTTTTCAAAGTTCCTGGGTCATGGATGTGTGTTAGATATGTGTATTATATAATAAAAATCTTAAATATATGTATAATATAAAAGTATTAAATATATTTCCGTTGTCTGGTATCCGTAACACAAGTCCTTCAGGTAAGTACCTTTAGGACCCCGGGTCCAGACTGACGTGGTGTGAAGCGTCCGTATACATTTTTTTTAAAAATAGTGTCTCCATGGACGCTCATTATTACTTTCCAGAAGTCGTCGTGATGGGAGTATCATGGCTCTAGTAACCACGGCAGCTGGCATGTAGTCGACAATCAAAACGTCGAAAAAGTGAACCGCGACCTCGAGTGTGTCGCGGACTGGAAAAACAGGACTGTTCCTGTGTTTAAAACTAAACTATTTGATTCTTACGGTAAAAATACTCTTAAGATTTAAAAGCTCTTAGATTTAAGGACCCTTAACGTTAAAGCTGAATAGCATACCAACTTTACGCTCGCTTGGCTGAGAAAATGTTCACTCATGCTCGGCTAAAGTATGTACATATTATATAAAGCTATAATGGATTATTCTACAGTACACTATTCCTATTAGCACTCGTAGACCGACGCTAAAATATGGTGTTTCTTAATAAATTATAATGATAATGTTTTCTAAGATATTACATAATTATAAGGTAGGTACCAAAGTGAATGAAATAATATCAAGTATACATTTCCATATATTTTTCTCGTTTACAATAAAAGTGCGTGCTTGTACTTTCGATCACCTTCTCAAATAGACGACATGTTGGAATGGCAATCACAAATTAGTCCAAAGTATTTACAGAGAGTGTTGTCTCGGTGGCCGTGGTCAAAGTTGTCGGTAATAACGAGCGTAACTTCTCCGAACAATAGTGTCGTGTTCGCCCGGTCCCGTTACCCAATCATTGTAAATAATCTGGCAGTATCGTGTAACGCCTCGGTAGCTAAGGGCGAAATTTTAAGCCTATCGAAGGTTGCCATTTCATTACGGCGATTTGTCGACGTCAGTCTCCCGCTTGTTATTTGACGGTAATGGTGTAAGTAATCTTAAATTTAATAAACAGCCTAGGCCGTTTGTCCACCGCCACCGTCACCGGGACATCACCGAGAACGAGATGACGGTGCCGATTTAGGGTCAATTCAGACCGCAACGCGACGCGTAGCTGCCGTGAGCGGTGAGATGCATTTCTAAATTTGCATCTCACGGCGGGTACGCGTCGCGTTGCAGTCTGAATTAACCCTAAGCGATAGATACATTTACTATGGCTGTGTATTGACCACTGCACTCGGATGACGGGCGTGCGTTCATTCATTTATACCGATATTGTTCTAGCGACCCATGAAGCCGTTTGCAACCTGTAGCCATACAAAGACATTTTATAGGCCCAAAATAATCTCGTTCTCGGTGACGGTGACGGTCACGCTGACCGCTCGCTGACGGTCGGCGCCGACACCGAAACGTATAAAATATCAGCGCTGCAGACTGCTACGCGTTATTCAAAAACGCTTTCTACAATTTTATACATCTCGGGCCGTCGGCGCCGACAGTCAGCGTGGCTCTAAAATCAGCCTTAAATATCCCGCAAACGATCAAATTGTTTGTCAAATTTTACGTGTTTGTCAAACAGTTTGATAGTGTACAGCTTTGTTTGAAGCATTTGACAAACAAACTACGTGTTTGACCTGTTTGAAGAAAATTTGGATTTGCGTAGCGTTTGACAACGTGTTTGAACGTATCCTGCTGTATTTGTCAAACACGATCTCATGATCTCAAACCGATTCTAGCTAATTGTTTGACAAACTTGTCTGATGCACGTTTGATCGTCTGCGCTGCTGTTTGATGAAAACGTAAATTACATCAAACATGTTTGTCAAACAAATTTGATCGTTTGCGGGGTACTTTATAGTGTAGAAAATATTTTTCTAGGGCTAATATTGTTATATCTGCGTTGTAATAGATGCTACGCCGCCCTGCACTATATTTTAACGCAACACTGTACATAACTAAAGTCAATTTCCTAAGAATTTTCATTGCTATTTTACTTTATTTATTAAACTTTAATTAATTACTTTATCCTGATACTTGGATACTTATACTTAATTAATTTTTAATAGATATTTCCTAAAAGACACTAAAACTTGTCCCAGTGTAAAATTTACTTTTTTATGCGATAAAAATGATTATAAACGGGTGTAACAAAACTAAGTGATAATACTTTAGGGTGTGTACTATGTGTATCTTGTATAGAGTTCACTGTAGCTGGCAGCTGCGCTGAGAGAGTCAATTTTATTTTGTGACTAGATGTTCCGCGCGGCTTCGCCCGCGTAATTTAGAATTTTCAATAAAACCGTACATTTTCCGCAAAAAATAGCCTATATCCCGTGGTCTTTCATGTGTGCCAAATAAAATAAAAATTGCTGCAGTAGTTCTTAAGAAAATAAGCAATTTCAAATAATTTCCCCGTTTTTTCCACATTTTCCTCTATTTCTTCACTCCCATTAGTCTTAGCGTGATAAAATATAGCCTTTCTCGATAAATGAGCTATCTAACACTGTAAAAATTATTCAAATCTGAATAGTAGTTCCTGAGATTAGCGCGTTCAAACAAACAAATAAACAAACTAACTAACAAACTCTTTCGCTTTATAATATTAACTTATACATTATACAATAAAATATACTGTAACACATTTGTGAGAGAGAAATCTATTTAAAACATTATGCAATATACAATCATATCATACAATGATAATAATAATCTAAATTAACGTAAAACACAATTCAAAAAGAAAAATCTTTTAGCTTCAAGAGTGACTTTCAAGTAAGCGAAAAGGTGTTTCGCTATTTTTGGGACTGTTAGATTATATTATACAAACCACTTTGCTCAATTGAAATACATAGATGTAAGCCCGCTGTATTATAATACTTACTAAAAAACTAGATAAAATAGGTGCTTTATGAATCGTAATTGTCTTTTACGTCTTTGCTTTTTCTTTCTTTTCTGATATTCTACAGAGTGTTTAAATATGTGAAATGTTTTGGTTACTAAAAAGTAAAAACCCAATAAATATTGCATTACAATAGAATTAGCAAGTTTATTTTTAAATACTGTGACATAGTGTAGATATGAGCGTACTTCAGTTACTTATTATATTATAATATAAGCATCTCTCGTTCATCGTTGGTGTAAAATATATGATTATCAATAAAAGACGAGCAAGTCATAAATAAAATAAACATAAATACACAGTACCTATCTATCTCAGCAAATTCTTATTTTCATAAAAATAAGTATCCCCAGTAATCTCCTTTATTGTAGCAATAAAATATTAAATGTACGAATAAAAAGAGACTTGTGATAGAAAATTTTATGCGAGCGAGATAAAAAGTGGTGTCGGGCATGTCTGGTGCTCGTACAGGGTCTGTTCATAAATAAAACAACAAAGAAACATTCGAGAGCCCAAAGCTGAGACCGAATCGTCGGTAACTCGCTTGAAATGGAGCCAATACACATGGGCTCTCGCCTCGTAAATAACTTCCACGAAATAATAACTTGGAAATCTATAACACAAAATGTATCTTCTTCTGACTATTTGATCTCCTTTTCTAGTTCTAGTACTACTATAACTAATAAGGTTGCCATTGAGGCATATATCTGAGTACATTAATGAATATTATAACATTTAACGAGATCGTTGATGAGTGTTCTTTTACAAAATATTATACATTTTTAGTACAATTTCGTTTTCATTAATCATTAATTACTACCGGAATGCTCTACAGAGCTCTGTTCGTTAGTGGATAACGTATCTTTTGTTCGGGAGGATGATGTAGCAAAATTAATGATCTAGTTAAAAGTATCTTTTGCGAGCACCCGCAGTGCGAAAACATCGGATTTACAGACGCGATGCGTGTTTCCCGCAAACCGACATTTTACAAGCCTATTAAATATTAAACAAAACGCCGCCACGCTATAAATAATTCAATAGCTACACGCAGAAGGAACGGTGAGGTTTGTGTAAGTTTTATTCCGACTCCGGTTACATTTTCTTGATACGAATAACGAGGCATTTTTCTTTTCAGATGTTTCGAGTGAAGCTCTTCAAACCGAGAGTCCCGGTGAAGACGCCTCAATAATATTTCTTATTATACTTTAATGATATAATAAATATGACGATACGACAAAATAAACAATTCTCTCACTAATGGAAAGATCCACAATGTATCTTGTCTGTCAAGATATTTTTCAGCCGCATCAAACAAGAACAAAAATATACTGTAATTTTAAGATTTATAAACACAGGGTAGAATTTTTAGCGCCCGACATAAAAGAGACGTGTGTAAGAGTAGTAAGAGGTAAGAGCCGGTTGGACGCTTCTAGCAATTCGGTTAGTCTTTATTCTTTAAAGACCACCAGGTGCCGCTGTATGTAGCCAGGGAGGGTCTATCGTATCAAATTGCTGTCATATGTCACGATATAGCTGTCATGTGTCACGCTAATATGCTTATTTGACACGATAGACCCTAAAGCTACATAGCGGTATCTGGTGGCAAATAGAATATGAAACACCCTCATTAGCTACCTCATTTCCTCATCGGACTTCGCCAGCATCCAGATGACGTCGGAGGGCTTCTGGCGGGAGCCCAGCGCCATGAGCTGCGAGACGCGCGCCCCGCGCGGCAGCCGCGGCCGCCACGGCACCTGCACCGTCCACGTCGAGATCGCCAGCATCTCCGGACACTCCTTCACCAGGTGCTTCTGCGTCGCCATACACTTGCCAGATGCATCCTGAAAAAGGGCCGTGACGGTCAAAATACCAAGGGATTCTGGTATCGCAAGGGCTTAAATACGACAGTAATTGTACGTGTTTAAAAAAACGTAACGTTTGCCTTTTATTTATTGTTATGTCAGAGAACCTTAAATCTCTATATATAAAAATCAGCCAAGTGCGATTCGGACTCGCACACGAAGGGTTCCGTACCGTTATAGAGCAAAAATGGGCAAAAAATTGTGTTTTTAGGGTTCCGTACCTCAAAAGGAAAAAACGGAACCCTTATAGGATCACTTTGTTGTCCGTCTGTCCGTCCGTCCGTCTGTCAAGACCCTTTTTCTCAGGAACGCGTGGAGGTATGAAGCTGAAATTTATATCAATTACTCAGGTCTACTGTCCCTTGAAGCTGTGAAAAAATCAAACTTCTAAGCCAACGCAATCAAAAGATACAGCCGTTTATGTCGCAAATTTTCGACACTTGCAAGGGAATCAAAACCTACAGGGTGCTTCCCGTGAACTCAGAATCTTGAAATTTGGTACGAAGCAACGTCTTATAGCATAGATAAAGGAAAAATTACGAAAACCATAAATTTTTAGTTACATCACATAATATATTTTTTTTTAATAATTTTAAACTTACTACCCATTTCCTCATAAACGCGTAGAGGTATTAAATTGAAATTCATACCAAATACTCAGGTCTATAATACCTTTAAGCTGTAACAAAATCAAACTTCTATGTCAACGCAATCAAAAGAAACAGCAATTTAAGCTGCATATTTTGAAACTCGCAAGTACTCGCAAGGGAATCAAAACCTAAAGGGTACTTCCAGTCGACCTAGAATCTTGAAATTTGGCATGAAGCAACGTTTTATAGCACACATAAAGGAAAAATTCCGAAAACCTTAAATTTTTAGTTACATTACAAAATATATAAACGATAAAGAGATCTTTGTCTTAAATTTATGCTCCTCCATCTTTCCCCATTGTAATGTTATGAATTTCATTTTGCAATAAAAATACCATAGTTATGACTCGATTGTCGTAATGAACGAACTTTGTAAACCTTGCAGGTTTGTACGGAACCCTCGGTGCGCGAGTCCGACTCGCACTTGGCCGGTTTTTTTGTATGGGAGCCTCCCTTAAATTTATATTTTATTTAAATATTATTATTAATTATTAAAGTGCCTACTTGTTGTCATCATTGATACCGAGCAAAAAATGTTTGAAAAATCACGTTTGTTGTATGGGAGCCCCCCTTAAATATTTAATTTATTTCGTTTTTTTATATTTTTTGTTATAGCGGCAACAGAAATGCATAATCTGCAAAAATTTCAACTCTCTAGCTATTACCGTTCTTGAGTTACAGCCTGGAGACAGACGGACAGACAGACAGACAGACGGACAGACGGACAGACATCGAAGTCTCAGTAATAGGGTCCGGTTTTTACCCTTTGGGAACCCTAAAAATAAATCCATATTCGCGTGGTCACGACATTACACCTGAACGGTTGGACCGATTTCGCTGAAATTTGGCATAGAGATACTTTGAGCCCCGAAGACCAAAGTTGTCCCGAAAAAATGTACGGTTCCCACACAGTAAACTTTTATGATTTTCGCCTAAACTATTCAATCAATTTTGATGAATTTTGGTATAGACATACTTTGAGTCTCGGGAAAGGACAAGGGATACTTTTTGTCCCGGAAAATGTACGGTTCCCGCACAATAAACTTTTATGATTTTCGCCTAAACTATTCAATCTATTTTGACGAAATTTGGTATGGAGATACTTTGAGTCTCGGGAAAGGACAAGTGATACTTTTTGTCCGAAAAATGTACGTTTCCTGCACAATAAACTGGCATGGAGATACTAATTTTAATCTATTGTTTAATTAATTATACCAATTCGAATTAAATAAACATCGTTAAGACAGGACAACGTCTGTCGGATCAGCTGGTTAATAATAAAAACATGATCACGCGCCAACGCGAGGATTTTTCCAAGGAAGTCTGTATGACACCTTGTTTAAGTGTCCTTCGGAAATATCCTTTTGCTATTGACATGAAAAAATATAAATAACGACAACTTCCGAAAGTCATAAGAAAGTTGTGCCGTAAACAGAATCAATTTATTTACCAAACATAAAACCAAATCGACTACTCAAATCTTTTTATTTTAATCGTGATCGTGATGTAAAGCGAAACGTTTATATCGGATTAAACAAGCCAGCATATTGTACATGTGTTCCGAATTTAATCGGGCGAAATTAAATCCTTTTATTTAACCGACGATAAATCATAACAATGGAGGATACTTAAATTAAAATACTACGGCGTACATTCAAATATCTCGAAAACATTGCAATCAATTGACTAGTTTATCTCCTAATCTTTACATTTGCTTAGTAAAAGCCACTACCGAAGTAAATTGTCATGAAAATTATTTTATCCTGAAACATTAATTTAGTTAAAGTCATGACGAAACAATTCGGTGACGCACGTAAAACCTTCATTATCGCGGCGTCTTCCTGCGACGTACTAATTGGAAAACTTTCCGAAAACGCCGACGACACTAGCCGTTTGTAACCTAAATAAAGCCTACGTGCCTTGAGTTTAAAGATACAGTCGCCTCCTAATATCTGGGGGCACGGCAGTGCCCCAGCCAAGCTTTTTTGCAAAGGCACGGCCGTACCATATTTTTCTCGAAGCGGTTCGCGGCTATTTCACACCCCCTTTATCTTCGATGTTAACAAAGCTAGGGATTTCAAATTTTGGTCACTAGGAGCAAGTATCAAAATTAGCTTAACCTCCAAATTACATGAAATTTCGATAGTGTAATAGTTACGGATGGTCAAAGTTACTACATTTTGTCACTCACTGACATATAGATCATCAAAATTCTAAGGTACTTCTAGCAGACTTAGAACCTTGAAATTTGGTACCCAGATAGGTTTTTATTCACAATGAAAGGAAAAATTATGAAACCAGTCAAATGCGAGTCGGACTGGCGTACATAGGGTTCCGTACCGTAAATTTGTATGGGAGCCCCCCTTTAATAATAAGTTTATTTATTTTTTGTTATTAATTATTAAAGTTAACATAAAATTGAGGGTTTTCTGAAATTTTCAAAAACCTTAGTCTTACCATTATGGACATAGAGCAGAAATAGGGGAAAAAATCGTGATTGTTGTATGAGTATAACCTTTAATAATTTATTTTATTTTTATTTTATTTTAATATTATTATTTATTTTTATTAGACTATTAGCTTTTATCGTTATAGAAATACATAATTTGTGAAAATCGCAACCATCTAGCTATTGCGGTTCTCGAGATCCAGCCTAGTGACATACGGATGTACGACGGACAGACAGCGAAGACTTATTAATAATAGGGCCCCGTATTCATCCTTTGGGCAGGGAAACCTAAAAACTGAAATTGAAAAATAATAGTATAATACTTTAAGTATTAAATAAAATAAAATATTTTTATGTTTGTAACTTTGCAAGAACAGTATGAGTTTCGACTGCATATTTGTTTGACGTACAAAAGGCTTTAAGTTAGTTAGGAACTTAATGAAATGGTATTAATGGTATTATTATAAAAAATAATATTAACAACGTTAATAATGAAACAATAATTAAATTCGATTTAAATATTATAAATGTAATTACTAATCAGTACTGAGGTATACACTCATTACTTGCTCGATATAATATGGGAGTTTTAAGTTATCGCAAGAAATAAGGTGTGCTCCTTTCTGCGAAGAACGTCAAGACGCTTACAACAG
The DNA here is from genome assembly GCA_905333045.1 of Lysandra bellargus. Lineage (NCBI taxonomy): Eukaryota > Metazoa > Arthropoda > Insecta > Lepidoptera > Lycaenidae > Lysandra > Lysandra bellargus. Next base: position 3,891,409 of record HG995321.1, read on the forward strand.
TGCTGCTATGTATTCAACGGTAATGCTAAAAATGACCACCTTCAAGTATTAGCCTAAGAGTCAATTACACATTATGAACTCAGAACTCAGAAGTATTTACGTTACGTTGTCCACCTGTAGAACTAACGAAGCCTCAAAGAAAAAAATATAAAGGAGATAGGGAATGGGTGCTAAGCTAAGTACAGAAAAGTTATATAACGTGATCTGAAAAGAAAAGAAAAATAAACCTTCAAAAAAGAAATGAAATCCCACCAAAACATGAAATGTAAAAGGGGCCAAGCAAAATATTGCATAGCTATTCAATTCAATACTTCTGTCGTAAAAAGTTTTCAGATCACATTCAGGCCAAGCCTTCAACTTATTTTGTAATTTAATACTCAGTCGGAATTTCCAGGAATTGCTATTGTATTCTATTGTTGTCGCGATCACCGGTGCTCGCGCGGGGCCTGAAGGATTAAATCAACATTCAGTAAATGTATCAATAGATTTCTTTATTTTATAATTATTATAGTGGCTTGGCAATGAGCACAATAAAAAGAAATATAAAACTGCATATTGGGAGGAGTTCGTACTTACACAGACGGCAAGCGTAAAGTGTTTTAATATGTAACGACGCAAGTGGGTGATGGTACCCAATAAATCCAATTAGTAGCTGATTATTTCTCTAGTGAATTGAATAGCTATGCAATATTTTGCTTGGCCCCTTTTACATTTCATGTTTTGGTGGGATAGCTTTGACCTTCAACTTGGGAGAGATTAAGTCGTTTCTTAATCAGCGTGAAATTATGTTAAAGTACAGGAACTTACGGGTATCTGGAGATTCAGTAAACATGAGCTAAGAATACTTAGCTCGGGGCAATTTAACTTTGATGTGTTGCTTTAATGGGTCATATGATTTACGCACATCATAAACTGTTATGATTTTTCAACTTAGCTAACAATAATCTTGATCGCGATATAAAATGCTTTCGAGACGTAGATATAAAATAAATGTAAAATGCATTTTCTTGAAATAGTTCTCCAGAAAGCAGTATAAAGTAGTCTTTATTATTTGCAAAGTTTAACAACTTATTCTCTTAACCTACAAATTACATTTCAAGTTTTCTTTGTAACTCAACCCTTAATAAAAATCTACGGCGAAGATATCTTCAGATAACAGGATAAGCGTCTCCTACAAAGTGATTCTGTATAGATTGTTGATTGGTCTAAGTATCAGAAGGAGGTGTATAAATGATACAACACAGAAATTATACATAAGTACCTACATTAATTTTAGCAACTGACACTGGTGAAAAAAAAAACAAATTTAAGATATTCGCGTACTTAATATCTTGAATTTGTTTTGACTTCATAAAATTGATTGAGTACCTATCAGTTATTAGATACATGAAAGTTTTATTGATTGACGCTTTTATATATTGTTACGTGCTAGGGTTCGAGGATTCGGAGAGAAAGACCTGGTGACTCTCTTGAAGACTTTATTCACAAACACTAGGTCACACTAATCACTAAGTCCAAACACTAAGCACTATCACTGTCACTCACTATTGATCACTAATTGTTCTCACTTCGAAGTCGCCTTGATGATCGCTTGTATCAAACTGAACTGACTGCCGGCTTGTTTACCTTTTATATGGCCCGCCATGCTTTCTGGTACATTCCATTCTGGATTGTTTACGTAAACACGCAATCACATAAACAACGGTCGGACTTTTCTAGAAAGTACGCGCAACTGTCGCGCGCAGGTAAACAACTGCCCGTATCCGTAACAATATTTTAATCGTCCCCCAGTAGTTTTTATTATTCGTAGTCCCCCAAAAACAAAAATATAAATTAGACTAGATGACGCCCGCGACTCCGTTGCGCCAAAATTCGTTTATCGCGCGGGAACCGTACATTTTTCCGGGATAAAAAGTATCCTATGTCCTTTCCCGGGACTCCAAGTATCTCCATACCAAATTTCAGCAAAATCGGTTCAGCGGTTCGGCCGTGAAGAGGTAACAGACAGACAAACAGACAGACAGACATACAGAAAGACAGACAAACAGACAAACAGACAGACAGACAGACAGCCAGACACACTTTCGCATTTATAATATTAGTATGGAAGTATGGATATGGAAGTATGGAAGTATGGATTAGTATGGATGTTGGCATTTGCTGCAACATCCATGTTAGTACCTCTATAATGTAAATCTAGTAACTTTATGTACCATTAGGTAAACTATCCACAAAGAGCCGGCATTTATAATATGTTATTGTCACCATACATTTACCGCCGAGTCCTTGTAACTTGTTCCCCAACTTTGGAAGTTATTATAACTTTTGACGCAATAATCTTGCCAAACTCCCCTCAAACGTCGGCCGTTACTGTTCGTCGTGAATAGACGGATCGACCGTTATTGGAAATCAATTCAAACATCACTCGATTGAAAACTTAACAAATTCATTTAGAATACTCACTCAATAAACAAATATCAAACGATTTCATAGAAAATAATTGCGTGCCGCTGACTGCTGCTCAAATGAGGTCAAGTTATATTCCAGAAAAATCGTTGTTTAAGCAAAATTAAGCATACCTTTTTGTTGGATAAAAATTGCTAGCTTTTATTTCAGAACGTTTAACATTTAAAGTTTGCTGCCCACTTTGTGTAGGTCCAGTTTTTTCAAGCTACTATAGCAGTAGATATATTTTCATGATTACTTTATTACTTAATTAACAGAGGACGATCACGTTCCCATATTACAGCTGCGTCTCAGCCACAGTGTACGTAATAGATCATAATGATACACTTACATGTACACTTTTGGGAAGTGAATACTAAGTATTCGTACGACAGATGGCTGATAAACCGTTTACATAATGTAACTCCGCCGCGGCCGATCTCCGTTATTCGTACATTGTCAACCGAAACAGTCATTGTGCGGCTGTAGGCCGAGGCACGTTGAATACGAATAATATCTCGTTTGTGTATAATGCCCTCGTTTCTCCTCGTGTCAAAACCAACCGTCTTTTTACAGGCTTTTATTTATAGAAAAGGCTGTCCATTGTATTAAGCTCCTAAGTAATTCATTCTTTTTATCGAGTTGTATCGTGTAATAAATATTAATTACAGAAAAATTAAAAACATTAATCTTTTGTACCTTCAGATAATTTCCTTGTAAGGTCTCCTTCACAACATTGCGTTAGACTGAAGAGTGTAAGTACTAAATTGTAGTTACGCTCAAAGACCGAAAACGCTGAGTGAGCGAAGAAATAGCTCACAGTGAAGCAGCCACGACGCAGTGCAGATTAACGCGGTAGCCTGCAGATTATCTGGGTGAGTCAGTTAAAGTACAAAAATTTGATTCTATTCTTACATTACGTAGGTAATCTGCAGAATATCTAGGTAATCTACAGACTACTGACCTCGGATGCGGTAAATTGCATAAAACAGGTTCTTGTTTGAATAAATCATATTATTTAGTTGCAGGGATAGGGATGTTGTTGATGTTACTCCACTGATAAAATATAACAGACCAAATCATCGAACATAGGAACAGAGGGGCGCAGCCCCAGCGAAGGAGCGTAACAAAAGTGTTTAGTTCACTGTCTTCCGCAATTCAATGATGCTATTATATTCGTAGTTCGTTACTATGCAAACTAACTAAATAAAGTACAACAATTAGGTTTTTTGATTCAAATTTCACACTTTACCGGATGGTATCAGGAAATCTGTAGATTACCTAGTTAATGTGAACAGTAACGTATTCCGCATTCTAACGGTAACATATATTATTATATAACATTTTTTGTTTCAAACAAAACTAACATCTAAGTATAAATGAAACTAACATTGCATTAGAATTTTATTATAAAATTGATACTTTTACCTTAATCATCGTTTTATATCTCTAAATCCTTTACTTCTTACTAAAACCAAAATAAAATAAATACCTTTATAATATCATGGAGTAAAGACATATTATGTTTAAGTCCTGTCTGCGTCGAGCCTTACCTGAATTACTATGTGTAAAGTGTATCGAAAGTTTATCTTATTATAGGGATTATATTTCTTCGCTTCATTCTTCGATATAATATAATTATTAACCAGTAGTACCTCTGTAACTGCTAGGTAATCGCGTTTTTTCAAAGACGTATGTGGGTAGTTGAAAAATTACCCGCACGCTCGGTCACTGGACATTCCGGCATGTCTCATTCTTTGTTAACGCGAGGCAACGCGAGCACGAATACTTAGTAACCATGCCAAAGCGCTGCAGCTGGTTATAATTATTATTAAAATGATCGAGTCAGTGTTGGAAGTAACTAAAGTCAGTGTTATTTTATCGTGTAATAAGAAAATACATGTAAGTACTATTAAATACTTAGATAAACGGCAGGCACTACCGAGGCCTAGACGAGTCAAGTATATTCAATACTAACCGGCTTGTACTGCGACCGCGAGTCAATAAATGTACAATGTGTTGGGACTGCGAGTCTTTATACATGATCTATAATATTATGTATGCTATATCTGTTCTATAAATAAAATTATAAAACTATATGATTGCCGGATTGGGGGAAACAACTGCAGGTGACTGCAATTATTTTAACTAACCGGCACGTACCGCGACTGCGAGTCAATAAGTACAGTGTGTTTGGACCGTGAGTCCTTTTACACAATCTATATTCTATAATATGCATCGGAATTGATTGCGGATCTCTGACGATGTTTTACCTATTCTACAAATATGTTTGTCCGATTGGGGGGAAATAACTGCAAGTTAATTACTGCAAGTTTAATTATATATTAAGTTATTTTATAAACCGCCATAATGTGTGGATTAACTACGGGTCTCTAAGCACAATTTATATGCATCGGAATTGACTGCGAGTCTCTGACGATGCTTTATCTGCTATATAAATAGAACTATACGTTGGCCGGTTTGGGGGTTAACAGCGAGTTATTTTATAAGCCGCTATAATGTGTGGATTGACTGCGAGTCTCTAAACACAATCCTTATGCATCGGAATTGACCGCGGGTCTCTAACGATGTTTTATCTAAAAATAGAAGTACAATACTATGTTGGCTGATTTGAGGGGATTAACTGCGAGTTAATTACAATTTAAAATATATTGATATTTTTCAAATCAACAGTATGTATGGATTGACTACGAGTCTCCAACAATGCTTAAAAATAAAAAAATGCAACTACCGCGCGTTTTTCCCGCGCTCTTTGTTCTATAAATATAACTACATAATTATTATTATATCAATCAATATTTAAAAATAAATTAATCATTAAGAGGTAACACATCAAATACGTTAAAAGATACATTAACTACTTTATAAATAAGTAAGTAAATAATTTTTATATTAATTATATAGGGAATAATAAAAAAAATTATAATAATAATAATAATAAAAAAAGAAAGACTATATATAAAAAATTAAATCTAAGTCGGAGGCTGCGGGCAATGTACCCAAGAGGCTGGCAGCATTACCTCGCTGTATCGCAAGACTGATACGTTGGCCGAGGTAAGCGCCAGCTCTGGGATCGTTAGTTTTCTCAACCAGTCTTTGGGATAACTCCTTGAATAGTAGTTTGGCACCAGGGCCCCACGGGCCCAGGGTCTCAACCCCGAAAGGTACAAAAAAGTAATCACTCCCCAGTGCTTCATACTTTCTTCTTTTGTTTGTCTCCACTTGTGCTGCCGCAGCTCCCGCCTCTCTCGTTGTGGCCGTCACGTGCGACGCCGCCAGCGTATCCACGCAGGTGGCGTCCCATACGAGAGGCCTCCCACGGCTCCACGGAACGAGCGTCATTCCGTCGGGCCTTTTGCCGTCGTCACGTGCGATACCGTTCGGCTCAAGAGTGGCCGGCACGTTGACGGAGACAAGGGCCCTGCGGATCACGTCGTTCAAGGAAGCATGGCGGGACTGGCGGCCGGCACTGCGTCGACAAGACAGGCCGTGACAGGACGTGGCGGTCTACTGCGGCGCCGCAGTGGCAGCGATGGGGTTCGCTGATATTGGCTCCTAATCGCAAACTGAGTGATAGATTGAATGTATAATTATCTAATAGTGTTCCGGTATTGGATGATGGGTTTGCCTGGAGCCAGTAGCCTGATTCCGGCTCGGCGGACGCTAGGAGACGCGCGCGATCTGTGGTGGACGAGGAATTTAGTATGTCTGTTAGTGCCAAATTCCGTATAAATCATTATTATATGAGTCGCTTTATTCGAAGATATAATCTCCCTCCCACCCAGTTTGCACGAAACTATGTTTGCTGCAGTACCCAAAGAAAGAAAGAAAGATTTTTTGCATTACTTCTCTCTAAACATAATGAGACATGCCGCAATGTCCAGTGACCGAGCGTGCGAGTAATTTTTCAACTACCCACATACGTCTTTGAAAAAACGCGATTACCTAGCAGATACAGAGGTACTACTGGTTAATAATTATATATCTTCGAATGAAGCGACTCATATAATAATGATCGAACTTCACTTGGTAAGTTCGTTTGATCATTTATTAGAACTTAAAAAAATAATAAATAAATAAAATACGTTTATTTCAGGCTTTTTAACCCATATTAAGAAAAAAAAGGAAAAAAAAGAAAAAAAAAACACTTAGAAGTGAATAAAAGTTGTACTTATAAAACGCAGCAGACTGAATATTGCTAGAAGCTCAATATTAATACTATAATCTATACTAATATTATAAATGCGAAAGTATCTCTGTCTGTCTGTCTGTCTGTCTGTCTGTCTCGCTTTCACGCCAAAGCTACTGAACCGATTGTAATGAAATTTTGTACACAGATAGTCTAAAGCCTGAGAAAGGACAACTGGAAAAAGGGGTTGTAAGGGGGTGTTTATGCGTAAATTTGTTCAAATTAATTAATATTAATTTAATTCCAAAAATTCATAACAAATGGCGCCAAGAGTCGCCTAGATCGCGCTATCGCTTACTCATATACGTAATTCTATAAGAGGTGGTAGCATGTTCAATCGGGTTTTCGATTTTTTTTATTGTTATACACGTTATTAAATAACTCACTAATCAGTACTTTATCTGTGCAGTGAGTAACCTTAAACTTAAACCTACCAATGATAAATAGTTTATGGGTAAAGCTTAAGTTGTGGAATGGGGGCTAAATAAGCTAATTTTGGTATAAAAGTTTAATTAAAAAAAATGAAATATTATGTGCACACTGCACAGCTGTTTTGGGTATTTTCAATTTTGATTTGAGGGGTACCAGCTGGTTTTAAAAATCTTTTAAATTTGACGCCAATTTTGTTGACACAGCGCGCTATAAACTGAACTCAACGCGGACGAAGTCGCGGGCAACAGCTAGTATATAATATCTATGGACACTTCACACCACGTCAGTCTGGCCCCGTGCTAAGTACCTGAAGGACTTGTGTTACGGCCAGACAACGGAAATATATTTAATACTTTTATATCTATACTTATTATAAAACAAAGTCGTTTTTTTTCCCTCATGTCCCTTTGTTCCCTTTAATCTTTAAGACTACGCAACGGATTTTGATGATTCTTTCGGTGTTAGATAGAAGATCCATTTATCGAGGAAGGTTATAGGCTATATTTTATCACGCTAAGACTAATAGGAGCGAAGAAATAGAGGAAAATGTGGAAAAAACGGGGAAAATTATTTGAAAGGGCTAACTTGAACGCGCTAATCTCCGGAAGTACTGGTCCGATTTGAAAAATTCTTTCAGTGTTAGATAGCCCATTTATTGAGGAAGACTATAGGCTATATTTTATCGCGCTAAGGCTAATAGGAGAATGTGGAAAAAACGGGGGAAATTATTTGAAATGGTTTATCTCGCGAACTACAGCAGCAATTATGTTATTTAGCACAAATTAGAAGTAGACCACGTGAAGGCTATCGATTTTAATCATTTTTTCAGTGGCTTTATATTTTATACCCGTGCGACGCCGGGGCGGGTCGCTAGTTATACATATATTTAAGATTTTTATTATCCATAATTACTTAATATAATTTCCACTATCTTTTTATTTATGAACTATCATTATAATAATATAACCGTAAAATATTAACATCTTTTAACAATTTAAACACTAAAAATACAATCTAAAATATACAAATATATACAAACTTAAAATATAAAAACTATAAAAAGAAAAACTTCCCCAGGTCATCCCCATCTGACAGAGTGCCTAGCAAGCTGATAGCATTCCCACGTTGGATGGCAATTGCTATCCGCTGTGCCAGGTAACTCCCGGCTCTAGGGTCTCGGGTGGCTTCAATAAGCTTCTTAGATATCTGTCTAAAAAGCTTATGTGCCCCCGGCCCCCATGCGCCTAGGGTTTCCACCCCAAACGGTTCAAATATGAGATCTCCGCTGAGGTTCTCATATTTGTGCCTCTTGAGGTTTTTTGCTTGGTTTGCGGCTGCGCCCGCACAGCTCGAGGTGCCCTGAACATGGGATGAGGAGAGTGTGTCAACACAAGTAGCGTCCCACACAAGGGCCACGTTCCAGGGGACCAGAGTCATTCCATCGGGTCTCTTGCCATCGTCGCGCGCCAAACCGGAGGGCTCCAGTATCGCTGGCACGCCGGCAGTGACAAGAGCCCGACGAATGAGGTCGTTCAGGCTGTGATGCCGCTTCGCGAGCAGCACAACCCGTGGTGACCGTAGCTGTCTACGTGCGCGCCTCAAACACACTGATGTGGGATGACATGGGGAGCACCAAGACGCAGGGCAGTGGCTAGGCGGAATATGTGTTTCGGTCCAGCAATATTCCTGTGTTTTTAGATGGTAGTGCCCGCAGCCAAGCTCCCGACTCCCACCTCTCCACGGCCAAAAGCCGAGCCCGTTCTGCAACGCTGGTAGACGTATTTAACAGTTTATTACGCACCAGTTCGCAGACAGGCCCGTCCCAGAGTCTTTGGGAAGATGTGTTTTTCGGGACCCCGCTGCTGGCACTAGCAATATCCCAGGCGTCCTTGGCCTCGTCCGCAAAGGGAATGACTAATGGGCTAGATGAGGGTTCTAAAATTTTGGCTATTAATGCGTGATTTGCGTGGACTGCGGACAAGAACGCCGGTAGTGCTACGTCCAAAATTTTCCTTATTCCCAGGCCACCGAACCTTACGGGTAGTGTGGCCTGGGTCCAGGAACGTTCGTCAAATTTTAAGTTTAAAATTGTGGAGAGCGTATGTTTTAGGGTGTCATCTAAGCTATGGAGAAGTTGTGGGAACTTCCAGAGCTGACAACACCGTAAAACATACGTAAATTTGGGAACGAATAAACAGTGCCGAATCAAAGTAAATGCCATGTGACTGTTAATTTGGAGAAGACGGTCCAAACTTTCACTAAAATTTTGTCCTTTTTCATTTATAAAGTCCGGAAACGAATCGGCTAGAACAGGTGAACCAAGAGAAAAAGTGAGCTCTTCTCAATCAGTGATAATTCTGGGGCGACGGCCTTAAAACTGGATATTATTCCGTATCTATCCTCACAATCATCAGGGACGAAAAGCTCACACTTCCCCAGGTTCAGATCTAGACCTATAATTTTGAATTCGCGAATCAGGGCCTGAAAGTCCAAAAGAACTGTAGATGCGTCGCTGGCAAAAGTACTGTCATCTAGATACCACACGTTGAATTTGGAATTTAGGAGTTCGATGACCGGGTGAATAGCTAGACTGAAAATTGCTGGACCTAGAGGGTCGCCCTGTTGACAGCCAACTTCAGACTGGAATAAATGGTTCTGGTAAATAAGTTTAGTGGGTTCTCGGTAGCACTGTAGCATGAAGGGTAAAATGGCTGGGGTTTTACTTTTTATCTGTGTCAACATGGCGACCCTGTCTACGGAATTAAAAGCGTTTCTAACATCCACCTTTAGGTATACAGTGTTGTTTGAATTTTGAATATGAGTTTGAAAAAAGTGAACGGCTGCCTCGCAGCCACCTTTGCAAGCAAAACCAAGTTGTTTGGGTTGGAAGTATGATGATAGAGAGTTAATGGATCTGCAGGCTATCTTGGCAGTGAGGCGCCGGTATGTGGAGCCGACAGCGATTGGACGAATGCCACCATCCCTCTTCCTCAGCGTGCAGAGGTTAGCTCCATACAGGATGTCTACGGTATCTGATGCAACCTCACCACGTAGCATCAGGTTGCGCAGATTCGTGACCTCCTGCAGGACCTTCTCTCCGGCCTCCCCGCAGCAACCGCTGGTGAGGTCCTTCAGATGCTGAGGGGTGATACCGTCGAGACCGCCCGCTGAGCCCGGAGGAAAAGACATGATAGCTCCGCGAATACTGTCGACTGAGGTTTGAAGGGGTGGTGCTACGTCATGGGAGCCAGAAAAGGGTTGAGATGTCAGTTGATGTGGGTGTTTGCTTTGTAAGGCCAAAACGGTTTCTGAAGAGTTCGGAGCAATCGTGTCGCTGGAAAATAGCAGCCGCGCAGCGCCCTTAATATCTCCCTCACTAATTTTATTTTCAACATTTTTTACTATGTTACATTTTGTTGAAGAACGTAAAGAAAAATGTTGATTTAAATGAATTTCAGTGACGCAGTTCTTTTTCACACGGGAAGTGAGGGAGGAATTATTTTGGGGATCCCTGGTCACGTGAAGGATCCCTGGTTACTTAATATTATAAATAAAAGTATTAAAAGTATAATATTATAAATCATCCATCATATTATCAGTAGTTGACAGACAACGACAAATCCATACTTCCATGCTTAATATTATAAATGCGAAAGTGTGTCCGTCTGTCTGTCTGTCTGTCTGTCTGTCTGTCTGTCTGTCTGTTACCTCTTCACGCCCAAACCGCTGAACCGATTTTACTGAAATTTGGCATGGTGATACTTTGAGTCGCGGGAAAGGACATAGGATACTTTTTATCCCCGAAAAATGTACGGTTCCACGTGATAAACGAGTTTTGGCGCAACGGAGTTGCGGGCGTCATCTAGTATCATACATATATTATGTAATATACATCCAAGACCCAGGAACATTGAAAACTTTTTGTTCCGTCGGCGGGATTCGAACCCGAGACCCCCGGCTTGCGCTACCAACGCGCCACCAACAAAGCCACAGAGGTCGTCGTCAATATTCTATCAATTGAAAGTCCCATGCTAGTGTTGAATGGGTTTCAGGTACCGTTGCCCAATTTTTTTTTGCTAAAAGAAAAAGATGCTCTTTGAGCAGAGAGAGACAATTTAATTGCTCGTAAAATAATCAATATTTTTGAAACCCCTACACAATTTGAACATACCTAAACAATTTCTTAAAATAGAAATTCAAAAACTTTTTTATGTTTATTTTGCTTTTTTTCCATCTAGAAACTTTTCGTGTTTCACTTTGTGATTTTGTTTTGTCAGGAAAATATTAAAATTTATGTTTTCATGGTGCTCACCATAAAAAAAATATTTCGTTACATATTATATTGACCCGGTGAACTTCGTATCACTTTCCTCCTATAATATACCTAAGCCTACCCAGACTTCCAAGAATATTTTAACACTACTATTTAAGGTATTTATACTATAATGAGCCAAAATGCTTGATTTAAATAAATAAACTATTGACCATATAGGCTCGTGCTCGAGTTTTAGTGAGACTAAAAAATGAAAATTCATTTTTATTTATATACAGGGTTACAGGAATGTATCCTTATCATTTATTCATCAATCAGCATCAATCCTCCCTCCTATAGTTTCTCAGTAAGCCACAATTATTACAGTTCGATTTTCGATCGCTCGGTAGTCGGCACTTTAGTTTTAGTTAAACGGCATGTACGCGAAAGCTCTGCACTTCTAAACTCGGCGTTTGCCACGCTCTCGTCAGCCTTGTGTCCATTTCCAATTAATTTTGTATTCGACTCAATGGTTTTTCTGTTCAAATAACAGTGCTTGATAATTCTGTATTAAAACGTAGTAAAGGACATACACACGTTTTAAACGAGATTATGTTTTTATATTTGAAGATGTATGCTTTTGGTAGAAAAATTCCAAAATAATATTTTCTCCGTCTTAAACTCTTCGTGTCTGCTACGTATTTTACCCAGGTTGTTTTCCTATCTCATATATTCGTCGGACGAAGTCGGCAAAAGCTAGTTTACAAGTATAGAGTGTGTTCGAGGCGCGGTGGAGTAATATTGCAATATCGAAGTTTCACGGTTCAGCCGATCCTGTGAGCGGCGGCGCTGAGGGCGGAGCGGCGGCGCGCACTGCGATAGCTCTGCTCAATAACCTATATTAGATAACGCTTTATATTGTGACTAGCTTTTGCCCGCGGCTTCGTTCGCGTTAAGAAGTATAGAGTAGTAGATATACAAACTTTCATCCCCTATTTGAAGCCCTTTGGGGTAGAATTATTGATCAAAATCATTTCTTAGCGGATGCCTACGTCATATCATCTACTGTATGCCAAATTTCAGCCCGATCCGTCCAGTGATTTGGGTTTTATATATTATATAGAATTAATATATATTGTAAAGTTTCATTTTAGATTTTTAAGTAATAGAAGTGGTAGAGGAGGATTTAGTAGGTACACTAGGAGGATACATATAAACATAATTCCTTCGAAATTATGTGTGTAACCTATTGCTTTATTTATTATGATAATTTCATTCACATTGCAAAAAATTTCTGCAACATTTTTCGCGATTTATGTACTTACTGACAATTTCAAGCTAAATAATTGCAAATACACAGTTAAATTATTATTATTAAGAGTTAAGACATACTCAATTCTTCCTAGGTTGCTACGTTAAGTTTGGTAATGAATAAGGAAACTCCTAATACATAATTACTTTACTGAATGATGGTAGTTTTAAATCGTTACTGACAAAATAGTCAATACGAATCATATAAAACTGAAACTAAATTACCAAAAATGCATAACATGAAAAAGCATTTGAGGTTATCCGAGCGAAAGTATATTGGGCTATACTTTTATATACACGTGCATTATTGGGTGGAAGCTTATTTCATTTGTATCGTTTATGTGTTTCCGATATTTGGGCCATATCGTCGTCGCCACTCGGTGACGGCTCATGAGGACCAGGCCAATTGTGTCACTTATTATTCCGGGAACAACAATTAATAGATACGAATAATATTATTTCTGTACTCGTACATATATTTTCGTTTGTATTTTCATTGTTATATGTGATGATAAAGGCCCATTCACACAGCGTTTTTAGGGTTCTGTAGTCAACAAGGAACCCTTATAGTTTCGGTCTGTCTGTCCGTCTGTCCGTCTGTCTGTCTGTCTGTCTGTCTGTCTGTCGGTCTGTCTGTCTGTCTGTCCGTCTGTCTGTCTGTCTGTCCGTCTGTCTGTCAGTCTGTCTGTCTGCGGTTTTACTCAGAGACTATAGGACCTACAAAGCTGTAATTCAGCATGAATATCACATATTAATGATGCCGACAAAATGGTATATAAAATCTTAAAAATATATTTTTTATGGTACCTCCCCTACACATCAAGCGGGGATGATAATATTTGTTTTTAGCGTCCACCCCACCGTGTGGGGTGTCTTTGGATAGGTTTTTTAAAAATATTATACGAGTATTTAAATATAATTTTCCAATTTAGGGATCCATTTGTGAAATATGAAGTTTCAAAGCGGAAAAAATTGTTAATGTCCAGCTTGTAACCCCCTTCTACCAGATAAACGGTTGCTTCTGGTAATGTGAAAAAATTCACGGGAGTAGGACATAATATGCTGAATTTAAAAAGAAATTTATCACGGCTAACTGCTAAGGAGTTTACAAGTACAAGTTACAAGTATTAGTTGACAATGACATAAGAAACAGTGAAATATTACGAGTACTGGTTGATTGGTTGAATGCTTACAACTACATACAAACTCTTTCATAAGGATGTGACTACACACATTGAAACAGTAATTTGTTATTTGGAGGGGCGCGCCATGTTATCGTAGTTTATCTCTAACATAAAATTAAACCGTCAAAATAAAATGTTTAAGTTATGTTAATATGACATTAATATAAATGCGAAAGTGTTTCTATTTGTCTGTTACCTCTTCACGCCCAAACCGCTAAACCGATTTTGCTGAAATTTGGTATGGAGATATTTTGAAAACCGAGAAAGGACATGGGATACTTTTTATTCCGGAAAAATGTACCGTTCTGGCGCGATAAACTATTTTTAGCGCAACACAGTTGCGGACGTCGTCTAGTGTTGTATAGTTTTGTTGTAACTTTTCTATGAAATAACCGAAGCAGAACTTAGATAATGGTCGTGGGCGGCGATCATAAACCGCTACTGCGAGCTATTGTGCTCACTACGAGGGCTCCTAAGTGTTAGAACTATTAAAGTCACTACTCGCTAAGTGATACGTACTTTACCGCGTCACAATCAATCGAGACAAATTGAAGCAAGTGAATTTTTCTAGCGACTTCGAACGCAGAAAACTCCCATTTGACCTTACACTTTTTCATAATGAATAGTAAAAATAGAACACTATTCTATTGTATAATAATGTACCAAATTAAACTCGGAATCTATTCGATACACACGAACAAAGAAACGTTAAAACGTTAAAACGGTAACCATACTCTTGTTGCTTCACCAGACCTGGGTCCGTTTACGAAATTTGCCGATTTCGCTGATGTAACAGACGTGATTTAACAGTTAAAATACAGTATTTCTATAAGTTTTAATGCACAACATGTAAGATCATTTCAATTATAATCTAGTGATGGAGCTAGATTTTTTATATTTTTTAGTATTTTTAAATAATCCAACTCAAACCCGCGCCAGTTTTGTGATTTTTGCTGTAAAATGTTTAGAATATCACCTGTTTATGGATTGTATTGACGTCTTAACGGTATGAAAAAAATACAATATACTGTTGAGAAAGTCGTCTATAAAATGTTGGAATTACTTTTTACCACTTTAATATGAAATAGTTGAGTAAAAAAATATGTAACTCGGCAAAATTTTAGAGAAAATGGGCAAAGAATTGCTGTTAATTTCGGCAATTTGGAGCTGTAATTCATAAAAAGAAAACGACAGAAATGATCTATAGATAAAATTCTATATAATTCGAGAAAAAAGAAAAAAAAACAAATCGTGCCAAAAAACACGATTCAAAACAACCTAAATCTCACATTATATTACTCGCCGCAAGGTTCGCGTCGGCTTTCCGCGCGTAAATATATTTTAAATCTAATAATTAATATTTATTTTTTTAAGTCTAATAAGGGGAAAAAACCTAATAATATTTCTGTAGCGAACCTTTGCAATTTCGTATTCATCGGCAAAATTTCGTATACGGACTCTTAAATAGAGCAAAGTCTATCTAACACAGTATAGCTCAGTTAACTAAAGCTGGCACGTTCACAGTGCTCACACTTATGCAATTTCACTATACAGTATGTTTAAAAATATAATGTTTGCATCATGATAAAAATTATGGTATAATCTGCGTACGATAATAATATGCTATCGTACATCGGTACGTACGCACAAAATTATCGTATGTGTACGATAATTATCGTACGGTTCCGAACGCTGGCCGCGCGCCGATCACACGTTACCGATTTGTAACATCTCGCTGTATTTATAAACAGTAGCATAAGAAAAACAATAACTGTCCCCTTCTCGCTCATAAGATAGACCGCGCGCGAGAGAGACGGGCAGACTTTTTATGATGCGTATTCAGGACGACGTCACGCCACTCGCTTATTTACAGACACTACACAAGCGCAATGTTTAAATGTCAACATCGTGCCAGCTCTTGTTAACTGACCTGTACACACTCTGACATTGGCAACCACTGACCTCCATTATACATTGTATAATGGAGATCAGTGTTGGCAACCCACGAAACTGCCATTAAAGAAGAAGAAGAAGACTCAAGTAAAACTTATGGTGCAAGTCAAAATGTATTTAAATAGTGACTTACCTTAAACCACGCCATCGTTGAGTCGTCGTAAAGCACCACCCACTCCTCAGACCAGGAACTCCATAAGCATTTCCCTGGAGATACAAATAATATAAAGTTAAACAATCAATCATTTCGGCTATAATTGCTCGGCGACACGAATGTAGCGGGAGCAATTAGTGGAACAATATGGAGCAATTTATTTCATATCGCTCAGTGTCATATTGCTCAAATATTCGATGGCCACATCACTCAATATTGTTTTGCGTAATATTGCGGCTTGTTGCCGCAAACTGCTTAAACCGTCGATCGCCAATTCCTGGAAATCTTTTGCTATCGCGGCCCATATGGGCCTACGGGCCTTGATGGGTTAATGCAGTCGTGACTTCAAAGTTGACGTGAATTGACTGGAGTTGAGCAATTTTTAGTTGCCCGTATAAGCACACTAAAGGAATGAGCAACACATCTATATCTATACTATTATAAAATAAAGTCGCTTTTTTTCCCTCATGTCCCTTTGTTCCCTTTAATCTTTAAAACTACGCAACGGATTTTGATGATTCTTTCAGTGTTAGATAGCCCATTTATCGAGAAAGGTTATAGGCTATATTTTATCACGCTAAGACTAATAGGAGCGAAGAAATAGAGGAAAATGGGGAAAAACGGGGAAAATTATTTGAAAGGGCTAACTTGAACGCGCTAATCTCAGGAACTACTGGTCCGATTTGAAAAATTCTTTCAGTGTTAGATAGCCCATTTATTGAGGAAGTCTATAGGCAATATTTTATCACGCTAAGACTAATAGTAGAATGTGAAAAAACGGCGGAAATTATTTGAAAGGGCTTATCTCGCGAACAGTAGTGTAGTGTGTCATAAAAATATTATTAAAAACTTTAGCAACTAACTTTACTGGAGCAATTTTTATGTTATTTGGCACAGATAAGAAGTAGACCACGTGAAGGATCATAGGCTATCCATTTTAATCATTTTTTCAGTGGCTATATATTTTATACCCGTGCGACGCCGGGGCGGGGCGCCATTATACGATATTTTGTACTTGGCTGACAGGTGAGAAAAGTCAGTAGTTGACAGACAACGACAAATCTATAATAATACTAGCTGTCCCGGCAAACGTTGCTTTGCCATAATATATTTGCCATATTTTATTGAAGTGACTAAATAAATATGTCACCATGGCAACGTCGATCGCTATCCCGTCGCGCAAACAATGGTCGCCGTCAGTCTCAGGTTGTAATAATTTACTATTATTTATTCAACAAATGCACTTATAATTATATAAAGTACCGAGTAGCCGATTCTCAGACCTACTGAATATGCATATAAAATTTGGTATAAATCAGTAAAGCCGTTTCGGAGGAGTTCGTGGACTAACATTGGGACACGAGAATTTTATAAGATATAAAGCGGAGGAGTTTGTTTGTTTGTTTGAACGCGCTAATCTCAGGAATTACTGGTCCGATTTGAAAAATTCTTTCATTTATCGAGGAAGGCTATAGACTATATTTTTATCACGCTAAGACTAATAGGAGCGAAGAAATAGAGGAAAATGTGGAAAAAACGAGGGAAATTACTTGAAAGGGTTTATTTGAACGCGCTAATCTCAGAAACTACTGGTCCGATTTAAAAAATTCTTTCAGTGTTAGATAGTACATTTATTGAGGAAGGCCACATCACTATATAGGTCATATTTTATTACGCTAAGATTAATAGGAGCAAATAAATAGAGGAAAATGTGAAAAAACGGAGGGAAATTATTTGAAATGGCTTATTTGAACGCGCAAATCTCAGGAACTACTGGTTAGATTTAAAAAATTCTTTCATGTTTGATAGCCCATTTATTGAGGAAGGCTATAAGGTATATTTTATCACGCTAAAACTAATAGGAGCGAAGAAATAGAAGAAAATGTGTAAAAAACGGAGGAAATTATTTGAAAGGGCTTATCTCACGAACTACTGGAGCAATTTTTCTGTTATTTGGATCAGATAAGAAGTAGACCACGTGAAGGATTATAGGCTATTTTTTGTAGACTAATTTGTCTGTGAAATATGTAAATTACGCGGGCGAAGCCGCGCGGAACGTCTAGTCTTATATATAAAATTCTCGTGTCACGATGTTAGGCCGCGTACTCCTCCGAAACGGCTTTATTGATTTTAACCAAATTTTATATATATATATATATATATATATTCAGTGGGTCTGAGAATCGGCTACTGGGTACTTTTTATAATTTTTACAACTCGAGATTAACGGCGACCATTGTTTGTGCGACGGGACGGGACGGGACGTTACCATGGTAGCATACTTATTTAGTCACTTCAATAAAGTAGTAATATGCTCGAAATACTTTATATTATTATGGCAAAGCAACGTTTGCCGGGCAGCTAGTATTTGTATAAAATATTCACTCTGAAACATTTTTATAACAAGGGTTCAATAAACATAGATGTATAATAAGTCTATACATTTATTGAACCCTTCTAATAAAAAATGCCAAAATACCTTAAAACCCTGCCGTGTTTGGCAAGTAAATATCAGATCAAGGCCCGCTGGATTATGACTAAGGCGGGCAATGGGGCGATATTAAGAAGGATAAAAAATATGAACGCCTGGTACAGTCGAGAGCAATAAGCGTTACACTTTGGAAGTCTTTGCCCCAGTGAAAATTGTAATAAGAACGGTTCTAATATTATCAATATCAATGTATAGAACTTTAAATTTGATCTCAAGGCCCCTTAGTTTAATCATTTGCAATGATAATATCGATCTGATACAAGGGCGCCATAGGGGGAGGGGAGTTTCTGTTTAGGAAGGTAATACCTGAGTACATTAAAAATATAAAAAAGTAAATTATTTACTTTTTAATATTTTTAATATAATTTTAATAAATTATAATCATAAAACATTTTGAAAAAAAAAATTACTCTAAAGAAGAAAATAAATTTCTCCTCTAATATTTTAACTATTACCTACTAGCGACCACCCGCCCCAGCGTCGCATGGGTATAAAATATATAGCCACTGAAAAAATGATTAAAATCGATAGCCTTATATGATCCTTCACGTGGTTTATACTTCTTAACTGTGCCAAATAATATAAAAATTGCTGCAGTAGTTCGCCAGATAAGCCCTTTCAAATAATTTCATCCGTTTTTTCGACATTCTCCTATTAGTCTTAGCGTGATAAAATATAGCCTATAGCCTTCTTCAATAAATGGACTAACACTAAAAGAATTTTTCCGTAGTTCCTGAGATTAGCGCGTTTAAGGTGGCCCATTGAAATAATTTTCCCCGTTTTTTCCACATTTTCCTCTATTTCTTCGCTCCTATTAGTCTTAGCGTGATAAAATATAGCCTATAGCCTTCCTTGATACCGGCTATCTAACACTGAAAGAATCATCAAAATCCATTGCGTAGTTCTAAAGATTAAAGGGAACAAAGGGACATGAGGAAAAAAAGCGACTTTGTAGTATATAGAATATGTAGAGAATATGTAGAGATTCATATTTTGACAAATTCAGAGACATTCATTCAGATTTTGACAAATTGTTAAGTCTCGCGACAAGCTTTTTAGGGTTCCGTACTCAACAAGGAACCCTTATGGTATCGGTCTGTCCGTCCGTCTGTCCGCCTATCTGTCCGTCTGTCTGTCCGCGGTTTTGCTCAGAGACTATAGGACCTACAAAGCTGTAATTTGGCATGAATGTACATATAAATGATGACAAAATGGTACATAAAATCTTAAAAAAAGTTTTTTTTTATGGTACCTCCCTACACATTAAGCGGGGATAAATTTTTTTTCGCGTCTACCCCATCGTGTGGGGTGTCCTTGGATAGGTTTTTTTAAAAAAATAATGAGTATTCCAGGATCATTTTCCGATTTAGGGATCCATTTGTAAAATATGAAGTTTTAAAGTGGAGAGAATCGTTAGAGTCCTTCAGTGTCCTCCCCCCCCCCCTCGGAGTAGGAAATATGCTGAATTTAAAAGGAAAATTATCACGGCTAAGAAAACTTAAAAAAATATTGAGTAATAGTCGATCAACTAAACAAAATGTATTCGGCGAAGTATAAAGGAACTTTTCGTCCAAATTCCTTTGAACGGAATTGAGATGATGTAAAATGATGAGTAGTGTAAAACTTGTTATAAATGACCATACAAAAATTATCAAAAACTAGCGGTACTACGGAACCCTATATTGCGCGTGGTCCAACACGCACTTGGCCGGTTTATTGTATTATCATGTAAATTGTTTAATATATTGAGTAGTTATAACTTAATAGTTATAACGACACGACACGATTTGTCTCTATTACTTTCAACTTACTAGGGGAGGAGAATGGTACCTAATAGAACCTAGTAGGTTTTTTACATTAGGTAAAACTGATAAAAAAATAATAAGAGCGTTTTTTATTTTAGGGGTGGGTAGAAACTGCGGCCATTTTAAAGTTTTGAAAAAGAAAATATATTCAGAAAATTGCTTATTTCGGTCAGTTATTATTATATTTTAGACAACAAGGACTAAATCATTTAGTTTAGTGCAAAAAAAAATATCTGCGAAGTTTAGTTAGGAAAATATCAAAGGTTTATTTTTTTATATTTTAAAATGTTCCTACAGGCTTACCTTATCTTTGAATCGTCAGTGCTTTTTATGGATGCTTCTTTGGGGTATACTAGACATCCCCTATCTTAATCTGACAGATCGGATGACATTTCAATATTAAAAAAAAATATAACCCACCACGTGAGAAATCTGATTTCTATACCATGATAACTAGACACATGTGGGAAGCCTATACAAGCTTAATCTGACACGCTCGAGCTACTCCCAAAATCCCCTCTTCGCCTCCTCTACTACAATGAGCCCTTTGATTTGAAACCGATATTGCAGAAGTGCTTTAAAAATAACTATTCACCTATCTTGGATGAGCCACCATATTGGATGTAGAATGGCATTATATTCGTTTCCGAGTTACTCTCAATGGGCCCTTTCATCTACATTATATTCGTTTCCAAGTTACTCTCAATGAGCCCTTTCATCTGATACCTATATTGCAGAAGTACGTTATAGATAAGTATTCGTATCTTGAATGAGCCGCTATATTGGATGTAGAATGACATTACATTCGTTTTCGTGTTACTCTCAATGAGCCCTTTCATTTGATACCCATATTATAATAATATCTATGGACGATTCACACCACGTCAGTCTGGCCCCGTGCTAAGTACCTAAAGCACTTGTGTTACGGGTACCAGACAATGGAAATATATTTAATAATTTTATATTAACATTGTAAACTTTTTTGTTTCGTCGGCGGGATTCGAATCCGCGACCCCCGGCTTGCGCTACCAACGTGCCTCCAACCGAGCCACCGAGGTCGTCAAGATAGGGAAATAGTTATTTTTATTGTATAATAACTATTCCCTTATCTTAGATGAGCCGCCATATTGGAAGAAGAATGACATTACATTCGTTTTAGAGTTACTCTCAAAAAGCCCTTTCATGTAATATCCATATTGTAGGACTGCATAGAAAATAACTATTTCGCCATCTTGGATGGTCGGCCATATTGGATTTAGAGTGATGTCACATACCATATCGTGCATTGTCATCCAAACTAAACATGTATACAAAATTTCAGCTTAATCGGTTAAATATATATATATATATATATATATATATATATATATATATATATATATATATATATATATATATATATATATATATATATATATATATATATATATATATATATATTATATATCTACATCAAAATTGAGTTCCAAAATTCCACTAGAACATACATACTTACAGCAAGTTAAATAAATGCTTTTATTGAACTCAGGTATTACCTTCCTAAGCAGAAACTAATAATAATCCTTCAAGCCCTTAAAGAGCACCGGTGATCGCGACAACAATAGAATACAATAGAAATTCCAAGAATCCGCGATTGAAGGATTAATTAACGTTCATTCCTTGTACTAAACTAAAATGACGAAAGACGTTCGTACTGCGTAGGCCGTCTACAGCCGGCTACGCGCTACGGCGTAGTACTACTACGCTTTATAATTTACATCATGTAGAGATCAACTACGATAACATGGCGCGCCCCTCCAAATGACTGTTTCAATGTGTGTAGTCACATCCTTTTAAAAGAGTTTGTATGTAGTAAGTATTCAACCAATCACAGTACGCGTAATATTTCAGTTAAATGTCACTTATTACCAACATTTGTTGGTCATACCTAGCCTACCGCGCAAGACAACGCACTTCAAACGTTTTGAATTTTGGAGGGGTGCGCCATGTTGTCGTAGTTTATCTCTACCTAGACGTTTTGCTCTCCATTTATTTTTGAGTTACCTTTTTTGCCAAGAAAATTATTTTTAAGTTAATATTTTAAAGATTCCACGGCTGTAAGGATTGTAGGCGCTATTACTCACTCTTATTTCTGTCCGTCTGTCTGTCATTAGATTGTGCTTTAACCGTGAACCCAGAGTAGACAGAATTATCAACTAAGGAGTACCTCGACTTCAAATAAACGACGCGAATATACGCGAGTTGGGCGTGAATGTTAATTTCAACATGTTTTAAAATAAACAGGGGCTATCGCATTCCATACAAGTTTGATTTTTTTAATCATTGTGTACGGAGCCATTAATGCGGTCATGAACGCACTTGACCGGCTTTTTCACTTTCAGCACAAAAAACTTCTAATTTATTTTAATCTTACATCTCAGTAAGTAAGACCTTTCTGTTTGTGTTTTTCATTATTTTGTAACATTTTAATCAGTCGACATTAGTTTTAGTCGTAAAATCTTTAGGATTATTTTAGTCTGCGTTTATTAAAAACCGTATAATTTTATCGCTAAGTACCAAAGTTGTATAACAAGCAACATTAATTTTATGTACTTTTTATTGTTTAAAAATACTGTTTACAACAATGACTTTTTTTTTTCAAGAATCATTCACTATTGTGATTCACGTTCAAAAAAATTACGTTCATCGTTGTTTTTCAGTACTATTATTTTCATTTTTATTATTAATATAGAGATACCTTTACAAAAACCATTTGGCATTTATCTGTTTTATTATATATAATAAATGTATATATATATATATATATATATATATATATATATATATATATATATATATATATATATATATATATATATATATATATATTTGTATATATATATATATATATATATATATATATATATTTATATATATATAATATTTATCTGGCTGGTTTTTACGACTAATATAAGGAGATCGTATATTTAAATTGCCCATACCGCGTACGGCGCTGTAAGAAGGCACTAAATTTAATACGCAAGCGAGGATCAGCGCGATATGAATTATCTCCATAAGCCTTTCGTGGGGCTATGACGTCATCAGAGCCGGGGAAAATGGCCGACGTCACGGATAATAACGAGCCGATCCCGAGAAACTCAGTAAAGAGGTATGGCTTTTTAATGACGGATTATATTAAACTCATCTCAAGTAGTAGAGTAACAGTTACGTTGATTACTTCAAGTACTAACTGGAACCCATATTAATATGGCACATTTTTAGGTATGACGACCTCTGTGGCTCAATGGGTAGAGTGTGTGGCAGCTCAAGCCGGGGGTCGCGGGCTCGAATCCCGCCGACGGAACAAAAAGTTTTACAATGTTCCTGGGTTATGGGTGTGTGTTAAATATGTGTATGATGTAATAAAAATCTTAAATATATGTATAGTATAAAAGTATTTCTGCCTCTTGGAAAGGTTCGACTGGTATTGGTGGTAAAGTATTTGAGGTATGAGTTTGTGGTAAGCTTGTGATGTCATTGCTCAAGTTCTGGTAGGCATATAAATCCTTGTAGAAATCTGAGGCAGTTTTGACTATATCCGATCTTGATAGAGCGTGTTTGCGAGATGTTTTTGACTGGAGCTTTGGTATCCATGCTTTGTTAGTGTTAAGTTGTTTAAATGCTCTTTTTTGACTTCCGGACTTTAACAAATTCGATTCTATTATTTTCATTCTATAATCATTGTAATCAGTTTTCAGTTTTTTGTTTGTTGCTTTATATAACAAGGATAGCTCTAGTTTTTCTTCTCTACTTTTTGGTTTTTTACGTTGTAGTTCAGCTCTTTTTTTAATTAACATCTTAGTTTCTTCTGAAATTATACGCTTATTCTCTTTTTTTGAGTTTGTTTCCTTTATACTTAGCAATATAGCTGTCTCTATTTTGTTATAGTAGGTAGGTACATCTTCATTTTCATCCAGACTTAATTTGTATATTTCTTTTTCTAATGAGTTTAAGTATGCTTTTTTATTCTCTTCTCCCTGTATCGTGTTCGACATATTGCAATTAAACATAGCTCTACATTTCTTTTGTTTTCCCAAGTTGTAAGTACCTCGTACTAGTTTATGATCGCTCCCAAATAGGTTATTTTTTAATGTCTCAATATTTGAAAAATGTTTTGGCTTATTGCTGAGAATGTAGTCTATTTGATTTCTAAACATTCCGTTGGGGCTTGTCCAAGTCCATAAGTCCTTTTGCTTTTTCTTAAATAACGTATTTATTACAGTTAACTTTTTTTCTAATGCATATTGTAAGAACCTATTTCCTCTTTCGTTTCTGATTCCGTAGCAGTACGGTCCCATTATTGCTTTTTCTTCTATTTTTCTTTGTCCTATTTTAGCGTTTATATCTCCCATTACAATAAGAATGCCAGTAGCTAGTAAATGAGCTTTTTGTATGTGCTCGTAGAAAGTAGAGATGTTCTCTTCTGATGCATCACTGGTAGGAGCATAGAGCTGTATTATAGAAATATTTGTTGTTTCGAATTGCAGGTTTAGTATACACACTCTTTCTGATATTCCAATGTAATTCTCTATGTTTGATTTATATTTCTTTTTAATCAGAAAGCCGACTCCATGAAGACCTTGCTCCTTACCAGTGTAGCAGAGAATGTCATCTTCGAGCTCCAAAATTTGACTCCCAGCTCTCCTTACTTCCGACAGTCCAATGATGTCGTATTTTATATTTTCAAGGGAATGTTTTAACAAAATCAATCTTTCCGGTGTCAGCAGCGATCTAACATTGTACGTACATATATATATTTTTATTCTTTTATTTTTTGGAGGGTTACAGTCTTTATCTCCTGCGGTGACCAGCCGTGGTAGGAAATTGAGAGGGGCCTTTTGTAATTGCTAATTAGTGCTTTCTTTGCTTTGCTTAGAGTCGGTAGAGTTATGAGTGGAGTTTAACTTTAAAATAGGTTTTTTAAGCAGAAAATGTTCCATATTATTTGTTTTATTCATTTTTGTAGGCTGTTTTTCTTTTGGTTTTTCCTTGTTCGGAGTACACATTTCTGGGGATTCCGATAAAGATCTTTTGGAGGAGGCCTATACCCGACAGGGGCCTTAACTTTAATATTTTTTTTGTAAAGTTAAGGATAATAAAGAGGCTTATTATTATTATAAAAGTATTAAATATATTTCCGTTGTCTGGTACCCGTAACACAAGTCCTTCAGGTACTTAGCACGGGGCCAGATTGACGTGGTGTGAAGCGTCCATAGATATTAAAAAATTAGTTTAAGGCTTTCAGACTTGGACGTGAAGCCTAACGTCCCGTATACTGTGAAAACAACAATATTTTGAGCACTAAAGAATTTTGTATGTTCACTACCTACCGACTAATACTATATAATTTTAAAAGAGTATTTAAAAACACTGCTTTTTTATAAAAAATACCTTTTAGCTTAAAGAGCCTATTTTAGGCGTGTTTATTGTAAGTATTTTTCTATAAAACACGTTAAGATAACGCCGTATAAACTATATTCGTTTTATGAAAGTGAAACTGGGTATATTCAAGCACTTCAAGGATATTTTAAAAGTTTGTGGTGTTGACAGATATTGAACTAGAATTTTCAATATTCGTGTGTTGTCGTTGTCGGAGACACTCGAGACCTTCTCGAGACGTATCCACACACGTGCCGCTGCAGCTCACAGAACACGAACTGTGTCAGTTATTGAGTCTGTCGGTTCAAACTTCAAAGTGATATGAAATTACAGATTCAAATATATTTTTTGCGTAAGACTCGCAAAAATTGATTATGACAACACCGATAAGCTGTGTTTTTGACTGTACCAACATCGATGCTCGTTCAAAAAACACTTGGGAATTATCTTCATGAATCTCAATCTATATTAATACCGTTATTATTAATACACACTAATATAACTTAGTAATCTTAGTATTTATTATATCTATTGTTATTTTTTACATAAAATTTAATAATTTAATTTTTAATTGTGCACGCTTTATCTGATGTCTTATATCACATCTACCTTCGTAGGCAGCTGTAACATATTTCTTTAGAAGTAAGCAGCTCCTTTGTGTCGTCTTTCTATGTCAATTTTTATACGTAATAAGTATCTTGTGTGCAAAAAATGTTAAATATTAAATTAAGTATATAAAACTTAACTTCCATAGACAAAGTCTACCCATATGGCAGGTACACATGTTGAAATAAGATGATACGGCAATCTATTTAGTAACCGAAGTCAAATTGGCACAATAAACGACATTAAAGGTGAACGCAGATTTGGCCGCACCGCACGCACCGCAGTCGCCGCATTCGGAATTCTTTATATGAAGTTTAATAGGCAAGCTCGCATACCTACCCGCGCCGCAGTCTTCGCAACTTCTACATTCTTTATATGAAGAAAACGGCGACTACGGTGCGTGCGGTGCGGCCAAATCTGCGTTCACCTTAATACGTTAATACGTACAATGTACTTAATCTGTATACACAAAGCAACAGCAAAATAATACACGAATGCGTGTATAATTATTATTTTTAACAAAAAATTAAAACCGACTTCCAAGGTAAAAACAATAATAACATCCTTATAATATGAACTAAAAAGTATTAAATAATTATTCCTATCTAATAGTGCCTTTTTCCGAATTCGGCTAAAACTCAAGTATTTCTGTACTCAATCTTCATAATATTGAAGTCGGTGCCAGTTACAAAAGTTTCAAATATTTTGGCAGACTGAATATTCAGCTATATCTGGTACCGACTTCAAAATGATGAAGATTGAGTACAGAAATAGTTGAGTTTTAGCCAAATTCGGAAAAAGGCACTATTAGATAGGAATAATTATTTAATACTTTTTAGTTCATATTATAAGGATGTTATTATTGTTTTTACCTTGGAAGTCGGTTTTAATTTTTTGTTAAAAATAATAATTTCACTCTTTTTAGTTTTTTCGCGTACTGTGTACGTAGAATAATACACCTGTATAATATTATTCTACGTTTCTTATTACAAGCTCACCGATGAGCGAGACACAATAGAATAACAATAGATTTCCAATAATACACGATCGAAGGATACTGAACTGGCTTAGCTTTTGTTAGACAAAAACTTGACAATACCCTTATCTATTTTAGTACAGAAAATGACCGAAATCGCCTAGACTTTGTTAGCTAAATAATTGTTTCTAACATTGCAGCAACAAATGCTATTCAATTTGATACCGATATGGTAAATACATCGTCATCGTTAGCTTTAAAAATATGTAGGTGGATAGTTACATGAAATTTTTTATTATTTTAATGTTACAGTAATGAAATTACTTACTCGTTTCTATTCTGTATTTAAGTGACAAAAAATACTAATTAACTAACGAACTTTAATTAATAGGTAAGAAACAGGTACATAACTACACACTTGTTGAGAGTACAAGTAATTATAAAACTATCTTAGAAAAATGATTGGTTCTTGATCTGACTGATCATTTATAGCTAAGAAAACTATAATATTTTTTATAGCGTAGTTTCCTATATAACCTCTAATGTAAAATACAAAACGCAGATAATCATTTTTATCACGATTAGTTTAGTGTTTTTACAATTTAAACGTAGTTGGTAACAGTCAGTCTTATTAATTTATTAAAAGTATGCTGTATGGCACGCTCGCGATAAACAAATATTATGGCGGTGAGCCTCTACTCGACTAGGTTTTGTAAGTGCATTTTTATTTGAAAATATCAAGGCAAAAAGCTAATCCATTTGAGTCAATTTTTTTACTGAGATAGAATAGGTATAATTGTAGAGTAATATGCACAAACAAAAGCTCATCTATTAGAGTCTGGCTCGTGACTCAAACGGTATAAGCCTTTGTAAATACGCCGCCCGGTCTGGTAGTCTGTACCCGGCGCGGCCCGCCGCCGCGCCGCTCGCTTGACAGCCCTAGCAGATTGTAGCAAGCGAGACCGCACACAGTTATTGTACTATGAACGCTAAGCACAATGCAAATGTTGAAATTAGGTTGTTTTCATGTGTTGTTGTGAGATAGGCATGTTACTTGTATTATCGAAGCAGCTTATTTCTCAGAAGTAATGTCAAATGTGTGCGTTATGCTCTGGACTTAAGGCAGAATTTGTTATGTTCAATTTTGGTGACATTGGTGACCCTGATGTGGTAATGATGATGATGATGATGATGAATGTAATTTGCATAGTAGCATATGCTTTCAGTTCTTAAAACAGCGCCTAAACTCCCAAACTTGTATCTATAAGGAATCCGGAGTTCTCTTAGTAGCTTCGGAACCATAGTATACCTCGGTGCAAAATCTTGCGTTTTGGTAGCATATGCTTAGGGTGCTTCTCATAAAACCAAAATCACCATATGTTTCCATATAAATTTCGAGGAGTTCCCTCGATTACTCATGGATCCCATCATCAGGTCACCACTTTTGTGAACATGGTACCAAATTGGAGTGAAACCTAATACAACACAACAAAAATTTCGAAAATCGGTTCACAAACGGCGGAGTAATCGTTGAACATACAAAAAAAAAAAAAAAAAAAATCCACAGCCGAACATATAACCTCCTCGTTTTTTGGAAGTCGGTTAAAAAGAAGTTTATATTCTCAGTTATTTTTTACTGCTGATGTAGCGAACGTAAAACATTGCTTGCGGCATAAAAAATAACATAAAGATTTGTTTAATAGAAAACGCAAAGTTATTTAGTGAAACTACGGGCGCTCGGTCGCAGACTCGTAATAGTAAATCGCACAAAAGTACTACACAAACGGATTATCGAATACGTATAATATTGTACTCGATCAGGCCGAGCCGGCTCAGCACTCCCATTGAATACAAGTACACATTATATTCCGATCCCAGCGTCGATATTTCATATAAATACTATCAGAGAAGTTGATTCAGATGGCGGTCCTACATAATTTGTTTGCACTATGTCTTAACCAACTGACAGATCGCACATAACCCGACCAAATGACGTAGGTCTACATTTGGTAGGTTTCGACATAATATAACTTTGATTTCAAAATATCGTTAGTCAGTTTTCAATTTATTTCAGAATATTTAGAATTTTAGAAGTATTTGTCTAGGCTCGCAAACAAATGACTAATTAACATTATTAACACGAAAGAGGCTTTACGTGCAAATACCATCGGCAAATACACACCCACTCAATCATCCTGTTTGAACGACAAAAATA
The DNA here is from genome assembly GCA_905333045.1 of Lysandra bellargus. Lineage (NCBI taxonomy): Eukaryota > Metazoa > Arthropoda > Insecta > Lepidoptera > Lycaenidae > Lysandra > Lysandra bellargus. Next base: position 3,920,861 of record HG995321.1, read on the forward strand.
TATTAGATTCGTCTATCTCCTCTTACATCGACGACCCTAAATCATAGCCTCCGAAGCGACGGATGCTGATAACTGGCAGAGCTTTACGAGTAAGGCAAAAGGTCCCTTTATATACAACAATCAAAAACCAGTAATATATAAACGCTTTTCGGAGGGTTTTGTGTTTATTGGATTTACCCGATGGCTACATTTGGATATTAAAGTATATAATCATCTTTCGGTTTAATTAGTTCGTATTCTCACATTAATTGTTAAATCAATATAAAAAATTGGATTTAAAATTTTTCAATACACATTGTGCGATGGCAATGACTCGACTACTATTATAAGTGGAGAGAAAAGCAAGAGCGCTTTTGTGTTGCAGATAATAGAATAATTAAATTGTTTTCTTCACTATATTATAGTAAAATAAAATAACAAAGCACTTTACTTTTATTTTTCAATGGTTACAAAATATTATAGACATACGGTGATTTCATAGACTTCTTATGTCGTTGAATCATTCATTACAAAATCACACAGCCTCCCGTTGACCTTTAAGAAGTATTTTACACTTTGAGTTTAGGTCCCCAGGTTCAGGTCCCGAAAGTCTGATTCTTTAAGTTTGTAATTTCGGGGGCGTCGGATAGTTTCGTAAGAAAATTTCTACTCAATCGCGCGTGAATTTTAGAAATTCCGAGTTGTTTAGACGAAATTGGAATTAAACTTATTTATTATTCTCGATCAGCGGCTATAGCGTGAGGTAATAGGAAAACAGAAACATTTTCGCAGTTATCTTATATCTTTAAACGAGCAATTCTTGTATATATAATTGGAATCTCGGAATCGGCTCCAACGATTTTCATGAAATTTAGTATAAGTATAGGGAGTTTCGGGGGCGATAAATCGATCTAGCTAGGAAACATTTTTAGAAAATGTCATTTTATTCGTGTTTTATCGCATACCGACCAAAGCTCCAGTGTGACCACTTTTTTATCACACGATCTACCAGAAATATCTGTGAATTCTACCAAAATCTACCAAAAACCTGTTTTAAATTCAACTTAAAATCTACTAAGTCAGAAATAAAAAAAAATTAAGTGGTTGAGATGTAATATAAAACATTTTTTTACAAAATTTAGCAATTTTTATTTATTCTTATCATCATCATAATATTTTTTAACATTTTTACACATTTTTCATAATTTGTGACATGGAGGCTTCCGGTTTAAAACGTGTACCTACAATTCCCATCATTATTTTAAATACCTTCTCTAGCGTGTAAGATTGCCGTACATTTTTATCACAAAATCTTTTTCGATCTTTGGTTTTGATTAATAGCTGAAAAAAATCCCTTCACATTTTGCGTTCGATACAGGAAGGCAAAGCATAAAATATGCTTAGCAAAATTGCTTAAGTTTTCAGGTTAACGAAATATTATACTTGAAACAATAAAAACACCGACTAAGAAATGACTAATAAAGTAGGTATTGAATGACATATCAATTTCCTCCTATTCTATCATTGTATGTGGAAAAGAGACCGGTATATCACTGTATTAGTTACGGGAAATTCCCTGAAAGTCTTTCTGTATTGCCAGTTTTGTGTTTTGTATAGACCAAGAGGTTATTTTTTTGCCTTGATACTTGCACTTTGGATTATGATGTAAAACTGTTCCATAATCCCGATTTTCTACTGAAATCTACTAAATGATTTTGCACTACTGAATCGCAGTTCAATTTGCCTCAAATGACAAATCTACCAAAAAAGTAGAAATCTACTAAAAGTGGTCACACTGCAAAGCTCGGTCAAATAGCTAGTAATATTATAATAGGGATGACGACAAGGTCAAGGTTTAGCTGATTTTTTAAATAAAATAAAGACATAGCGATACAAAATTAGTATTCCCAAAATTTCAGCTTCATACTTATTTTTTTTTTTTGTTATGAGCCTTCAAAATTGCATAATCAAGTCGATTTTTTTAATAAAATTTCTTAATTATTGTGTTTGATAAGTTATGCAATTTATAACAATTTTTCTTATGAGACCACTTTGTTCCATAATCCCGATTTTCTACTGAAATCTACTAAATGATTTTGCACTACTGAATCGCAGTTCAATTTGCCTCAAATGACAAATCTACCAAAAAAGTAGAAATCTACTAAAAGTGGTCACACTGCAAAGCTCGGTCAAATAGCTAGTAATATTATAATAGGGATGACGACAAGGTCAAGGTTTAGCTGATTTTTTAAATAAAATAAAGACATAGCGATACAAAATTAGTATTCCCAAAATTTCAGCTTCATACTTATTTTTTTTTGTTATGAGCCTTCAAAATTGCATAATCAAGTCGATTTTTTTAATAAAATTTCTTAATTTTTGTGTTTGATAAGTTATGCAATTTATAACAATTTTTCTTATGAGACCACTTTCACAAACGCAATATTTAACATAGCCATCGAACAAAGTCTTCCCGCGATGCGTACAAACTAGCTATGCGTGACGTCACAGCCGACATTTTGTATGGAGCTTTTTGGGAAGGTCTATTTGATGTGAGTTTTGAATTGTGATATCTTGGAGAGTTTTTAGGCTATCCTCTGATAGCTTAAAAACTCGTTTTTTCACCGATATTTCTATTTTTGAATGGTCCTTTACTTACCAACAAGAAAAAAAATCGTCATATATTGTTGAAGTATGGATTCACCTACAGATACTATATTTATTATTCCTCGCAGTATGAAGTTTATTTAAACTGGATTTTTAAAGTCTAAGGAAACCTCTACAATTTTCAGTCTAGCCGAGTCCCGCTACTGATATTCAATGAGCCTGTCGTAAAGGATTACATTATAATATCATAATACTCACGTCTTACCCTTGAAATATTTACATTACGTAACGTTTCGTGAACCTCGACCCTCTACAACGGGTTCGTTAATATTATGATATATCCCAATCAGCGGTTGTACGGTTTATTGTTTTGAAATCTGTTGTAATTGTTTTGGCTGTAAAGATTTTAATTGATTACATAGAATTAAAACTTTGCTTTGTCCTCTATCAAAAACAGATTTACACTACCTTGTACATTAAATAGTGATAAAAATTCAAATAAGTAAATACAACTTTAGGTCTGAAACGGATTATTAACATTACTAGCTATTTAACTAGTTAAATAGACAAAAATGACATTTTCTAAAAATGGTTCCTTATAGCTAGATCGATTTATCGCCCCCGAAACCCCCTATATCAAAGCGCACGGAAGTGCGCAGGCCTAGTTCCAGCAGGCCGCGCGCATGCCGTGCACTATTTACACGAACCATTTCGACGCACTTTTGACCCCCTTGTAGCTCAGTGCCTATTGCGAGAGCAAAGATAAAATTATACCTACGTAATTATATACTAGTACTTAAGCAGTATACCAAATTTCATAGATATAGCTTCAGTAGATCCCGAGATATGTCCCTGTAAAAATAGCTAATTTTGGCACTCACTCACTTATTCACTCACTCATTCACTCGCTCACTGACCGGTAATCAAAACCTTTAGGCCACTTCCAATTGTCCTAGCGTTATGAAATTTGGCACACAGGTCGTGTGTTATATGTAGATTAACAAAAAATTAAGAAATTTTAGAAATTGGTCAAGCGTGAGTCGGCACATCTAAGGCTACTTCCAAATGTTCTAACGTTATGAAATTTGGCACACAGGTCGTGTGTTATAATTATGTAGATTACAATACAAAAAATTAAGAAATTTTAGAAATCGGTCAAGCGTGAGTCGGCTCATCTACGAACTTTAGAGGCTACTTCCAAATGTCCTAGCGTTATGAAATTTGGCACACAGGTCTTCTGTTATATGTATATTAACAAAAATTAAGAAATTTAAGAAATCGGTCAAGCGTGAGTCGGCTCATCTACGAACTTGAGATAAAAATTCTTATGTACTAGTGATACAATGAGAATACGATGAGGAGGGTGGGAGGAGAAGAGAGGGGGTTATGAAATATTGTCATGTATAATGCACACTGTATAGCTTAATAAATAAATACTGTTTACTTAAAAATCTGTCTTCTATTAATAGTTTAACGGCATATATCGAAACTATTGTTTATATCGGGCGTGTCACAAAAATAAAACAATATAGGTATGATTTCTTGAAAAAAAGTATTGAAATCCCACCAAAAACATACCTGTTAAAATAGGGCCTAGTTCCTATAGGCGAATTTTTGGCCTAAAAAAGAGTTGAAATCTAATCCAATGCCAAGTTCAGATGCACTTCACCGATCATAATCATCTTCATCAACAGCCTGATCCATAATACTTCTTAATTTGAGCTTGGCAGGTTTTTGTGCAATACGTAACACTTGATTAATTATATAATTAGATAATATTTATAGAATTTAATTAACCTGCCAAGTTTAAATTTGAAGTATTATGGATCAGGCTGTTAATGAAGATGATTATGATCGGTGAAGTGCATCTGAACTTGGCATTGGATTAGATTTCAACTCTTTTTTAGGCCAAAAATTCGCCTATAGGAACTAGGCCCTATTTTAACAGGTATGTTTTTGGTGGGATACTAAATTTCATGAAAATCTTTGGAACCGATTCCGAGATTCCAATTATATATAATATACAAGAATTGCTTGTTTAAAGATATAAGATTTATCATGTTTCCGAACTCGTAACTAACTATGTTAAATATTCTTTAATCTAGGTATTATTCTACATACCTAGATTAAAGAATATTTAACAGACCTTTCTCTCTTTACGAAACTACAAAAATTCTGGAGAAGCTCGTAGCGAGAGGTCGAAATATTATGTTAAGTCATGCCGAGACTAAATAGAATCATAAAAGGGTTCTTTAAAAGCACCTGGGGTTCCTAAATCTCGTAATATAATGCTAAAGAAGCAAATTTTATTACGAAAAGTTCCTACGCATTTGGAAGTCCCATAAGTGATAATGTATTCAAGTGAGCCGAGTTTAGTTTTTGAAAGAGGCACGTGTGGTACAATTTACGTCTTACACCATAGTTTAAAGGCTCAAATAAAAACTTTGCTGTCTTTGTAGTGAACTACACTGGCTTTGAATGCTTAAAACTTTTGCATTCTACGTTATCGAGAAAATACCTGTCATAACGTTAGTTAAAATAATATATACATTTATATTTACTCTGTAATATTTACTAAAAATACACTGAATATAAAAATAAAACTATGTTAATTGGTGAACTAAACCATTAGAAATTTTTTGGCAGCGCGGCGTTTGAGCTAGCGTGCTACGGCCACACTGTCGGTTCTATGTCGTTTCTTTTAGTACCTGTAACTTTTTCAGAAGTGCACTTTTGTGAATTTGTGTTATGGCCAGTGACTAAGGGTCTAACCGCACTGTATACGTACGTTTGTACCGCAGCATGTATCCACCCTTGACCTGTGTGCCCGTTTGTTCTGAAACAACAGAAATTACTTTATTACATAATTTTCTTAAAAATATCAATTAGGGGAAACGTTGTGGCGCAGTAACCGTATAAAAATCCTATAATAAACCGATATAAGAAACTAATTCTGTACGTACATTCTTAGAAATTGTTTTATCTAGTACTGTGTAGTGAGAATCGCAGGCGGGTTTGAATCCTCCAACATTTGCTGTCCATGGTTCATTCGGGTTAGTTATCATATACCTTTCGGTAGAATATTCGGTAGATAATTCATATGGGATAATTCCGTTTGTGGGATAAGTCTATACTTATATTATAAATACGAAAGTATCTCTGTCTGTCTGTCTGTCTGTCTGTCTCGCTTTCACGCCAAAACTACTGAACCGATTGTAATGAAATTTTGTACACAGATACTCTAAAGCCTGAGACAGGACATAGGCTACTTTTTAACTGGAAAAAGGGGTTGTAAGGGGGTGAAAATGCGTAAATTTGTTAAAAATAAGGTAGTTCCAAAAGTTCATAACAGATGGCGCTAAGAGTCGCCTACATCGCACATTTCGCTTGCTCATAAGTCTTTCTATAAGAGGTGGAATCATGTTGAACCGTGTTTTTCGATTCTTTCGATTGTTAGGTATACACGCTATTAAATAACTTACTACTCAGTACTTTATCTATGCAGTGACGTAACCTTAAACCTACCAATGATAAATAGTTTATGGGTAAAGCTAGAGTTGTGTAATGGGGGGCTAAATAAGCTTTAAATTTGGTATAAATAAAGTTTAATTAAAAAAAATTAAATACTTATTATGTGCACACTGCACAGCTGTATTTTGATTTAAGGGGTACCAGGGTTTTAAAAAGCTTTAAGTTTGACACCAATTTTGTTGACACCGCGCGCTATAAACTGAAGTCCACGCGGACGAAGTCGCGGGCAACAGCTAGTCTCTCTATATAAATAAAAATGTTTTTTTCAAGTATGTTAGTCTCGTTGAAAGTCGAGAACGGCTGAACTGATTTGGCTAATTTTAGTCTTGAAATATTCGTGGAAGTCCAGAGAAGGTTTATTAAGAATTAATGATACAAAGGTCACCGGTTCATCTAGTTTTGTTAATATTTAATTTAACTTCAATACAGTCCTGTGGTAGCAGGAGTTGACCACTGACTGCAGATTTGCGGAGCTATGTCAATACTATTCGTGATTAACTGGCCTCGTTATTTTACAAAGGCAACCTACCTACTACAACTTGACTTGAATTTTGATTGCTTTTATCTTTGCATATATATGTAAAGTTTTATAGATCCCGTTGACCGTTAGCCACAGCCCACGTTTCTGCATATTTAGGTAATATTAAAGAATTATATGTACATTAGCAGCGTTTGTTTTAAAAACGCGGTAGCGTGTCAAGTCATATTTTTTACACGAGAACAATGAACGAAGAACTCTCTGAATCCTTTTTTTCACAAAAGAAGTCTTTGTTGGATCAGCTAACAGTTCCTTTAAAAACAACAAATAAACTATAAAATACGATACCAATATAGTTCATCCATATCCGAACAAACAGGAAAATAACAACGGAATCAGGAACCTTACGGACTCGATGCAATGTCTCATAATATAATAACAAAAACACATTAGACTGCGCACGTATTTTAATATATAATATGTGCGTACATACATACTAGATAATACTTAAAATGCTAAAGTGTGTCTGTCTATCTTTTTTACTGTCAGTCTGTTACCTCTTCACGCCCAAATCACTGAACCGATTTTGCTAAGGAGATACTTTGAGTCCCGGAATTTTTTTATCCCGCCCGATAAACGATTGTTAACCGACTTCAAAAAAGGAGGTTATCAATTTGACGCGTATGTATGTAATATTTCCAGAACTGCCCAGTATTCGTATATATCAGTGCAGCGTCTGAAAAATGTGCCAAATTTCAAAAGTGTCTATATGTATGTATGTATATATGTATGTATGTGTATGTGTATGTTTTTATGTTTGTGTTCGCATATCACTGGAACTACCAGTCCAATTTCAGTTATTATTTTTCTTGTTTTACTACGTATTGTTCAACTTAGGGACTAGTGCAAGTTTCATCAAAATCGGTTCAGCAGTTTTGAAGATAGAGAGAGAGTTTTAATCCTCAATTACATTATAGTTACGTACAATTTTGAAGTCGGTTTTATCTTTTTAAAATTGACTTATTGCCCAACGGAGTTGCTGACATCATCTAGCTATATATAAAGACGGAATCGAGAAGATCTAATTATACGTTTAATGATACAACGGTATTCGTTGTATAATCAAGGGAGTTTAAATTGAGTTCTTATTAGATTCGCTACGGATTATCTCACAAGACTCAAGATATTATCATACATTGCAACGAGATAACTAATTAACGAACTAGGAAATTAACAGAAACTAAACTATACAAGATATAATACCATCACGCTATGTAATAATATGTCTTATGTATTGAAGCTATTGTAAATAGGCACCCTAAACCTTCAACATCTTTATGGACGGATAAATTTTTTCACCTCCGGGCGGAAAACGTCAACTTTCTTCCCGCTGCGCTTACCGATGTTGCCGTTTTCCGCCTCCGTCGATGAGAAAAATAGTATACGCACCATGGGCAGTAAATAAGAAAGCCTCAGATCACAATATGTTTGTTGACTTCGGCTTCGCCTCGGCCAACAATTACATGTGATCTGAGACATTTCTTATTTTCCTGCCCTAGGTGCGTAATGTATATACCTTCACGCTAATGACAATCCTCATTGTTATGGGTATTTGTTATTTTCAGACAAAGACATTGGCGAGAACGTGGTAAAATTTCTATTAAGTAATAAAGGGTTTACGTCTAAAAATTAAAATTCTAGATATCCATACTATGATACTAGAGGTGTGCGCCGCGCCGACCCGCCGCCGCCGCCGATTTTCATTCGGCGTAAAGTCGGCGCGACTTCTAAACTTATTAATTTTAGTAAACTACGTACGTATGTTACCGTTTGTTTTGAATATCTATGGTATGTTTTCGAAAAAGACCGAGCGGGGAACGGAATCACATAAATACGCTGCGCAAAGACACCGCGCCACTTTGAGACGAGTATAGGTACCGTCACGAGTTTTGAGCGTTGGCCTTGAAATGCGCAGTTGTCAAAGTTATCAGTTGTCATTGTTTTATTTTATTTTCCTTTTAAATTATGGTCAACTTGGAGAATACCGGCATACTTTATTTCAAGTTGGCTTTGAGCTGCCCCTATTTCTTTTGTAATGACTCTAGAAAGACAGTGTTCACAGTAGATGACAAAGTAATCTTTTATAAACCTAATACAGACGTTAGATATCCCCACACATTAATTGTGTGGCAAATATAGTTGATATTTCAAAGAAACATCTTGTAGACAGACTTTCCCAGTCTTTGGGGCAAGTCCGTCTAAAGGTGATTTTCGACATCGTCGACACTAAGCAGACTAAAAACCAGATAGTGACATACAGATGTCACTATCTGGTTTTTAGTTTTCAAGTAGGAGGTATTGAAGAAGAAACTATGCTGTTATAATCTTAAAGCCTCATTTAGTTTTTTTATTAAGTAAAAAAAGTAATTGGGATAAGTCCATCCGTCCATCCAGTAAATTTGTTTGGGTTCAGGGCTATCAAACATTTTTTTGACATGGGCAATCCGTAATTTAAAATAAAACTACGTTATAAAATAAGTTACGAGCCGAAAATCATAATTTTCAGTGGTGGAGGTCAGGTTTCGAGGGCACTTGTGAACCAGGCCACTTTATGGGCAATGCCATCTAGTAGGTTTGAAAAGGTTGACAATATCTGATTGGAAGTAAGACCGTCATATGACGGCCTTTCCTTATGCAAGCTAAACGGACTTCCCCACTATTGCACTTTTAGGTAAGAAATATTTTGCAGATGATGATAACCAAATTAAAGCGATATTAATGATTTGAACACCAGTATTAAGTAAAAGTATCACTAAATTACTTACGTTATCCAAGAAACTCCAAAAAATCCTTCGTATTGCCACTTTATTTTTATTTTTTTGGCAGACACTTAGGGTCACCGCAGATATATAATTTCAAGTTGGCCGACTATCGTATTTAAACTAAATTACTTACATAATACCACACTTACGTAAGAATTTATTTGGACAACTTTTAAATTGTAGGTAATCGGAAAGGAATCGAATTTAGTTGCAAAATTGTGCTATACTGTGCGACTTAGTTGACCAACTTAAAATTGTAAGTCTGCGGTCGCTCTTACACTACGAATACGATTTTTTTTAAAGAAGGTAGGTCGCTTTAGCCCTGACGTCACTGTGACCCATGAGGATCTATTGTGACTCCTTCGTACTAGAGAATCATCCCCAACCCAATACTGCTCATAAATTGAACGATATGGTTAGGGTTGGTGCCACGAATTTCCTCTGTGGATGAGTATTCGTGGCGACCAAGGTGCCTGTTTCTGCTCTGTAGTAGACAGGACAGTCGAGGAGAAGGTGAATAGGTGTTTCATCCTCCTCCTCACAAAATCTGCAAGTCGTTATGCTACAAATACCTATTCTGTTTAGGTGTTTGTTGAGCTTGCAGTGCCCGGTTAGGCTTCTGGTAAGGATTCTTAATTAGCTCCTACCCAAGGTGAGCACTAATTCTGATAGTTTCTTATTGAAGCCAGGAATTAGTGCCATGTAGTGTTCAAGGCCGGAGGTCTCAGCCCATTGCTTCCTGCATAGTCTGTGACCCCATTCTTTGAGCACTTGCTTCGTGGTACTGGGACTTATACCACAGACTGGTTCTGAGCCCCAAGCCTAGCCAGTTCGTCAGCGTTTTCATCGCCGGAGACGTTACTGTGGCCCGTGACCTATACTAGGCGGATGTTGTTGTTGCACCCAGCATGTTTAACGTCTCAATGCATTCCAGAACTAATTTAGACGTGACTTCTGCGGCAGTCAGTGCTTTAAGTGCAGCTTGATTATCGGAGAAGATAAAAACGTTTTTATTAACTAGGGCCATCTCCAGGCATTCTAGTGAACAACCGAGGATAGCGAAGACTTCAGCCTGAAACACGGTCGCAAACTCGCCCAAACAGGCGTATTTGCCTTTTGGTGGCCTGCCTCCGTAGATTCGGACTCCTGCACGGTTCTTTCCTTGATTCATCCGTGAACCAAACTATGTCGCTAGGGCGGATGTCGATTGGAATTTTTCTTTCCCAGTCCTTCCTGGAAGGTAAAAAAATCTGGTATTGCTTCGAAAAGCTATGCACCTTGATCATGGCATCTGATGGCATGGCCATGACAGGTGATTCACTGAGAGACTATTCCAGCTGTCGAAATGGGGTGGAGGCCCAATTTGTCCTGCCCGCCGTCCTGGCCCTGAGAGCCACTGGTCTCCATCTGAACAAGCAGAGGAAGCGGAGTTAAGTTGATCAGGGCCTCGAGGGAAGCGGTGGGTGTTGACGAGAGTGCACCCGTGATTATTAGACATGCCAGTCTCTGTACGCTGTTTAGACTTTTATTACAGTTTACTTGTTCAGCCTTTTTATGCCACATTACGCAGCCAGCCTATGTGGTAATCGATCTCACTACGGCTGTATATAGCCATAGCATTGCCTTCGGCCGAATACCCCATTTTTAGCTGACAAGCTTCCAACAGGAACCCAGAGCACATCTAGCCTTTTTCGTAATATACTCGATGTGCTTATTCCAAGTGAGTCATTTGTCTAGACAAATGACTCACTTGGATTACTCCTAGATATTTGACATCACCCGCAAACTTAATAGTTTTCCCGAAGAGTGTTGTCTTAGTCCCTCCAACTTCCTCTTTTTGGTGATAGGTATCAAGACCGTCTTATCAGCGTTTACTGTTAGCTTGACCCTTTGCCACCAATCTTCGACGACTCTTAGCTGCATCAACCCAGCGACCACCGATGCGCATTTTCCCACCACCATAATCGCCAGGTCGTCAGCGTACCCTTGATCGTAGTAACCCATGATGTTCAGTTCCCTTAGTAGCTCATCCACTACCAAGGATCATTCCAGGGGTGACAGCAAACCTCCTTGTAGGCATCCTTGTGTCAGCCTGATTTTGAGTGTCAGGTCCATAATAGTCAATAAGGCAGAAGGCTACCCTGTTGTCGAGCGTGGCTTTGATCCATTTCCTAGTAGTTGGATCTATATTCTTTGAAGCCAGGCCATTTGTGATAGAGCTTTTTTTTATGCAATAAGGGGGCAAACGAGCAAACGGGTCACCTGATGGAAAGCAACTTCTGTCGCCCATGGACACTCGCAGCATCAGAAGAGCTGCAGGTGCGTTGCCGGCCTTTTAAGGGGTAATAGGGAAGGGTAGGGAAGGAAATAGGGAAGGGTAGGGAAGGGAAAAGGGTAGGGGATTGGGCCTCCGGTAAACTCACTCACTCGACGAAACACAGCGCAAGCGCTGTTTCACGCCGGTTTTCTGTGAGGACGTGGTATTTCTCCAGACGAGCTGGCCCATTCGTGCCGAAGCACGGCTCTCCCACGTCAAAAAGTTGAACGCTGGTTGAAGTGTTGTCGAATGCGCCTTCAATATAACGAATACGATTACAAATCGGGTAAAAGTTTGCCGATCGTTTTTTTTTTTAACGGGTAGTTAGTAGCGGCATGTCTGTTTCTTAAATCAAACTAACTCTGCAATACTGTTTTACCCACTGAGCCGTGCCGTGAAAGTAATCGTTTAAATGTGGGAGTTATTGCCGTTAGATGGACTTACCCCCCAGATGGACTTCCCCAAGTTGACATTGTAACTTTCCTTTTATTTTGTTTATTTTATTTTTCCTTTTACTTTTCTTAATAATTGACTTTTCTTATAATTTACCTTGAGCGCGAGTTTACACATGCGCAAGTCTCCCCACTACTTTTGCCGAGCGCTCAAAACTCGTGACGGTACCTAGCTGTACCGCACCGCGCGTTGGATTCATGCCGCTTTTTGAGAGCGCACTCGCCGCACACCCCGTATAATCTCAAATTAAATTATGCAGTTTTATTTCAATTCTTCACGCCGATATCACGCCGAAATCACGCCGCCGCCGCCGATTTTTGATGAAAGCTTCGGCGCACACGTCTAATCCATACTAAATACTAATCCATAATAGTATTATATGAGTAAATTTTAATGCGAAAGTGTGTCTGTCTGGACCCGCTATCCCCAACCCGCGGCCCGCCGGGACTTTATTTGTGGCCCGCGTGATGTTAAGGTGCAGTGGTTGTTGCAACTAAGTAAAATGGGTTTTTAAATAATGTTTTTGTAAAGGAAATATCATTATCTAAGTATAAAAAAGTACCGTTTAAAAATTGAGAAAATTTCCTATACGCAAAGGTACACAATTTGAAAAATTCTGCTCGATAGAGAATAATCTCAAAGATGACTATTATAACGGTGTTTTTCATATTTAAATCATTTTATGGCTAAATTACACACTTTTTAGAAAAAACAAAAAATGTAGTAGGTACATTAATTGTCATAACCTAACCTAAACGATTTGATATAATATTTGATTTGTGTAATACTAAAAACAAAAGGTTTTTTCTCCTATTTACTATTATCAAGGCACGCGGCGAGCGCGTAAACGCCACTGTACAAGGCGCGCTGATATGAATGTTATTTTAAGAGTCCGTATACGAAATTTTGCCGATTTCGCTCACTTAACAGACTTGATTAAACAGTTAAAATACAGTATTTCTATAAATTTTAATGCACAACATGTAAGATCATTTCAATTATAATCTAATGTTGGAGCTAGATTTTTTATTTTTTTTAAGTATCTTTAAATAATCCAACTCAAACCCGCGACAGTTTAATGATTTATGCTGTAAAAGGTTTAGAATATCATTTGTTGCGGCCCGCGACACCAAGACCTAAACATGTTTGTGGCCCGCATGAAAAAAAGGTTGGGGACCACTGGCCTAGACCGACAGACGTCTGTCAGTCTGTCATGTAACATGTTACTCTTTACACTCAAACCGCTAAACTGAAATGACTGAAATTTGAGATGGAGATAGTATCTCCAGTCCCAGGAATAGACATAGGATTATAGTACGGGAGCAGAACAAAATTTTTTTTGATTACTATCAAGCAAATTTTTTGTGAGTAGCTTCATTTTGATTAAACGAACAACATTTTTATCTGCAAAAAATCTTGAAAGTGGTAGCCAACAGAAATAGAAAGGATTTCATACTTTGACTTGATGGTCCTAAAATATGGATTGTTTTATTTGTAGGACAATGTTACTCTTAAATTATATAACTATTAACCTATTAATGTACAAAAAATCAGCTTGTAAGGGTTCCGTTTTAGGGTTCAGTATTCAACCAAGTTTTGTTGATTACAGAACCCTATAAGTGCCTATTACGGAACCCTAACGAGCTTATTTTTTGTATGTTGATAGATTAATACTTAGTCAATATAATTTAAGATTAATATTGTCCTACAAATAAAACAGTCCATATTTTAGGACCATCAATTCAAAGTATGAAATTCTTTTTATCTCTGTTAGCTACGACTTTTGAGATTATTCGCAAAAAAAAATGTTGTTCGTCTTATAAAATAAAGTTACTCACAAAAAATTAGCTTGTTAGTAATTTTTTTTTTTAGAGAACCCTAACTATAATGGTTCCCGCGCGATAAACGAATTTTGGCGCTACGGAGTTGCGGGCGTCATCTAGTCCATATAATATATCATACCATATTACGAAAATTTTCGTAATTTAAAATTGTAATCGATTTACAACGTAGTCCCAGCTTTTCAATAATTTTGCAACATATCAGCTATCGAATGGCCGTCGCGCGTCGACGTGGAAAATGGGGCGCTGTCACAGATTAATAATGTCACTGTTCTATATTCGGGGCGAAGTGATCCCGGAGGAAATAACTGTGATTGATCAGGTGTCCAAAAACCTAATCCGTTTTGTACGTGATCGCCGGCCACGCCGCGCTGACTCATCTACATGTTAATTGACGGTTGACCACGTGAGCGCCTTTGACGCCCGCCCACCGGAACAGCTTTAAAGCTACAGCTCAACCTAATATACTGTAATCTGTATCATGTATGCCTAGGAGCTGCTGCTAAACACGCTATGTGTTATCGTGGTATTGTATTATTGTAAATCGTCATAATATTATTTTTGTTGTATGTTCCGAGAGATAGACGATTTGATTTTGAGATGACTCTTTTTCATGTTAAGATTTTAATGTACTTATTGTATTTAATAAAGCATGGAGCCATATTAGGAGTGCCGTCAATAAGTAGACGCGCAGTCTGACTGTCTAATGCGCGCAGTACACTATATTAGGATTTAGGAATATTAGAAATATTCACTGATTTTTGTCATTTATACAAAGTTTTGGAGAAAGTGCATTTTAAAAGCTAGGCTTGGATTTATAACAGTGAAATATTAATATAAAGCAAAATATCTCGCAAATTATCTAAAAAAAGAACAATACAGGTCTATCAGAATCTGACGGCAAATTTTGACGGTAGATTTCAAAAAACACCCTTGATAATTGGATAAATTTATATATAATACTAGCTGTTTCCCGCGACTTCGTCCTCGTCAGCAAAATGTGATAACAAAGATAATAAAAAAAAAAGAGAAAAAAAAAATCCCCTTTTTAAGGTTTCTTACCCAATTAGCAAAAATGGGATTGACATTTAAATATGCTTTTAGTTGTTGAAACAATGCCGAAATTGCCGAACATGTATGCCGTATCTAGAGGTATAAGGATTCAAGAGAAATTCTGTACAGCAACTTTGGAACCAGAGTATACTTCGACGCAAATTTTTATTTTTTGGTACTTTAAGCTTAAAATCCTTCAGAAAAAGGTAAAATTACTATGTTTTCCTTAAAAATTTCAATGAATCCCATCGATTTCTCATGGATTGAATCATCAGATCACCACTTATTGTGATCATGTTACCAAATTTGGGCTATATCTCATTCAACAACAAAAGTATTTCGGAAATAATATAATAATAATAATAATATCTATGGACGCTTCACACCACGTCAGTCTGGTGGTAAGTACCTAAAGGACTTGTGTTACAGGTACCAGACAACGGAAATATATTTAATACTTTTATACTATACATATATTTAAGATTTTTATTATATGACACACATATTTAATACACATCCATGACCCAGGAACTTCATAAACTTTTTGTTCCGTCGGCGGGACTCGAACCCGCGACCTACGGCTTGAGCTACCAACGCGCTCACCACTGCGCCACGGAGGTCGTCAAAAAATCGGTCCACAAATGCCGGAGTTGTCCGCGAACCATTATAAAAAAGTGAAATATATCCTCCTCGTTTTCGGAAGTCGGTTAAAAAGTAGTCTAAGTTATAGTAATAGTTAAGTAGTACTACATCAGCTATGTGCCTAAAAAAGTCCGGTCAAAATCGCTCCAGCCATTTCGGAGATTAGCCGGAACAAACAGACAGATATACAGACAAAAATTGTAAAACATGTTGTTATGGTATCTGTACCCTATATACATTCATATGCACGTAGTAAAAAACGGTTCTTTCAGTATTACAAGCAGACACTCCAATTTTATTTATGTGTATAGATTTGCATGTTTCACATACCTACAGAATCAGCCGCTATAAGGAAAAAAAAGGATCAAAATGTTTTATTCCAATTACTTCGGTATTGCTAGAGTCAATTTACTTACTTCCTTTTTGCCATCAGATTCTAGTAGACTTATAGCTTTTGTCGACATATAAAAAACCAATAAGTTACTTATATGTCAAGTTTCGTCTTCTTGCACTAATTGCTTAGAAGGTAAGTTGAGGACGTAGGTCGGACAGACAAAGTTTAAGGATTCCGAGCTGTAACTACGGAGCCGTACAAATGACGATCAGGAGAATACCTTAACTGGTGGAACGTGAGAGTTCAAGGTGACAGGGCATAGTTAGGACTTATTGAATGCTGCGCACGGCGTTTAGCCTTCAACTAACTCGGTAACATTTATTCCTTTCTCGACTGGCACCCCGTTTCCTTGATCGAGTTTGCGATACACGCTCGCTCTAATTTCTTGATTATATCTGATTATAAACTCTAAACTCACTCCAGACGTGTCCAATTTGCGACACGGTGAATTAATGAAACTCTAAACATTTTGTACATAAAATGATTTCACTTTTCTTCGAGAGAATTTACTTAGGTACACGTTATTACAAAAACGTTTATTGCCGAATGAAGTTTAATAGGGAACCTTTTAAGACGCTTCATTTCATGGTGATTTACTTAAGCTCATATTTATTCCGGTCCACTCATCTGCGTGGAATCTCATTACGAGTGAGATCTGAATTATAAGAAAAAGATAATCACATTATGATAAGTACACGAGCGATCCGAGAACACTCACAATACCTATGAGGATAAATTACAAATGAACTCTTAAAAACAACTTCTAATTAATTCCATTCAAATATTCAGTCGAGCGTTCGCTAGCTTTACATTTTCCACAGACGGAAATCACAAAGCGTTTCAGTTTTGACGTGCAACCCCTTCTGTTTGAAATTGTTGATACGTGGAAATGAAAATGGATATGTAACCGCTCGTAATCCATTAGGGAATCGATTCCGGCGGACGAATTGTTTCAGGCGTAAAAGAATGCATTTCGCGTTTATCCCGATGCGCAACGTTTTGACTATTTAATTCTTTCGGCGAAATATTTAAATGATTTAAGCTGAGTTCACCCTGAATCCGGACACGGAGAAGTCATCGCTTTTGAGCTTACTACATTTTTTTTTTCATAACAGGTCGATATAATTTCTGTGAAAATAAAGACAGTAGCAATTGAATATTGATACAATATTTAAACAAAACGGCCATTCTCAGGAGAGCAAAATTTACGTGTCCCGGGTTTGTATACTCTGTAATATTATCCTATTCAAGTATGTAATATTTTTAAACGATAGTTAGCATCAGTATCTAGCTACAAACTTAAACACAGGCTTCTTATTTAAGTAATTCAGACTAAATTAATTGAATTCGTGTTAAAAAAGCAGGTTTTTCTAACTACCGTAACGTGTCCCCACGCCAACTTGATCTCGAAACTTGCTTGTAATTTTTATAACGTACCTATTTAATTTAATCTATTCATGGTTTTAAACGCCTATAAACATTGGTTATCGCATTGCAAAATATCGACTCAGTAGGCCCAGCCTATAAATAGTTATCATGAAATAATCGCTTGTCCGATCAAAAGCCCTAAATACCGTAACACCTGCTGTTTTTGGATGCCCATCCAAAAATATCAGAATTTGGCACATTACGAGTGCACGGGTTGCTTCTCCTTAGTGTGTGCCATGGCCCATCAGCGGTCCCACGTCGTTAATCGTTAGTGTGCTGCTGATAAAGCACATTAGTATCTAATTACCGTAGCTTTGGTTACAAACTTGTCTGATTACCGTAATCGTTACTTTTCAGTTATGTTTAAATTAGATTTTTATTATGTATATTATGTTTATGTTACATAATTTGGCCTATTTACGTTGCCCTAAGCTAGTTTTTATCAATTGTGTCGTTGTATCGTTACGTAAAACACTACATTTGTCTAATTACCGTACCCACAAATTTTTAAGTCTCATTATCCAAAAAACTTTAACTAACTGTTTCACGCCACATTTATTATTGTGTTCGTATCTTTCATTTCTTTAATATTTCAATGTGTCTGAGTCAAATCGACGAAGAAAAAAATGGTTACGGTAATGAGGCAAATAATGCCAAACCGGAGAATGGCCGAAAAACGATAAAATTTCAATAGTAAATGTAACTATTAAATAAATAATTATATTATTCTCCGAAGCGAAGTCCAGTTCCGATATCATCTAGAGGGTAATAGGCCAAGTTAGCCTCGAAGAAGCTTGGTGTTCTTAACAAAGCGAGACAGTACTTCAGTCCGAACCAAGGCTCAGGTTCGGCCTCATATGGAATATTGTTCTCATCTCTGGGCAGGAGCACCAAAATACCAACTGCTCCCTCTGGATCGTATCCAACGAAGGGCCGCTCGAATTGTTGACTGCCATTATAGTGTTTCAAATAGCTTGGACCCCTTGGAATTACGCCGAGATGTAGCTTCACTCTGCATCCTCTATCGGTTGTATCACGGGGAGTGCTCGTCCCACGCGAAAAATGTACCATCCTCGTCACCTTGATGAGTGGCAGTCTTCCACGGTGCGTTTCTCGCGTAACTTTCTGCCGCGCACTGTAAAACTGTGGAACGAACTGTCACCAGCAGTTTTTCCGGACCTATACGACCTGTAAACCTTCAAGAAGAGAGCGTATTCACTCTTAAAAGGCCGGCAACGCAGCTCTTCTGATGTTGCGGGTGTCCATGGACGACGGTAGTTGTTTTCCATCAGGTGACCCGTTTGCTCATTTGCCCCCTTATTTTATAAAAAAAATTATACATCTTTTTCTTCTCATCAGATATGTTATATTGTATTATTGAGTTCTACGAACAGAAAACAGAAGTGTCATTCTTTACAAAGTCAAAGTGTCTAAACACACTAGGCTGAATTACGCCGGCGTAAATTCCGCCGCAAATGTCAAAGTGTCTAAACATACTAGGCTGAATTAAGCCGGCGTAATTTCCGCCGCGTTTACGCCGCGTTTAAATTGCATACAAAATACGGGCCGAATACTAGAGGTGACACACTATTACGTCGCGTTTTGCATACGTTTGACATTTGCGGCGGAAATTACGCCGGCGTAATTCAGCCCAGTGTGTTTAGACACAAACGCATACAAATACGCGACGGAATAGTGTGTCGTCTCTCGCGTTCCACCCGTATTTTGTATGAGTTTGAAACGCGGCGTAAACGCGGCGGAATTTACGTGATTTTGTGTTTAGACACATAGCCGAAGTCCACGTACGTTAGTACGTTCACATTTAATAACTTTAAAGTTTTTATCACATAAAACAGTGCGTAAACTGCGCGACAAAATTGTGGGCAATATTTAGTAACTAAGTATTTAATATTTGCAACATTACGCAAATATAGTTCAAAATGTTTTATTTGATATGTTTTATGCATATTTCATTTTACACGATCATTTAACGGAGAAGACGTCGAGTTGAACTCGCTTCATTTAACCTGAACTTATCGAGTTAGGCCGTTTGCCTACCGCCACCGTCACCGGGACGTCGCCGACAAAAATTCAACCAAAACGCCACTTTATGACTTTGGCTATTCTTCCGCACTACAAAGCAGCGACGGCATAGTTCGCTAAACCAATGTCGGTAGAAAATGAAACCTATAGCCTTAGGTCATAAAGTAGCATTTTATTTGAATTTTTGTCGATGACGTCCCGGTGACGGCGGCGGTGGACGAACGGCCTTAAGGGACTGACCACATCTCCAAGTCACGACGTCGTCGACGTGGAACAGTGCGGTAACGTGGCACGGTACGTTGACGTGACGTGTGAATTTACGTCAACGTGACGTAAAAATGCGCGTCTTTTTTCTTCTCTTTTTCCGTTTTTTTAAATAGCAAAAGCAGAATACGTATTGTGCGGTCCACATCTAGATAACTAGTGAAGAATGTGGCAGTTTTACAAGGCATGACGTACAATGTCGCTACGAGATCGTGATGTACATTTTACGTTACGTTAACGTAAATTTGCACGTCACGTCAACGTACCATGCCACGTTACCGCACCGTTCCATATTGACGACGCCGTGACGTGGAGATGTGGACAGGGTCTTACACGGAACAGTTTCCGTTATCGCGCATCACATTTTGTGTGCTGGCTTGTACTAGTTTGTAACAATGCATCATGACCTTGACCTGACGTCAGTTCAGCCGCGAGTATGTCGGCGCATAATCTACGAGACGGAAGCCCAAAATAAGAGACGTACGAATTTGTGACCGTATTTTCCGTAATTTTTCCCGTTTGCGGGGTTTGAATAACTCACTTAAAAGAGTCATTTATTTATGTATTGCTCTACTTAAGTATGATTAGCTAATACTTACCCTTACCTATGGCTAGTTGTAACAATAATAATATTTGAGTGTTTCATTAAAAAACTTTAATAATTTTCCTGAATAAATTCCAAGTAGCACTTTTTTTCATTTAGGAGATAGCAGGAGAAAAATGTTTTTCCGACGGTAGCGCCTCAGGTCGGGATCAGACAGTTGCCACCGATATTGGTTTTATGCTAATACGTATTGACTCAAAAAGAGAAGCTCTGTGGACCCACTACACTCAGAGGATTTCAAATCTTATTTGGAGGTATAAAAACTCTTAGAGTGTACACATTGTATGAAAACACAATCTGTGTTTAATTATAATTTTGATATTCAGCTATGAATTCTGCTTGAAAACGAATTTTATTGAATTTCAAATAATAAATGAAAATATTATGATATATTTTGTTGTACAAACGAAACGACAGGTAAAGGTATATTTTACACCGTGCCGGTAATCTAATCTTCCTCCGTCTCACCAATTTTCGATAAGTCACGTGTCCTAACGCGAGTTTAGAGAAATATGACCCATCTCAAAAAGTGATGCTGCTTTAGAAATCCAGTTTTTTACTTTAGAAATCCAGTTCGCAATTTACTGTACCGAATAGGAATCTACAGTCTATTATTATGTTATTTTTTATTTGTAACTGAAATTACCACAAGAGTTGGTGCACTTTGCTGATTAACTGGTTTGTACAAAAAGTGATATTTGCATCGTATTTTTTAAAAAAACTAGTTCTATAGGGTTAAAGCAAAATAGGCTGTAACATAAACGTTAACACATTTTAATACTTTTTTCACTATAACAATGAAATGTTTCAAAGTTTTGTTTTCCTTATAACAGAACATAACAAAGAAAGCAATAAAAGAACCCCTTTCATTTTAAATGTTCTGTCTGGATCGAAAAGAATTCATAGTAAAGTGTTAGTGGTAACTGAGACGGAGAAATTTATGATTTCGTAATTCAGATTTTATAGCCGAGAGCATGAAAGTTTGTGCAATTTCTTTATTAGTTTGTGCTGGCTGAACCGTAACAAGATTTAATGAAATTAAAGCTCATTGCGTAACACAAACAATAATGAAAGCTCACCAAGATTTTTTACGCTCAAACCTTAAAAAATAATAAGTAGCTGTTTTAATAATAGCCAAAACAATTTTGTATTGTGTAACCGAAAAGTATTACTAAAATACTGTCTCGATATAAAGTTGCGTAACTTTTGACGTAACAAATTCTTTATCTGACACTGGACTAACAAAGGTTCTTTTGAAAACATGTTTTGTTATTTCTAAGTAGTACCGGCAAAAACAAGTCTCATATAGATAGTTCGTTTCTTCCGAAGTCGCGCTAATCGGCGTCAGTATACAAGTTTTACATACAACTTTTGTATCGCGATAACAACTTGCGGGCACAGTGGTCCGACTGAATAAAAATAAGATATTATACGTGCATTTGCTACACTCCCAAATTATAAGCATTTACAAAAGAAAAGACTATCCCCCAGCCCCTTTACAAATTACATAGTTATTTATTTTCGCAGCGTTTCTTCAAGGCCCACTGTCTATGTCTTAAATATGACTTTTTCAACGTGATAGACAAAGACAAGGAAACTTTGTATCCACTGTGCAAATATTTTTATTCGTCGGGGTATGTGAATGAGATAGGTAAGAAATACTAGAGGAGGATGAGAATAGCGCTCTATTGTAGTATAGCTGTACGAAAAGATTAAGGGGCGATTTCACCATTCACACTTAATAACTATTTGTTTTAAAAAACTTAGCCCTCGTTGAACGCGTTCATGCGGCAATGTGAATCTCGCTTTCTTTCAAATTAAATTCACAATCTTCTTTTTAATCGCAATTAATAAATCTAAGTTTTCATGATGTGGCGCGAGGATTTTACATGTTTTATCATTTCGCGTTATTTTAACAATGCAAAAGCAATAAACGACACTTAATAAACTAACCAAATGTAACTGTCAAAACTGCCATCTTGACATTTCTTTCGTCAATGTTTTTCACACCACCGATACGTGATGATACTTACGAAGCCATTTTATGAAGTTAAACTAAAAATATTGAGCGTTTAGAAGTTAAACTCGTTTTTGATAAAAGGCCGGTTTAGTGTAAACTAAGCGCGTTCAATTTCTTTGGTGAAATCGCACCTAAAGCCAGTTTAGTTTGCACTGATCGAGTTTAATGTCTTTAGTGAAATCAGCCTTAAAGTGATACTTACACTGATTAGAATTCGGTTTAATATCTTTCGCTAACTGGTTTTTTTTTTACTTAGAAAAAGATTAAATGTTTATTACTTATATAAAAAAATGTAATTATAGTAACTTCGTTTCTACTTGATAAATATTTGTATTTGTATATTGTTATAAACTATACCTACCTCCTCTGGTATTGATATTAAATACAAAGTCTATTTTTATCACTATTCGTACATTAGATGTTATTCAAAGTAGAAAAGATGATACATTTTTGTACATTTGCCTAAATATCATGAAACGTTTTCTATGAAGTTCATTGAGTGTATAATTTGTGTATGTGTCCTTAAGAATACGAAATATATTATCCTGAAAATAAATTTAGAAAAAGTTGTTTAGCTGAATGAAAGGCATTCATAAAACTAAGCTCGATCGATAAGAGCTGTCTCCCCTAGTCCTCTTTATCACGTTGACCACTTTATCTCTTAGCTTCATGAACATTTCCTTTTAGCTTAAGAAATTGTGAGCACCGCGTCGTTTGAAACAAGCAATGAATAAAACGAAATCGAGACCGTGAAAATAAAACATTTTTCATTCTCTGTAAAATTCCAATGTGCTAAGAGGAATAGAAAAAACATTACAAGATGGCTAATCTAAGTTATTACTTATTAGGAAAACATTATTGATATTGGGTACATATTTCAATAGTCATTTACTAATTAGTTTTCACTGAAAACTTAAAGTTCCTTTTTTGCATTACCGTGTAAAGTACCTAATGGTAATTTCATAATCGATGTCCATAAAAAACTATCATTTTAATTGTTAAACTCGAAACTAACTACGATTCTCTGATGTTAATCGAATAGATATCGATAGATATCCGATAGATATCTGTGATATCGATTATCACAGAATCAGGTAGTATGTTACCAGAGGATCATTCTATAAAAGTTCTTTCCGAGACATCGAGGACGTAAATAATATATTTACGAGGATATTAACAATAAACCTCAAATCCCGACAAGTCAAACGGCGGCTGCGATAAATTCTGCCTTCGACGAATCATTAATTCAGAAGAAATTAAATATTAAACAGTATAAATGTTTTTGTGCACGGATAAATAAAATGATGACGATATATTATGGGAATGTGTTATTGGTTTTTGGCCGATATCGTATTGGAGCAATAGGAATAACTCTCATAACTATAACTTTACTTTACTTTACTTTACTCAAGTATACGTATCTAAATTTATTATTATGTACTTATTATCTGAAACTAAGTTATTCGACGAATTGTATTATTATTGCTCGTAGACGTGTTATATTACCGTCACCATTAAACATTTGAATCTGCTATTAGACAATATGTCAGCTACTTCCTACCTGATTTATTATTCAAAATATAACAAGAGAAATTAAAATCTCATCGTCCGGAGCTCACAAAGGACAGGACGGTGCCGTTAAGTCATCAGCATTAAAAGGGAGAGGTATAAATCAAATTGAGAAAATTATCGGAGTCATGTGACATTGTTGCAGAGATTATTTTTTTTAATAATTGAAAGGAATTTAACAACACTTTTGTTAAATTATATTTCAAATTGAAAGGAATCTAATAATTATTTAAATTATTTAAAGCCTACGTTGACTAAACGAAAATTTTGAAAAACGATAGAATGTCGTAAATTAAAAAATATCATCTATTAATGTTACTAAAATACTACTTATATTTTATTGTTAAATAAAAAATATTTTTAATATAACAAAATGTACGTTTCTAGCTGAATATAATATTATATATTAATATGATAATAGTTGAAAGTAAGTTACTTTATGTCTGCCTACCTGTTTGTTACCTCTTCACGCTGATTTCGTTGAATCAATTTTTATGATGGTACTTTGACCCCCAAAAAATGACAACGAATAGTTTTTTCCAAGAAAAAATTATTATGGTTCACACATACTGATTCCAACGACCTGTATATAAATATATATATATATATATATATATATATATATATATATAGTCGTACCGGGACGTAAGGGAGACCTTTTGGCTATTTACTACACTAATGACTTAATTGATCATTTTGTCGATAATGACAGATGGTGTGCAGATGGCGTTAAAGCGAAAATAATGGCGCGACGTTCTGTCGTACTTAGGGCAGAATATTGAAACGTTACTTAATAGCGTTTAGCTATCACATGGCATCCTTTTCGTTCTTCCAAGTAGTGACAATGACAGCCTGTGATTATGAGGGTTTTAGCCCGGCCGCACATTGTCCGAAATTTCTGATCTGAAACATTTGAATCCAGAGTACTCTGGTGTTTCGTCCCAAGGTTTTTTTGGGCCCAGTGGGCATTGAGCAGATATGAATTTTTAACATTTTTTCATCTGGCGATTGGTCCCAACTCCCAAGTGATTATTTTTTATATGACTTTTGGGCTCATGTCCGTAGGGCTAGCAAAAATGTTGTAGACTTGAATAAAAAACAAAATAATTACTTTGTATGAAAACATTTATTACACACTGAATGAATATGTGATATTTTAAGAAAAATAATTCAATGGACATGTATTAAAATCTCTTGTGACTTAAATAATAACAAAAGTACATATTGCTGCCCCCGGGCAACAAAGCGCTAAACGCCGGTTTAAGCCTGGCCGCACATTGTCCGAAATTTCTGATCAGAAACATTTGAACGTCGGCCGGACCGCCACACCGCACACTATCCGAAATTTTCTTCCGGCGAGTTCGAGCTCACTGGGCTCAGTACAAAATGTAAGAGAGAGCGCGATCCGATTTTCTGATCAGAAACATTTGAACTGCTACCGATCGACGTCATCTGACATAAAATTTCTGACGCCCGCCGGAACGCAATTAAAAATTTCTGCCATCCGATAGACGGCATCTGACAACTCATCCGGACCGGACGTCAGACACAAAATATATGAGCAGATTGCGTTTCGGCGGGCGTCTGACATTATGTGTCAGATGACGTCGATCGGATGAGTACTCTGGTGTTTCATGATTTAAAGGTTTTTAGGCCCAGTGGGCCCAATGACCAGATATGAATTTATAACATGGCATTTTTAATCTGGCGATTGGTCTCACTTTTATGAACCATTGTTCATGCAAAAAAAATTTAAAGTAGGGTTGGCACAAAAATAATCAGTTATAACCATTAACCATAATATTGTTTTGTACATTTAAAACATATCTAACACTATCACCTTAAAACGTATTATTATTATTAATATTATATTATATTAAACATACTGCGTCGAATCAAGTTTTAAAAAAATACCTGCTCTATAGGTAATTTTTTAATGGTTGTTTTCCCATGGTTTTCTCACAGTAAAATGATTCTATCTTAGTAGTACGATAGATTTGAGAAGTTTTTTTGTATTCAAATAATAAATAAAATTCAGCTGGGTTATAGCCGCTCGCGCCTATCGGAATAAAGTTGCCATTAGGTCATACAAAATATTTTTCATTTTCAAATTCAAATATCTTTATTGCCAGAATGTTGTTGATATAAAGGTCTTATTAACTACTTATAGTTCTAACATTCTGCCATAACAATGGCGCGCAATTGAATTAAACTTATGTAAAATTAATTAATTAATTAGTCGTTATCTTACAAAGAATTTAAATTATAATTTGCCAATTAAAGAAATATATAAGCTTTATATAAAAATAATTATTATAAATAAATTTTAAACTGAAATAACTATACAATAATAATATAATTAGATTATTTAGAAAATATTTACTTTTGTTATTATTTATGTCATAAGAGATTTTAATTTATTATACATGTCCATTTAATTTTTCTTTAAATATTATATATTCATTCAATGTGTAATAAATGTTTTCATAGAAAGTAATTATTTTGTTTTTTATTCAAATCTACAACTTTTTTGCTAGCCCTACAGACATAAGCCCAAAAGTCATAAAAAATAATCACTTGGGAGTTGGGACCAATCGCCAGATGAAAAAATGTAAAAAATTCATATCTGGTCAATGCCCACTGAGCCCAAAAACCTTGGGACGAAACACCAGAGTACTCTGGATTCAAATGTTTCTGATCAGAAATTTCGGACAATGTGCGGCCGGGCTTAAGTTTAACAGGGCCTGTAGACAAGTGGTAAAGCGCTAACACTAACGTTAGCGCCAGTGCTATAAAATGTATGCGATTTGACATAAGTCATCGCTTCGCTAGCGAATACTTATGTCAAATCCATACATTTTGTAGCGCTAGCGTTAGCGTTAGCGTTTTGCCACTTGTCTACGGGGGCTGGACAGTTACCGTATCAATAAGTTAAGGGTACGAAGCGGTCGTGACACAGTTTCATACGTTCTTCATCCGTGATGAGTCATAAAATGTCATTTATAGCTGCGACCTATAAATCTAATATTTGGGCCGCTTACTGCGATAAAGTATCTCTATACAAAGATATAATTTAGTTTAAAATTAATTTTTACTTACAAAAAATCGAAAAACCATTTTCCAAATCCATTCATAATCTGTTACTGCCGTGAACGTTAAAAAGTAAAGTATATAGTACTAGATGACGCCCGCAACTCCGTTGCGCCAAAATTCGTTTATCGCGCAGGAACCGCAAATTTTTCCGGGATAAAAACTATCGTATGTCCTTTCTCGGGACTCAAAGTATCTCCGTGCCAAATTTCAGCAAAATCGGTTCAGCGGTTCGAGCGTGAAGAGGTAACAGACAGACAGACAGACAGACGGACGGACGGACGGACGGACGGACGGACGGACAGACAGACAGACAGACAGACAGACAGACAGACAGACAGACAGACAGACAGACAGACAGACAGACAGACTCACTTTCGCGTTTATAATATTAGTATGGATGTTAATCGAAATTGAACACTCTAAACGTAGAAAACACCAACGCGCGGCGGAAAAGTTGGTAAAAATAAAGTTCATAAATAGTTGATAAAGTTTTGTCACGTCCAGTGTCTCCGTTGACCTCGGAGCTGGTGGATGAGGCTAGAGGGGGTTGGAAGGGGTTAGAGGGGCTAGAGGGGCTGGAGGGGACTAGAGGGGGCTGGAGAGTGCTGAAGAGTGCTTGAGGGCCCCTGACCCACCGCGGGAACGCGCCGCATAATACACTTTCTCAAACTAGATTCACTTGTTATTAGTTTTATAAAGTGCTTTTGTGTTAATACATGTTAGTACGGTGTGAAGTTATAGTATTTTATGCACACAGTGTTCCGGTATACATGTGTGATATTTTAACATATTTTAGATTTGAAGCTTGGTTTCAAATTACAGGCTAATACAAAATTGGTATAACGAATTTACTAAAGACGCATGATATAAGATAAACTATACTCTCTAGTACAGTATACGTCAAAATATTTAACATTCGTGCCGGCAGCACTGGTATATTTCCTACTACCGCTAGAACAGGCATCAGCCGTGCAATTCATCACATGTCTACGTCCTTATAAACTGTCATCTATCCGATTTCGGTTCGATTGACAGAAAGTTTGTCTTGTCTCGTGTATCGTAATAAATAGGCGACTGGAAGCGGCGTCACGCTCCGCGGTGGAACCCGACATCCGGCTACTCAGACCCGTGTCACAATCGACAGCCCTTAACGGCTTATTATTTCAAATTGTCAGCCCCGAGCCTAACTGATTTCCGATATTTTTATAAAAGACTTGATTTGCATAGATTAGGGCGTTTTTTTCAGCTCGATTCCTGTTTAAATTATTAAAATGATATATTCCTATCTACTCGTCCTGTTCAAAAATTATGGGGCCCGAGAAAGACCAGGGATGGTTGGTCATCTTAATCTGAGTTAGTCAGCGGTTTTGCACCTTTAGATGTTAAACGGCCGTATTATTTATGTGATGTCCTAAACAGCTTATGGTTTGTTTATGTTTGCTTAAGTTGTAGAATGTAGGTTGTGTCATTATTTTAATATAATAAGCTAGCTAGCATTAATTATACTATACGTGTTTGTGATTGTGTAACATTTAATGGAGACAGAGTAAAGATTTTATTTATTTGTGTGGGTGAGTTTTCTTACCGTGTTCATCTTTGTAGCGCCAGCAAAAGGAGAACATTATGTAGAGTAATTGGAGCTCGCTGGGGGCCTGAAAAGAACACATCTCGTGAATGTCTTTGAAAGTATAAAATTCAAAGGATAGTTTCGTAGAGGAGCGCGTATCACTTTCGTAGCGCGTAGCATTTTCGTAACATCGTAGCATTTTCGTAGCGCGTAGCATTTTCGTAAAATCGTAACATTTTCGTAGCGCGTAGCATTTTCGTAGCATCGTAACATTTTCGTAGCGCGTAGCATTTTCGTAGCGCGTAGCATTTTCGTAGCGCGTAGCATTTTCGTAACGCGTAGCATTTTCGTAGCGCGTAGCATTTTCGTAGCTTCGTAGAGGGGCGTGCTACGCTTTGTGTTATTAATATATTCCGTCTGTCTGTCTGTCGCTGACATGTTGGCGGGCACAGGACTTCAACTATCCATCATCACGTAAGGTTCTTGCGGCTACGTCAGCTAAACTGGTTATAATATATTATTAACTTTGTTGTTAGATACGTTTCGGTATGACTATGTAGTATGTATGAATATCACTTGTAGTAATTATATTGTTCCCCTATTTAATGTACTTGGATTACTCACGGCCGAGAATATTAAATGGTTACTCAGGGCACAGTATAGCAATATGACATCAATATTGCTATACTGTGCTTAGGGAGTCACTTAGTGAGGATTTCGACATAAAGTGACATATTTCCTGTCAGTCTTCGTGAAATAACTACTCTAGTAATGTGTCCAAGTATTTCTTGTGTTTAGCGAACGATGATGATATTGTGATGATTTAAGTTTTCCTTCTAGATATGAAATATATACAAAATGTATTTGACAATCCCTGTGGCTCAGTGGTTACCGCGGAGCCTCGAGAACGAAGGTCTTCTATTGGAATCCCAACTTTTGTGTTGGACGGATTAAATAATAAATAATAATTTGAAATCGTCTCCAATTATTATTTATAACTAATAGAACACATTGTTATAATGGTACGCAAGTCATAAATTAATAATATTGCATACAAGAGACTAATTATTAATGTAAGCGACAAAAGCAGCGTTCATGGTTGTTGATAGTAATAAGTATTTGTTATTTGAATATTTTTAGACCTCAAATTATTAAAAAAATAACTTATTTGTATGAAAAGTTCAAAAAAAAAATAATTACTATCTTAAATTAAACAAAAATAATTTGTATAATCAAAAAATTCAAAGTTCCTACATTTTAAAAACTATGTTATGTATTTGCAACTAAAACATTTTTTTGTTTCAATAGTTTCTCTGTGCATCGACCGATATAATGTAAAACATCAATTACTTACTACCTAATTCTTTTTTTGCGCGAACATTTTACCGGCATATCTATCCACCGTTTATCGTAACAGAATCTATATTATGTGGTTTACATGAAATAAAATAGAAATAAACCTTTCAAATAACCAACTTATCAGAAAAATAAAATCATTCATATTATAATCACAATAGCATCTAAGCACATTGACGTAAAGTGTACCTACTTACTAACCTGCGTTAGCTTAGTTTCTCATATTACAAGCACTAGCATCCATTTTAAATTGACATTACAGTGTTAAGTATAAAAATTAGCTTATAAACATGATACTCCGTCGACGGATTACAGCTGAATCGGCACTATTTATGTTAAAAAGTTTATCACATGTGTGAATAACGGCAGTCGGCGTTTTCCGAACGACCGTCCCGTGCGGCGGCTCGCTGGCAACTGATGACTGAACGGACGAAAAGCCTCGCTTTGATTCGGAGCCTGTCGGACGAAATCGACGCCCTAGGTCCTCCGAGGACAGAGGACAGAACTGTCAGGATAGGGCAGGAATGTCTGATAACTATGTGTACCGTTCAAGAATTTGGTTAAATTCCTTCAGCTATTTTAGTTGGTAATATTACTGATAACAAAATGAAATTTCAGACACATTTGCAATCTTATTTGTAAAGTTGTACTTAAAATCCTTAAGATCTTCTGAGTAACTCTTAATGTTACTTCGCTATTAGGTATTTGGTGCAATAACAATTGAATGTATTTAATAATGTTGATATGTCCATATCTAAAGCCTTCGCCAGAAATATCCTTAAAAAATTCGATATTTACTTATAGAGTTAAATAACTGCTTTAACTTAACATAAAGCCAATGCGAAATTCGTACTTCTGTATGGGCACAATATGAATAACATTCACAACCTCTGTGGCTCAACGATTGATCGCGTGGTAGCTCAAAGCAGGATGTCGCGGGATCGTTCGTTTCTGGGACTATGTGTATTAATATAATAAATATCGACCTTAATATAATATATTTTATAGTATAAAAGTACTAAATATATTTCCGTTGTCTGGCACCCGTAACATAAGTCCTTCGTACTTAGTACGGGGCCAGATTGACGTGGTGCTAAGCATCCTTAGGTATACACTATACAAGGTGTTACAAAACAAGTGACAATACTTTAGGTTGTATATGAGTCCCCTGTATTGAGTTCACTGTTAAAGTAGCAGCGCTGAAAGAGTAATTTTTGAAGTGAAAACTTCTTTAGCACTTGTGGGATGGGTAAAAACTGTGAAACTCGCAATAGATTTTCGTGTTGATCGAAAAACCATACAAAACGCGTAAGACGGTTGGAGAGTAGTGTTTTGTGTCGAACTCGAACTCGAACTCGAACTCAATTTGAAACTTGATCGAAACTTGATCGAAACTTGATCCAAACTTGATCGAAACTTGATCGAAACTTGATCGAAACTTGATCGAAACTTGATCGAAACTTTATCGAAACTTGATCGAAACTTGATCGAAACTTGATCGAAACTTTATCGAAACTTGATCGAAACTTGATCGAAACTTGATCGAAACTTGATCGAAACTTGATCGAAACTTGATCGAAACTTGATCGAAACTTGATCGAAACTTGATCGAAACTTGATCGAAACTTGATCGAAACTTGATCGAAACTTGATCGAAACTTGATCGAAACTTGATCGAAACTTGATCGAAACTTGATAGAAACTTGATCGAAACTTGATCGAAACTTGATCGAAACTTGATCGAAACCTTGATCGAAACTTGATCGAAACTTGATCGAAACTTGATCGAAACCTTGATCGAAACTTGATCGAAACTTGATCGAAACTTGATCGAAACTTGATCGAAACTTGATCGAAACTTGATCGAAACTTGATCGAAACTTGATCGAAACTTGATAGAAACTTGATCGAAACTTGATCGAAACTTGATCGAAACCTTGATCGAAACCTGATCGAAACTTGATCGAAACTTGATCGAAACCTTGATCGTAACCTTGATCGAAACTTGATCGAAACCTTGATCGAAACTTGATCGAAACTTGATCGAAACTTGATCGAAACCTTGATCGTAACCTTGATCGAAACTTGATCGAAACTTGATCGAAACTTGATCGAAACTTGATCGAAACTTGATCTAAACTTGATCGAGACTTGATCGAAACTTGATCGAAACTTGATCGAAACTTGATCGAAACCTTGATCGAAACCTGATCGAAACTTGATCGAAACTTGATCGAAACCTTGATCGTAACCTTGATCGAAACTTGATCGAAACTTGATCGAAACTTGATCGAAACTTGATCGAAACAACTTGATTGACGATTTTTTGAAAATCGATTTTCATAAAAAATGGGTTAAAAAATGCACAACGTTAATAATCAAGTTTTCACTTCTGCCGGCACTCCCGGAGTGCAACCAGTCTTTTTTTTTTAACTTTTGTATGGGACAGATTCTGACGCTGGGGTACCCATACAAATCACAAAAAAATATATTTGCTGCTACTTTCACAGTTAACTCTATGTAAGGAACACATATACACCCTGAAATATTATTATCACTTAGCTTTGTTACACCCTGTATAATATTTTATTATTCACTTCGATTGCGTGACCAATTGCCCTGCCTCTTGATATTCAGGTTAATCCTGTCACTGGAGCACGGAAGCTTATTAATGTCAAATAGTATTCATAATAATATTATGATTTAAACAATAATTGTGCTGGAATTTTCTACGAAATTAATTTTATTTTTATAACGAAGCGTTATTTTAGGATTCCGTACCAAACGCGACTCCCGCGTCGCCGCTGTACGTGTCCAGGCTGCACTGGTCCACGACGGTCGAGCAGGTCGTGGACTACGTCAGGAGCAAGACCCACTTTGTCTTGAAGGTCGAGCGCTTGGAGTCCCGTCACAAAGTGAATTTTAGCTCCTTTGTGGTGAGAGTCCCGACGCTCCATCTACCGACCTTCGAGAAGGAGGAGTTCTGGCTGATTGGAGTCGTCTACAGGAGGTTCCGAGGACGACTTCCGAACACGTCGCGCCCCACGTCGCAGATAATACGTGCTTAGTGTTAGTGTTAGTTTTAGTATAATCGTATGTATGTTAGTCTATAAGGTATTTATAATATGGGCCAAGATGCCCGACTCAAATAAATAAATAAAAAAAATAAAAAGGATAAAATGGAACCCAATTCGTCTCACGTCTGTTCGTCTGTCTCTCTCCAGGCTGTATCTCAAGAACGGTAATAGCTAGAGAGTTGAAATTTTTACAGATCATCTATAAATTATACTTTAATAATAAAATTGTAATTAAATAAATTAATCATTAAGAGCCCCCATACAAAAAACTTGATTTCTGCTTATTTTTGCTCTGTAATGGTACGGAAAACTTCGTGCGCGAATCCAAGTTGCACTTGGCCAATTTTTAAATGAATTCTGAAGTAGTTAATGTTTTCATATAAAAATTAAATATTATATCTGAATCGACCGTTTAAAAATGTTGGTATTTTTTTAACAAACTAAATTACATTAAAAACGACCCCTTCCGATTACTACTGCCATACTATATTCACACTTATGAATCCTTATTCCTTATACATATATTGCTAAACCAAAGACATAGAGACTCAAATAAGCGCAGGACTTTAAATGTGTCGCATGGAGGACATTATATTATGACTACTTTCCACTGCTATACTAATGAGCAAGCTCTGTATTGTGAATGACTTAAAGTCCATAATCCTGTAGCACTACCAGTAGATTGCCAGCCAGCCTGACACACCCCGTAAAATAATATAGTTAATAGTTATGTAGTAATATTATATTAACCTTTTTTTTTAACATGGGGAAATGCTTGACGCATCCCCGGCAAATTGGGGATATCGGCCGGGGTATGTGGGACTCCTGCGTAGTCTACCCACTAAAACCCCATGGTGCTCCACTCATCGCTTAAGGCAGAGTTGCGGGTACGATAGAACCTACCGCAGCTCTACCAGCGATCATCTACATTTTGCAGACCCGACTCCACCCCGCTACTCGGGGGGCCACGATGCGCAGGAACAATATTATATTAACCTAGAGTAAAATGTTGGGAAAACTTGTGTAATATCGGTAAAGTTACCACATAATGCGGCATACGACAAAAATCGTTGAACAGAGTCGTTAAATAGGTGCCCGTATCATTTACTTACATGTAAATATGACAAATGTTAATTCAGACCGCAACTTGACGCGTAGATGCATTTCTAAATTTTTATGGATTTGACAGATTTGCAAGTCTGAATTGAACCTTATAAGGTTCAACTAAGTACGCAAACAAAAGATGGCGGTAAAAATTTCAAAGTATATTAATGTAATTTATTATTAAATATGATTTATTAATTCGAAAAGTATAATAGCAAAGTTTGATTTTAATACTTCAGTCGGAATTTCCAGGAATTGCTATTATATTCTATTGTTGTCGCGATCACCGCTGCTCGCGCGGGGCCTGAAGGATTAAGAAGAATCTCGAAGAGAATCTCGAGAGAAAAGATCTCGTCAAAAACGAGAAGAAATTAAGATTTTTTAATTTTTTTTTTATTTAAAAAGTACTTTTATAACAAAAATCGTGATGTATAAAAAATATACAACCAGCCCAAATTCTGATTATAATAATAAATGTATAACTTTGTACCCGACCAAGAAATATGGTTGATGCTGATTATTCAGTTATATCAAAATCCGCGTCTATCTTTTTACTGTACTCGCGGGCACGTCAGTTCCGTAAAAGCTTTCACACGCTCGCTTTCAATTAACAAATCTCAAAAATTCGTTTCAGTTTAAGCGATACGGAAAAGTTCATTTAAAAAACAAATAGTCCGTTCCGTACTCCCCGAATTGATTCTACAGCAAAAACTGAGCTCGCGTGATTGCTTTTCCGCACACGTAGCGAACACGTGCTCAGGTGAAAGAGATTTTACACTCATCTTGTAATAAATTATATCTATCACGTGAAAAATCAATCACTTAGTTTGCGTCCCAATAACCTAGAAACCTTTGCCCAGTAACCGGACGTTGACACCGGCAACAGCAGGCGGCGCGCTCCGAGCGCTGACTCTACAATCTACATCTCTGATGCGCAGCCAGTAGTGTGAGGTATTTTAACTACTTGACTGCACTCCTAAACACTTTAGGCGACCGTTGACTTCGCTCTTTGCTTATTTTATTCATTTAAAATAATTATTTGATCATGTCTTTAAACCTAAGCCATGATAATTAATCCAATTACCCGTTAAATTCCTGAATTGGTAGTTTTGTATAACCAGAACCATTGTGGCTTAAACCGTGTAGACTGTAGAGCCGCTATCCCCAACCCGCGGCCCGCGGGCCGCATGCGGCCCACCGGGACTTTATTTGTGGCCCACGTGACGTTCAACAATTTTGAAATTCACGCACACCGGCAAAATAACTTAGTCTACGTGATAGTATTTAAAATTTTTCCACTTTTATATAGTAAATTTTGAAGAATGTTACTTTTTAACCCTAAAAAATTTTTGTTGCGGCCCGCGACATCAAGACCAAAACGTTTTTGTGGCCCGCATGAAAAAAAGGTTGGGGACCACTGCTGTAGAGTATCTAGAAACTCAAACATTCCTATGTACTAAGTGCCTTTTAATTAAGAACTACGGAGTTTATGGAATTTCAGGAGTGAACATAATATTTCAGACTTTAAACTAAAGTCTTGCTGACATAATAAATGTTGTTATAGCACGATCTTCTTCTTCTTCTTTCATCATGGCGGCCTTAACAAATTGCCAATTGACAGAATAATAATTGAGCTGTGTGTTTTTTCAATGACCTTGTATTTTTTCTTTTTTTTTTAGTTGGTTTTTTTTTTTCTTTTTGGATTTATTATTAGTGTTTTTGCTTTTTTGTTTAAATTATTGTTAGCTTTTATTGTAAGTCATAATTATAAGAGTATAGTATAGTTTTTTCCCCCTTATTTTGTGGTGATGTCACTCATTGGCCCTTGCAGAATATCAGTGCAGCAAGCTTGCTTGCTGCGTATAGCTGAGCTTGGGCCAATTTCGTCATCACACAATATGTATGTATTGTGTTCTACATGATGTTGTGTGGTGTCAAAATAAATATGTTCTTATTCTTATTCTCACGACCAGCTTCAATAGCCTCGACAGGACAATAACAGGAGGTTGGATAGTCATACCTACCTATAGTATGGTCCAATAGAAGCAAAATTAAGGAAGAGTCTAACGTAGTGGTACTCTACTGAAAGTAGTACAACACCTATTAAAACAATACAATAGCAACGACAAAACATTTTTTCGATACCCCGACCAAAGTTTGGCAAAATTCCAATCCGCGACTTTCAGCGCAGCGATCAACTCCGCCAGCTACCGCCTATCACGTCTCCATCGAGCCAAACGACATCCAGCCTAATCAAAGGATGATTTGTAATAGTTTGTTATGGCTTACATAAAGCGGGCGTGTCTTCCCGACCGGGTAACCGGGCTGCGCTTTGACCGCGTGACCCGGTCGCGCCGTGACCCGGTTTACGTGGGCCGGGTATGCGCCCGCCCGGGTATGCACCGCTCCGCCACCGGATCGCTTGCATTCCGCGATTGATTTACGATCCGCCACTCCATTTTGTCTCACCATATTAAGGGACCCATCATTTACCGAAAAGTTTTATAATAAGAAGACTAAGAACCCTGTCAGAGTAGGTAATGCCTGGGTTACACGGTAGGAGCTGACATGCGAGCTGGCCTAGTCAGTTACTGAGATGCAGCTACTTGCACCGTGTGACCGCATCATACGAGTTACTTTCAAGTGCGAGTGGGTCAGTTACTCGCGTGCGAGCTACTACAACATTTTTTGTTTTCACTCGCCACTCGCCTTCTCCCACCACAGCCTTTATTAATTAATATGCCTACCTACAGTCACATAATAATATATATTAGCTATGTACATTGTACAGTGCATTCATTCCGAATTATAGCTTTGTAAGTTTGTAGGTCCTATGGTATCTGAATAAAACCGCGGACAGACTGACGGACAGACGACAGACGGACAGACAGACAGATAGACAGACAGACAGACGGACGGACAGGCCGAAACTAGAAGCGTTTCTTGTTGACTACGGAACCCTAAAAAGGAGGTTACAATATTATTTTTATTTTTGTTTGTTTAACGAAGTTTGCGGGCCAATTTTAAAAATTCTATTGTTATGGTGAGGGTTACAATGCGAACTTGGTGTTATGGCAAGTTACCTAGGCTGAATTGTGAATATTGTGATTGAAAAATTGAAATTCTTTTATAATTATTCGTTTAACAATAGCTGCGTGGCTAAAATAATAAAACCAGCCAAGTGCGAGTTGGACTCGCCCATGAAGGGTTCCGCAGCAGCGATAAGGTTTATTTTTATGAAATTAAAGGGTTTTTGATTTATTTATATATTTCAATTGATTTAATGAAAGTTAAATTAAGGTTTACACTTTACCATTACGGCCATTCTCAGGAGAGCAAAATTTACGTGTCCCGGGCTTGTATACTCTGTAATATTCACAGAGAGATTCCATGGTTCTCAACAACGTGGATCACGCCGAAGTTGAAGCCATCATAACAAAATTAAAAAATGATTGTGCGACAGGCGTTGATAGTATCTCCACAAGGGTAATAAAAAATTCGAAGAAAATTTTGATTCCTCCATTAACCTTTTTATTTAATTTATGCCTTACTAGTGGCGTTTTCCCGAAGAATCTTAAGAGTGCACTTGTTCATCCCATTCACAAAGGTGGGAGCAGGGACTGTGTCAGCAACTATAGACCTATTTCTGTGTTAACTATTGTTTCGAAAATCCTAGAAAAACTTATTAATACTAGGCTTGTTAGCTTCCTAAAAAAGAATAACATAATTTCTCAAAATCAGTATGGTTTTACTAAGGGTAAATCAACAGACGATGCAACTTTAGACCTCGCCGAAACAATAGTTAAGCACTTAGACAAAGGTGACAAAGTCCTAGGAATGTTTTTGGATTTATCAAAGGCTTTTGATACAGTCTCTGTGCCTCTTTTGTTGAATAAGCTTGAATCTGTTGGGGTACGTGGTATAGCTTTGAGCATTTTTCGGGATTACCTCTCTGATCGCTCCCAATGCGTAAAGATAGGAGAATTTATAAGTAGTCCCACTAGACTCTCTTATGGAGTACCACAGGGAAGTGTCTTAGGTCCCACACTCTTCCTTATATATTTAAATTCCTTATGTGAACTTAGGCTAAAAAATTGCAAAATATTTGCCTATGCTGACGATACAGCCTTGATTGTGTATGGGAATAATTGGGATGAAGTTAAGGCTCATGCAGAGCTGGCTTTTGGAGAAGTAATGAAGTGGTTAGACAATAACTTGTTGACCTTGAACTTAGACAAGACTAAGTACATACCCTTCTCTTTGCTCTCTAATGCTCGGCTACCCCAGAACATCAGCATCATAGCTCATTCCTGTGTTGGAGATAACTGCAATTGTTCTGCTTTGGCATCGGCAACTAGTATAAAGTACCTGGGTGTTATTCTAGACAACAGGCTCAGTTGGTCTCTACACGTGCAAGCTCTTACTTCGCGGCTAAGAAAATTAATTCCGGTTTTTCGTAAGCTAAGGAGTTCGGCAGATCTTAATACATTGAGGTGCGTTTACTTTGCCCTAGCACAGTCTCTCATACAATACTGTATTGCTACGTGGGGAGGGTGTGGGACCCGTATTTTGCTTCCACTGGAGCGTGCTCAACGTGCCATTCTAAAGGTTATTTATGGGCTTCCGCGCCGCTACAGCTCGTTTTCTCTATATCGAGAGTCCAAAATCTTAACGGTTAGGCAATTATACATTCTAAATACGATTCTCCGCAAGCATAAAGAAGTCCCGTATGTAAAAACATCAAAAAGAGGTACAAGGAAAATCTGCCCAGCAGTTGGACACCGTACTTCGGTTGCTTGGCGACATTACCATGTCATTTCTTCACATCTCTACAATGTTGCGAATAAAAATAATATTCTGTATCCCCTTAACCTCAGAAAATGTAAACGGCATCTTATAAATTGGCTAACCTTCCTAGACTATTACAAAACAGAAAAAATTCTTCAAAACCCATGCACATAGACAAACACACAAACACACTCACCTCACACACACACACACACACACACACACACACACACACACACACACACACACACGCGCGCGCGCACACAGTGCACACAATTAATTCACATTTTAAATATGGCAACATCTTTGCATTGTTAATTTTAGCTATTTAAATTTCAATTATTATTAAAAAGTATATATTTATGAACAATAGCACTATTTTTTAAATTATTATTATTAATATTATTGAATTTTCTACTAGTAACAATTAACTTTAAATTTTGCGAAAATTTATGGTTAATTTTATAATGGCTTATCTGAAAGTGATTTTGAAATGTTTTAATGTTCCTTGAAGCTTTAATTTAATGTACTTCATAATATATTTTGGTATTGTTTAATTTTAATTTTACAAAGCTATACAATTTTATGTTATATGTTATCTTTAATTGTGTACTTGAAAAAAAATAATCTTATAGTTAAATTTAATGTATTCAATGCATGAGATATTATCTATTACTGTCTTTATTTTAATTTTAATTTTTGTTACTGTTTGTAAGTGGTTTTACTGTAATCTTTGTGTGGTTACTAAAAATGGGAATACCTTGAGATGTAAACTACAAAGGCAGCTGTGACACAGTTCATACTAGTACGGCTGCCAATGTTTTCCCATATCAGTGTACTTTGTATTAATGTATTCGTTCCTCGCATTCCTCGCATTGTTTCACGATGCAGGCTCGCCAAAGTCTCTGGATTCGTGGACCGCCTGGAGTTCGTCGGCCTCAGTAACATCGCCGTCAACCGGATGGACTTCAATGTGCTGCTCAGCCGCATGCGCTTCGACGTCTCCCTGCCTGAAGTCAGACTGGCTGTTGGTAACTCCGCTATCCACCTCGTGCTACTCGGCACCAGCGCTGCTGACGCCAACTTCAGAGGAACTGGCTCCGTGCGCCAGATCCGGCTGGCCGGTGAGGTCCGCGTGAACGTCGGCATCATCTCCGGCATCAGCATCCGTAGCCTCGACCTCAACTTCAGCGTTGGCCACCTCGAGTGCGACGTGAACCTGAATATCCTGGGCGTGGACCTGTCCCGCCTGGTCAACACCATCGTCAACGACACCATCCCCGCCTTCCTCGCTAAGTACCGGAACGACATCAACGAGTTGCTCGAGAAGATCGTCTGGGCGGTGATCGACCGAGTGATGTAAGCTGAACCCTGATCTACTACTTAATAACGTGATAATATATTGTTAAGTTTAAAAAAAAAAAAAAAAAAATTATCTTATTCAAGTATGTAATATGTTTAAACGGTAGTTAGCATCAGTATCTAGCTACAAACTTAAATACAGGCTTCTAATTTAAGTAATTTAGACTAAATTAATTGAATTCGTGTTCAAAAACCATGTTTTTCTAACTACCGTAACGTGTCCCCACGCCTACTTGATCTCGAAACTTGCTTGTAATTTTTATAATGTACCTATTTAATTAATTCTATTCGTGGTTTTAAACGCCTATCAACATTGGTTATCGCATTGCAAAATATCGATAATAGGCCCAGCCTATGAATGGTTATCATGAAATAATGGCTTGTCCGATCAAAAGTCCTAATTACCGTAAAACCTGCTGTTTTTGGATGCCCATCCAAAAATATCAGGATTTGGCACATTACGAGTGCACGGGTTGCTTCTCCTTAGAGTGTGTCATGGCCCATCAGCGATCCCACGTCGTTAATGTTAGTGTGCCGCCGATAAAGCACATTAGTATCTAATTACCGTAGCTTTGGTTACAAAATTGTCTAATTACCGTAATCGTTACTTTTCAATTATGTTTAAATTCGCTTTTTATTATGTATATTATGTTTATGTTACATAATTTGGCCTATTTACGTTGCCCTAAGCTAGTTTTTAATCAATTTTGTCGTTGTATCGTTACGTAAAACACTACATTTGTCTAATTACCGTACCCATAAATTTTTAAGTCTCATTATCCAAAAAACTTTAACTAACTGTTTCACGCCACATTTATTATTGTGTTCGTATCTTTCGTTTCTTTAATATTTCAATGTGTCTGAGTCAAATCTACGAAGAAAAAAAATGGTTACGGTAATGAGGCAAATAATGCCAAACCGGAGAATGGCCGATTAAGGGTCCGTATACGAAATTTGCCGATTTCGCTGATTTAACAGAAGTGATTTAACAGTTAAAATACAGTATTTCTATAAGTTTTAATGCACAACATGTAAGATCATTTCAATTATAATCTAATGTTGGAGCTAGATTTTTGTTTTTTTTAAGTATTTTTAAATAATCCAACTCAAACCCGCGACAGTTTTGTGATTTTTGCTGTAAAAGGCTTAGAATATCACCTGTTTATGGATTGTATTGACGTCTTAACGGTATGAAAAAAAATACAATGTACTGTTGAGAAAGTCGTCTATAAAATGTTGGAATTACTTTTTACCATTTTAATATGAAATAGTTGAGTAAAAAAACATGTAACTCGTCAAAATTTTAGAGAAAATGGGCAAAGAATTGCTGTTAATTTCGGCAACTTGGAGCTGTAATTCATAAAAAGAAAACGACAGAAATAATCTATAGATAAAATTCTATCCCATTCGAGAAAAAATAAAAAATAAAAAATTGTGCCAAAAAACACGATTCAAAACAACCTAAATCTCACATTATATTACTCGCCGCAAGGCTCGAGTCGGCATTCCGCGCTTAAATATATTTTAAATCTAATATATATATATATATATATATATATATATATATATATATATATATATATATATATATATATATAAACGGTGAAGGCTGATTTTCGTCGGTCATTTTTGAATTTAACGACTGTTTAACTATGTGGGCAGTTGTGGAATGTTGGAAAACACTTTAGTCCAATCACAAACTATATTCAACCAATTACAGAGTTAATATTTAAATTATCAATCACTAATAAATCACAGTCACTATAATCGCAGTATCTAGGTATCTATTTTTAGAACGCAGGATGGTTTAGTTGCAACCACCCGCACGCGCCGCTCCCGAGAAGTGAAGTGAGTCCTCTCTGCCGCTGGCACTAAATAGTGGCGCGCGCGGTGCACTAACTCCATCGAACGCCGAGAGATGGCGCTGGCGTTCTGAATGCAATTTGATTTCTGACATATATATTTATATATATATGTCGGAATATATTTTTTAAGTCTAAGTCTAATAAGGGGAAAAAACCTAATAATATTTCTGTAGCGAACCTTTGCAATTTCGTATTCATCGGCAAAATTTCGTATGTAACGGACTCTTAATTATGACACGGTATAAAAAAACTACTTGCTAGATCTCGTTGAAACCAATTTTCGTAGGTAGTTTTTAAAGTACCTAATGTACATCATATATTTTTTTACACTTATCATGCCCCTTCTTTCTAAGTTAGGTGGGGACACAATATTTTACCACTTTGGAAGAGTCTCTCTCACAAACTATTTAGGCTAGAAAAAAAATATAAGAGACGATCAAACGGTTTGATTCAAACCTTACGTTTTGATGCAACCGTTTGATGTCGGTTTGAACGGTTTGTCAAACGAAACTGCGCAGTTTGATTCAATACTCGCTGTGGAGTACACGTCTTGTGACGAATAAATATTATTTTTTAAAACATAAAACCGACTTAACAATTGTACGAAATTGAGAATTAAATTCCCTATCTCAAAAACTACTAAACCTATTTTGATGAAACTTGCAGAAGTCTCCCAAGTTAAACAATACCTATTATAGTACAACAAAAAATATTTAAATCGGATTTGTAGTTCCGGAGATATGTGAACACAAACATAAAAACATACATACACTTTTGAAATGTTGCACATTTGTACGAAAACTGGGCAGTTCTGGAAATATTACATACATACGCATCGAATTGTTAACCTCCTCTTTTTTAGTCGGTTAAAAATAATGTACCTACTCCAAAGAATGGTACAAAGTTTGTTCAAACGCATCGGAACACGATCAAACGGCGCGTCAAACACAACAAAAATATGAAATTTCATCAAACGAGCTTCAAACACGTAAATGTTTGACAAACCGTTCAAACTAGCTTTGTAAACGATCAAAATGGTTTGAGTCAAACCAAAGTTTACGTGTTTCAGTCAAACCGTTTGATCGTCTCGGCGGCCCTTTAGAAACCCCTAAATGATTTTTGAAGACCTATCCATAAATAGCCCATACGTATAGGTTTGATGATATTTTTTTTGTTTTAGCTGTACCTATGGTCCTATGGGGACCCCTAACATTTTTAATATTTTTCCATATTTATATCAAAATTTTAATGTGGTTCACAGTCTACATCTACTTACCAAGTTTCAATAGTAGGTATAGCTCTTAAGGTTTCGGAGAAAAGTGGCTGTGACATACGGATGGACAGACAGACAGACAGACGGACATGACGAATCTATAAGGGTTCCGTTTTTTACCATTTGGCTACGA
Source organism: Lysandra bellargus (assembly GCA_905333045.1). Lineage (NCBI taxonomy): Eukaryota > Metazoa > Arthropoda > Insecta > Lepidoptera > Lycaenidae > Lysandra > Lysandra bellargus. The sequence continues at coordinate 3,964,524 of HG995321.1, forward strand.
AACCCTAAAAACTACTCCTGTAGGCGTAAGTCATCATTATTATGCATGGCCTGGGGGGTGTGCCAAAATGTTTTCGTTTTCGCTTCGTTATAGAATCGCCGATGAAAATGTATGGAATTGACATAAGCGTTCGTTAATATGACGTTGACGTTCGACTCGTCTTAAGTCAATTTCAAAACGAAAACATTTTGGCACACCTCCAGGATCAGGCAAAATAATAATTAGACTGACTAGACATAATTATTAGCCTAGGGTTGACTTTAACCTGGATACTGGCGAAATTGGGCCTACGTATGTGTCTTCTGGCTACATAACACTTCATAGTACTCTAGAAAGACACATTCAAACTTAGTTTACATTATGACTATAGGTACTTTATTATGCAGTCTAACCCCGTTTCAGTGCATCGACGTCCTAGTTTCGTGGCCTCGTACCTAGAGATATAGCCTAGGTACGGCGCATTGTACGTAGACGCTGAACCGTTCTTCGTCTAGGTCATAGGTTCCCAAACTCTTTTGTTTTATAGACCACTTTAAATTTGTTGACCTCCTGCAGCTAAAATAGTATAGACCGTATAAGTACAAGTTACTAGTTAGTAACAGTTGCTTCTGTAAAATATAATAATATTAGATGTTCCGCGCGGCTTCGCCCGCGTAATTTAGGAATGTCACGGAAACAGTAGGTACATTTTTCCGCAAAAAAAGAAACCTATGTCCTTTCACGTGGTCTATTTTTCATGTGTGCCAAATAACATAAAAATTGCTTCAGTAATTCATATCCTCCGATTTTCCACATTTTTCTCTATTTCTTCGCTCCTATTAGTCTTAGCGTGATAAAATCTAGCCTATAGCCTTTCTCGATGAATGGGCTATCTAACACTGAAAGAATTTTTCAAATCGGACCTGAAGTTCCTGAGATGAGCGCGGTCAAATAAGCCCTTTCAAATAATTTCCCCCATTTTTCCACACTTTCCTCTATTTCTTCGCTCCTATTAGTCTTAGCGTGATAAAATATAGCCTATAGCCTTCCTCGATAATTGGGCTAACACTGAAAGATTTTTTCAAATCAGACCAGTAGTTCCTGAGATTAGCGCGTTCAAACAAACAAACTTTTCCGCTTTATAATATTAATTTTTTTTATCTGCCAATGTTGATAGAAGTTGATTTTAGTTAAAGCAACCAAAATGATTTTCATGCATTGCGATTACGGACGCCCAACGTAAGACTCCCGTCGAGACTCCTATAGATCCCCGGGGTCTTCTTCACACTTTGGGAATGACTGATTTGGTCTAGGTAGTATATTGAATTACCACTACCCCGCTCACTCTATTGAGTTATATCATGAATACCGAGAGTATGAAGTCACGTTTGTTATATCATTCAAATATTTATTATATTTCACTCCATATTGTGTCTTGTGTGCTGCCTTTTTACCTTCTAGCTTCCTTGGTGAAGTACAATATTATGTGTATTTAATATTTATAATATTGGCAATTAAAGAAGTTACTGTACTTACATAGCATAATATACAAATACACATATCATTTATGAACATTGTAACTAAGGTCGTGAAACAAAAATATGTTCCAATATGTTGTAAGAAAAACATCTTATTCACGAATTAAACATTTATAATATATTGATTTTTAACACTTCAAAAGAAATTGAAAAATTATAATGTGTATAGTGTTAAGTGTCATTAATAATTATACTCTAAGCCACTCTAAGGTGTATAGTATATTGCAGTAGAAATTAGGAACACAGTAAATAAGAAAAATTTTGGTTTAAAATAAATTTTATTTTCATAGAACAAAGATAATAGACCGTATAAGATAAGTAAAAAAAACTAAGACTAATTAATCACATAGTATGACAATAATCACATGTAACGCAATATAAAATTTATGATGATATAAAAATATATCTCAGATTTTACAAACTAATAATAACTTTAATTTAGAGAGATGAAGAAAGTGTATTATAATGCCTGTAGTTTGTCCATTTCTTCGGCTGAAAATTGAGATTCTTCTTTAATACGATAAGTACTTATTAAATCACTCCTTTAAAATATTTTCCCAAAAATTATCAAATTAATGATGCCTAGAACAGGAACAATATAAAAAATCGATGTATCGACCTTATCTATCATATTATATGATGATTGTTTTGATAAAAACAACTCTTTTCGAAACGCCCATAAAAAATTAAGCATACTCCCCACTTGCACTATAATGAACGCTAAGAACTTTTTGAAAGGCACATAGTTATCTATATTTTTCAAATATGAGATACAATATCTGGATGTCGATAAATTAAAAGCTTTTTATATTAAAGTTTATAAAGTTAAATATTGTATAATATTAATTTTCACTGGTAGCATAAGTATTCTTATACCTAAATGGAATCGGTTAGTAACTAAAATAATATTCATAAAATTATTTCACGTATTGTAGTTTTGTTAAATTAAATGATATCTACTTTGGGTATGTGACTACTACTTTTGCATAAACGTTTTATAAAAAATCAATATTATTATATTATACTAGCTATCCCGACAAATGTTGTTTTTCCATACTTATAAAGTATTTTGCCCATATTATTTTATTTTATTGAAGTGACTAAATAAATATGGCACCATGGCAATTACGTCCATCGCTATCCCGTCACACAAACAATGGTCGCCTTCAGTCTTGAGTTGTAATTATTTACTATTATTTATTCAACAAATGCACTTATCAATATAAAAAGTACCCAGTAGCCGGTTCTCAGACCCATTGAATATGCATACAAAATTTGGTAAAAATCAGTAAAGCCGTTTCGGAGGAGTACGGTGACTAAAATTGTGACACGAGAATTTTATATATAAGATTATAATGACTCTCAGTTGGACCCTTTCTAATTTTCACACTAAAATATTTTCAAATATAAGCAGTAGATCACATACACAAATATTTTGAATTGATCTTAACACTAAACATATCAATGTTAAATGTAATCTCATAAGATATAAGAGTAACTTAACAATGGACTTAACAAGAAATTCTGAAATTATTAGTACATATATACTAGTTTAATTAAGCAATTATTTCTTATCAAGCGTAACAAATGTGACACCGTTATACGTTTATTAAAAGTATTTAGACACGGTAAGTTTACTTGCATGGTAAATGTATACCTATTTAGTACTTTTATGACCTACCGTAACAAATAAAACTTACCGTGATTCGTGACCACAGAAATTAATGTCGTAATTATTATTGTTATGCTTACATAGGTGCAGTTTAATATGATCTTAATTGAATTTCCATGACGCCCAAGCTGAGCATTGCATAGGTGCAAGCAGTAAAGTGCGTGGGAGAATCAGACGTACTGTAACTATCGTTGACGCGAAAAGACAAAAAGCGCACCATCCACCTTCCTACTCCATCTCCTATCCATCGTTCCGTATAAAAACCGCGGGGCTGATCATGACATGTATAACGTCTCCGACACTGCGACAATAACAAATCAATAAGGCCTCACTTAAGTCCCTATCATAGATGAAATAGCAACTGTACACTTGCACAAATGCAAAGCTCATTTCGATTGTAATAAGTGTAACAATCAACAAGTAATACCCAGTTTTTCTGCGGTTTTTTTTTCTTGACAAGAGTTTGGTTAATTTTTGACGTTAACCCATCGAAAGCGCTAGAGAATAGACAAACTCCTGTCATCTCGAAAATAGGACATTTCATGGTCACAGGTTACACGGTCAAATTTTCATCAATCTGATCCTTCAATCTGATTGACGGAATATTGATGGTTATAAAAAGTTTATATTAAAAATACGATCAATCCATCAATCCGTGGCGTGCACGATCAAATTTTCGTCAATCTGTACCGGATTGATGGATCAGATTGATGAAAATTTGACCGTGTAACCGGCGACTTAGGCAGATGGCGGATCTACGTAATTTGGTCGCGTTATGGCAAACCTAGCCGGCAGATCACGAGTCACGACTAATATTGAATTGACATAATCCGACCATATAACATAGGTCCGTCAAATGCCTATGAATGAACTTATTCGATGGTACATAAGACGTTTAGACAACGGCGCTGCTCGCCATCTTGTTGACGCCGCAGGTGCCGTCCCCGCGGTAGACGCGGTAGTAGCCCTGCTCGCCCCACCCCGGCCCCCACGAGTTCTTCACTATCCAGTACGGCATGTGTCTATGGAACAGCGGGTAGTCTGAAAATAAAACAATTCGTAAGATTTGTGATAACACACACGTGTTAGCAGTATTTTAGTAAAATCTATACAAATAAACCATAAAAATAAACTTTTTAATGCATATAACGGCTTTTAATTTAATTATACCAGTTTAATGGCGACAGTTTAAAACAACCGATCCCAAATGAGTGGGATACCGCTTTAATTAAAGCCGCTACTATTTTCTACCGAAAAAGGCATAACTACAGAGCGACGCAGCACAAAACGTCAATACTATGGAACGTAGTGTCGCGTCACTACGCTGCGTCGTAGTGTCGCTTAGTGCAGTCTCGCCTTAAAACATTTTTTTCAGTAATCCAACAATAAACGTCCTCCGCATAAGGCATGCGCGTTCGTCGGGCGTGTGAGCGAGAAAACTCCACGTGCGCGCCGCGAGCGCAACGCTTATGCAGCGCGCTCGCAGCACTCGCGTCGCTCATAAGTCATACGGTATGTCCAAGGAATGCGCACGCCTAATGTGGGGTCAGCCATAGTCGTGCTAGAAAGTATTTTCTAGAAGACGAGGAAATAGGGGAGTTGACAACTTTTTAAAAATAGTTTTAAACGCTTCAGTTACGTTTACAATAATACATACAGGTATTATTGTGTAACATAATAATGAATAAAATATTTATTTTATTCATTACTAGATGACGCCCGCAACTCCGTTGCGCCAAAGTTCGTTTATCGCGCGGGAAATGTGAATCGTACATTTTTCCGGGATAAAAACTATCCTATGTCTTTTCTCGGGACTCAAAGTATCCCCATGCCGTGCCACACAGAGAGACAGACGGACAGACAGACACACTTTCGTATTTATAATATTAGTATGGATATACCCTAGAATGAGTTAAAAATTATTTTAATTTATACTGAATTCAAAATATGTCACAAAAACGCGGCATTATGGTCATGTGATCACGTGTGCGGTGTGACGTCGTCGTTCATGAAACAAAACAAGCGTCTGGAGTCTGGACTGAGTAAAAGTGAGTAATTAGTGTTTAACCTTACAACTGTCAATTTTGTTTTACACTGAACGATGACGTCACTGCTTCAGATTGGCGTTTCCAATCACGTGACTTACAGTTAATAAATCCAATTTTTAACCGACTTCCAAAAAACGAGGAGGTTATACGTTCGGCTGTGGATATTTTTTTTTATGTATGTTTTTCAATGTAAAACAAAATAAATCAATAATTATTTTTTTGTTATTTGTATTGTTTTAGTGTTTTTATCAATAAATCTATAAAATTTAATAATTATTTTAAAATTTTAAACATACTGTCAACTCCCGGATTACCTTTCGCGCCGTATCCAACAATGAGGACGCCGTGGTCGAGGTTGGTGGGGTCGCACAGCACGCGCCACGGGTGTGATATGCCGCCCACGTAGAACTGCATGGCGTTCGCGTTTATACCTGCAACACGGTAAATTACGATATATGTACTATCAGTGAACTTTTGTGTTGTTATTAACTCTGGCTGTGTTTTGTCCCTTGTATCTATACTTAATATTATAATTATAATAATATTATAAAGCGGAAGAGTTTGTTTGTTTGTTTGAACGCGCTAATCTCAGGAACTACTGGTCCGATTTGGAAAATTCTTTCAGTGTTAGATAGTCCTTTTATCGAGGAAGGCTATAGGCTATATTTTATCACGCTAAAACATATAGGAGCGAATAAATAGAGGAAAATGTGGAAAAAGCGGAGGAAATTATTTGAAAAGGGCATATATTTTGAACGTGCTAATCTCAGGAACTACTGGTCCGATTTGAAAAATTCTTTCAGTGTTAGATAGGCCAATTATCGAAAAAGGCTATAGGCTATATTTCATTACGCTAAGAGTAATAGGAGCGAAGAAATATAGGAAAATGTGGAAAAAACGGGGGAATTTATATGAAAGGGCTTATTTGAACGCGCTAATCTCAGGAACTACTGGTCCGATTTGAAAGATTATTTCAGTGTTAGATAGCCCATTCATTCAGGAAGGATATAGGCTTATATTTTATTTATTACGCTAAAACTAATAGGAACGAAGAAATATAGGGAAATGTGTAAAAAACGGGGGAAATTATTTGAAAGGGCTTAATATCACGAATCATGATCTACTGGACCAATTTTTCTGTTACTTGGCACACATAAGAAGTAGACCACGTGAAGGATTACTGGCTATTTTTTGTGGACTATTTTGTCTGTGAAATATCTAACTTACGCGGGCGAAGCCGCGCGGAACGTCTAGTGTTTAATAAAGATGTTTTTATTTTATTTATTTAAGTTATTGATATCGGTTATAGTATTTACGAGAAGATTACGATATTACTGAGGGCGATTCACGATTCCCGTTCGAAACAGATTCTAAAACTTTACCGTGCGGTCATTGGTCAATGGCTAGCGCGGCGAGCGTTAATTATTGGATATCGCGCGGTAAAGATTCCGAATTTAAGTCGAATTACGCATTTGAATCAGGGCCCAGGTATGACTAATAAGGACGAAGTATTATGTCATACCCAGCCACACAACACACACACACACACAGTTATGGATGGGTATGCCCACAACTAACATTGAAATGACATATTTCGGCCAAATGACGTAGCTCCGTCAACGGCCTATGAATCAATTTATTTGATGGTATAGTTCTTGCAATGTACGAGCGCGCGTCGCCCTTAGTTGTGTGAGTGACCATAATATCTATACACGCGTACATGGCTCGCTCGCTACTGACTGCTCCGTCAGGTACGCACACTAGCGAAAATGTCTATTCACATTTCCAACTACAAATAAAGGCTATGCGCACTCGTAGATTGCAAGAACTATACCACGATTAAAAACTAAAGCTTTTCCTTATTTACAGCGAAAAGTGCACTATAATAATTATTAAATATAGACTATAATGTTCTTATTAAGGTCGCCAACCGTCCTAATTGCCGTGGGCATGTCCTAGTTTTGTAGCGTCCGGGATTCCGAATACTTTGTAAACAGCGTCCTTAGATAAGTTCGAATAAATGAAAGTTAAATAAAATTCAAGTCATTACTTTTAACTACTTGAATTTTATATTATTTCGAAGGTGGCAGCCCTAGACTAGATAAGTACTGACCGATAGATATCGGGCCGTTCTTGACCAGCCACTTGGCCATATCAGTCTCGTTGGACGTGATATTCACGGCCCCGGTGATTTGAACCCTGGCGAGCGTCTTGTTGAAGCTGCACTTGTCGTCCGCGCCCTCGTACGGGTAATCGGTCTCGACCTCCAGCCCGCCCAGCTGCTCTATTGCCCTGTAAACAACAATAATAATTTATAACAATACGCGTGTTAGAAAAAAGACACATTTATTAACAATACGCACGTTGACAAAATAAATTCTCTATTTATGGTGAAGCCAAACGAGCGTAATTTGTGAGTTGTGAGACGCAGAATTTCGATCGCGTAAATATCTTTTCATACAAAACATGACTCACAAAATTACGCTCGTGTGAATCAAACAGGACTTTTGTATGAAACTGAATGCAGCTGAATTTCTGCCAGCCGAAATTCTGCGACTCACAACTCACAAATTACGCTCGTCTGGCTTCACCCTTAATATTAGACAAGATGATTTAAACTGAAATGTTCTAAGGCATTTTCAGTTTCTGTTTAATATTAGACAATATGATAACTGAAATGTTGTAACTTGTAAGGCATTTTTGTTAAAACGAAGATATTATACAGAATTTAAGCAAAGAGAAAGAGAGCGATATATCGGCCTGTGACGTCACGGTGTAAGGTGTATGCTACCCTAAATTATATTTTAATCGCGTAAAAATAAATAACTATTTTAATTTGTCTCTATGAAACGATTTAAGTTATAAAATTGCACCATTGGACAATATATTTTGATTTATTACGTAGTACAAATGAGCTAAATGCTATAATTACGGTTCAAGGATGGACAATAATTTGTTGTTAAATGTTATGCGTTGATATAGATAATGGAGGTCATAATAATATGTGTGATCAAAGTTATGAAAAATAACATAAAATTACCTGATCAAAAATTGTTTGACTTGTAAGTAATAAAAAAGTTAACAAAAGTTTAATTACAAACACTACACTTTTACATAATATGTGATGAAGTTTATTAGTATAAAATGAAACAAAATATGAATTTGTAAATAAACAAAATATGGTTATAGTAAAACAGGTTTTACAAGTTACATACATAATTTTGTATTATATAGTAAGGATTCAGTTAGAAGGTAATGCGGACATTGGAGAAATATTATTTTATGTAGGTATAGTTAGGTTTAATAGGTAATTTATAGGAGTGATGCATTTTTAACACATTATAATAAAATATAAATTACTAGATGACGTAGAGTATGCAACTCCCTTGCGCCAAAATTTGTTTATCGCGTGGGAACCGCACATTTTTCCGGGGTAAAAAGTATCCTATGTCCTTTCCCGAGACTCAAAGTATGTCCATACAAAATTTCAACAAAATCGGTTCAGCGGTTTGGGCCTGAAGAGGTAAACAGAAGGCAGACAGACAGACACACTTTCGCATTTATAATAATATATTATACTAGATGACGCCCGCAACTCCGTTGCGCAAAAACTCGTTTATCGCGCGGGGACCGTACATTTTTCCGGGACAAAAAGTATCCTATGTCCTTTCCCGGGACTCAAAGTACCTCCATTTCAGCAAAATCGGTCCAGTGGTTTGGGCGCGAAGAGGTAACAGACAGACAGACAGACAGACACACTTTCGCATTTATAATATTAGTATGAATATATTATTAAATTATTAATTATTATTATTATGGGTATGGATGGTTTTATCCATACTTCTATATCTATACTTCTATACTAATATTATAAATGCGAAAGTGTGTCTGTCTGTCTGTCTGTCTGTCTGTCTGTCTGTTACCTCTTCACGCCTAAAAACGCGCGAAACGTTTAACAATAGCATGTTACAAGTAAATTCACCAAACGCAATAAGAGTCTTATTGCGTCTTATTCGTAGATGACTCATATTTGAGATTATGTATGTACTTATTCAGGATATTGTCTCAAACAAGGATACATGATGCTAAATAATGTTACGACTAAAACATTATTGTTGTAAGTTATAGTGTAAAACTTACCAAGTAACACTCTATTAAGAGTGTTTTACAATCTTTAACAATTCAAGTACCTATTGTTTTCCAACAAATGATTCCAAGGATTATCCTACAACTAAAACAACGGAATTAGCTATTGGAAAATTCGAAAACTCATTAGTTTCTGTGATACGTGCAATAAACTACCATGAGTGAAAATAATTGTTACTTCCAGCAAGTTGATATTTATCTAGATACATGATATCATAGCTGACTTTGGTACAGATGACGTATTGCGCAAGATATATAAACTATTTACTAGTCAAGGGATTAATTATTATACCCTCAATAATTTATTATGTATAGGACGGTATAGGTATTTGGCATAACAATAAGTGAATATTTTTGCTGTTGAGGTGAGGCCGCACTAGGCGACACTACGCTGCATCAGACGGACGGCCAATTATTTTTTGTATAAAATTGTGTAAGTTAAGGCGCTATATCGAAAGTAATTTTACCGCAAGAGCAATTTTCTACTTAATTTGTATGACTATAAAGTCGTGAATACGCTGCGGCCAGAAGCTATCGGCTCGCTCGGAAAACACGCGAACAAACGTAATTATAATCATTTAAAAAATAACTAGGAGCATTTAAGCAAAATGCTTCTATACGATTTTGAGATGCAAAGGTGTCTATCAATTAGACTAATTTCCTACATCTATTTTCGTTTAAAAATAATCTTCAAATTCCGTATTTTTAAGAGGTCATTTCGAAAATTAAATGTATCGAGGCAAAATACATTAATTGTGTTTCTAGTTCTTCTCAAACCTAGATAAGGCTATGATTTGTATGTATATATCATTACCAGATTTGTAACATTTCTGAGGGTCCTATAGTATTATAGATCAGTTAACTAAAGCTGGCACGTTCACAGTGCTCACACTTAAGCAATCACACAGTATGTTTAAAAATGTAATATGTTTGCATCATGATACAAATTATCGTATAATCTGCGTACGATAATATTAATATTATAGCATATTATGCTATCGTACATCGTACGTACGCACAAAATTATCGTATGTGCACGATAATTATCGTACGGTTCCGAATGCTGGCCGCCCGCCAATCACACGTTACCGACTTGTAACATCACGCTGTATTTATAAACAGAAGCATAAGAAAAACAATAACTGTCCCCTTCACGCTCATAAGATAGACCGCGCGCGAGAGAGAAGGGCAGACTTTTTATGATGCGTATGCAGTACGACGTCACGCCACGCGCTTATTCACAGACACTACACAAGCGCAATGCTTAAATGTGTTGATCGTGTCAGCTCTTGTTAACTGACCTGTACGTCAAAAAGGACAGTTTTTTCAATATAGCGCCATAAGCCACCGGCACTAGAGCAGCTACGCGGCAGCAGAGCTACGCGATACGCAACTTCAATACAAAGAAGCATGATGTGCCGCGTCGCCCCACTGCAGTCTATTTACGGCGAACTGCAGCGACACGACACCGTGAATTACGAAAAGTGGCTGACAGATATTGAGTGGCTAATAGATACTGTTTAACCTCAAAATTTAGCTATATTTATGTTGCATTGCATCACGCTCGACTGCCGCGCGTCGGCTGCGAACGGCGTTATAAAGTTTTTACCTACCGATAAGCGTTGTCAGGGAGCCCACCGTTGCAGCCATCATCTAATTTGTCACAATCCACCAATTCCTGTTCGGATAATGAGACGAGATTACCAGAACGAATCTTCCATTGACCTTCGATGTTTCCTTTAAAAAAAAAAGTCAACTATAATAATATACTCAAAAAGTACTTACTATTGAATGTGCATGTCACGCTTATGATTGAAATCATAGTTTATAGCTGGTGAAAACCTTACCTGTAACGCTAAAGGCCCAACAGCTGCCGCAAGAACCCTGATTCTTCACTTCGGTAACAGCGTTGTAATGCCTCCAATCGAACGAATCAGGCACGGTTATTTGAGGAATATCAGCTTGTCTCATTGGAATATTATTTGAATTTTTAAGGCTGTGTTTTAAGCCTAAATGTTTCTCCTTAAACTCTGCGTAAGTTAAATCGGCGAATTTCGTTACGGCATACCTCGCAGTTCCTTGCTCGTGAACATTAAATTCGTGTATTTTTCTCACATTGGCCTTGAATATCTCGAACCTTTTCACCATTTCTTGATGGTCATCGATGTAACTCGGTGTATATGTTTTAAGGAAATCTGAGAAGAGATGCTGAGCTTGAATATTATGATACAATTCTCCACTTCCATTGTCTTGATCATCACATGAAACCCTAATGATGGGGGGATGCTCGGTCCACGGGCGAATCCAAACATTCACACGACAAAATTTGTTCGTAACAGAATCATTGACCAGATTACAATCGTTAGTTACACTTAAAGCTGAGCAATTAGTTGGGCCGACTTCCATTTTCAATCTATAATGTACGCCAGCCACCTCCTGTTTTTCTAACGAATATATTCTTACCACTTTTTGCCTTTTTGGATGAGGATATTTAGCTTCTATGTGTTTTAATGCCTCGTTTGCCATTTGTTTAGCATTTTCGCTTCCTTCTAAATCAATTTGAGGATTTATCGAGGAATCGTCATCTTCGCAACTGACGTCGATCTGTTTACCGTTATCGACCCATAATCTTTCTGTTATATATGAAATGCAATGTCTTTTTGGAATATGATTCAAAAAGTCACATTTCGTTGTATCATCAACCCATTCATACTTAAAGCAAGATGTAAAACCTACATCAAAGTCGATCGTAGTGATTTTGGCACTAGTTATTTTAGTATTGTAGCTGTTAATTTGTATCAATCTTTGTTTATATCTATTTAATGATGTCGCCTCTATTTTGTTAATAGAATCTTCGACTAATTTTTTTATAGTATTTTCGTCTTCTGATAAATGTTGAGTTTCCAGCTCTACAAAGCGCTTTCTACGCGGCAACACCTCAGCACTACACTTCACACTTAATTTCTTTATTTTTTTTGTATTTGGTGACATCCAGATCCGTGAAATGCAAGGTTTTGGAGTTCTACTTTCGTCAATAAAGCATTTATAACGATACTCATGATAATCGCTTATAGATTTTGAACAGTTTGTAGGTGCGGCTATGAAGTTTATTTTAATAGGAACACGGGAATCAAGTGAAGCCACTAAATGAGGTTCACCTAAATGTACTATTTTGTATTTTACTTCGGGCGATGACTCGAGTTCCTTGAGAGACTTTGTAATAAGAGCTGCAATAGATAGACCGGTAACATCTTTAAACTCTTTCTCATCGTCGCAAACAACTGAAATACTCTGTACAACGAGCTCATCGTCTGGAGATGGCCATAATCGGGCATAACAAAGTCTGTGATACATACCAGAGAGCTCTTCACAAACATCAAGATTATTTTCATCTTTGTTTCGTAAACAATATGTATAAGCAGTTTCAATATACATTCTGACAGTATTGGTGCCCATGTTAATACTTGTTTGGAATGCCTGAATGCTTATAAGCTTTTGTAAATTATGGGTATCCGATTTATCATTTAAATACTGAATAGCTCTATCTGCATAGTAGTACTTAGTGTCCTCGTCAATATAATCATCATCTTTTTCTATTTGCCTTTTGTTCCTCTGCAAAACGTTAAACACGTGTGGACTTCTAGAATCATCACCATTAACAGCACTCGGGATTCCTCTTCGTACTCTAGGCTCTTTAGGTTCTATATTGCAAGTTACTGTTATATCTTCTTCATTCAGCCACGCTCGTTCCCATATCTCAGAGTGACAACGTATTACGTCAATTGGTTGACTTTCGGGCGAGGCTGTAAAATCTATTGTTCTTTTCAATCCCGCAAAAATCTGCTTGGTTGCTTTTTCGATTTTTAAAATTAAATTATTTTGACTATCGCCCACAGATTGTAAATATTTATTTAAAGACTTGTGGGCTAATTCTTTAACGTGTGGACTATTAGGATCATCATCACTTACACCACCCGGGATTCCTCTTCGTACTCTTGACTTTTTAGGTTGTATGTTACAAGTTACGGTTATATCTTCTTCATTCAGCCACGCTCGTTCCCATATCTCAGAGTGACAACGTATTACGTCAGTTGGTTGTGTTTCGGGCGAGGCTGTAAAATCTATTGTTCTTTTCAATCCCGCAACAACCTGCTTGGTTGCTTTTTCGATTTTTAAATTCAGATGGGTTTGAGTATTTCCCACTGACTGTAAATATTTATTTAAAGACTTGTGGGCTAATTCTATAACGTGTGGACTATTAGGATCATCATCACTTATATCACCCGGGATTCCTCTTCGTACTCTTGACTCTTTAGGTTGTATGTTACAAGTTACGGTTATATCTTCTTCATTCAGCCACGCTCGTTCCCATATCACAGAGTGACAACGTATTACGTCAGTTGGTTGTGTTTCGGGCGAGGCTGTAAAATCTATTGTTCTTTTCAATCCCGCAACAACCTGCTTGGTTGCTTTTTCGATTTTTAAAATTAAATTATTTTGAGTACTGCCCACAGATTGTAAATATTTATTTAAAGACTTGTGGGCTAATTCTTTAACGTGTGGACTATTAGGATCATCATCACTTAAACCACCCGTGATTCCTCTCCGTATTCTTGACTTTTTAGATTCTAAGTTGCAAGTTACGGTTATATCTTCTTCATTCAGCCACGCTCGTTCCCATATCTCAGAGTGACAACGTATTACGTCAGTTGGTTGGCTTTCGGGCGAGGCTGTAAAATCTATTGTTCTTTTCGTTCCCGCAACAACCTGCTTGGTTGCTTTTTCGATTTTTAAATTCAGATGGGTTTGAGTATTTCCCACTGACTGTAAATATTTATTTAAAGACTTGTGGGCTAATTCTATAACGTGTGGACTATTAGGATCATCATCACTTATATCACCCGGGATTCCTCTTCGTACTCTTGACTCTTTAGGTTGTATGTTACAAGTTACGGTTATATCTTCTTCATTCAGCCACGCTCGTTCCCATATCACAGAGTGACAACGTATTACGTCAGTTGGTTGTGTTTCGGGCGAGGCTGTAAAATCTATTGTTCTTTTCAATCCCGCAACAACCTGCTTGGTTGCTTTTTCGATTTTTAAAATTAAATTATTTTGAGTACTGCCCACAGATTGTAAATATTTATTTAAAGACTTGTGGGCTAATTCTTTAACGTGTGGACTATTAGGATCATCATCACTTACACCACCCGTGATTCCTCTCCGTATTCTTGACTTTTTAGATTCTAAGTTGCAAGTTACGGTTATATCTTCTTCATTCAGCCACGCTCGTTCCCATATCTCAGAGTGACAACGTATTACGTCAGTTGGTTGGCTTTCGGGCGAGGCTGTAAAATCTATTGTTCTTTTCGTTCCCGCAATAACCTGCTTGGTTGCTTTTTCGATTTTTAAATTCAGATGGGTTTGAGTATTTCCCACTGACTGTAAATATTTATTTAAAGACTTGTGGGCTAATTCTATAACGTGTGGACTATTAGGATCATGATCACTTATATCACCCGGGATTCCTCTTCGTACTCTTGACTCTTTAGGTTGTATGTTACAAGTTACGGTTATATCTTCTTCATTCAGCCACGCTCGTTCCCATATCACAGAGTGACAACGTATTACGTCAGTTGGTTGTGTTTCGGGCGAGGCTGTAAAATCTATTGTTCTTTTCAATCCCGCAACAACCTGCTTGGTTGCTTTTTCGATTTTTAAAATTAAATTATTTTGAGTATTGCCCACAGATTGTAAATATTTATTTAAAGACTTGTGGGCTAATTCTTTAACGTGTGGGCTATTAGGATCATCATCACTTACACCACCCGTGATTCCTCTCCGTACTCTTGACTTTTTAGATTCTAAGTTGCAAGTTACGGTTATATCTTCTTCATTCAGCCACGCTCGTTCCCATATCTCAGAGTGACAACGTATTACGTCAGTTGGCTGACTTTCGGGCGAGGCTGTAAAATCTATTGTTCTTTTCAATCCGGCAACAACCTGCTTGGTTGCTTTTTCGATATTTAAAATCAGATGGGTTTGAGTATTTCCCACTGACTGTAAATATTTATTTAAAGACTTGTGGGCTAATTCTTTGACGTGCGAGCTACTCAAGTCATCATCATGTAAACTTGAAAAACTAGTATCAAGTGGTATGTCTGTGCAATCATAATTAATTTGCTTCTGTTCATAAGCCAAATCTTTCAAAATGTGTACATCACATACCTTTGATCCTTTACTGTATAAAATTGTACAAGTCTCTCTTCTTGAATATACAGTATGCTTGTCACAATTTGTATAAGCCAAAGATAAAATAATTTTTATCTCAGTCCCTACTTTTTCAATTTTTTTAATTTCTGTTTTGCTAATATCTGTTACCTTTAAACTGTTTGGGGATGATGATTCAGATTCGATTTTTTCTACAGAATCTTTAACAATATTTAATAATACAGGGTCATCTGAATATACATTTACCACATATTTTGTTTCATCTTTTTTCTTTATATTGTTATTGCAGTGTGCATTGCGCACATGTGGAGCTTCCCCATTAATAGTTACAATCACTCCACTACATATCACTTGATTTTCTCTTTTTTTACAATTTTTTAAATCAGGACATGACATAACAACACGAATCTTTAAATAAAGGTACCGTTGATTTATTTCGTATTCTTCTTCCGCGGTTAATACATCTAAAAGAAACATCTTATATTTTTTGGAAATTTGCTCATTCAAGTATTCCACCATAAATTGTGCCATACTATAAACAAATTTTGCATTTTCTAGATTTTTAGTTATTTTGTGGATTTTTTGTGCTGTAGAAACTGCTTTGAGATCTTTACTGTAACTTCTTCTTATTCTGGAAACAGCAATATTATCTAAACTGGCAGAATCAAAAAAATTAATTAAATCGTCAATCGCTTTTTTTCTTTCACTTGTAATACCATTAACACTATTAGAACCACTAGGCTTATCAACATATTTACTTTGTTTAGAATTTGCTGCTATATCTGGTACTGTTTTAGATTCTTCATAAGTAGACTTATGATTTTGATCAGATTTATTTATTTCTTGGTTTTCCAATAGTAGATGAAATTGGTTATTTGGTATTATTTGTTCCTCTAGGTTTTTAAGATCTTCATCAGTGAAAGGTTTTTCTTGTTGGGGTTGTGCCTGTATGTCGGTTGTATGAATAGGTTTAATTAGTTCATCTCCGGACTCATTAGCAATAGATTTATTAGGAGAGTTATTAAATTTATCTGGCATATCTTTGTCGCTGTTGTCAGATTCAGCATCCAGTAGAACTTCTCCATTATCCCCAAAAAGCCACTCCTGTGTGCAGTTATTTGAAATAATAGCCCTATATTTGGAACCATCTGGGTTTTTTATCCAACTTTTTTCTAGTATAGAAACTTTACAGGTTTTCTGTTCTATGCAAGTTTCACTGTCACTCAAAGAACAGTTATCATAATCTATACCTAGTGTTAATGTATATCTGACACCATTTACAATCTGTAAAAGTAAATTAATATTGATACCAAGTCCTAAGAATAATTAGGGCCAACCCACATGTACCACAATCACACGACAACCACAACCACATCACAACCACACCATGTGGTCGGGCGTATATCTTGTATTGCAAATGAACTGGACCATTCACACTTACCATATTTTGCAGTTTCGCAACCACATTGCAACCACTGGCAACAACGCAACCACGTCGGCTTTTTGTTGGTACCACAGCTCAACTACAAACAGCTGCAGCGACACCATTCACGCGTAACCACTGCTCGACGACATTTTGTCGTTGCAATGTCGTGTGGATGTGATACGTGTGGGTTGGCCCTTAGTCTTTGTTATTTTGATAAATATAATAATTAGGAAAATTAGCTCACCTGAACTTGTCTCTCCACATCTATAATAGCATTAATTGAATGCTTAGCAGTAGGATCATGTCTGTCTATGTGTTTTAGAGCTAGATTAGCCAAATCATTGACTCCAGGAGCTTCAGGGTTTACATGACTAGAACACCCTACACAAAGTATGCCAGGTTGCCGGCTAGGAACCGCTATAAATTGTTCGCCAGATGTAGTCTAAACCGGAAATGAAATAAAAGATAAGACAAGTGGAAAAATGAGATTCTAGACAAAGAAAAACATAATTTTAAAATTTGTATTTAAAGTTAAATATAGAAAATTCAGCTGTGTAATGTATCTTGTTCAATGATGATCACCGAGGTAAGAAGGGTGGTCGACTGGTGGGAAATAGTTGAAAAGGTGATATAATTACATTTCTTTACTTACCCCTGCATTGAGCTCTATTTCATTTTCAAGATTAACTGGTCCATTTTCAGTGTTGTAATTAGTTTTGCTGGTCATGGCTTCAACTGCACTAGTTGGTGTAACATCTTCCAAATGACATACATGGTTTTGGACTTCTATTGTACTTGATTCTAAATCTTTTACAGTAGCAAAGCATTTAAGATATCTTGAATTGTCCAAATTATGTAAATCTGTAGCCTTAATCCTTATTTCTATGTTAAAGGTATTACTTTCATCCTCCTAAAAAATAAGTAACATAGATAAGTCTACATTTTATTTACATTAAATACTTATGTCATAGTTAATAGAATCAGGCGTTACTTCACGGAAATCCATAGCTTATAATTTAGTTTTTTATTATTTTTAGCAATATTCCGCGAAATAAACTTCCACCTTTAAGTAAATGAGTGAGTGTACGCATAGGCATGCGTAGAGCACCTCCCTTCTCCCACACTGCCTACGTGTACACTCGCATGCAAGAAAACAGACGTTGTTCGTAGAGTCCACATCCTGAGGATACTCCGGTGTTGGGGCGAAACGCGCATCGAGGTTTTCAACCTGCATGGTGGTGAGGGGCCTTACACGGATTTGCCAACATTATTGCTTGTGTGATGGTGGTGTTTGCAAGTTCTTGCATGCGAGTGTACGCATAGGCAGTGTGGGAGGAGGGAGGTGCTGTATGCATGCCTATGCGTACACTCACTCATTTACTTAAAGGTGGAAGTTTATTTCGCGGAATATTGCTAAAAATAATAACAACTAAATTTTTACTTACGTCATGTTTGTTGTAAATAACACTGATAATAGTCATAATAGAACTTAAGTACATTAAATGACAAGTCTCACAAATGATAACCTTTGTAACACACCGAGGTAACACATTAAGAACAGTTTATGTAAAGCATTATAATACATACCAGGCTTTGAGATTTTATAACAACTGCATCATCATATGTATATCCGCTTTCTGGTAAATTATTCAAAAAATGAACAAAATCTCCTAAGATCTTCTCTTTTTTCTCTAGCGAACTTTGTCCCAAGCAGAAAGGTAAAAGGCAAATAATAAGGAACGATAAATTATAAACTCGACTCATGTTTATTTTGTTACTTCAAGATGTGATCATTTCTGAGATTATTGAGTAACACTGAGCACAGAGCAATCAGCAAGTTCGTTTCACTTTATTAGCAGCTGTATTAAAACTATATAAGCTACGTCACTTTTCACAGGCGCGAATGATGTGAGTTGATTCGTGATTCAACAGCCAAGGATTTAATAACAACCTGTGTTTGTTGTCTTATTTTTTCCAATATTTATAATCAGCAGTTCACAACATCACAAAATTTTATGGACATGATTTCTAGAGTCCAGTATCGTCTTTTTTATTGAATGAAAACATTTTTTACTACAAAAACCTTTAAAATCACACTATGTGACTGTCTAAATATCAAAAATAATATTGTTAATTACACAAACTACTTAGGCAGGTGGTAGGGTTGGCGATCTGAGATCGATTAATCGCAAAATCGATCTTTTGGAGCAAAAAAATCGATCTTTTTAATCGATCCAACGCATTGAATCGATCTCGTGAATCGATCCTAAGCACCCTAAAATCGAGTTACGATTTTTCTGTTTGAACTTATAGATCCTGAGATTAGCACGTTCAAATAAGCCCTTTCAAATATATTTCCTCCCGTTTTTTCCACATTTTCCTCTATTTCTTCGCTACTATTATTTTTAGCGACTAGCGTGATAAAATATAGCCTTTAGCCTTCCTCGATAAATGGGCTATCTAATACTGAAAGATTTTTTAAAATCGGACCAGTTGTTCCTGAGATTAGCGCGTTCAAACAAACAAACAAACAAACTAGCTAACAATCTCTTCCGCTTTATAATATTAGTAAGTATAGATATTATTTTAAAGTATGATATTTCAATATATATTTAATGCAATAATTTAGAGTTATTTGGTGGTTTTTTTGTGGTCCAAATTTGTGAAATCTGGCGACATTTTACTTTTGACTTAAGGGGATGACACACATACGAACTTAAAGTACGCGGGTTTTAAGTTCGCGAACTTAATTGGCTCGCGTCGGTGACATACGAGAATCACTCACACGCGCCGCGAGCCGCGAGCCTGGGGGCATGGTAACCCCCAGGCTCGCGGCTCACAGCGCGCGACTCGCGGCTCGCGGCTCTTTGCTGATACACAGGCGTTTAAGATTGTCGAGCCATAAGTCCGCGTACTTACTCGCGTGTCTGTCACCCCCTTTAGCGCTTTATAAAAATTTAAGGTGGCAACACTGATTATATTAATCTGTGTTGAAAAATGAAAGGTGCTTGAAAGATACGTAGTATCCCTTAGTAGTCTGTGCTCGCTAGAGTAAAAATTTTCTTTGAGTCTGTGCTTGAAAGTTGAAAGTTGAAAAATGAAATCAAAGTTTTGTTTGAGTTTTTATTGTTTTATTTTATTCTTTTAATAGTATTCATACGTTACAATAAAATAAAACAGATAATTTTTTCCTACGAACGTGTATAAATATTTACGGTTTTAGTGATTAATTAAACATATAAAAAACAATGAAGTCTTCCAATGGGTCTGAGTACAAAATGTAACTATAATTTTTTTTGTTTTTTTGGGTGTCTTACGAACTATATGAAATAAAAAAAAATGTTAACGTGTGAATAAATAACTCTTATGTTTTGGGGAAAATGTTTCAGTTGGTGGATTACTTTTGGTCTTATATGTGGAGCAACATTTGTGACCCGATTCTACAAAGTACTGGAACCAGATCATGTCTGGTAAGTAAAATTATAATTATAATATACTGAACACCTTGACACTGTGTTCACTACAATTATTTCCTATAAAGTGGATAGTCAGAAATTGAGTAAATTTAAGTTATTTCCAAATATAACCAATCAATTCAATGTAGGATATTTCCAAATACATTCAATCATTTAATAATATATTTTATTTAACCCCAACATTGAGCTTTGCAACTCCAACTCCTTACTTATTACTTTGATTGTGGGAATTGCAGACACAGTAGCTATTCACTGGCACCCAGGTGCCGCTTGGGAATTGGTGGGTTAATTTGTCTAACTAAATACAAAAGTGAGCTATCGCAAGCAACTATATTTTTATGTCAGAAAAATAACAAGAATAAATATTTACTCTGTATATTATCTATACTCTATAATATTATAAATGTAAAAGTGTGTCTGTCTATCTGTTACCTCTTCACGCCCCAAACCACTAAACCGATTTTGCTAAAATTTGGGATGGAGATACTATGAGTTCCGGGAAAGGACATAGGACACTTTTTATCTCGGAAAAATGTGCTGTTCATGTACTATCAGAGAAGTTGATTCTTAGGCAGATGGCAGACCTAAGTAATTTGGTTGCATTATGTCACACCCAGCCGCCTGATCACAGCTAACATTGAATTGACATAAGCCGACCAAACAACATATGTCTGTCAACTGGCTAGGAATCAATTTCCTCGATAGTACATACTTATAGTATGGAAAGTATCACTTTCATGATGGATCAGCTTTAATATTATCATTAAATGTTTATCTTTTTTTACAGCTGGGATGAAACACACTTTGGTAAAATGGCTAGTTGGTACATAAATCGAACATTTTTCTTTGATGTGCATCCACCACTTGGTAAAGTTAGTATATTATTATGATTAAAGAATAAATATTTTACTAATAAAGAGATCTACACTTTGTATACCTACTGATGCTATAATTATACAATAGAAACTTGATTGAATAATAATTGAATATAATATTTAAAAAATCCATATTATTGTGTGTTTGTCAAAAATGTAGAAAATCAATGATAAGGGCCAACGCTAACACTCTCGCTACTTGACATAGAACTTAGCCAGTACCGACTTCAAAAGAATAAAACACAGTAGAAGCAGTGAAACAGGCCCTTATTCTTTTTAGTTATCTACAAGACAAGGCTTTATGCGTAGATAACCACTATGAATATTAACTATCCATATTATATTACTGTAAGCGAAATTGTGGTAAATGCTTGCAGTTATATAAGCGATGCTGCAATTTCCAAACTTTTATCTCAGGAGTTCTGTTCAGTGCCTTTGGACCAAGAGACACCTTTGTATGAAATTTCTCTTATTAGTGACATATGTTTAAGTTACTAGAAACAACATTTTAACCACTATGAGTGTTTTGATAAATTTCAAGGATTTCCCTCGATTGCCCATAGATCCCATCATCAGCTCACCACTTTCGTGATTGTTATACAAAATTAAGATTATATCCTATACAACAACACAAGAATTTTGAAAATCGGTCCACAAACAATGAAATAATCATCAAAAACATCTGCTTTGATGCAAAATACCACGAAAAGAACCAATAATTGGGTTATGATGTGATGACCCATGGTATAATTATGGTTGTGATGATGATCAATCAAACTGATGTGTTGGCTTATGCTTTCAGTTTTTTAAACAATGCCGAAATCCCCGAACCTGTATCTATAAGGATTCAAAAGTTCTGTTCGGTATTTTTTATTAATGGCTTTTTGTGAAAAATCTAGCAGATTAAACTGGTTCTTTTTTATTTTTAAAAGATAGAGGAAGTTTTCATCTTCTAAAATTCTTTTACTTCAATGCTCTAAGTCATAGTTCAGAAGTTATAACGATTTTCTTATGATAAGGTGGTCAGATTAGTATGAAGCCAGAGAAAAATTTATTTTTTTTCAAAAGCTGGAGAAAATAATAATTTGAAAGCCAATTTGTCACTAATATAAGCCATACATCATGAGTTCCAAATTTTTTTCTCCAACTTTTGAAAAAAAATATGTTTCTCTGGCTTCATATTATTCTGACCATCTCATCATAATAAAATCGTTATAACTTCTAAACTATCTCACTTAGAGCATTGAAGTAAAATAATTTAAGAAGATGAAAACTTTTTCTATCTTTTTAAAATAAAAAAGAACCAGTTTAATCTGCTAGATTTTTTCACAAAAAGCCATTAATAAAAAATACATATTTTTTTTCTTAAACTTGGGTTTTTCTATGTTTAATTCCACGAAATTTATAACATATTGCCTATGTAAGCGTAGTCCACAAATTCAGCTATCAAATGAGACATTTTTTATCTTCATAGGATATTTACATGAGAAGTACTGGTCAGATTAGTGTGAAAGCCCGAGAAAAATTAAAATGGCTGCCACTTTACAACCGTGAAAGAAATTTTTTTAAAGCCAATTTGTCGATAAAATATGCCATAGATCATGACATTAAAGGATCGGACATCGGTGTCGGGACACATTGCATATATAAACAGACGAACATATAACCTCCTTTTTGGAAGTCGGTTAAAAATAGTATGAGCACACGCTGCTCATTGAGCAGCGCAGGAGCGTGCGACGGAGGGCGGACGCGGGCGACGACGTGGGCACGCTCGACGGACGGGCGGGCACACGGCGCAGACGCACGCTTTTCGCTATCGACGTTGTTTGATATTTCCGTTGACGTCTTTTTGCCAAATAATAAATTAGTAAATAATACATGGTAATCTACTGGACACAACTGTACACGCTCGAGATAAAAATTATATTAAGAAGCTAAGCAGCGCTAAATGAGATGGGCGCACGCGTCGGAAGACCGCCGCGTCCGCCCGTTTTTTAGCGTTGGCGCTTAAGATATTATAATAATAAGTATTTGAATATTATGCCCTCATAATGATTATTATGAATATTATAATATTCTTTCAGATGCTTATTGCTTTATCAGGCAAACTAACTGGCTATGATGGAACTTTTGCTTTTGATAAACCTGGCGACAAATACGATGGTGCGAGGTATGAAGGGATGAGAATGGTTAGTCTTTCTTTAATATTTTTTGAGGATTAAATAGAATATGTTATTATTATTTGATTTAATAAATAAATAATTTCAGTTTTGTACCAGTCTGGGTGCATTAATAATACCACTAACTTTTCTCACAATATGGGAAATGACAAAATGTTTGGACTCCACTCTTATTGGTACCTTATTGCTGTTATGTGGTAAGTCATTTGTTTCTTTATGCTCTGTTTGTATTGTTACGAACTTCAAAAGTGTCAGCAGGTCTTTCTCTCCAAATCCTACAAACCCTAGTATGCAAGTAAGTACTTACATAGTTTAATAGGATATTTGACAGATTTTTAATTTCTATCTTGAATTAATTTGTTGCGATTAGGAAGTTCACCGAAAGTATTTATTTTTATTTTAAAATACATATTTCGTAAGAAACATGTATATAAAAATTCTAAATTCAAATAAGCCGCCGAAACGCTTTATTCAGCAATATGGCGTTGCGCCTTGTAAGTGACGTCACAAGCGTTTAAAACTTTAAACTAATGGCCGTGTTCGTCGGCAATATTTTTGGTGCATGCGCCAGAAAACCATTTTATTGAGCATGTCAAAATCATGACATTCATGGCAACGCCACTAACAAGTTGCTTCGTTAGAGCCTGTCCACACGGGCGTTGCGTCGACGCAGCGCTGTCGTTTGACGCATAGCCTACCACACGGGCGCTGCGTCATCGCAGCGTTATTACGAAGCAGTCTTAATGTCGACACCCCCTCCCGATTCGTCTCGGGGGCTGCGGGCTACGCAGCGCGTCGTGTAAACACCTTGGTTATTTATATGTAAAACGCGACGCGCCGTGTGAACTGGCTCTAACCTTTTTTTTTTTGACGTAGAGAAATGCTGTGACGCATTTCGCAGGGGATGGGGACTCCCACTGCGGATATGTGGGACTCGCCGCGGGCGAAGATGGTGTGTGCCGCGGCCCTACCCACTAAAACTCTACGGTGCTCCTAGCCACCGCTTCCTGACGAAGTCGCGGGAACTGTACGACACCACAACTTCATCAGCGGGCGTCTGCTTAGTGGGCTGCAGACTCCTCTCGATGGGAGTGTTTTACTCGCTCCCCAGGCCGAGCAGAAGCCCCAATGAGGGCTTGCTTCCAGGCCATTCCACTGCGTTTTGTCGCGATGCGCAGGAGCACACTGCACATCGCGACCCTCTCGGGGACTCAGTGCAATGGGCGACGGCATCCCCATACCGCCGCCCTGAGCATCTCGGTTAACTGGCTCTAACCTGGTCAAATCGTAAACAACGTATTTGTTGACATTGCCATGGCATGACATGACGTACGCAATAGAGGGTTTTGTGGCTCATGAGGTAAAAATTGTGCCGACTGCCGACGAACACGGCCAATATGTACTTTAATCTGTGCCATCCAGCCATCCCGATCGTTTCCCAATATGTGGCGCGAGAAATAAAAAGCCAATGAAGCCTCATTAATTTATGCATTTATAGCAAATAATCACAAAAATGTTCATACTGTCAAATAGCCTATTCAATTCACACTTTTCGTATCCATATTCCTTAGAAATATGGAAAAGTGTGTGTGTCTGTCTGTTACCTATTATACAGTTTTTTACTATATACAGTTCCTGCTGGTTTTTAGGGTTCCGTACCCAAAGGGTAAAAACGGGACTAAGACTTCATTGTGTGTCCGTCTGTCTGTCTCTAGGCTGTATCTCAAGAACCGCTTTAGTTAGACTTCTGAAATTTTCACAGATTATGTCTAACTACTAACTAGATGTTGCCGCTATAACAACAAATAATAAAAACAAAATAATATTAATATTTAAGAGGGGCTTCTATACAACAAACCTGATTTTTTGGCCTTTTTTGCTCGATATCAATAATGGCAACAGATAGGCACTTGAAATTTTCACGTACCTATTAGTAGAGGAGGGGAGGGTGCTATTTTTATAGTCACTAGAGCGTCATGGAGACCTAGTAGGTTTTGTACATTAGGTAAAGCTGATAAAAAAATAATAAGAGCGTTTTTTTATTTTAGCGGTGGGTTCAGAAACTGCAGCCATTTTAAAGTTTTGAAAAAGAAAATATATTCAGAAAATTGCTTATTTAGGTAAATTATAAATATATTTTAGACAACAAGGACTAAATCATTTAGTTTGGAGCAAAATAAAATATCTGCGAAGCTTAGTTATATGAAGCTTTATTTTTTTATACTTTAAAATGTCCCTACAGACTTACCTGACCTTTGAATCGTTAATGATTTATATGGAAGCTTCTTTGGGGTATACTAAACGTCCCCTATCTTGATCTGACAGATCTGACGACATTACAATATTTAAAAAAAAAATTACCCACCTCGTGAGAAATCTGATTTCTATACCATGATAACTAGACACTTCATGTCGGAATCCTATGCAAGCTTAATCTGACACGCTCGAGCTACTCCTATACCAAAAACGCAATTTTTGGCCTATTTTTGCTCTATAACGGTACGGAACCCTTCGTGCGCGAGTCCGCCTCGCACTTGGCCGATTATTTTCAAATATATTGTGGTGTGGAATCAGGAATTGCTAACAGATGATTTTATTTTCAGATGTTGGATTCTTGACATTGAATAGGTATATTTTGCTGGATCCTATTCTTCTATTCTTTATGAGTTGCTCTATTTATGGCGCATTTAAGGTAATAAAAAAATCCATACTTCCATATCCATACTAATATTATAAATGCGAAAGTGTGTCTGTCTGTCTGTCTGTCTGTTACCTCTTCACGCTCAAACCGCTGAACCGATTTTGATGAAATTTGGCATAGAGATACTTTGAGTCCCGGGAAAGGACATAGGATAGTTTTTATCCCGGAAAAATATAGTGTGCCTTAAAAGTTGAAGTTGAGGGCTTAAGTGATATAAATTATTATTATTATTATTGCTGGAAAGTTTGGTGACCCTTAAATTTCCACTACAGAACAGTTAACGTTTGCAAGCGGTTGGTGTCTATTTGAAAATATGTCTATTTTTCCAGGTGAAATCACTAACTGAAGATGGTTTAGCACCATTTAGTACCAGAATGCTAGTTTGGCAGTTTTGGCTGGGATCGGCACTCGCTTGCACAATGTCGGTGAAGTTTGTAGGATTGTTTGTTGTTTTGTTTGTCGGTCTGCGAACAATAGCCGACCTGTGGAATGTACTTGGGGATCTCAGCAAGCCAGTCGTAAGTTCTATTTTGTAATGTTGACATTAACTGTATAGCTGGGCTACTGAATCATACAATATTTACAGCTAAGCAAGGAAGGATGAAATGCTTGTAAGAACTGTGTATTAGATCGGTAGATGGTGACACAAAATTCTTGGTCATTTGTACCAGGCTGGCAGTTCTACAGGGGTCTAATTACGTAAAGGCAAAAAGGAAAATGATGGTCATAGCGCTCGCACTGGCGGCCCAAACGCTTGAGCGTTAATCGAATGCGTCGAATAAATAGCGAGTGTCGAACGACACAAAAATGCTTGTATTTTCAGATAGTTGAAAAAAAATAAGTAGGCGGTAGCGTAATGCCACACTTCTCAGGTGTGGCTTACAGCCCGATACCAACGCGAATACATTAATTTAAATAAAAAAATTGAACCATTTGTACCAGGCTAATTTTTGCATAGCTCGAGTAATCATCGTCGAGTAGCCATTACTTGCCTTGCCATACTTTTCCGACAGTTCCTAATGGCCGCCATACCACTGCAAAGGTGTGATTTTTTTTCTTCCACTAAACGATTTGTACCACCATGAAACTTTTTTAACAGTTCCCTGTATGATCATAAATAGAAGTCTGATAATGCCATACCTGTGGGAGGTGGCGAATGTGAACAATATTTTTTTCAAAATCCTAAGATTTTATTCGTAATTCAAACGGTTTTTATGGTTCCGTAGCCAAAATGGCAAAAAACGGAACCCTTATAGCTTCGTCATGTCTGTCTGTCTGTCTGTCTGTCCGTCCGTATGTCACAGCCACTTTTCTTCAAAATTATAAGAGCTATACTATTGAAACTTGGTAAGTAGATGTAGTCTGTGAACCGCATTAAGATTTTGATACAAAAATGGAAAAAATATTAAAAATTTTAGGGGTCCCCATAGGTACAACTGAAACAAAAAAAATTATTTTCATCTGGCCTATACGTGTGGGGTATCTATGGATAGGTCTTCAAAAATCATATTGAGGTTTCTAATATCATTTTTTTCCAACCTGAATAGTTTGCGAGAGAGACTCTTCCAAAGAGGCAAAATGTGTGTGTCTAACCCCCTCTAACTTCTAAAGTAGGGGCATGATAATTCTAAAAAAAATATATGATGTACATTACTATAAAAACTACCAACGAAAATTAGTTTGAACGAGATCTAGCCAGTAGTTTTTTTTATACGTCATAAATGATAAACCTTAATTTAACTTTCATTATATCAAAAATGAAATATCAAAATAAATCAAAAACCTTATAATTTCATAGAAATAATTCTTATTGCTGCTGCGGAACTCTTCAGCGGCGAGTCCAACTCGCACTTGGCCGGTTTTTCAAGTATGGCGCCACTTTTTCCCTCTACTACAAGTATGGCAAATATAATAATGGTCACATTGTATCGTATAATTTCCATAAATCCAAATGCCATACAAATCGTCCAATTTTTATCACTTTTTTGCTTAAGTCCGACAGTCATCCGCCCCATGGTTACAATCTGTTTTTAGGTACAATTGCATCCAAATGACGAGAATACAATGATGCCATGATGTAAAAAATGATTTTACGTATTTTAAAATCGTATTTTCAAAACGTGTCAAACAAATAAGTATTTCAAGTATGGCAGCACTTTTCCCCCTACATGGAGTATGGGAAAAATAATAACCGTTACATTTTGTCAAATACTTTCCAAAAATTCAAATGCAATACTGGTACAAATCGTTTGGCGAAAAAAAAAACATCACTCCTTTGCAGTCATTTGCAGTGGTATGGCGACCATTGGGACCTGTCGGAAAAGTATGGCAAGGTGATTTTCGTGAAAGGCTACTCGACGATGATTAGCTATGCGGGCATTTTCAAAAAATTGTGTACCCTTGCAAAAATAATGTGTGTATTTTTTAAGGTCATTTATTTACCTATATTTGAATGTCATATACAAGGAAAAATATTGAACTAATGGAATAAATTAAAAAAAAACGCCGAAAACGTTATATTATTCTAATATTATTGAAACAAAATCAAATTTTCGCCGAAACAGATTCCGTTGTGTGACTAAATGTAAAATATAATTTAATAAAAAAAATACAGCAATAAATGGATTTCTTCATTCATTTAATCTAGTGAAATGCATATTTAATTGTTTATTTAAAGAAAATATAGATAATTTCAAGGATCAACAAGAGTAGCAATTATTTTTAATCCGTAGTGTGACTTTGTGACCTACCCACTAGTCTATTTTTCATTTTTTTTACACGAGTAGTAATATTTAACATATTTAAAGAAGTTTTTATAACACAAAAACCTTTTATTTAAACATTTTTATTGTTGCACTACTTATAAAAGTAGAAAATTCTTTGATTTCACAGATTTAACTTCATTAATTAGAGGGACGAACATCTCATAATCATAAAGATGTGTTCACATGTTTACGAATTCCTAAGTTATTATTAGAGACCGGATTATATGCAACATAAAAAGCTTGTTATATGCATGCAAATATGCATAAAAATGTCTGAAATATGCATGAAAATTGACAGAATATGCAAAATTAAATGACAATATGCAAATTCAAAATCTGCATAAAATAAGGAAATTATTTTTTTATAGGCGATATTAGGTACAGTAAAATTATAATATGACATTAAAATTTTGTAATCGTAAGCAATCAAATATTTAATTTGTAAATTTTCAGTTGTAAGATTGTGTCTGCGATCATTTAGAAAATTTTTGTAAATAGAAAAGGTTCGCTCCACATTCGCTGAGGAAACTGAGCAAAATTTGAACTTGGGTGCTATGTTAGCACTTACAGTTTTAGGCAAAAGTTCTTTCTAGTTGGCAAGCGCGACGTTCTTCTTTCTCTTTCATCTTAATCCTTCAAGCCCCATAAGGACACTGGTGACCGCAATAACAATAGAATAGAATTTCCAAGAATCCCCTATCGAAGGATTATTATCGTAACTGTCCAAAAAAGACGCGCATAACTACTGGCTGCATTCGAAATGCAGTAAAAAGTCACAACTATTACTGAATAGCCCTTATGATTTGTGATTAAGTACTGTTATTGTTATTAAATCGGTCGCATTTCGGAACGCAGGGTAAGTGAAAAATGTAAATGTACCGATAATATGCATCAAAACTAGATCTTAGGTAAAATATGCTATAATATGATATAAATCAGCGATAATATGCTATTACCGCTGAGAATGGCTAAAATATGCAAATGCATATGCAAATGCATATAATCCGGTCTCTAGTCATTATAAATCTGCAAATATCAATGACACAAAATGATTTTCAACTTTACTGATGGAAAAGTAGTGGAAATAAAATCAAAATTATTTAAGAAATAAAACTTTTAGGTACATTTTAAAGACTATAGTCGTTATTGTTAAGTCGACGCCTTGATAATTTGGCTGTAGTGATATCGATTTTTCTCAGCAATGACTAAAGCTTAGAAATTAAAGTTCATTGTCAGTATTCATCATGTCTTTGTCTTTGAATTACCCATAACATAACACGATTGGTCAACTTTTATAACACAGAATAATCAATCAAATTTTGCTTTGCCGTAGTCGGGTAAAAATTAGATCCAATTTCACCAACGACTGTTAAAGTTAATGCTCGAATTAGTATTGCGTTACCACTTTCGTTTTTCAGATGAATGAAAGAGATGTGATATTTTAACAAGCTGTTAACACTAACAGACGTTGGTGAAATCGGGCCTTAGTCTGGTACAAATGGTTCAATTTTTAGGGTTCCGTAGCCAAAATGGTAAAAAACCGGAACCCTTATAGATTCGTCATGTCTGTCTGTCTGTCTGTCTGTCTGTCTGTCTGTCTGTCTGTCTGTCTGCCTGTCTGTCTATCCGTCCGTCCGTCCGTCCGTCCGTCCGTATGTCACAGCCACTTTTCTCCGAAACTATAAGAGCTATACTATTGAAACTTGGTAAGTAGATGTAGTCTGTGAACCGCATTAAGATTTTGATACAAAAATGGAAAAATTATTAAAAATTTTAGGGGTCCCCATAGGTACAACTGAAACAAAAAAAAATTTTTTCGTCTAACCTATACGTATAGGGTATCTATGGATAGGTCTTCAAAAATCATATTGAGGTTTCTAATATCATTTTTTTCTAATCTGAATAGTTTGCGAGAGATACTCTTCCAAAGTGGTAAAATTTGTGTCCCCCCTCTAACTTCTAAAGCAGGGGCATGATAATTCTAAAAAAAATAAGTATATTATGTACATTACTTTAAAAACTACCAACGAAAATAGGTTTGAACGAGATCTAGCCAGTAGTTTTTTTTATACGTCATAAATGATAAGCCTTAATTTAATTTTCATTATATCAAAAATGAAATATTAAAATAAATAAAAAACCTTATAATTTCATAGAAATAATTCTTATTGCTGCTGCGGAATCCTTCATGGGCGAGTCCAACTCGCACTTGGCGGGTTTTTTATATTTAAATTAATATATTCGCGTCGGTATGGCGGGCTGTAAGCCACACCTGAAAAGTATGGCATTACGCTACCGCCTACTTATTTTTTTCGACTATCTGAAAATACAAGCATTTTTAGGGTTCCGTAGCCAAATGGCAAAAAACGGATCCCTTATAGATTCGTCATGTCTGTCTGTCTGTCCGTCCGTATGTCACAGCCACTTTTCTCCGAAACTATAAGAGCTATACTATTGAAACTTGGTAAGTAGATGTAGTATGTGAACCGCTTTAAGATTTTGATACAAAAATGGAAAAATTATTAAAATTTTTAGGGGTCCCCATAGATACAACTGAAACAAAAATATTTTTTTTCATCTAACCTATGCGTGTGGGGTATCTATGGATAGGTCTTAAAAATTATATTGAGGTTTCTAATATCATTTTTTTCTAACCTGAATAGTTTACGAGAGAGACTCTTCCAAAGTGGTAAAATGTGTGTCCCCCCCCTCTAACTTCTAAAGTAGGGGCATGATAAGTCTAAAAAAAAATATATGATGTACATTACTACAAAAACTACCAACGAAAATTAGTTTGAATGAGATCTAGCCAGTAGTTTTTTTTATATGTCATAAATGGTAAACCTTAATTTAACTTTCATTAAATCAACTAGATTATGAAAATAAATCAAAAACCACTTAATTTCATAAAAATAAACCTTATTGCTGCTACGGAACCCTTCATGGGCGAGTCCAACTCGCACTTGGCCGGTTTTGTGGAACAAATCGTTCGACACTCGTTATTTATCCGACGCGTTCGATTAACGCCCACGCGTTTGGGCCGCCAGTCCAGGCTATGACCATCATTTTCCTTTTTGCCTTTACGTAATTAAACCCCTGTAGAACCGCCAGCCTGGTACAAATGACCAAGAATTTTGTGTCACCATTTCCCGGTCTATATAATAGATGCTTAATAACGTAATTTAATGATCTTATTTACAGAGCTTAACAGTAAAACATTTAATCGGAAGAGCAATCACCCTCATTATTTGGCCGTCATTATTATACATTTTCTTCTTTTGGATTCATCTGACGGTGCTAAGCAAAAGGTTAGTTCTACTGTGGTTCTACCATTACAAAATGTTTGCAAAAACATTCAGGCGTGAACCTTACGGGATGTTCGGCGATTGGAGTTTCAAATTAAAACTAAAGAAGTAGGTCGGAATTTAAACCCTTTTTATTTTTTAAACTAATGAAGCAAGTTTTTTCAGTGGCAATGGAGACGGATTTTATTCCTCCGGTTTTCAAGCTCGTTTAGAGGGCAACAGTCTGCACAACGCTAGCGCCCCCAGATACGTCGCCTACGGAGCTGTAATCACCCTGAAAAACCACCGCACGGGCGGGGGCTACTTGCATTCACATCAACATTTGTATCCGGCCGGTTTCGGCGCTAAGCAACAACAGGTAATTTATACTTCTTATGATAAGTGATAACACGTAACAAAAAAAAATGATAAAGGATTATAATGCTTAGCACAAACCCACGCGACCACGCGACTGCGGAGCGGGAGCGTTAATACAAAACACACATTTGACAAGTTGTCAAATGTGTGTTTTGTATTGACGCTGCCGCTTCAATACAATAGGCGTCTTACTCTAAAACT
The DNA here is from genome assembly GCA_905333045.1 of Lysandra bellargus. Classification (NCBI taxonomy): domain Eukaryota; kingdom Metazoa; phylum Arthropoda; class Insecta; order Lepidoptera; family Lycaenidae; genus Lysandra; species Lysandra bellargus. The sequence goes on from HG995321.1 coordinate 3,997,424, forward strand.
ATTCAAAAGTAGCTATTTCTACTTTGACCACCGATTTAGTGTTTATTTCAAATATAAAACTATGTGTATTTGCGCCACTAATAGCTTATTTATTAAAAATTCTTTTATATAAAAATTATATATAATAACTTTCATGGTAATTTCTTTAGATAAAATATTCAGTTTAATGACAGTAATTGGAAATTGATTAGAAATAATAATTTTTGAAAATGGTTTTACAGTTCGTGACAGATACGAATAATTCGGGGTTGCATTTGAATTACGCATTATAGGGAAGGGGCGGGAGGGGTGGGGGGAGGGTGGTAGACCCCCCTGACCCCTCCCTAACGTTAGGAAATCAGTATTTACCACGAAAAAGAAATTATTTATTTTTTGAGGTTATGTTAAATAAAACAACCAAATTACTGGGCTTACGACCAAATTAGTCTATTTTGGGAGTGGGCAAACTCAGTTCTATGACTAATATTGTAAATATACAGCTCGGGCGCAGCGAAGGCGACCAAAAAGCCGGAGCGTCAATTATGATAAATTGACGGAGGCTCCTATTTCTGAATTCTGGGTGGTTACGCTCCCGCCTTAACCATCTAACCTAACCCAATCGAGTCGTATTGGGCCAACACGGAGTAAACAGGCGAGCACATTCACGCGACTGCGGATAGAAACGGAATGCGAAACGGCAGTGCTCAATACATGGGCGTATATAAGGGGGGGGGGGGGGGGGGGGGGGTCCTGGGGGTCCGGAATTAAGTATTATACTGTGGAGCGTATTACTTTTTATAAATATATTCAACATTCCGATATTCAAATTTTAAAAAATACTTTTGATTTCTTAAACACGTTGCCTATTTGCTGCTGTGGATCCCCCCCTTACCAAAGCTATACATACGCCCGTGGCTCAATATGTCATGAGTCAAAATGTAACATTTTGCATATTTTTTTTTATTCTTTTTGTCTATTTTTCTATTGAATCATATTTTATGACACCTAAAAACATTTTACAAGAAGTTACGTGTAAAACAATACATAACTATAGTGAAAATTTAATTTTAAAGACACGTTAATAAAAAATAACGTTCCGTTACACCGTAACTTCAAACACGTATAAAAAAACTACGTATCTCCTAGACCCAAATCAGGTTTTCATTTGAAAGGTGCAACTAACCCCTATAAAATGCCGCCCCGCCCCCCCCTCGCCCCGTCTCTAAAATGCGTGATTCAAATGCCAACCCGCTCTATATTCTTATCAGTTAGTGATAACAGATAACTAATATCACCATTGGTCCATGCAATTGTTTCTAATCGAAGAAAAAACATCGTATCGAAAACTTTTCATCTATGACTTCATTTGTTATATTCGTCAAAATGCCGTAAAAACATTTGAGAGTATTTTACACGCAGATAACGACGTACACGCACAAAGACGACAATAACCGATGGATCATCAAGCCGTTCGATCGCGAGTCTGTGTCGGGCGTGGTGCGCGTGCGCAGCGGCGACCTCGTGCGGCTCACGCACGCCGCCACCGGCCGCAACCTGCACTCGCACCGCGAGCGCGCGCCGCTCACGCACAAGTTCATGCAGGTCACCGGATACGGGGAGGTTCGTTTGTTTTACAAATTTGGCGTATAACACGTCGAGCTAATATCGACGCAAAGTCGTCTGCTGATTACTGGTGAAGATAAAAAAGAATTATATCTGTGACGGTACCCACAATTAGAGCCACATTATTGCATCGCGCTATCGAAGTTTTCTAAGTGCGTCGGCATATATACGACAGCCGAAATCAATCACGTGGGCTTGGGCCTGACCGAGCATATCCCACATTGGTGACCCTCGACAGAACACGCCTCCTTCATCACCATCACTCCCCGTCCCTCCGCACCGCGCCAGCCAGCATCGTCTCTTCGGGTACCTCGTCCACTAGCCGCAACGTACCTCGGCCTGGGCGGACTCCGCATCGGCATTATCGGGCTTTATCACTACCAACCGACCGGTTAGCAGCAGAACTCATCTTCCCTGGTCAGCACGTAGCATCGGCCTCGCACGGCAGCCATCCGACTCACTGGAACTCAAACTTGAACACTATATAAATTAAAAACCAAGCATGAAACATACATATTACACAACTTTAAACACTTTGTTTTACTTTATAGTTTACATGTTTTCTTTATTCCAGGAAGGTATCGGTGACGCGAATGACGTTTGGAAGGTTATTATATCAGGGTCTAAAGATGGAGACGACTTACAAACTGTTCGGAGTCGGCTGATATTCGTGCATTATTTACAAGTAAGTAAAAATATCTAGTGAACGGCTTCCCAATCTTGAGGAGTAAAAAATATTTACTTACTCATGCTTATAAAGAGATCTTCACTGTAGAAACGGATCCTTATACAATGTCCTCGTCTGTTAAGTGATTTAGAGAAGGAGGAAACATTCTTTGGCTATAACTTCTATATTCACTGTGTGGAATGTGGATCATTTTATTATTAAAGCTTGTAATGTATAATGGTACTCAAAATTGACTTTCTTGTTACAGGCCTGTGTGCTGACTACCACAGGTAAACAGCTACCCAAATGGGGCTACGAGCAACAAGAAGTTGCATGTAACCCTAATTTGCGAGACAAAAATGCGCTATGGAATGTGGAGGATAATATTTTTGACCAACGTAAGTTTTTGGCACTTTATTCATCTGTGTCTGTTTAGAAATCGAAACTTTAAAAATATTGCGTATTTTTCCGAAAGAGATTGTAGTGGTATGTTTTCGATATCAAATGATTGACAATATTAAAAGTGTAGACTGGTGTTAAAATTTAATGTATTTTTTCAGTGCCAAAAGTGAGTTTCGAGGCTTACGCGTCTGGTTTTATAGAGCGTTTTATAGAGTCGCATGCGGTGATGTTCCAAGGTAACGCCGGCCTCAAACCGAAAGAGGGTGAAGTGACGTCACAACCGTGGCAGTGGCCTATCAATTACAGAGTAAGTGGCAAAATTATAGAATATTTAAAAACCTCAATCGTAAGTACAAAAATATGCGTAGTTTTAAATAAATCTAAATATATAAAACTCCAGTGGCGAAGCCTCCATAGAACACGATTCCTACCGGCTTACCTTGGCCAATTTTAATATATACATTTTTTATTATTAATAATTATAGCTTACCCCGCTTCCTACAATTTCATAAAAATAATTCGCCATGTATTTAAAATCACGCAAACGCACACATACCCGTTTTTACGATCGCACTCAGAACGCGTACGTAACTCGCTCAAAACATCGGGAATGCACATTTGAATTAATGTATGAAATTCACGCACACATACACATTACTACACATGCAAACGACTCGTCGATATTGTCAAGCAGCAAGCCGATTCCACATAGCCTACCTAGTCTTTATTTGTCATGTGTTAAGGTTTAGTTTCGCATGTTTCGCTTTAAAAGATTTCGTCCAATCACAACAGAGCTAATCATCGGCCGACCGGCGCGTGATGTCATTTCAATTCACTTACGCGCTCATTTGCACTCATTTTGTACTGTTATTATTGTAATATGCAAAATTTTGTTTATTAAGTTAGTGGGCTAGCTTGATTGTAATATTAAATAGTTTAAAAGAATCGAAAGTAGTGAAATTTTACTTGCCAAGTGTTGTGTTGTGTTTTGTTTGTTACATCGTAAAGGTGAGAAATGATAGCATTAGTACAAATTGACTGTTGTCTTACGGATTACCTATTAAATGACTTAAATTCGTTCTCAAAACAATCGTTCGAAAATAAAAAAACATATCATTAAACAAGGACGGGTGCGTCCCGATATGAAAATTGATTATAGGCGTAAGGATGGGTTTTTCAAACATTTTCACAGTTCAGTGTATGATAAATATAATTGGATAGCGGGCAGTTGCAAATTAAATAAGTTATTTTGTTTTCCATGTTTGCTGTTTTCCGATACAAATAGTGCTTGGAATAAAACGGGTTTCTCAGACATCAATAATTTGACCAATTCGGCTAGGAAACATACTCAAACCGAAAAACATTTACGCAGTTGTATATTATTACACAATTTTGGAAATAGTAGAATAGAAACATTTCTCGGAAATAATTATGAATCCCATAATCGAAAAGTGGAACGTAATCGAAACTTAATGAAACGTTTAATAGACACTGTTGTTCTTCTTGGAAAACAGGAGTTATCTTTCCGCGGGCATAGTGAAAACGTTAATTCAGACAATCGTGGCAATTATATAGAAACATTATTTTATTTAAGTAAGTACGATAGCGTTATAGACTCCCATCTTATTATATGATAATGTTTTGGCACATTTCGTAAAGAAAAACCGTAGAATTATGTTAGAATATAAATAATAATTCTTAGGTAATTTTTCAGGTTGTAGAATAGGAATATTAAATAACGACGACAGACGACAAATAACAAAATTAAACATTTAGGTACTTACGTATTTCTGCTGATATTTCTTTGCTACTAGCTTTTGCCCGCGATTTCGTCTGCGTGAACTTCAGACAGGTAGCCTATGTTCCTTTCCATGTTTGACATGGGATGCATGCAAAATTTCATCTAAATCCAGTTTTTGCATGATTGAGTAACAAACATCTACACTGGCAAGTCAGGATTCACTTATTTTTGGTGTGTGAGTGTGAGTGACGTGTGCTTAAAACGGCTTTTTTAAAGCCACTTTTATCATACTCGACATGCACTGTTCATATAATACCAGTGATGTCATGTATGGTGAAGGTGGTGAATACTAACAACACTAACACTGCATGCAACGCACACAATGCAAGCAAAGCACCATGGAAAAGGTAAACTAACACACTTAATACAGGTATGTAATTTATTGCACGTTTTTTTTACAAGAATTGAAATTTCGCTTATTCACGAGTTAGCCGTTTTTTGGTCCGGCTTTACCTTTATTTTTTTTCACCCCACGCCACTGTAAAACTCAAAGGTGACTGACTGATATGGTGATCTATCAACGCACAGCCCAAACCACTGGACGGATCGGGCTGAAATTTAGCATGCAGGTAGATGTTATGACGTAGGCATCCGCTAAGAAAGGTTTTTGATAAATTTCAACCCCAAAGGGTTAAAATAGGGGATGAAAGTTTGTATATAATAATACTTCTTAACGCGAGCAAAGCTGCGGGCAAAAGCTCGTAAAATAAAAAATCGTTGAAGATCGGTCCGTATACTCTTCAAGATAGCTCGGCGAAACTTGCGGAGGTAATTCACAAATACAATATCTACAAATAACTTACAATAGCTACACAGTATAACATGTTTAATGTTACTGTCTGATCGCGATCTAAGTACCAATCGGATCGACCCGTCGGATCTACCGATAATGCGTCGTCGGGCGCGTATCCGCCCCGCCTACTCTCCGTCCCAACAAACAGAGCTAAAATCGGATAATAAGGAACTTTGTGCGATTTTACTTTTTCCTTAACTTTTTCCTTTTAACCCCTTTCGCGTTTTCCGAGGAATCTAAAAGTCTTATGTGGCTTATTTTCTACGTTTAAATATATGTATTTGTTTTATTTCTTTGCAGGGACAATTCTTCTCGGGGAGTGCTCACAGAATCTACCTGCTGGGCAATCCTGTGGTGTGGTGGACCAATCTCCTCTTCCTCGTCATATTCATTGTCGTGTTCGTCATCAATTCAATAAGAGAAAAGCGAGCGAAGGCTTTTGGTGTAGTGTTGCAAAATGGTAATTGAAAGTTCAATGAGTTTCGGCTCCAGTAGAAAATTTAGAAACAATATCAATAAAAACTAAGATATTAGATAGATCTGGTAAAATATCTTAAAAGGTTTTTATCGTTTATTGCAGCTTCGATTAGCCCACATTAGTGCCTCACACAAAACGGAGTTCTGTTTGATTTGTATTAAACTTCGTATTTATTATGAAAGGGCTTCTCTATACCAGTGAACGGGCCGAAATGACTAGATTTCATTGAATAATGAATTTAAGAATGCACTGACCAGTATATCCATTAAAAAAGGGAATATATGCATTTTCCTGTAGTTTGCTCTATACAATAATTATCTAAGATATTATTTACCAAAATTTCAACAAATTTCATTATGCCGGGCCATTAGTTTCAGAGCCTAATTGATGCACACAAACAATTAAATCTTTCCTCAATAATAATAGGCTACTTGACCTATTTTTTTTTTCTTCATGCTAATCGCTTCTTAATCATTCATTTTCACAAAAAAAACTAATATTTTAATATTTTACACAGTAGAAATCCATAAAAATGTTGATTGAAAAACATGCCTTTCAAATGGCGCCGAAAACACTGTCCGCCATAGTGTGACGTCATACGTTTTGTATTTTAAACTCTCTTTATTGAAAAAATGTTTATGTGCTAAATGTACGAGTCTAAAAGTGCCTAAAAATTATAAAATAATTAAATAAGAATTTAGAAATCATTTGTAATGTTGAAAACTTTTGGAGAAAAGTTTTGGCCATTTCATTTCCCGTCTACAATAAATGGAGATAATATATAAAACTGATGTTTAATTTGAATTATTTAAGAAAATATATTTTACAAAATATCTTTCTAGGCTTATTCTTAATATTTATGTACAAATAAACTTACATATAACGAGCGCGAAAAATAAAAGATATTAAATTACTATGAGTATGACGTCACATCCAAATCGGAAGTACCGCAAAAGCGTTTTCGTCAGTACAAATCCTATTTTCATAAAATCATATTTTCAAATCGACTTTATTTATCAATCATAAGCTTTTATTTGATGATAAGGGTGAAATACGGTTTCGTAGGCCAAGTTCTACTAGAAATATTAGTCTAAGATCCCACTGCAGAATTGTGCAGGTATCGAGTACACGCTTAAAACCACATTTTTACAAATATTTATGATAAGGAGAACATATTTCTACTGGGGTGCCAGTCTAAATGTGGCCGCAAATATTTTTATATTTTTTTTTGAAAAATTGAATTTGCGGGATAAAATGTAATCATCAGGTATTGAAAGCAAACATCGTTCATTTCATGGCAATGAGTATAGAGATTTAGAAAAATCCGGTGTGCCGTTGGGCACCCGGCCGCAACCCAACCACGCAAAATAACCAGGTGTGAACAGGTACCCTTCTGATACATTTTTGCATTCATAACGTATATTGATCTTTTATATATGAAATGGAAGCTTATTTTCCTCTTATTATTACAATATAGGTGTGCCTAATTGAATCTGGCCGCAAATAAGGGGTGCCGGCTGTCAAAGATGGCAAAGTATCGAAGGTTGAGGGAAAGGGAGCTAGCGCGAAACATTACGGGATAGTGATAGTACATCATGTTAGTGTACTTAAACATCTGTTCAAAAAATTGTAATAATCAGCCAAGTGCGAGTCGGACTCGCGCACGAAGGGTTCCGTACTATTTTTGTGTAGTGTAGTGAGCAAAATTAGGCCAAAATTTGTGTTTTTTGTATGGGAGCCAGTATAGTTATATAATATTTTAATTTTACTTTAATATTATTATTGGTAATTAAATTGCAAATTTAATTGAAGATTTCGTGAAATTTTAAGGTGCCCATCTGTTGCCATTATCGACATAGAGCGAAAAAGGCCAAAAAATCACGTTTGTTGTATTCAAATTACAATGTCTTTATTGCCAGAATGTTATAGTTATTGAATATACTTACTTAATATAAATTTGAACATAAATTTTATTATGTTTTTAGTAAGTATTTGTTGTTATAGCGGCAACATATTATTATAAATTACATAATCTGTGAAAATGTCAACTCTCTAGCTATTACCATTCTTTAGTTACAGCCTTGAGCCTGGAGACATAAAGACAGGTGGTTTTAAGCGTGTACTCGATACCTGCACAGTTCTGCAGTCGTATCTCGTACTATATGCATTTGTTCAATGAAATTGAATATAGGTCAAGTAGCCTATTCGCGGGCTTGAAGCCAGAAGGTCTTTAAAACCGAAAAATCGCATGTGTCTATGGAAGTACTTCCTTAATCGTGAAATGATTTAATCTTTTGTATATTTTAACTATTCCATAACTCCCAATATTGAACTTACATATATTTTCTTGTTAAAAAAACTACTTTTTTCCTATACGACATTCTGACTTGAAGCCCGCGAATTATAAATAATAGCCGATATAAATAAGAATAACATTAAATAATGTATGCAGATAGTGAGCATCTGCGTGCAAGCGGGTGGGCAGCGGCGGGCTGGGCGCTGCACTACGTGCCGTTCTGGGCGATGGGCCGTGTGCTGTACTTCCACCACTACTTCCCCGCACTTATTTTTAGCACTATTCTCACTGGTGAGATACTATGATGATAATATCACATATGACACAGATCACATTAACATAATATTATGTTAATGTGATCAGTGTCGTGGAATATCACAATACTTTTGTATGTCAATATGAGGGCATCGTTTCACATTGTTGATTAGAGACTATTATAGATTTTTTATTCACCCCCTACGAAAAAAGGACAAAATGAGTTTGTCATGTAAGGTTGTCTGTATGTGGGTGTCGTCCGTCTGTGGCATCGTAGCAACCAAACGAGTGAACCATTTAAAATACTGAATTCAATTTTTAACATTATTTCCGATTATCTAATGTTTTTTTTTTTTTTTGTTAAACAAATTAAACATTTCAGGTATATTGACTGTGTACCTGTTGAAGAGTGTCCAGAGCTATCTGAGTACCGAGCTGGGAAGAACAGTATACCATTGCTTCATGGGAATTATAATTTCCACTAGTGTGTATAGTTTCTATCTGTTCTCGCCTCTCGCGTATGGTATGAGCGGGTCGCTAGCCAGTGAACCCAACTCTACCATGAGTGGCCTCAAGTGGTTAGACAGTTGGGAATTTTAATTAATAATAAATAATTTATTATGTAAAAGTGCATATAAAAAGCAGATTTTATATTTACAAATTATTATATAAAGTAAATTAAGTATCTTAAATAGTTTAATAATGTTTAGTTTAGCTAGTTACTCGTGTATTTATTGAAAGCTAATGTTTGATATTCGAGTCACCAAATATATAGAAATTGGGAAAGGAAGCCTAATACGCTTTTTCGCCTTTTCACTTGCGCATAGACATCCTTATATCGAATGCGTAAAGACCATCAAAGATTTCGTGCGCTAAGAAAGTAAGTTACGTTGGACCATTTTAGAAATTTCTACGTATTTGATGACCTGTGCTGTGAATGTATTACTGTTTAACTTCTAGTTAATGCTAAATCAAATGACTGAACCCAATTACTACGCCATTCCGTCCTAATTTATTATTATTTTTATATGAATTTTCTATGTAATTACTAAAATATATTTTTGTAAAGCTTATAAAATTTAGTTTCATTTTTAGTGTTCCGTAAAGGGTAATAATCGCCGGACTCGCGCACAAAGGGTTCCGTACCATTATAGAGCAAAAATAGTTAAAAACGTGTTTTTTGTATGGGAGCCCCATGCCCCCATTTATTTTATTTAAATTTTATTATTAATTTTTATTTATAAATACAACTGAGTACATATTTTGTGAACATTTCAAGTGCCTATCTATTGATATTATTGATATCACAGATTATTATATGTAGCAAGCTAATTGATATCGAGCAAAATATAGCAAAAAAATTAAGTTTGCTGTATGAGAGCCCTGAGCCCCCTTCTGCGGCAGTAACAACGCGAGCAGAGTAGACAGAATGATAGAGTATGCCAACATAGTGCGACCGCACATTGGAGACACGACAGTAGTTAGACAGTCTTGTTTCACATAGACAAGTCAGTCTTACGACACAATTAAAACAGTTGTCTGTCACACGTGCCGCACACCAAGTCAAAACTGTCTTGACTACGATGACGCAACGCATACAATTGTATAATATTAAACAGTAAAGAACGCCCGGACAGAGTACACAGAATTATAGAGTACCTATGCCGACTTAGAAGTTAGAAATTCTTAAACTTGACGTATATGATGAAAATCGCTAGGGTTGTTAACTTGTCACTACGAACTTAAGACCTAGTTTCATCAAGCAATGTTAAATAAATAAGTCAGTTAATGGCCTGTTAGAGCTTTCGAGCGTTCCACCATGCCCTAATGTCACGTTAAATCACCTAACATGGTGTTAAATTTAATTCCTACTGTGGAGGTCCGTTAAATATATAGCAGGCTGTTAAATAAGTCAATACAACTTTCAAAGACAATATTATTAAGCAATATAAATAATCTCTTTTGACTTTTGAGACTTTCCGCTATGTTTCCGGCGCTACGTCCTTATTATTAATTATTTTTCATAGTTATGAATAATTGCTTATTTTCACTTTGTCAAAAATTCAGCCCTCGGATTTTCCTTGACATTGCAAATATACTAACTTGTATCAAAATTACCAAACCGAAATACCTATGTAAATAAAAATTTGTAATATAATTCATGTTTTCAGTTTTGACAGATAATAATTATTATCCTGGTAAATTAAGAAGAACTATTATAGCGTAACAAATGTATGCGATCAGTGATATATTTATTTATTTGGTCGCATTATCTACTATTATACGATTATGGAAGAAAGTGACACATTGCAGCAAACATGTCGTATTAAACTTGTACATTGCAATTTCGTCGCCTTATAACAAGAATGAACGAATTGATAGTAATTGTTCACTCGTTGTTCACTTAACATTGCATTTACTAATCCTCTGTTAAATTTTTACTGTGGGACATATCACTTAACCCTTCAACTGTGGCGGCCATATTGCAAAAATGAGCGCATCTGTGGGGCTACTTCTGGATGTTCACGCGTGACGCGTTAAAATGACGATAACTCTAAAATTCCTTAAAGGGGGATGCATATTATAACTATGTCATTGGAATCTGTATGAATTAAGCTAAGATAATAAAATAAATTAATCCAATTTTGCTATGTTAAGTTTTATTAATTTTAATTTGAAAAGGGAAATCCAAAAATATTCAGTTTTTGGTCCTTTTAATGAAAAAAAAGAAAAAATATTCAAAATATTTTTATTAAATTTACATAAATAAACATTATTTAACATTCGTCAATAAGAAAAACACACTTCTCCGTACATTTTTTTTAACCCACAAGCTTTCCAAAAAACAAAAATCGTCAGTACGCGTGCGATTTTAAGACAAGGGTTAGAATTGAAACTTCTAGTAATCGTCGTAAGTGTGCTTTAGGGTCATGAGAAGTGACTATAGCCCATCTTTGTTATATTAAGTACACTTTGTACAAGTTAGAGCGGTAAAGATATAGTTTACGATATACTGTGGTTAAAATAAAACACGAAGGTGATAATCGAGCTCCAGGAGAGCGGTCAACAGATGCGCGTATTTTGACATCGCGCTCCTAGAGCGCGGTCAACAGTTGAGGGGATAAGTATTTTAACAGGCTGTTTAATTTTCTAAGGTCCGTTAAGTAATGCCTTGTTATTGTTTGTTCGTTCTAAGATGATATGGGTGACAGTTCTCATATTCCTTGCTACGGATTTTTTTTACAAGAAAACAAAAAAAATCAGGATGTAATAAATTATATTCCATCTACAAAAATAAATGTTTCCTGTAATTGTAAATGAATAAAAATGAAAAGTTGCTAAATGCTAACTTATTGATATAAAATTATAAATATTAACTCTGAAATAGGAGTATAAAATTATTGTTACGAAAATATTTGAAAAATGTCAGATGCATGAAACGGAACTTATGTTAATAGAGATTGACACAGTTGAATCAAAATCAAATCGATAAAAAAGGGCGGCCATCTTAAATCGCCGGCGTCACTCTGAAACATCACTACGAAATCGATAATTTCGATTGCAATTCCTTTACGAGGTGATTCGATATTTTTAAATTATTCGATTAATTTTTTTAGGTAACTTCCCTACTACTGTCAATTATAATGTGTCACGCATATCATCTTAAAACGAACAAACTATAGGATTGGACAAACAGAGGTTAGTGAAATTAGCTCTAAACATGTTAAACACGTTAAAAACGGGATGTGAAACACGTCAATTTGAATTAATTTATATTTGAGCGTTTTCAAAAAAAAGTGTACACTTTTGGCCTGTTCCCCGTGTTTGAAGTCGAATAACAAGTAAAATTTATATGTGGCTCATTATTGTAATGCTTGACAAGTACCTAATAAGCACATCATAAATTTATAAATTCAAACTATTAAATCCACTATATATTGCGTAATATTTTTAAATTGATCATTTTCAAAACCAAGGCGTCAGTTTTTGGAGTGTCCTCTCAAATTCCTCGATGTTATAGAAGCTTTTCTCAAAAATTTTATACTAGGGTACCATAGGTTTTAATATCGTTTGAAAGTACTTTTATTTGCAAATCGTCGTATATAGTTCATAATTTAACTGTAATTTGTTCATATAAATACAATTTGATTTCAAAAAATATCTTAAAAAGTGGTGCCGACCGGACATGTCGGGTTTGTCACGCTAAATAATGCCATTTGAAAATTATATATGACTATTTGAATTTTTGAAATGGCTTCATCATCCTTTATACTCACTGTCTGGCATTTTTAAAAAGCTATTTTTCTAATAGGTTTTGAGTAAAATTGACATGTTTTGTGAGTGTAACGGCCGTCAAGGTTTCTACTGTCTGGTTTGAGACACATTATCTACTTGATACAGGCTAGCTTACATCATTTAACTGTTTTCAGAAGATAAGCAATGTATTAATAAAACGTTATTTATATATGATCATCAGTGTAGGCAAATGTTTTCGTCAGAAAATAATTTTGATTACAAACTGAGAAGAGAACGACACGTAAGTTTTGCGACAAAGTGCTTCGTGACATATAGGCTGACAAGAAAAGTCGCAAAAGGACAGCATAAAGCTAAGTCTACATGTCATTGTAAGATTTTACATTTTTAGGTTTCATAATGCTAGAGTCTGGCTAGCGAAAGATGAGACTGGCATTTTAATCAAAAAATGATTATGGTAACACTGTCACTAACGTCATTGTCACTTATAGCATGTGTTGTTTATGTGTCAAAGAGAAAAATATTTCTGTGATTTACGTGATTTTCTAATATAAACATGACGAAAACTTTGAAAAGAGATTTGCGAAAACTGCTTTTTGCTATGATTAGTAAATACGAAGAAAAAAGAAGTGAAAGGGATGCAATTTTTAAACAAAAAGAAGATTGTTTACATGAAATATCCCAGTGCATTGGGTAAAAGATTTTGATACTTTCAATTATTAGGTACAATGAAATTTAATTAAAAATCTTTATTATTTATCACACGTATTTAAATATTATGAATTTATTGTTTTGCAGATAACATGGATGATGCAAAGGATTCAGATAAGCAAGCTATAACATCAACCATAAATAAATTAAGAGATGTGTTTCAACAAGAGTGTTTAAAGACACAAAATCAGTTCCTTGATGAGATTTCTTCTTTGACCGGTAAGACCCTAACGTTATATTAAAAAATACCTGAAAGCAACCTTGTTATTTAATGCTAACTTTATTTATAAACATGTTTTCAGATGTCAGCGCTTGTACCCTAAAAAGGATTAAAAAAGAAGGCCAAATAAATAAAGGCGTGTGGAATACACCAGGAAAAAAAAGACCACATAAACCAACAGTATCAGCGTTAGATACTTTTGATATTAATGCAATAAAAAACAAAGTCAACGAGTTTTATATAGTAAAGAAACAAATCCCAACATTAAGGTCTCTTTTAAGTGAATTAAGAGAAAGTATTCACTTTACTGGCTGTCGTGAAACATTGCGTCGCATCCTTTTATCAAACGGATTTGAATTCAAGAAAAACCAAGATGAACGTACAATCCTTATTGAAAGGTATGATGTAGCAGCATGGCGACATCGTTTCTTGCGGACCATTGCTACTAAACGTAAAGAAGGCAAAGAAATTGTATATCTTGATGAAACTTATGTTCATCAGAACTATAAATCAAAAAAATCATGGCAGGGTCCTTCCACAAGTGGTGCTGTTACAAATATCTCTTCAGGCAAGAGATACATTATAGTTCATGCCGGATCAGAAAGAGGTTTTGTACCAAACGCTCTTCTTGTGTTTAGTACAAAATCAAAAAATGCAGACTATCATCACGACATGAATTCTCAAAATTTCATGAAATGGATGTCTGAAAAATTATTACCGAATTTAAGCAAACCAAGTGTTATCTTGATGGACAATGCTAGCTATCACTGTGTACAAATTAATAAGTGTCCAACGGCTAATTCTAAGAAAACCGATATACAAGCATGGCTCTCTTCAAATGGCATTCCCTATGAGGAATATCTAACACGAGAAGAGCTATTAGTATTGACAAAAGAACATCGGCAAGCCCCAGTGTACCAAGCTGATGAACTTATAAAGCAGCATGGGCATGAAGTTCTTAGACTACCGCCATACCACTGCGATTTGAACACTATAGAGTTAATATGGAGTTTGGCAAAACGTAAAATTGCCAGCAAAAATATTGGTTTGTCTGCAGAAGATATGGCAAGATTAATTGAAGAGTCATTTAACAGTGTAACAGCTGAAGAGTGGAAAAACAATACGGACCATGTGATGCATGTTGAGGAGCAGTATAAAAGACGAGACGGGATCACTGCAGACATGGAACAGTTTATAATTAGGGTCAGAGACGATATTAGCAGTTCAGATTCGGATTCCTCACTTGAGATAGAATTTTTAGAATCAGATTTTGAGTATAGTGATTAAATTGTAATAGGTTGGGGAAAAAGTTTTTTCGCATTATACATACATGGGCAAAATTAGAGGAACATAGGTAAAAAGGGCCACAACTTAAAAAAACCTTTTGAATTTTTATTTAAAATGTGAAGAAACTTTTTCCCTGACCTAATATTATATTTTGATATTCTCAACTAATATATTTCCTTATTATAATATACTTAATAAAATTATATTATATCCCTAATATATTTTGATTAATCAACTTGCAAAGGGGGGGGGGGGGGGGGCTATTAGTTTCAGGCATGAACAAGTAGTATGTAATAAATAAACATATTTGAGTATAATCAATACAATCTATGATGCTTGCGAGCATTTGTGCTAATACACTTTAAATTGCATAATATTAATAAAATATAGGAAATTCGTTAACATTTAAATTGAGTTATATTTTTATTTTGGATAAATTTAATTTTGTAATATATTAATTCATGATGTAAGTACAAAAGAAGAAGTTTTAATACTCCGACAAAAACATTCAAGAGTTTTCGTCAAAAACATGCGTTTAATTCACCATGAAAATGTATTGCAAAGTAAAATTTAAGTAAACAACAACAAATAACTTAATTTTCTTGAAATAAGTTGTGCTAACAAAATAAATATTATATTATTATTTTCATAAATAATCAAGTATCAAAACTATAATTCCGACTATAGACAAGGTTGCCATACGTCGATTTTTTTAATTTGCCGCCTTTTTCTAGTCTCATCTTTCGCTAGCCAGACTCTACTTATTAGCGAAAAAAGATCTCAGAGGTATATAGAACAATTGAAAAGAAGCCCAGAGACTAAAATATTTCACAAATGTCGCAAGAAGAAGCGGAGAAAAGGATTTATTTTAACTATGTAAATTTTTGGTTTCAATGTAAACCCAGCCTTATAAAATATGGTCTATCGGTTTTGCGACTGTCCCCTGTTTTGCGACAGGAAAAATATTAATTTTTACTTATTTTTATATATCGGATACAAATAATTTGAATGAAATATTTAAAACGGTTTTACTATTCTGAAATACAAAAATCACTTTGCCGATTTTAAACGACTATCTATCGTAAAAGTAGCGGCTACTTTGGCATCAGCTGTGACAAAGCAGAACTTAAAGCTAGTTAAATTGGCATTATTTTCTATTAGTCGACTTTAATGTTCTATTTTTCAAATAATATATTTTATAATCTTCGTAACGCAATTAAAATATTTCGCGTCTTTCTTCATAGTTAATAGCTCAGACCAATAAAAAAAGATAGACAGAGCCATCCATGCTACGCGGTGAAGCAGGCAATAGGAAGCTTTTTTTTTTTTTCGAAAGGGTCTAAGCTACTGGTCTGGTTAAGACCATGGTAGTTTAATCGTGGCTATAACTAGTCTGTTGCTAGTTGGTTTGGAGATAAACAATGAGGGGGCCTGGCCCCCTCCCCTAAAGTCAAACGTGTGACATTCTAATCGGGCAATATTGGGGAGAGCTACGAAAATAAGCTATTTTCATCTGACGTGGGGACACGGATCCCCCCTGCTCTTAAGGGGTCCGACCCCTTACTCACTCTCTGACGAGTGAGGCTGCTCGCGCGCGGTAGCACAAACTAGCTGCGTACGAGTTATCGCGGTAGATGAGCTCAAGTTATTAAAGTTATTGCATAAAAGAGGGCCGTCCCTCTCCCCTTCCGAGTCCGGTTGGGGTGACATACGCGTGTATGTTCTAATGTCAAAGTAATTGGTAGAGCTCTCTACGACAATGTCGCGGTCGCGGTCATGATTTAGGTGTGTTCCTATGCTATCCGCATGCGAACTCGAACCCGGGATCGAGCTCGGCACCGGATTTCGGTCGGTCTGTCTGTTTGTCGTTCGGGTCGTGTTAAGTCCTCGGGGAAGGCGCCGGCGTCGTCCCCGGTGCAGTACTAACCACGCGGGTGAGTGTGATTTGTGTTTGCGTAACTGTACACAGTACGTTACGTATTCTGTGATGGGATCTACAGGGTCGGCTAAGATATGCTTAGGCCGCCTGAAGGGGTATCGGAATGTCCGTGCGTCATGTTCGTAGTCCACAGCCTTACGAATGAGCGGATTGGGATGTACTTTTCCTTTCTCAAAGAATCTCTCCGAGAGTTCTTTGATATAGGCTTTGATAGTGATAAGCTCGCAGTCTCTATGCAAGTCGATGTTTCGCATGTAACGGGGGGCACCTGTTGAAATGCGCAAAAAACGGTTTTGAACTCGTTGCAATTGGTTCATCTGATTGTCACTTATGTGTGCGAAAGAGACGCACGCATAAGTGAGTATCGTTCTTATACATGTTTTGTATAAGGTGAG
Organism: Lysandra bellargus; assembly: GCA_905333045.1. Lineage (NCBI taxonomy): Eukaryota > Metazoa > Arthropoda > Insecta > Lepidoptera > Lycaenidae > Lysandra > Lysandra bellargus. The sequence goes on from HG995321.1 coordinate 4,014,524, forward strand.
CTTATGTCTTAAGGACATTTTGCTACTCGCGTTGAGTAAAGGATATAATTTGTATAATACAAATTTCGCTTTACGTACGGTATTCGATATATGGTTCGTGAATGACATCGACTTGTTTAGTACTACTCCTAAGTATTTGACAGCCGTGACTTCGGGAATTAATTTTCCGTGCAGACTAATAGGTTGCATTTTCTTACGTTTTAGTCCGTTAAATAATATAGCGTGACTTTTGTCGGGGTTTAGTTCGATTCTCCATTTTGCGAACCATTTACCGAGTTCGGTAACTGCTTCTTGGAGTTTTTTGGACGCGAAAGCTATTTGGCGATGAGCAAAGAACAGGGCCGTGTCGTCTGCGAATAGCGCTTTTTGTACTCGAGGGTGGGTGGGCAAATCGGACGTGTAGAGATTGTAGAGGGTCGGGGAGAGAACCGAGCCCTGCGGTACTCCAGCCTCTAGATCTCTAAGTGAAGACAGAATGCCTTCGACTCTAAAACGAAATTTACGGTTTTTGAGGTAGTTACTTATTATTATAACAAGACTATCGGGAATGCCGAGTTTAAAAAGTTTATAAATTAGCCCATTGTGCCAAATTTTGTCGAATGCTTTTGCGACATCAAAGAAAACAGCGCAAGTCGGTCTCCTATTGTTCTTTTGTTCTAATATGTACTCCGTTAGGCGGTGTACCTGAGCGGGACAGCTGTGGAATTCGCGGAATGCGAATTGTTCGTCAGGTAAGAGTTTTTTATCAACTATGACGTCTTTTAGGCGTCTTAGTATAACTCTTTCGTAAATTTTACCGAGGCAACTAATTAAGCTAATTGGTCTGTAACTACTTGGTTCCGTCCGGAGTTTACCCGGTTTGTAGATACCTATTATTATAGCTACTTTCCATATATCTGGGAATGAACATCCTAGTAAAAGGGCGTTAAAGATGTTCACGAGCAATTCAATTATAGTGGCAGGTAGTAATTTAAGGGTTTTATTTGAGATACCGTCCCGGCCTGGGGCCTTTCTGGAATTCAAATCTTTAATAATATCTTTGATTTCCTCCATATCCACCGGCCTGAGGGGCTCTGATGGTGGGGCCATGAGTCGGCTTTCTACCTCGGTATTGACTAGATTATCATGATCAGGGTCGGTCGGGAGAGTACTAGGTCGGCACTGATTTTCTATGGTGTCGGCCAAGCATTCGGCTTTGTCGATATCCTCCAGTGCAGGAGGACGATTTGGTCTGTTTAGTGGAGGCATGTCGCTCTCCGTATCTTTTTTGAGGGACTTCGCGAGCGGCCAGTAGGCCGTGTGAGACGGTTCGAGTTCGCTAAGAAGTCGATCCCACCTCTCGGCTTTGTGTTGTTTGATTTTATATTTAACTTCCCTCTCATAGTGACGGAGGGCCCTCCTCCAGTCTTCCGATGGGTAGCGATCGTATGTACGTTTAGCCTCGTTACGGAGTCTGATGGACTCTTTTATATCATCTGGGAGAGGCCAGCGATTCTCATGAATCGTTGGCATTTCCCTAGAAGATTTTTCGATGTTCTCTACCAGATGATCAGTCAAGTGGAGAGAGGCCTCAAGCGCCACTTTAGAGTTTTCGATAAAATCGGGAATGAGATCGAGGTGGCTCGATTGAAGGTTTTCTAGGTTATCTGCTAGTAATTTATAATCAGTTATCTTTTTAGTACTAGCAGCGAGTTGGTTAGAATTGCCAAGCGCAATTTTAACTGGTCTGTGGTCCGAGTTAAGCTCGTGGATTGTTTCCAAAGAGATGTTGAGGTTAATGTTTTTAACTAACGCAATATCAATAACACTAGGGTTATGAATAAGGTTGTTACTACGGCTAGCAGTGTCGTAGCGAGTGGGGTCGTTTGGGGCTAAAATTGCAAAATTTAAGGAGTCGCTTAAGACGGATAATCTAATGCCATTCGTATTAGATATGACATTGCCCCACTCTGTGTGTTTGCAGTTTAGGTCGCCGGCAATAATGACGGCATTGCCTAAATTAAATAGCGATCTTAATTCGCTAGAAGTTATGGGTATTTTGCTGGCTAAATAGGCAGATACAATTATGATAGGTTGATGGTCTGTCATGCTAATGTGACAAATAGAAGTTTCTAAGTTAGTTAGGGATGGGGGTTCTAGGGGAACACAGTGCAATGATTTTTTGTAATAAATCATTGTGCCTCCGAGTTGGGATCGGGTTCTGTCATTTCTAACTATTTTATAGTTAGCTATTTTTGGGCTTTTTCTACTAGGCTTAAGGAACGTCTCCTGCATTAGTAAAATATCGACATTGTGGTTTATGACGAATTCGCGGATTTCGTCTATATTATTATGTATGCCGTTTGTATTAAACGTAACTACCTGTAGGGAGCGCGGTTTTATTCTTCCGGTTGAATCTATTAGTTAAACGATAGTGATAAATTGAGATAATTGATCCTGCGGATCAAATCGTTGTAAGTCGACAGACAGGCGGATAATTGTGAAAAAGTCCTAGCCGTCCGTAGTCCGTAGGAGAATTCGGCTACCTCTGACGGGTTTATGAGACTTAGGAAGTCGGTCACGTCACGCAGGTCGTCTCCGTAATTGGAGGTTATATTCGCGGGGGGAGTGGGCTTTTTCGCGGGGTGCGCGGATTTTGCCACGGGTGTTGCGGGCTTTGCCGCTGGGGGCGCAGGTTTTGTCGCGGAGGGCGCGGGTTTTTGCGCGGCGGTGGGCTGGGCCCTGTTGGGGAGCACGGGGAAGTTATTAGGGGCACTAGTGCTGTTCACCCAAGGTGATTTAGTGGGAAGCGGAGCAGGGATAAATCTCTGCTTTGTTTTTTCCTTATTGTTTTTCTTTGTTTGAGGCGCAATTCGTCTCTTTACTTTGGGTGCTTCTACACACCCTCTGTAATTAGCCGGATGGCCTTGTGTTTTGCATAGCACACAGCTGGGGGGTTCGGACTCCTCAGCTGGTGTTTTGCGTGGGCAGTCAGAGGTGCCGTGGTCTCCTAGGCACTTGACGCAACGCGGTCGGGCTTGGCAGTTTCGCGCGGAGTGCCCGTAAAGTTGGCACCTGTGGCATTGGCCAGGAGTGCCTCTTTTACGGGGGGGTTCCACGCGTATTCCGGTTATATTACATACGGCGCGTATGTTAAAAATTTCCTTACCCTCGGGGGTAAGGGGGAGGATCACTAGTACCATGTTGTACACGTGTTTTTTGACGGGGTGGTACATCCTGTGTACCTCGGTCGCGGGGTAACCTTGGGCTATTAGGTCTTCAAGTACATCCCTTTCGGAGATGAACTTGTCGACACCTACAATGACGACGCGGAGGACACGTTCGTCCTCTAAGGCATAGGTGTGGTAACCTATGTGTTTTCCACGGAGGAACGCAGTTAGGAGGCGATGGTCCTGAGGCGTTTGGACCTGGACCTTTATCCCGATCGGAGTTGTGGTAGCCGACGAGTAACGGAGCTTTTTCTCGTTTATCGCGGCCGAGATGATGTTCCATTTTTCCTTCTCCTGTACTATGACAGGAAGAGGCATTTTGGAAGCGGGTTCCGTCTCGGAAGTCAGAGGGGCTTGAGACGGAACTATTTGAGAGGCCTGCGAGGCCTGGGATGCCTGAGGGGCGATTGGGGGGCGAGCGGGGGACGCGGCAGTACTAGTCTGCACGGACATCGCGGGTAGCTCGGGCCTAGGGGCCGGTTTAGTCTTTCTAGACTTTGGTTTTCCGGCCTGTTTAGTCGGGGAGGACGAGACTGGAGAGGAAGAGCCTTCAGCGCGCTTCCTCTTCTTGGTCTTTTTACTGACGACCGTGGTGAAGTCGCCTTCACCAGGGTCAGTCTCTTGCTCCGAGCAAGACATCTCAAGAAGGAGACGAGTATGTAAGTCGCGGGACTACGGACTCTACAGGAGTCACGGCAGTGTCACAGTCGGGAGACGCGGGGGAAACAGCATCGTGATTTCGCACGAAGTTGTCCCACCTTTTCGCGGCGTCAGGGTACTCTATTTTTAAGAAAGATAAAAATTTATCAATCATGTCGGCCATGATGTCGGTCGGTCAGTCTGCTCTTAATGAAAAATTTCCGAGAGGGTACAACCTCGCCCGGCAACCGGGAGGGGAGGTGTGTAAAGAGGTATAAACCTCGTGTAGTGTACCTAGTTTTCGTGTCGCCGTACTTACGATGTGTTCCAGGCGGTCGGGAAACACACACAAACACTCACAACACTAGCACTCGGGCGCTGGCGAGCAAGGCGCGGCGCGACCTACGGCGGCAAGCGCGGGCGAGGGCCCGCACTCGGGCGAGGCGAAACAAGCGCCGGCGCAGAGTTCGCTCGATCGCGGACACACTAAAATCGAAAAACCTCGTGGCGCGGACGTGATCGCGAAATCGCAACAAGCACAAAGTGTGCCGAGCGAGAGCGCGCTGTCTATAGAAAGAGACAGCACCACAGTCGCCTAGCAGCGTGCACTTGAGCGGGAAACACGTGCTTATCGGACGGGATCCGTAAGCAGACTCGCAATAGGAAGCCGATACGGCCATAGGAAGCCGGCCGCCCGCCATTCCGGTTTCAACGAGTGACGGCGCATGTCGTTTTCATCTGTGTCAAGAAATATCAAAATATGCCGTCCAGCATCGTTAAATGGTGCAAAAACAATTCTTGTGCTCAAAAGAAACCTTGTGGGATTACGTTTCACAAGTAATTAGTTGAATATTTATGTATTACCACCGAAATAACGAATTTAATTTATTAGTTTTAAAAATTGTCTCGGGAGTCTCGGAACACAGAACCTCAACCAGTGCTGCATGCTGGTCGCAAGATATTTTTCCCCATAATAGGGGAAAAATATTATTACGTGCTGTATTATCCTGACAAATGTTTATTTTTAACCTAAAATTCGTTATTCATTTAAATAAAATCTATTAATATAAATAAAATTAGAGTGTATGTTTGTAGTATTGAAAGATTTTTTTACTATTTGCATATTAATCTGTAAACGATACATACTGCATACACCAAACAACATTCTTTACAATTTTTGTCTGTATGTATGTATGTCTGTCTGTCTGTCTGTCTGTTCTTAGTTGAAACACATAATTTATTAGATATAGATATTTAAGTATTTACTTTTTTCAGCAATTACTAATGAATGATGATTAACAATCTAGTTTGATAGCAACTTTTGTAGTCATTACTTAGTAGTTTAATAAGACTGCAACAGGATGGGAGTTTGACAATCTGAAACCCTGAGTTGGCAACATTATTTTTTTGCACACAAGCGCACGCCTAGCGTATTTATGCTAGGCGTGACGCACACATTGATCGACAGCGACTTCACGCCATTATCTGTAAATACTCCGTCTTTCTTTTTTTATTGGTCTGAGGTTAATAGTTACAGAGCATTGAATACTGTGGCAAAACTGACACTTTTTTTCACAGTGCCCAATTAATTTGATGATTTCTCGTAAAATAAATTAATCGGAAAGCAATTAAATATAATTTCCATAAACTATAATGTACTTATCTTTAAAATATCTAAATCAAAATTTCATCAAAAATGTAACATTTAAAATTGAACCATGAATTTAGTCATGGTACACTTTATTTTGAAAACGCTCATTTACGACTTAGGTATTTCAAATAACAAGTTGTATATTAATAAAATTAAAACCGAGTGAATTTTGCGTCTATTGCGAGCAGTTCTGAAAGGTTTTATAGATATAGAAAGTTCTCATTCGGATAAATAAACGAGAAAGACTCGACGGGAAATATAGTACTTGGATCGCTGGACGTGTTTCTCTTTTTGGTCGTATTATTGTTTATTTTTTGGCACATATTATTGTGATTAAAATTGTCAGAATCTAATTTTGAAATCTATAAGTATGTAAAAATAAACTATATCGGCCAGCGCGAGGCACATTCCATTCATAATCTTAGTGAAACCCATAAAGGTAATATACCTATCGGAATAGAGAAACAATCCCGAGCTGTCAAGTTTAACCAAAATTTGATTTATATCTGTGTATACAATTATGTTTACGTGTGCGTGCCAGTGATGTACAAACATCTTGTAATTCGACAAAATTATCGATCATGTACATCTCAATGATCATGGAATAATAATTGTAAGATTGTAAAAGTAATAAAGTGGGATAAAATAAAACTGCTTAGATATTATAGGTACTTATACCTAATAAAATTGTAATTTTGAAGTAAAATGTGACTTTTCTTCAAAATGCTTGCTGCATAATTAAGTATGCATGAATTTTTCTTCGCAGTCCAGTTTGGACGGTTAATTATTTTAAGCCATGAATTTCTGGTATCCAGGTCAGCAGGAAATCTGAAAAATTGGCCAAGTGTGAGTCGGACTTCATCGGAGTCGGTTTCAACCGGCATTTTCTAAAACCCGACACGATACGACACAACAGGTTACGTCACGTCACATCAGTACACGACACGACTTCACTAGACCCTATTAATTTTCAATTCACTCTCAATGAGCCCTTTTATTTGATGCCCATCTTGCGGAAGTGCTTTTGACTATTTCCCTATCTTGGATGAGCATTACAATATCTATGGAAATTTCAGAAGTCTATTACTATAGCGGTTCTTGTTATACAGCCTGGAGACAGACAGACGGATGGACAGACGGACAGGAAACGAAGTCTTAGTAGTAGAGCGGGACCCCACTACTAGGATTTTTCACCCTTTAGGTGCGGAACCTTAAAAACAATAAATTATGTATGATGGTATATTAATATACCTAAACTTATTATAAACTACGGATGAGTATGTTATTATTTCAACATTCCTAGATAATTAGTATACTTAACTAAAAATATTTTCATATCGATACTACTGATCGATAACTTGATGCAGCCCTAGTGTAAAATAGATGAAAATTGTTTACACAAAATATCCTTAAATTGTGCACCATGGCTAGTCAAGTTATGTTTTCCATATAATTAAACATTTAGAGAAGTGAATTATCAAAATCAATACCAATAACTCGTAGGGAATTGGCAAAAACAAACTTAAAACTAGGTCCTGTCGATGTAGAATAATTCAGTTGTGAAATGAATATTTGTCCGGGTATTTTCGATGTGTGGTATCACAGTCAATCTTCCAACTTATATCCATGTTTCTAGAGCAGTATTTCTAAAAACTATTCATTATTTAACTTAAAACCACAATTTTTCTGAGATCCCAAATTGACAACGGTAGGCACAGGGTCAGACAGAATGTCAGCAGATGAAAAAAAAGCTATGCAACCTCAACTCACGCTTCTCTTTCTACCACGCAGTGTTACTGATAGTGACATCTCGCTTGCTCAGGCCTTTGTTTCTCTATTCCGATAGGTATATTAACTTTATGGTGAAACCCGACGAATTTGACATAATATATTGAAACCTGTCCGTCTCTTTGCAGTCAAAGTCCACCAGGTTAAAACGCTCTATTACCAGGTTTTTGGATAAGTGCTCGTTCGTAGCAAAATAGAGATGCGAGCGGTATTGCTTCTGAAATTAACCTGGTTAATTTCTCACGGAAAGTAGCTCTCGGAACCGGTATTTTTTCAAACAGGTTAAAACGCTCGATAACCAGGTTTTTGGATAAGTGTTTTTTCGGAGCGAAATAGAGATGCGAGCGGTATTGCTTCTGAAATTAACCTGGTAACTGGTTAATTTCTCGCGGAAAGTAACTCTCGGAACCGGTATTATTTTAACCAGGTTAAAACGCTCTATAACCAGGTTTTTGGACAAGTGTTCGTTCGGAGCGAAATAGAGATGCGAGCGGTTTTGTTTCTGAAATTACCTGGTTAATTTCTCGCGGAAAGTAACTAGTGGAGTGATATCTTCTATCCCTTTCTAGTGCACCATCTAATAGCCAATATGCCAAACACTCTTGAAAACGCTCTTTTGGAAATGTATGGCGTTTCTAACGAACAGGATCGCGAAGATAAACCAGGTTTCCGAGCCTTGATTCGAACTACTGGTAGTTATGTCTATTGTGGTTAGACAGTTTTGTCGTAGATGTGCGCGCTCGCATACACTTCAAAGGGAAGCCGACAGTCGTTAGTCAGACTTGTAGCGGGGCGCATTAGAAAACTTTGTCTATGAGACGACTTGTCTCAAATGTGCGCATCCAGTGCATTTTATTAGGCGATAGTCTGTCTTAAGACGGTCGTGTCTCAGGTGTGCGGTAGCTCAGAACTGATGTAAAAAAAATTAAGTATGTATGACGTATTATGACAAAAGTCGTCGCTAGGGTCGTTACCTACTAGACCTCCGGCCTAAGATGCGCAAACGAGAAAATCTCGAGATATCCACAGCATAGATATAGAGTATACATCTCACTCTCGTATGTAGTTATATTGTCGATAATGACATAATGTCAAAATCATTCTTTGACATTATATCGATGGATTTTGACGACAGCCGACCTAAGATGCGCAAACGAGAAGATCTCGAGATATCTCACTCTCGTGTGTAGTTATATTGTCGATAACGACATAATGTCAAAATCATTTTTTGACATTATGTCGATAGATTTTGACGACAGATCTACACGAGAAAAAATTTATGCCATGTTAGGGTCAATAGAGATGAAGAGAAACGTCATCAAACATCGAGAAAGCGTGTAGACAAAATTTTCTCGTTGGCGTATGCTAGAGGGGCAGATCTACACGTGAAAAAATTATGTCATGTTAGGGTCAATAGAGATGAAGAGAAACGCCATCAAACATCGAGAAAACGTGTAGACAAAATTTTCTCGTTGGCGTATGCTAGATGGGCTGGATCCCAAAAGGATAAGACATAACTTACTTTCTGATGGATGAAACTATAGGCTCTTGGTAGTGCCTCGTGTACTTAGAATACCTGCTCTAAATGTGACACCTGGTCAGGTACCAGGTACCAAAGTGGACAAAAAATGAGTCTTACTATTACTTATTTTCTTATGACTAATATTTATATATAATTTGTAGATTATTGTTCTGAACTAGTATCATGTAGTGTAAGACACTTTTCAATGACCAAAACTATCAGACGTTTTAAAAATATTTTTGTTGCTATTTTTTTTTCAAAGGCTTTATTTTTATTTTATAAATTAATATAACACCTTAGAAAAAAATACGATATTGCAAGAATTTATTTTCTACTAGCTGTTGCCCGCGACTTTGTCCGTGTCAGCATACTGCATAGTATAATAACAAAGATGGATAATTTTCCCCTGTTTTCTTACCCAAAGGGTAAAAACGGGACCCGATAATAAAGATATTTCAGCCTGTCCGTCTGTCTGTCTGTCCATATCCAGACTGTACCTTCCCTTTCTAACATGTAGTGAATATTATTAAAGTATGGATACAATTGAGTATTTTTGGTCATATACCTAGTCAAGTCAAGTGCCTACCTGCTAGACCCAAATCCCAGAGCGATAAGACAACTTACTATCAGAATATGGATGAAACCTTAGGTTTTCAGTAGTTCTTTAAGTACTTAGAATACCTTTGAATTTGTGAAGTTCTATATGGAGCTATACTCACTCTCACTCACTCACTCATAATGTGTAAAAATGTCTGTCTGTCTGTAACCTCTTCACGCCCAAACCGCTTAACCGATTTTGCTGAAATTTGGTACAGATATACTTTAAGCCCTGGGGTTAAAGTATACCTATCCGTCTTTCCGGATATTTTTTCCGGGATAAAAAGTATCATGATATAATTACTTATGTCCTTTCTTGGGAAATCCAATGATAGAATATCATTGGGGAAAGCACATATAACTTTGATACTGAAACTAAAATATTTATTAATTACGAGATAACACCCGCAACTTCATTTCGCAAAATTCCGGGATAAAAAGTATCATATTTGCTAAAAAGTAAAGTATTTTCGTACCAAATTTCAGCCAAATTGGTTGAGCTGTTTTGCGTAAAGAGGTTACAGACAGACAGACAGACATTTTTACACATTATGAGTGAGTGAGTGAGAGTGAGTATAGCTCCATGTATGAGCGAAACCCGAAAGAAATGACAGATATTAATACTCGTCCGTCTCTTACGGCCGTTCCCAATATTCAATCTATCTCTGGTTTGACATACGACCACTGACCTCTATAATGGAGATCAGTGCATACGACCGATCGCAGCTAACATTGAATTGACATAAAATATATGTATCTAATGTCTAATGAGAGCTATTCCTATCTCTAGTATGGCAAAACCAGAGATAGATCAAATATTGGGAACGGCCGTTAGTAGTCGAAGTACTGGTAGTTATGTCTATTGTGACGCGAGTGAGTGCTTACGTTGGCATTCCTTGTCTTCCTATAGACCAGCTATCCCATAAACTTATAATATACTGTCGTATTATAAGTTTATGAGCTATCCCCAACCCACGGTCCGCCGGGACATTGTGGCCCGCGTGATGTTAAACAACATATATCTGTATTATTAAGTTACTATCATTAAATAACTTGCACTAGGTACTACAAATTCCAATCACACACTTTATAAAATAATGTCTAAAGGAAATATTTGTATTGTATTTAATTTTTAAGTAATCATCAAATACAGTTTTGGGACTTACGCCCATGGGCGTACCCAGGGGGGGGGCAGGGGGACAGCTGCCCCCCCCCCCCCCCCTGGAAGCTAAAATAAACCACAATTTTCCTGGAAAGTGAAAATTCAAAACGTGTTATCTACGTGGAATTATAAGTTAATTATGTGGAATTCTCTTACACCAAAATTAACGTAGACTCAAAAAGGAAGAAAGTAAAAATATAACCGAACATAATATTGAAAAATGGCATGGTAATTCTGTAAAAAAATTTTGAATATCACCATAAAAATACACTTCGAATTCGAATATCTCGTAATTTTCAATGACAATAGGATAGGATAGCTTTTTTATAGTTCTAAGGAAATAACGGAAAAGTTTCTACAAAAAATAGTAAATTTACAACAAAATATTTAAATACTAAAAAATACAAAAAATATTTTTATATTTTTTAGTATTTAAATTGAGTTGTGAGAGTGTGAGAGTTGAAATATTTCGTAGTAAATTTAATATTTATTTATATATTTTTTAGTGTTTTGCTCTATTTTTTAGTGTTTAAATATTTTGTAGTAAATTTAGTAAAAAAAATCATACACAAAAATATTTTTTTTTAGTGTTTAAATATTTTGAAGTTGATTTTTGTACAGCAATGAAAAATAACTCAAACATGTTAAATATTTTCGTATGACGAAATGATTTTGGTATTACGTATGTATGAGAATTTCGAGGGTAACCCGGGCTCTTAAGTCGGCAGATTGATAAAAGATTTCAATATACCGACCGAATATCATGGTTTATATACTTGTACCCAGGGCTAGGTACCGCGCGGCTTGGCCCGCGTAAATTAGGAATTTCATGGAAACCGTACATTTTCCACAAAAAATAGCCTGCCTAGTCTTCCTGTGTGCCAAAAATCATAAAAATTGCTCCAGTAGTTCAAGATAATAAGCAATCCATACTTATATTATAAATGCGAAAGTGTGTCTGTCTATCTGTCTGTCCGTCTGTCTGTCTGTCCGTCCGTCTGTCTGTCCGTCTGTCTGTCTGTCTTTCCGTCTGTCTGTCTGTCTGTCTGTTACTTCTTCACGCTCAAACCGCTGAACCGATTTTGCTGAAGTTTGGCATGGAGATACTTTGAGTCCCGGGAAAGGACATAGGATAGTTTTTATCCCGGAAAAATGTACGGTTCCCGCGCGATAAATGAATTTTGACGCAACGGAGTTGCGGGCGTCATCTAGTTTCATATAATTTTCCCCGTTTTTCCACATTTTCCTCTGTTTATTGTTCTGTGGTTAGTACAGATGTACACATAGGCTATGTCCTTAATTGTCAAATATAAAACTAGCCGGTTATCCAGTGCAAAGCAACGTGCAGACAGTGTGACCAGATTTAAATAAGCCATTATGCTATCTGCTCAGGTAAAATCTGCTAAAATATGCTAAACTTTTTGTAACAAATGCTAAAATTCTGCTAACGAATTATATCTCTATTTTGTACTAGCTTTCTGCCCGCGGTTTCGCTCGCGTGGACTTCACGTTATCGCGCGCATGTCCAGCCTATGTCCTTTCCCAAGCTTTTATCTGTCTCTGTACCTCATCGAAATCCGTTCAGTGGTTAGGCAGGCGTGAACGCGTAACAGACAGACAGACAGATTACTTTCACATTTATAAGTATTAATAGGGATAGGGATGGAAATTTGTATTGAAAGTATGTTACATGCTTTACAAAAAGCGGCATTAGTGTCGTCCTTGGCTCTTGATAGCCAGGACGAAAACTGCGGATCATCCTCCCACTCGGAACGATAGTTCTGGTCATATTTTCTTTTCATTGTTTCCCTTTCCAAAACACACAATAACCACCCAAACCAAGCAAAACAAAGAGAATGTACTGGTAGATACAGCGCCTCAAGGAAAAATAACGATTACACATGTTTCGGGAGTTCCCCTGAATTGAAAAGGGTGACCAGCACAACAAGAAAAAACCGCACCTATGTATACAAATTAGAAATGGGTAGAATTTTGAAATAAACTTCAGTTAACTCATAAAATGTCAAATTCTGTTAAATTTCTGCTAAAGTTTTTTAGATTCTGCTAAAATCTGTCAACTTTTTCTATTATGCGACATATTATGCTAAGGCCTAAATTGGGGGTCATATTCTGCTAAAATCGCAGAATTCTGCTAAATATGGTCACACTGCGTGCAGAGCAATTTATTTCAATTTGACACTTTTGCACAGACTACTAAGGGATACTACACTTTTGAACCAGAGACACATTACAACAGAATACATAATAGACAATATTACAATAGAGTATAGACGAGGTATCTAAGACACTGACAGTCTCTCAAACTTGGTAACAGATGGCGTTAGTATGTACATTTTAACATTATATTTTTGATACCAACTGACAAATTGAATCATTTTCGCATAGATATAAACTACGATAACATGGTGCGCCCATCCAAATTACTGTTTCAATATTGTGTGTAGTCACATCCTCATAATATAAGTCTATGCTTCCTCATGATATAGTTTGTATGTAGTAAGTCAGAGTAGACAGACCTAAGTATACACTATTCAACCAATCAACCAGTACTCGTTATTTACTTAAGCCGTCATTCCACCGCGGCGCATGCTGTGCACGGCTACGCGGCGCACGAATTTATTACTTTGAATACGTCAATAATTCGTGCGTAGCGTGTCCGTGGGTTGCAGTTGACACAGTCACAAATGGACATATGACAGCTCACTCATTGGTTCACACGACCGGAAACACCGAGTGTGAACCAATCAGTGAGCTATGACCATTTGCAGTCCTTACTCCTTTTACAGATATTTAATGTTGCCTTTTGCCTTTTGCAGCAGTGAGCTATGTTCATTTGCAGTCGCAGCACAGATTACTAGTATATATTTGTAGTCGCAGTTTGCACGGCGGATGCACGGCGGACTGCCGAGTGCCGTGATTCGTGAATGGGCCCTTTCACGTAGGTATATATTAATATAGAGAAGCGCAATGATATTCTACTAAATACAGATATGTTACGTTCATACTATTTTCTGGCTTAAATTGCTTCCGAACAATTTTCAAATTCAATTGTTTCAAAATACGAAATGCAATTGGCCCGTATTTATGGCTTCACAACGCGCGCGGTAGTAACATATCTGCTTTGAGTTTTTTCATATATTATCATTGGAGAAGCGTGTTTATAATTTTCTATCGGATATCCATATCATGTGATGCAATACCGCCATGAGATAATAAAAGTATGATCTTTGATTGATGAAACTTGGATGAAACGGATAACGAAACATCTTCAGAAGTTCAGACTCCATCCAACTTGCAAGAAAATGTCGCGGCGACAAATTTGTCGCATAAGAATTTAGAATATAAAGGACTTTGCATTATCTGTGGAAAAAAAATATATCGGCTACTTTTGAGTTTTGACAATAAAAAAAAAATTACAAATGGCGTTTACGTAGAAAAGACAGATGTGTTCACAACCACGATGGGTGATGATTATTTGATATTGCGAGAAGATGGATATATTCGCATGAACTTTCCTGTTACTTCATTAACTTACCATAGTAATTTAAATATTATATTGGTAAAAACAGATTTGGGTGGTGTGCACGTTTTAGATGTAAATTCGGGAGTGATCCTTCAATCGTCTTGTCTTTCTGCAGGTAAATTTTAAATTAATAGCATGGTTTAATTGCTTTTTATGCTTTAATTAGTCAGTTACAGTCAATATGCCTTAAATATTCCGTACAAATGATGACTTCTGCCGTCTTACATTGTTAGTTTGACAGTTCTTTATAAACAATTTGCTCATATATTTTGTTGTAACGAAAAAACAGGACAACCGGCACTAACAAGGTCATATGCTTGGTTTCAGACGAAGGAGGTGCTCTAGGAATAGAATATGCATCTGGTGCCGATCGTGTATTTCTATGGGACAACAGTGCTATAGGTGCTAGAACTGACTATAATGGGGTACTGTTACTTCATACAGTCCTACAACGCCCTTTACCTTCGTCAGAGGCCGATAATAACGTCAGATTGGAACTTGTTCTCTCAGAGGTATGTCTCCAGATACATAACAAAATGTTCTCTATGAAATTATGTTATTTTCCTGCTTGTGTGACTTTTAACCCATCAAGCCCCTTAAGGCCCATATGGGCCGCGATAACAAAAGATTTCCAGGAATTGGTGATCGACGGATTAAAATCCAACTTTTATTTGGATCCAATTTATCCTTCGATCGCGGATTCTTGGAAATCTATTGTTATTCTATTGTAGTCGCGATCACCGGTGATCTTATGGATTGATAGCTTAAACGGTGTTGTGTTGTCACTTTAGTAACTTATTAAAAACACAATTTTCAAGCTGCTGTTGCATCACTAACTCTAAATTTACAAAAAAAAAAAAAGGTTAAGATTTGTGGTGGAACTTATTAGATAAAATATTTTTTGTTGAAATATAATATTGTATTGAATAAATATTAATAATAAGTCTTTGAGGAAGTTAAAAAGGAAATATAATAGCAGTCATGTAACATTGGTATGTTCCAGAATTTACTGTATGGGCTTCCCAAAGCCTACAATTATTATTGATAATTATTATTATTTTTATAAATATATTTATCATAAAAATATTCATGCTTCAACTCCCAAGTGGCCACATGTAGCCGCAAGAACAATAGATTTCCAAGAATCTGCGGTCGAAGTTTTATTCCTTCAATTGCAGATTCTTGGAAATGTATTGTTCTCGCAGCCCACTTGGGCCTTATGGGAGTTGAAGCGTTAATTAGTATTATTGAGCAATTATTAATTGTATATTTTTTGGAATTATTTTATGTTTGGTATGTGGTAGTACTATTTGGATTTGACGCAAGAGCTACTTATTTGCAGTCCAAATATGACTCAGCTAATTATTAATTTGATAAATGACTTTTTATGTCTGTTTCAGGCTGTGCTCCTATATCAATGTGTTCAAGGCTTAGACACTCATTCTATTGAAGGTTTGGGTGATTTCTTAGTTGAATTAAAAAGATCTATTGATGTTGAACCAGTAAGAAAAGGAGTTAAAGCACAAAAAGTAAGAATCAAAAGTTTTTATATAAAAGTCTGAAAGTTTTTGATTATAAATAATAATTCAAAATGACTACTATTCATACTGAACTTATCAAACTGAACAATGTGTACTGAACAAGGGAAAATATAATGAATGCATAAAATTCTACCTAAGATTTGTAAATATTTAAAGACTGCAATTATTGCCAGTTTTATTAAAATTATAATATTTTGATTTTTTTATGTACAGTGGAGCACAGTTACTTTGAGCATACCACAATCCACACTTCGTCTTGTAATGGCTGGAGTTGTTCAAGAATTAAAAGGCCAAAACAGAAGGATACCGGCTCTTGCAATTGCTTCTGCAGTTGGACAAAGAGCCAATGAACTTATGCCTAGTATACGAGATGAGGAGTCAAGAGCATTGATGCATTCAGAAGCAGAACGTAAGGAAACATTTAAGAGGTGGCCACATATGGACTACAAGTAAGTACCTATAAATTTTTCATATTTTTTACGAATTATTATAAACTAGATGTCCCGCGCGGCTTCAATTTTACGAAAACCGTACATTTTCCTGCAAAAAAAAATCTGCAGTGCCAAATAACATGAAAAATGCTTCAGTAGCTCGTCCGCGTAGAGACCCTTTCTAACAATTTTCCCGGTTTTTTACACATTTTCCTCTGTTTCTTCGGTCTTATTAGTCTTAGAGTAATAATATATAGCCTTCCTCGATAAATGAGCTAACACTGAAACTTTTTTTTATCGGACCAGTAGTTCCTGGGATTAGCGCGTTCGAGCGAACAAACAAACAAACTCTTCAGGTTTATAATATTAGTATAGATTGTTTTAATCGCTTGACAAACTCGAGTCTCGATCTAAAAGACTATGAAATGTACCAATAATAGGGTCATAATCATGGGATGATGCATGGTATAATAATATGATAGTGATGATGATAATGATGATAAATGTAATTTGATTTAATAATTATTAGGGCCCGGATTTATATGTAAATACCATAGACTTAAGATATAATATGATTTCGATATTTTTTTATTATTTAGTGACATCTCTAGTAAAATCTGCCTTTTTTAGTTTACAAATTTTGAAGGCATGCGTCTTTCGTGGTCATTTCGTGTCCATATAGGTTCTTATGTCTATGGTATTTACATATAAATCCGGGCCCTAATAATTATATACTTTTCTTGCACTTATTCCACTTTATTTTAATATATCTATTACAAAATTATTAAATACACGACTGGTTTCGAATAAATCATCATCAGGTGTACTGCAGGTAATTTTAAATTTTTAAAAATTTTGTAAACAAAAAATGGGTTGTCAGCATCACAAAAATTTTTATACCATTTAGTACAATTTTATACCATAAACAATATTTTGTACCAAAAATCACAAATTAAATTTTCAAATGTATTGGACATGGATCTATAAAATTGATAAATTAAAAACAATAATTACATTAAATGTAATTTGCATAGTAGCATCTGTTTTTCGTTCTTAAAACAATACCGAAACTCCCAAACTCGTATCTATAAAGAGTCAGGAGTTCCCTCAGCACCTTCTGAACCATGATATACTTCGGTGCAAAATCTTATTTGTTTGTAGTATATGCTTCGAATACTTCTCACGAAACTGAAGTCACCACATGTTTCCATATAAATTTTGAGGAGTTCCCTCGATTACTAATGGATCCTTTCATCAGGTCACCACTTTTGTAAACGTGGTACTAAATTGGGATAATACCCTATACACCAAAAGGAAAATTTTGAAAATCTGTTCTCAAACGGCGGAGTAATCGTTAAACATAAATAAACAAACATAACATCTCCTCCATTTTGAAAGTCGGTTAAAATTGTAGCCTATGTGTTATTCTGATGTATAAGCTATATTATTGTAAAGTTCCATGAAAATCCGTTCAGTAGTTTTTGCGTGAAAGAGTAACAAACATCCATACATACATCCTCACAAACTTTCGCTTTTTTTTAAATTAAATAAGGGGGCAAACGAGCAAACAGGTTACCTGATGGTAAGCAACTACCGTCGCCCATGGACACTCGCAACATCAGAAGAGCTGCAGGTGCGTTGCCGGCCTTTTAAGAGGGAATACGCTCTTTTCTTGAAGGTTTGCAGGTCATATAGGTCCGGAAATACTGCTGGTGACAGTTCGTTCCAGAGTTTTACAGTGCGCGGCAGAAAGTTATGCGAAAAACGCACTGTGGAAGACTGCCACTCATCAAGGTGATGAAGATGGTATGTTTTTCGCGTGAGACGATGGCGATGGCGCGTGAGACGTTGCAGGTGGTATGATTCCGAACAACTCCTCAGAGCACTCCCCGCGATACAACCGATAGAGGATGCAGAGTGAAGCTACATCTCGGCGTAATTCCAAGGGGTCCAAGCTGTTTGAAACACTATGGCAGTCAACAATTCGAGCGGCCCTTCGTTGGATACGATCCAGAGGGAGCAGTTGGTATTTTGGCGCTTCTGCTCAGAGATGAGAACAATATTCCATATGAGGCCGAACCTGCGCCTTGTAGAGTTGTAGGCGTTGGTCCGGACTGAAGTACTGTCTCGCTCTGTTAAGAACACCAAGCTTCATCGAGGCTAATTTGGCCTTACCCTCTAGAATCTAGATAATATCGGAACTGGACTTCGCTCGATATGTTGACGCCAAGTATCTCAATGCTAGGGGAGATGGTTAAAGATGTGCCCTCGAAACGAGGATATACGACCATTGGTGACTTTTTAGTGGTGAACGCGCAGACTTGTGTCTTGGCGGAGTTGAATTGGACCAAGTTACGTCTACCCCATTCAGAGACCTTCTCCAATGAATTCTCCGCCTTAGACACAAGTTCGTTTCGACTCTTAGTGAGATTTTGCCGAGAAATATTGGGGGAGCCGGTATATACAGCATCACCTGTACTGTCATCCGCATAGCAATGAATGCCGCTGGTCTGCAAAATGTCATTGATATGCAGTAAGAATAGAGTAGGCGATAGCACACAGCCCTGAGGGACACCAGCATCAACAGACTGAGTTTCCGAGCATTCGCCGTCAACTACGACCTTTATGTTTCTGTCTGCTAAGAAACCAGTGACCCACTTACATAATTTCTCGGGCAGCCCGTATGATGGAAGCTTTGATAGCAGCGCTTTATGCCAAACCCGATCAAAGGCCTTCGCAATGTCCAAACTAACAGCCAATGCCTCTCCCTTCGACTCAATTGCCTGAGCCCAACGATGAGTCAGGTACGCCAAGAGATCACCAGCCGAGCGACCCTTACGGAACCCGTATTGTTTGTCGCTTAGTAATCCCTGGCCGTCCAAGTATCGAAGAAGCTGGATATTGATAATGGATTCCATTATCTTCGAGAAGAGAGAGGTTATAGCGATTGGTCTGTAGTTGGAAGGATTTGAGCGATCACCTTTTTTGGGGATCGGGTGCACCAAGGCTGTCTTTCAGGAAGCCGGGACGATGCCAGTGGAATAGGAGAGCTGAAAAAGATGCGTCAAGACCGGAGCCAACTCTGGAGCACACTTTTTCAACACAATAGGCGGGATTCCGTCAGGCCCACTCGACTTTTGGATATCAAGGGAACGGAGGGCTTTTCGCACTGATTGCTGATGAAACCGAATATCCGACATGATGCTCGTGCATCGCGGTATGGTCGGCGGTTTCTGCCCCCCGTCATCCAGGGTCGAGTTTGACGCAAAGAGCTTGCCCAGAAGATCGGCTTTGTCTTTTGCGTCCTGGGCCAACGATCCATTACCTGCGTGTAGGGATGGTAGGCTTGGCTTGCAGAAATTTCCTTCAATAGCTTTGGCCAGAGACCAGAATGCACGGGTTCCCGAGGGGAGGCGCTCAAGTCTCTTGCCAATTCTATTGACGTGCTGTAGCTTTGCCCGAGTAATCTCTTTCTTGAGGGACCTAGAGGCAAGGTTGTACTCCTTTTTATATGTGCTGGTATTTAAATCCCGAGCAGACACCGCGTTGGCCCAGGATCGGTAAGCCTCCTGCTTCCGGCGAGAAGCTTTTTTGGGGGACGAACCAAACCAGGGACGAAATCTGCCGCCAGTTGGTACTACAGAGGACGGAATGAAAAGTTCCATCCCCTGCATCACCACATCGGCAACAGAGTTGGCAGGATCATCCGACAAGAAGCACACGTGCCCCCAAGGATAGGATGCAAAAAAACGACCGCATCCCATCCCAGTCTGCTGACTTGTAGTGCCACACACGACGGTATTTAACAGCACGCTGTCTTAACACCGTCGTAAGTGGCACAGAACTCTTGACAAGGCAATGATCCGATGAATCAAGTGGTGCGGTTACGGATATTTGGTAGCCGTCAGGATTTGAAGTCAGCAGGAGGTCCAACAAGGAAGGATTCTGACGATCCACATCTGGGATTCGCGTAGGCGTAGTAACCAGTTGTGTCAAGTTGTTCGCAAGGGCAAAGTTGCAGACAGATCTCCCCGCATGATCAGTTTTACTGGAATTGAGCCAGTCGGTGTGGTGGGCATTAAAGTCGCCAAGTATTATGATCTCTGCGGATGGGATCTGCTGCTGCACAAAATCTGAAGCAGCTTGCAGGTGCTCCAAGAGTCGGTCCGTCTCGGGGTCACCACTGTGGGACCTATATAGGCATGCATAGACGCGAGGGTGATCGTCGCAATCTATGCGGAGCAACAAAATTGACAGGTCCATGACCTCAAGATTGCTGAGGCGGCGAGAGCAGATATCATTTCTGATATATACACACACTCCAGCTTTGGGTAGAAAGGAGCGCTCGAGATAATACCCTGGGTGGGAAAGGTATGATGTGTCACTCGGAGATGATATCTGCGTCTCGGTTAAAAAGAGCAAAGCCGGCTTTGCCGTCTCAAGGTGGTATTGGACGGCATTAAGGTTGGAGTGTAATCCCCTGATATTGCAAAAGTCCACGTTTAATATCGAGGGGGGTGCCTTTGTGTGTTTGCTCTTGCCCCGAGCAGATTGGAGCGCAGTTTTGCCCTCCCCAGAATACGAGGGGCAGCCTGGACGTCCACGTTCAGTTCCAGGGGTTCCTGAACATAGACGTCCAGAGAGGGATTCTCCAACGCAGTTGGTACCCTCCTGGGGTAACAAATTGTTTTTCAACTGCGGTATTTCTAGGGAGGTAGGGGATTGGGGATGGGGTAGGGGAATGCCTTAGCATAAAAGCATAATTAAACGAACATAACATCTCCTCCATTTTGAAAGTCGGTTAAAATTGTAGCCTATGTGTTATTCTGATGAATAAGCTATATTCATAGAATTAGAACGTGCTTGGTTTGAAAGAAATTGGCTATATTATTGCAAAGTTCCATGAAAATCCGTTCAGTAGTTTTTGCGTGAAAGAGTAACAAACATCCATACATACATCCTCACAAACTTTCGCCTTATTTCGCCTTTCTAATATTAGTAAGATAATATAATATTAGTATGGATTATAAGGGTGAGGCCGCCAATTTTTGCTGATATGACGCAGAAGAATTTTGCGAGAGAAAGAAAATTGGCGAATATCTAAGCTCCTTGTGACGTTGGAGCACCAAAATGGTAGTGAATTTATTCCTCTACAGTCTACGCTATCATAGCGTTGAGAAATATAACGTTGGAGCACCAAAATGATAGAGAATTTATTCCTCTACGCTATCATAGTGTTGAGAAAATCAAACTTATCTCTGTAATGTGGTTTTTATTATAGCCCCAAGCATGGCCCTTTTGGCTACTCACATGATGCATTGATAGTTTTATGTGAAACAGTAATATTTACATTTGTGTCACAAAAAACTTCCTTTGAAAAAATTGTGTACACAGCCCGACTGAGGTTCAAATGTGAACTGTCCAGAAATGGCGGATATTACGAGATTTTCCATAGAATACGTAAATACTCAGTGTTGCCACCTCCCGATTTTATCTTCCCTAACACACAACGATAATAATAAATCGGTATTATTGATGATGTTTAAAATGTGGGGTAGAATTGATGTTTCTAACTATTCATTTGATTTTAAAAAGTTTATAAAGAAAGTTATCTTAAAATACTATAAGAACTATTAGACAAATTACTAATACTATAAGAATTATTAGGCAGGTTGTATATTTTAAGCTATTTTCTTACCTTTTTTTATGTTTAATTGTAAATTTATATTTTTAGACTATTATTGGAACTCAAATAATTCTAATGCATGCTTGAGTACTATGTTTTCTTCGTTAGAATCAGTTTTCGAACATAAGATAAACACAATACTTTTTAAAATACAAAGGGCGGAGAAAAATAATTGCAAAATCAGCAAAAATTGGCAGCCTCGCCTATAATTAATGTTCTTTGTGTAAATTTGCCTTCATTTTTTTTAATACATACATACAATTCACTGTAACCATATTAGGAAAATAAAGTTTATGAGTACTATATAAACCTGTAAGTAATTGAATAATAAGATAAATAATTTGCAGGTGGGCTCTACCAGCAAGAATGGCACAAGCTGGATTTTACCATCAACCTTCACCTAGTGGCGACGATAGGGCGATGTGTTTTACATGTATGGTGTGTTTGGTTTGTTGGGAGAAATCTGACGATCCTTGGGTAGAGCATGAAAGACACTCACCCAATTGTCCATTTGTCCGGGGAGAATATACTCATAATGTTCCAATTTCTGTAAGTCCTAAGGTTTGATAAAATCTATTAAAGACCTAGTCGTATCATGATCTGCTGCTTATAGAATGTCGTTGTGTATAATTTTTATACACAAAAAAAAGTTATATATTTATTTTTGGCTGAGTTTTCTAAACATTTTCACAAAACCTCCTATCACACTACTGAGAAGTATTTTGACTAGTTTAACCAAAATTTATAATCATATGAAATATTTCTTTTCTACTTTTATTAACAAACAAGGTGTTTCTATTAAATTATGTTTTAGGTCACCAATGCAACATCATGTGCAGTACCATGTTCGAATGTCTGTGTCGTATCAAAAGGAAATACTGGTGACATGATTGCTACAGGAACCAGAGACGGCAAAGTTAATGTATGGAAGTTTGATTGTGGTCTTAAATTGACAAAGTTTATACATCTATCACCTTATGACTCCATATTTAGTGGCATTTTAACTACAGACTGTAATAAAGTTTGGTCAACCAGCTTAGAAAAGGACACATGTAAGTAATTTTTATAACATATTTAGTTAATTATTTTAGTTTAAATAACATAATATGTTTTGGCTCAATATTATATATATATTTTTTTAAACTGATTTGTTGTCTCTTTTTCAGCCACTTATGGTATAAAACTTACGGCAATGACTTTTCTTGGAATGAACTCACAACAGGAATATAATCAGGGACAAAATTCTGATAACTCTGAAAAAGAAAATACTAGTACCAAAAC
Source organism: Lysandra bellargus (assembly GCA_905333045.1). NCBI lineage: Eukaryota > Metazoa > Arthropoda > Insecta > Lepidoptera > Lycaenidae > Lysandra > Lysandra bellargus. Next base: position 4,037,575 of record HG995321.1, read on the forward strand.
AAAGCCTTCCCTTGTATGTGCAGTGACCATTACTAGAACTAGTTCACCACTATCCGACCAGCCTATTCAGGATGATTCTAGAAAGGCACTTTTTGATTCCGGGGAGCCAAATAATTCCAAGGGAAGTATAGAAGCAATGAACGATCAAAACGAAGCAAAAAACAATGTACAGTGTTCAAATAAAATGTTATTCCTTTTAACGTACGATATATTTAGTTCGCTAGCTGGGTCGATAACTACAGTAGTTCAAACCTCAAATAGTAGTGGTAATTCTAAACCGGGAGGCAGTAAGAAAGTATACACCGTACAGAGGACTGACGATGCGAATATTTACGACGATATTTACTTCCAATTCTCCGACGAGGAGACAGAGCTTCCGCAGTGCACAAATAATTTATTAGACGAAACGATCAGCAACGTGATAAACCTAAACGCTTCATCTAGTAAAGAAGATTGTAAAATATGGGACTCCAAAAAATCTGTCTACACGAAACATTTAAAAGTTTTGCCATCACCGCCGACGGCGCTGCTACCTGAACTCGTGCCTGATTCTGGACAACCATGTATGCTCGATTTTGTTGGAAAGATTTCACAAATAAAAAGTTGGAAAAGTGGACACCTGGAATCGGTCGGAACGAAAGTTGTCGATCAGACTGACGCTAGTCAAGGTGATATTCCAACGTTTACGCAGTACTTGAACATGGCGGGTCAGGGGCCACTGGAAATATCCGATCTGAAGTGGTATGAAGGTAGTGAGGTCGCAGAGAAAGTGACAGTTAAATTCGCTGGAAGTAAAGTAGGCACACAGACGGCACTGAGTAATATGAATAATGATGGTTTCGAAAGTGATCCACCACAAGAGGATATAGTCTCGCAAGGTGTTGCTGTGCAGTGTCTTAGTCTTCCAAACAATCTAAATATAGATGAAGATTCAAGAGTAACTCATATTCTTCCCACTGAAGATAAAGAACACTTATTGATCGTTATATCAACTATCGATCCGAGTCTAATAAAATTGGTTGAAGAATCAGATCTAGACAGTGAAAGCAAAATGGAAGTCGACGAGTCGTCTGACCTAGACCCTAAATCTGATAGATCCGATCTCGACCCAAAATCGGATAAATCTGATCAAGACCCAAAATCCTACCGATCTTACAAACCTGATCATGGGCATCCCAAATTTTATAAGTCCTTTAAATCCGAAAATAGCGATTCACAAAGGCTAAGCCAATCTTATATGCTGCTATATAAAATTAATAATAAAACTTCAATTTATACTTTGGAGGACAATCCTACTTCAGTTAAAGAGTTACCATTTAACGAGAGCCCTGTCGATTTATGTCTTCTACCAATCAATAAGGAAAACGAGTATACCTTCGCTGCTGTCGGATTCGATGGACATTTGCGTTTGTATTCTTTGCCAGATTTCAATTTACTATCAGAGAAGAATGTTCCAAAAGGCCAATTTACATCAGTCGTGTACTGCGCTTCAGTGGACCGGCTCAGCGTCTCCACGAAACATGGAATGATATATTTCTACGCATTGAATAACTCCGAAAAAGATTCCACTGACGATGTCAACGAAGACGAGCTGGCCAACTTAGATTATGACATGCTACAGCTCCGCGATGAAACACCCGGCTCTCCGCCGCCAGTTATTATCGCCAACAAATCGTATTTATCTACGAGCGACCTCAGATCCTTAATGGACCTTACAGGTTTTTACGGCTTAAATAGCACCGTTCCATACAGCGCCGTGGTTCCGGGATTCTGGTGCGAGCTTTCGCCGGCCCAACGCTCTAGATTTGAACATCAAAACAACAGGTCGTGGCGACTCCAGAACACGTCGTCGACGTGGGACGAGCACGTACTCGAGTTGACTTTACCTTACAGCGCGTTACTGTCACACATCGAATTTAGTTTTATATTACATGCGGCCGGGTCGGTTAATTTACCTATAATACAGGTAACTCTATTGAAACAAAATCTGCACGGAATAGGATACAAGAAAGACGCCTCGTTCAGTCACATAACTGAATTGGTTACTCGGTTGTCGGAGTCACCGGATCAATATCCCGTCATAGAGGCAGATTTATCGAACTTAGAAAATCCAGTAAATAGTGAGGAGTACCTTCAAGCTCACAATGCCGAGATTTTAGCGGGACCTTTGTTATTATCTTCCGGCTTGGACATGACTCAACAAGCTGGCAAATTGTTGCTGACTAGTCCGAGATTGTATCGGGCCCGGGGCCGAACGTTTTTAATTCACATTAAAACCTTATTCGATCCGGCCAAGGATATGTCCAAGGGATCTATAAAGTCAGGTGAAAGTAGCGCAAAGAAATCAGGATTTATCGGGTGCGATTGGTTGCATCAAATATCAATTTCCGTTTGGGCGTGTCCACATACAGTTGTGCCCTTGGAGAGACAACAAAGAATTGCTATGTTAGAATCAAAAACATTTTTGCAAACTTTGTGCGATACAGCCATAGGTACCTCCGTTATCGAAAAGAAGAAACTAGCTCTGGACCTTTTAAATTGGGTCATCTCGGTGAGACTCCAACGCATACGACTCGCGAAAGTGGACCAAGATAAGGATGCCCTGACTCCGATGGAAGCTCAGCAACTGGAGTGCATACAAGAAATTACCAACTATCTACCTGAACTAATTAAAAACTGCATTTTATGCGGCAACAGAAGTATCGCGAAGAAGTGTGTCAAAATAATATTGATTACGAGCGAGTAAGTTAATTATTTTAATATTTTATTTAATTAAATGATCTATTATGCGCCAATACTCAAGCTCGACTTATTTTCAGAGGCGCAAGTCAACTACCGAGGCCTTGGAAGACTGATTTCGATTCAGCGTTGACAAATGTTCTGATTTCCTGTATACCTTTGGTGGGTGTTTGCGACTCACCCGGGGCTCTGAAGTGGTTCATGGCGTTATACACGACGCGAGCTACCAGAGGCTACAACCCGGATCTTGTTACGTGTGGGACGACGCTGCTAGAACATGTAGCCCGTTGCTTGAGAGACCGAGACGATCAGTACCATCAATTATTACGAGCCAGGTATGATACAAATACAATTAAAGAAATATATTATACATACCAATGACACCGACGGACGTCGTCCCGTCCTAAAAACGGTAAGGTTACGTCATCAGAAGCAATGGGCATTGTCCAAAAAAATCACATGTACTTTTTATTTTTTTTTCTTTGAAATAGGGTATTTTAAGAATATAAATTATATATTTTTTTAATTCATTGGCTAGTTTTTTTTAAATGATTTTTTAAAGTTTTCGGATCTATGACGTCATCATCGGCGGCCGGCAGCATTGAATACATAAAAAAAAAAGAGCATTGTCAAGTATCAACAAGGTGTTAAATGAATGCAAGTTCTCTTATTTATGTCTCAGTGAAAACTGATTCGAGAAGCATACCAAAAGTTCAAAACGTAATGTTGGTCGAGTTTATTGCTAATTTAACGTATGGCTTCCAGTGATGACGTCATTGAAGGTCAAACTAAGGTTAAACACATATTTTGTTATTATAACTAATGGATATTTTTTGAATTTATATACAGAATAACGATCACTGACCTTATTCCTCGAAATGTTTTTGTAATGGGCACAATTAAAAAAAAATGGACAATCCCAATTCCCATATGGTGGTGAAATATTCTTGACTTTCAAAATTTTCGCACAATTTATAAAAAAATTCTATTCGTAAGAATCTTCCGATATTAGGAACAAAACAAAAAAAATGGCAAAATCGGCTTAGCCGTTCTCGAGATTTATTTTGATACAAAATATTATTTATTACAAAATAACTGTGTCTGTCTACTCAATGTCAAAATTTGAAACATGATAATATACAGGGTGCTATTAAGGCGCTATATCGAAAGTAATTTTACCGCAAGGGCAATTTTATACTTAATTTGTATGACTATAAAGTCGTGAATACGCTGCGGCCAGAAGCTATCGGCTCGCTCGGAAAACATGCGAAAAAACGTAATTATAATCATTTAAAAAATAACTAGGAGCATTTAAGCAAAATGCTTGTATACGATTTTGAGTTGCAAAGGTGTATATCAATTAGACTAATTTCCTACAATACATCTATTTTCGTTTAATAATAATCTTCAAATTTCGTATTTTTAACCGACTTCCAAAAAACGAGGAGGTTATATGTTCGGCTGTGGATATATTTTTTATTTTTTTTTTATTTTTTTTTGTATGTTCAACGATTACTCCGCCGTTTGTGAACCGATTTTCGAAATTTTTGTTTTGTTGTATTAGGTTTCACTCCAATTTGGTACCATGTTCACAAAAGTGGTGACCTGATGATGGGATCCATGAGTAATCGAGGGAACTCCTCGAAATTTATATGGAAACATATGGTGATTTTGGTTTTATGAGAAGCATCCTAAGCATATGCTACCAAAACGCAAGATTCTGCACCAAGGTATACTATGGTTCCGAAGATCTAAGAGAACTTCGGATTCCTTATAAATACAAGTTTGGGGGTTTAGGCGCTGTTTTAAGAACTGAAAGCATATGCTACTATACATATTACATTCATCATCATCATTACCACGTCAGGGTCACCAATGTCACCAAAATTGAACATAACAAAATATTCAACCTTATGTCCAGAGCGTAAGGCACACATTTGACATTACTTCTGAGAAGTAAGTTGCTTCGATAATACAAGTAACATGCTAGAGTGCACAGCTGTCACACTTACCAATTCACAAGCGATACTATGTATTACAATAATAAAGTTTAAAATCATATGACACTGAAAGCTTCGCCGCTGCTAAAATTCCGGTTTGGCGCGGCCCTAGCACTTGTCCAATTCGTTTTTTTTAAATGTATTGTTTAAAATTATCTGCAGCTGATATTATATTTTGTAAGTGTGATTGTAAACAAATTGTAATAATCTAGATACGTAGAATAGTATACAGGTGTATTAGGGCCGATTCACACTGGAATGGCGGAGGCGAGGCGAGCAGTTTCAGTGTCATATGATTTTAAACTTTATGTTCATTGTTTAAAATCATATGACACTGAAACTGCTTGCCTCGCCTCTGCCATTCGGTGTGAATCGGCCCTAATCTACGTATAGTACGCGATGATTTTACTAGGTAACTAAAAAGAGTGAAATTATTATTTTTAACAAAAAATTAAAACCGACTTCCAAGGTAAAAACAATAATAACATCCTTATAATATGAACTAAAAAGTATTAAATAATTTTTCCTATCTCATGGTGCCTTTTTCCGAATTCGGCTAAAACTCAACTATTTCTGTACTCAATCTTCATAATTTTGAAGTCGGTGCCAGTTACAAATGTTTCAAATATTCTGGCATCTGGATTCAGCTATATCTGGTACCGACTTCAAAATTATGAAGATTGAGTACAGAAATAGTTGAGTTTTAGCCGAAATCGGAAAAAGGCACCATGAGATAGGAAAAATTATTTAATACTTTTTAGTTCATATTATAAGGATGTTATTATTGTTTTTACCTTGGAAGTCGGTTTTAATTTTTGTTAAAATAATAATTAAGAGGCCATTTCGAAAATTAAATGTATCGAGGCAAAATACATTAATCGTGTTTCTAGTTCTTCTCAAACCTAGATAAGGCTATGAAGATATGTATATCTCATTACCAAATTTGTAACATTTCTGAGGGTCCTATAGTATTACGTCAAAAAGGACAGTTTTTTTCAATATAGCGCCTTAAACCTTCCTGCCAAATTTTTTCCAGGGCTTATGTATCATTAGGAGAGTCCATTTAACAAAAAAAAAAATGGGTGCTATTATTTTTTTATGACATATTTTATCCTAAAAATCGTTGCAGAACGGTCACTCGCGGTGCGGGGGAATAAGCGGGGGTGACGCGGGGGGAGGCGCGCGCGCGGGGGCAAGTCACGCGCGGGCGATGCGTCGTGTCCGTTAATTGTGGTGTTTTTTTAGGATAACTTTCGGAAGCGATTTCTCAACATTTTAGTACTGAGTGATTATAAAAGAAAAAATACGTGTATTTTTATTTTTAATAAGGATCAATAAGGCTTAATTGTATTGTTTAACCTTGTAGGTTCGGGTTATACGGCCTACCTCTGGAACGCAACGTGTTCGCGACGGACGTGCCGGAGCTGGGCAAGGGGTCGTCGATGGCGGTCACGTACGCGAGCGTACTATCCGGCGAGGCGGCCTCGTCGCCCGCGCCCAAACAGGACTACCAACTCAAAGATCTACTCAATCTACCTCTAGATGGTATGTATTTATGGACGTTACAATTTCAATTTGATTCTATCTAAGGTTCATCATTAACAACATACGCGTTTAAATGATAACTAAACTTTAATTTAATGGCGAGTTTGACAGAAAATGAATAGGTTATAATGAATTTTAATCATATTATATTTTATTGTTTAATAAAATATAATATAATATAAAGATTTATATTTTATAATTGTTTTTTTTTTTTTAATATAGGCACAATCTGTGTACTTTATCAGATTGTGTTTAAATAACTTTACTTTAATTTAGATTACATTTTAGTACTACTTATTCCAATTAGAATTTCATCTAGTAGATCATAAGGAATCCAAAGGAAATATAGGAAACTAGCTGACCCGGCAAACATTGTTTTGCAATATAAATTATTTATAGTATCAATATAAAAAGTAGATAAAAACCTATTCTCGAGCCTAACAAATGTAAGTACATACAAAATTCCATTAAAATCGGTTGAGCCGTTTTGGAGGGGTTCGCGCACAAACACTGTAACACGAGAATTTTAAATATTAGATTTTTAAAAAGAGGTAAGATTAACTAGCGCATGTTTTACTTTTTCTTTTTCAACACAGAGTGTAAAGGCGGCACCGGAGGGTGGTGGGCGGGTGCTGGCGCGGCGGCGGCGTGCGCGGGGCTGGCGGAGGCGTTACCGCTGCACGTCACATGCCACCTCGCGTCAGACGGCACCAAGCTCGAGTCGGCCACGCCGCGAGTACCGCCGCCCGTCGTCAGCGCGCATTCGGCTGACACGCACCAGGTTTGTTTAATACTTCTCTTTATTTTTATTAATAAAGAATAGACGTTGGGGTGAGAAAGGAGCGGGGTGAAACACGCAAACGAGCTGTTAATATCCATTGTGCGTTATTACGTTAGATATTGTACACATGCGCCTGTTGCCTCCTCCAGTTTAGGTGTGCGATAAATTCAAAGAGTACGGCCTGTTATAATCTTAATTTATATCCACAGCTCTGGTCTGTTGTCAAAGAGGGTCAGCTGAAAGAATCGTGTCGAGACGGTGACTCGTTAGATGATCTGGAAAGCTCAATGATGGATTGTGATTCCGAAGAAAAACTTAAAGTTGATGATGAAAAATTGTTTAAGGTAATTTATTATTTGTGACGACTATATTTTTCACGCATACACTACGAAATTTTAGAAACGTTTCGAAAATTTCATTCATGTAATAGTGGTATAGGTTTTTATTGTTTAAATTGGTAAAATGCAGCCGCTGTACTCAGAAAAATTTAAAGATTAGGTACATAAGCACTTAAAGCCTTTACATATTCGTTCCAACTTCCAAGTCTTATTTAACTACTAAAGTAATTATTTAATGTCTCTGAGTATGGCCGTTACAATTTTACTCAGGTTTAGTTTACATTGCAACATGGCATGCATTTTTACATGAGTGATTCAAAATTGCTACAGACAGCACAGCAATGCAGGCGGGACTGTCAATTCAATGTGTATCTTCTTGTTCACCTTACGTTGCAATTAACCCCGGCCGCACATTATAAGAATTTCTGATCAGAAAAATTCGGACGCCCCGCTGGAACGCACTCTGCTCATATATTTTGTTGTGGACCATACTATCAGAATTCTGACGTGTCACACGTCCGATTTGGATGAGTGTCAGATGCCGTCGATCAGATAGCTGAAATTCGAATCGCGCTCTCTCTATACATTTTGTACTAAACTCGGACTCGCCGTAAAGAAATTTCTGATAGGTGTGCGGTGTTGTGGTCCGACGGGGGTCCGAATTTTTCTGATTAGAAATTCTTATAATGTTCGGCCGGCCCTAAACTGACCTTTGGGAGGAACATATTATTATAGTTGATTTTTGTGTGTAGGCTCAGGAGCAGGAGCATTGCAACGTCCCGTGGGCGGCGCTGGTGACGCGGCCGCCGCAGCACACGCTGGTAGTCGAGCGCATGCACTCCGGCGCACGACGATACGTCGTGCTAGACTTCGGCCACACAGTGCGCCTTACCGATGTGGTAATTAGTATTTTGCTTTTTAAATCTTATGTAGATTAATATATTATCTGTCAATAAATATGTTTTTAGTAATACTTAATGTGAATGATAAGAAACTGCTTATAATGTGTCAATCAGTATTTGGAAAGAGAAACTAGGGCCAAAAGAAATATGAATGCGTGACGTCAAAGCAGTTGTATATATGAATTCAGAAAATATGCATAAGTATGCTATATCCGTTTGACAGCAGATATAACACCATATCTGAATTGTAAAAATATACTAAATTTTTGACAGACAGTAGATATTGTGTGTGTGTGCAATATCTGCTGTCAAACGCCTATTGCATGCTGACGTTTTGATATCTCACGGTTGTTTGTATGACGTAGATAATCCCGATGTGCTCTGACCTGGTGACGCTGTGCATCGATATCTGGACGGTGGGCGAGGAGATGGACTGTGTGAAGCTGGCCTTCGCTACGGATATCGCCACCAAACACCTCGTGCTCACAGACCTGCAGCCGCCGGCGTACGCGAGATACATGAAGGTTTGTTCTTTTTACCCGACTGCGCCAGAAGGAGGCTTACGTTTTTATGCATGTGTGTGTATATAGTTGTTTGGCACGCTCTGCAGTCTGAACGGCTTGATATATTTTAGCATAAGAGGTATCGTCAGATTCGTGTTTACTACTTGTAGTTTGTAGTTCATTACTTTATTTGACTCGTTGATTGCTCGATCGAGTCTATTTCAAAATCGATACATTCATAAACCAAGAGCAGACAGCTAACACGTTGAAAATATAATATTTGAGTTTTGTATGTTTTTTGTTATATGGGCCTCTGATGACCGAAATAAATGATTTGATTTGATTTGTAACCCGGCAGTAGTTTAATCATCCTGTGGGTTTGTTTAAAATGTAACTGGTCATAACAATTCACTACATGATGTCTTTTTAATCGTAGATAACTACTATTGGACGATATGGCATGTCTGCTATGAAGTGTAGAATACCATTGGGTTGGTTCTTCGGCGAAATAACTGAAGTGGCGAACGTCCAAGCATCAGTAAACGCTCTAAGCGCGCTTCACCAAGACTTGACGTGTCGGTTTAGGTAAGTTTGTTTTTGAATCGAAACTTTTTTTCATGATATCATCATTCTAAATAATGTTTTCTTGTATATAACATAAATAAATCTGTCATTGTAGGTTGGCAACAGGAAAATTAATAGATTTACTCAATCCATATTTGGAGTTATACAACGGTAACGCAGTGCACATGATGGCCTACCTCAATCATGGAAACGACACGGATCCTAAAGTCATCACAGCATACCAAGAGTGTATCGAACTACAATCACAGCTGCACAACTGCACAAACATTTTGAAAAAGCTGCAGAAGACATCGACCAGCAATGTTAAAGCCTTAGAAGCTGTCAATTGCGGAGTCGTTACCGCCGAGGCACTTCTAGAGAAAGCTTCTACTGATAAATTGCGTGTGATTGCTGAGAATGTAATAGATATGTTGCTTTATTTCCTGTACCATAATCAGCTATCGGTAAGTCGTATTATCTGAATTATTATGATATTTTAGAAAGCTAACACATCATTAACCGTTTTCAGTCCCAGAAATAACAAGTTTAATTAAACTGTAATAAAATATATTATATTTGAGTAGTAATATTTTTTTTCGGCTTTTATTAAATGACGTCACTGTACTACAGAATTCCGAGAGCCAAGACGATGATGAGGAGGAGAATTCGTGTGGCAGTGGTATATCTGAGGCGTGGGTCCGCGGCGTAGCGGCTCTGGGCGTGGCCGCGCCCGCACGCACCGCCGCCGGCGCGTGCACGCTGCTCGCGCGCGCCGCCGCCGCGCAGCCCTGGTGGGGGACGCTCCTAGCCGACCTGCTCGTGGGACCTTTCGCTGATCGCGACGCGCCGCCTTGCCCTCTCGATAGGTATGCATACTGTTTATACTCCATACTATATATCCTCCTAAAATATGTCATACAATGTTTTGTATTTGTCTTTCGAGCGACTTTTCCAATGTGCTTGAAAAGGACAAATCACAATATTAATTTGTCCCTATCAAACACATTAGAAAAGTCGTATCCAATGTGTAAATATTTTTATAAGTAATACGGACGGTGTTTTTTTTACATAACAAGTAGTTATACAGACTAGGTCAAACAGAAATAAAGTAATCATGGTTTGTTGCAGATGTCTGGCGGCCGTGATGTTCATGGCGCGCAAGAGCATGTACGCGCATCGTGGTGATAGTGGGGGCGTCGCGGCGGCGCTGTGCGAGCGCGCGCTCCAACAGCTATCGGAGCCGCGCGCCCAGCCTGCACTGCTGTCCGCGCTTCTGACGGTGTTAGCCGGCGTGCTCGATGCCGCTCTAGACACGGCGCGTGATGCCAGGTGACTTTTGATTTTTAACCGACTTCCAAAAAACGAGGAGGTTATAATATGTTCGGCTGTGGATATATATATATTTTTTTATTTCATTTTTGTATGCTTAACGATTACTCCGCCGTTTGTGAACCGATTTTCGAAATTTTTGTTTTGTTGTATTAGGTGTCACTCCAATTTGGTACCATATTCACAAAAGTGGTGACCTGATGATGGGATCCATGAGTAATCGAGGAGACTCCTTGAAATTTATATGGAAACATATGGTGATTTTGGTTTTATGAGAAGCATCCTAAGCGTATGCTACCAAAACACAAGATTTTGCATAAAGGTATACTATGGTTCCGAAGATACTAAGAGAACTCCGGATTCCTTATAGATACAAGTTTGGGGGTTTAGGCGCTGTTTTAAGAACTGAAAGCATATGCTACTATACAAATTACATTCATCATCATCATCATCATTACCACGTCAGGGTCACCAAAATTGAACATAACAAAATATTCAACATTATCTCCAGAGCGTAAGGCACATATTTCACATTACTTCTGAGAAGTAAGTTGCTTCGATAATACAAGTAACATGCTAGTGCACTGTCACACTTACCAATCGCGGCCACGGGCGGCCGTTTTATACGTGGGAGAGCCATGCTTCGGCACGAATGGGCCGGTTCGACCGGAGAAATACCACGTTCTCCCAGAAAACCGGCGTGAAACAGCGCTTGCGCTGTGTTTCGCCGAGTGAGTGAGTTTACCGGAGGCCCAATCCCCTACCCTATTCCCTTCCCTTTCCTGCCCTCCCCTATTACCCTATTCCCTCTTAAAAGGCCGGCAACGCACCTGCAGCTGATGCTGCGAGTGTCCATGGGCGACGGAAGTTGCTTTCCATCAGGTGACCCGTTTGCTCGTTTGCCCCCTTATTACATAAAAAAAAAGACTTCTCAAGCGATACTATGTATTACAATAATAAAGATAAAGTTAAAAATCATATGACACTGAAAGCCTCGCTGCTGCTAAAATTCCGGTTTGGCGCGGCCCTAGCACGTGTCCACTTCGTTTTTTTTAAATGTATTGTTTAAAATTATCTGCAGCTGATATTATATTTTGTAAGTGTGACTGTTAACAAATTGTAATAAGATACGTGGAATAATATACAGGCGTATTAGGGCCGATTCACACCGGAATGGCGGAGGCGAGGCGAGCAGTTTCAGTGTCATATGATTTTAAACTTTATCCGGTGTGAATCGGCCCTAATCTACGTATAGTACGCGATGATTTTACTAGGTAACTAAAAAGAGTGAAATTATTATTTTTAACAAAAAATTAAAACCGACTTCCAAGGTAAAAACAATAATAACATCCTTATATGAACTAAAAAGTATTAAATAATTTTTCCTATCTCATGGTGCCTTTTTCCGAATTCGGCTAAAACTCAACTATTTCTGTACTCAATCTTCATAATTTTGAAGTCGGTGCCAGTTACAAAATATGTTTCAAATATTCTGGCATCTGGATTCAGCTCTGGTACCGACTTCAAAATTATTAAGATTAAGTACAGAAATAGTTGAGTTTTAGCCGAATTCGGAAAATGGCACCATGAGATAGGAAAAATTATTTAATACTTTTTATAAGGATGTTATTATTGTTTTTACCTTGGAAGTCGGTTTTAATTTTTTGTTAAAAATAATAATAAAGAACTGAATACGGTCAAAAATTTCTAATATCGTGATTGACAATTGAAAAATAATATGTGGACACTGAAATACTAATTATTATTATATCATTCTACCAGATGGGATTGGGTAACTGGAGGGCGACCTAAAAACGTATGTTCCGACGGCACCACAACACCACCACCGCGCACCGTGGAGTGTAAAGTGCATCGACGGAAATTGCACTCGAAGCCGTTACATAAGATGCCTCCCGAAATGGACGCCTGGATGGAAGTCGCAAAACGAGGAATACAAGCTTGTGCTGAGGAGGAACAGGTAAGCCTTAGTTTTATTTCCATTTCGTATAATAACATAGCTGATTACTCATTAATCTAAGATTTGTTATATTTAGTAGTTTTGTTTACTTTTTTTTAATTGTTGATAAAGTATTAAAACTTGTATCATATTTTGACCCGAAATGCATTTTTCATAGCGTGAACGTCTGAGAGCGTCTCGGGCTACGAGCGGTGCGGCGCGGCGGCGTAGCGCGGACGACAGCGGGCGCGTGCTCAACCCGCCGCTGGCCGCAGCGCTGGCGCACGCGTTGGTCGCATACATACTAGCCATGGATGCTACGTTGCACGCAGATCAATTGTTACTAGCCGCAAAGGTATGTAGTATCACAATAGGTAGTATTGCGAGGCTTTTACAATTTCTAAGCATATGGTAACGTGCTAAGGTTCGAAGGATTTGGAGAGAAAGACCTGCTGACTCTTATGAAGACTTTAATCACTAGCACTAGGTCTAACACAAAGCACTAGGTCCAAAACACTTAGCACTGTCACTGTCCTAGGTCCAAGTCCAAGGTTTCACTGGTATCACTCTTGATCGCTTGTTTTCACTCCGAAGTCGCCTTGACGTTCGTTCAAACTAAACTGATTGATATGCCCGTCTTTCTGCGAGTATTTATATGGGCCGAGGCGAGTCCCAGACTGTTCCAGAGATTTCGTTTCTAAAACGTACCTGACCCGCGTAAACATGGGTTGAACGTTACTAGTATCGAGTAGAGGTTTTATGTTGTCCGTGTTTCGCGAGTGATTCCGTTGGTTGACGCTAGATGGCACCGTGTGTCGTATGTTCGTAACAATATGATGTTAAGTTCTATACTAATAATAATATTATGATTCTACAACTGATTGCACCTTTTGGAACTTCAATTACATATTTGGTGAAGCATTCCGTAATAATTTAACCTTCAAGCGGGCGCGTGCTATTATGTAATGGCAGTGGTCGCGCGTAACCTAAAAGACTAGGTGATTTGGAAAACAAAACACTTTTTATTCAACATTATTTATTATTTTATAAATTTAATTATTGCTCTTTTTAAAAGTAATCAGTTCACTCAGATTATGTATATGTATTTATGGTAAAAACTTAGTTACAAAATCCGATGGCCCAAAGTATCTTGTGAACAGGGGCAGAAAAAGTGATCGGAATTTTCTTATCCTAGTTCCAATTTTTTCTTCATTTAGTAATAGCATTTGATGTTATTCATCAACGACGACTTAGTTTTATAAATAAACAGAATTTGCCTCAATTATTGTCTTGTCTTTTCGACGCCGGCGCCGAGACCAAAACAATATAGCTCTTTGCTGCAAAGGGGGTGTGGAGAGTAAAATATATAAGTTATTTATTTGGTAGTATCAACTATCAAGTATGGTGTAAATTATGAAAAGCTACAAAGAAAAGCTACGGATTCAACGAGAAATATCGAAAATATCAACGACAATGTATTGATCCCGGAGTCGATTCGATGTCGCGCGACCGCTTGAAGGTAATAAATATTGTATAATTATGATTTATATAGTCAGAAATATTAAATATATTAAGTGGTCAGGACGAGATCAAAGCAAAATACTTAAAAAAGTATTAACTTGCAATCGCAATGAGTAAAACTAAAGCTGTATTCCCAGGTGATCGGGCGATTGTGCGCTCTGTGCGGCAGCGCAGCTCTACCGGACGCGGGCGGCGTGCTCGGGCTGGCGCGCATGGCCGTGCGTTTGCCGCCCTGGCCGAGACATGCTCTAACTGCTCTACTACAGGTTAGACTATATTGCGATACAAACAGAAACTACAATACCATAGAACTGAATGAATTTTATAATAAACACTTATTAAAAAAACAGGATCTGGTAGAATACGAGAATGGTGAAATAAGCACGTCCCCGAGCGAAGATTGGGGAGGCGCAGGTTCATCAAGAGTTATACGAGTGGGTGACACCGAAATTGGATTTGGGAAAACACCAATTAAACGACCTAGTCCTACAGGTAAGGACATAAAGTAACTTGTTTAAAAATTTTGTTATTATTTTGTAGTATGTAGTTAATATATTTTTTTCTTATTAGAAAGTCAGTACATAACATGAAAAGTTCTTTAACACAAGTCCCAAATAACATTTGTATAAAGTCCAAACGACAATAACAACATTGTGTGACTCATACAAAATATATATTTTTGTATATATTCTTGCTCGTTTCCTCTGCAGTATATTTGATGACACTAGGGTACCCGTTGTCGCAAGTGGCCGAGTCCGACGATTGGAGATTTGACGAGAAAGTGGCGGAGCACTTGGCTAAGGCTGCCAAATTTTCCAGAACGAAAACGGTCGTAGAATCCAATGTAAGGTAAGTCGCAGAGCTATTTATTTGTATAAATAGCTTAGTATTTTTACAAGTTAACTGTTATGACTTTCTTATGCATGCAGCTGAAGTATCTGTGTGGTTAGGCATATCAGTTGTAATAGTAATCTCTTTTTATAGTACGGTGTCGAGCTGTACGGACGCTCGCTTGGAGAGCGGCGCGGCAGCGGGCGGGGAGGCGCTGGCGCGACGCGTGCTGGCCGCCAGTGCAGCGGCGCTACCAGTGGCCTTGCGTGCATCCCCGCTCCGGCCTCGCGCTCCGTCCACTCCGCCTGACGACGCCCCTGCGGACACTCCCGATGCTACAACTCCTCTGTCCCCGGAACGAACTCGCCAGCCGCCCCTTGCTCACACTCTGTACGATGTCTTTAGACATCTGGCCCTAGAATTTGATAACCAGGTATGTGTATATGTTGCGCTTAAACACCGAAATCGCTCAGTGAGCGAAAAAATAGCTCACAACGCGTTGTGGTCACAGTGAAACAGCCACGACGCGAATTTCGCGTCGTGGCTTTAATGAAAACGGCCACGACGCGTTCTGGCAATCACAAAAAGGCCATAACGCGAAATTATATATAATAAAATATGCTATTCATTTTTCTTGATTTGTTCTTGATTGATTAATCATCCATAGGTACGAAAGATTATATTTGAATTGCCACGCGTACTACAAAATATTTTTTTTGCATAACATATTATATAAAAAATAACACTTAACTGCATAACGTGTTTATCATTATTATTTATAAAATATCCATAGTTCCATACTATCCGTACTAATATTATCTGTCTGTCAAAAATATAGTTTTATTATAATTAATATAATTTAAATATAATACTAGAAATCAACTACGATAACTTGGTGCGCCCCTCCAAAATTCAAAACGTTTGAAGTGCGTTGTCAAAACGACTTGAAGTGCGTTGTCTTGCGCAGTAGGCTAGTTATGATTAGTTGACCAACAAAACTGAAATATTACGTGTACTGTGATTGGTTGAATACTTACTACATACAAACACTTTCATTAGGATGTGACTACACAAATTGAAACAGTCATTTGGAGGGGCACGCCATGTTATCGTAGTTGATCTCTACTAGTTGATGTCCGCTACTACGTTGCGCCAGACAGACAGAGACATATAAATAATAATTATTAGTACGGATAGTATAAAACTATGGATATTTTATAAATAATAATGATAAACACGTTAGGCAGTTATTTAGTAAAAGAAAAAATATTTTGTAGTATGCGTGGTAATTCAAATATAATCTTCCATACCTATGGATTATTTATCAATCAAGAACAAACCAAGAAAAACGAATAGCATATCAGCCACGACACGAATTTCGCGTTATGGCCTTTTTGTGATTGCCAGAACGCGTCGTGGCTGTTTCACTGTGACCACAACGCGTCATGATCAATTTTTTCGCTCACTGAGCGATTTCGGTCTTTCAGCGTAACATATACATTAAAAAGGAATTTTAGTAAACAATATACTCGTTTACATGAGATACATGAAAGTTACATTTTTAATTAATTGTAATTCGTTGCAAGCCGAGGTGGCTCTAGTGCGCGGTTTAAAATTACTTTATATTTTTTTGTGATATAACACATTATAATATTGTGACAAAAACTTAAAATAATTGAAATCTTTTCAGACGGACTGTACGTATATCGAGAATGTGGTGTCATTGTGGCTGACGTTGAACGGATCGGCGTGGAACGGTAGCTCTAGCGGCGGCACCGCGGCGTGGTCGCTGGGCACGCCCGCTGACGCGCCGCGTGTGCGTCTCGCATCGGACTCCGTCACCGCGCTGCTTAGGGCACTCGTCAGGTATTGCTTTTTAATTTTCACAAACATCCAAGGAAAATCCTATAAGGTTCTTTAACGTGCTGCTTTATTCACATAAGATATTGAAAAACGTGTCTTTCTTTTTTACAGAATAGAAAATGTGTCGCTGAGATGTTGGGTTCTATCGATGCAGGCGTTGGCTTGGATAGCTAACCTTCCGCTTTTGGTAAGTTAGTGAAAAAATGTTAAAACTTAAAATTTACAGTTTATAATGTGTGCACCTCTAATTATTAAATTTTACAGGCGGAGGGCAGTATGCAAACCATGGGGCGTGTAATCTTGGAATGTGAATACTTTGTTCCGGCTCTCGTTAAGTTTGTTTCCATGGACGTGAGTTCAGATGGATCCGTTGTCTCGTCTGAACCATATTTGGTTTGTATTTTTTTTATTAGACTACACTACTTACTCTTGTACCAAAATAAACCGTTTTTAAGTAGAACTTCGTAAGATTCAATATTAAAATATTTTTTTATATGATAGGGTGGGACAATGGGCGGAGCCGGCGCGGGTGCGACGGCAGCTCTCGGTGGCGTGCTAGCTCGCGTCGTAAAAGCGCGTGGAGGAGCAGGAGCTCTGGTAGCGCTACGAGCTCTAGCAGCGCTGTGGACGCGGCCTGCAGCACCGCCGTCCGCGCTCGACCTGCACGCAGCACTGTTACGGGCTGCACACGCGCTCCTGCCAGCACTGGCTCCCGCGCATGCATCGCACGCACTGCCACTCATCGACGCCGTCGGTAAGATTATATTTTCAATAGGGCTAATAGGCTACTTGACCTATATTCAATTTCATTGAACAAATGCATATTTCTAGTAGAACTTGGCCTAGGAAACCGTATTTCACCCTTATCATCAAATAAAAGCTTATGATTGATAAATAAAGTCGATTTGAAAATATGATTTTATGATAATATGATTTGTACTGACGAAAACGCTTTTGCGGTACTTCCGATTTGGATGTGACGTCATCCTCATAGTAATTAATATCTTTTATTTATCGCGCTCGTTATAGTTAAGTTTATTTGTACATAAATAATAAGAATAAGCCTAGAAAGATTTGTAAAATATATTTTCTTGAATAATTCACTTAAAACATCAGTTTTATACATAAAGTTAATATACCTATCGGAATAGAGAAACAAAGGCCTGAGCAAGCGAGATGTCACTACCAGTAACACTGCGTGGTAGAAAGAGAAGCGTGATTTGAGGTTGCATAGCTTTTTTCATCTGTTTGACATTCTGTCTGACCCTGTGCCGATCGTTGTCAAATGTGATTTTTAGTTAAATAATGAATAGTTTTTAGAAATACTGCTCTAGAAACATGGATATAAGTTGGAAGATTGACTGTGATACCACACATCGAAAAAACCCGGACAAATATTCATTTCACAGGTGAATTATTCTACATCGACAGGACCTAGTTTTAAGTTTGTTTTTGCCAATTCCCTACGAGTTATTGGTATTGATTTTGATAATTCACTTCTATATATGTTTAATTATATGGAAAACATAACTTGGCTAGCCATGGTGCACAATTTAAGGATATTTTGTGTAAACAATTTTCATCGATTTTACACTAGGGCTGCATCAAGTTATCAATCAGTAGTATCTATATGAAAATATTTTTAGTTAAGTATACTAATTATCTAGGAATGTTGAAATAATAACATACTCATCCGTAGTTTATAGTTTAACCTATTAAGCCCCATAAGATCACCGGTGATCGAGACAACAATAGAATAACAATATATTTCCAAATATCCACGATCGAAGGATTAAGTACCTATATTAATATACTATCATACATAATTTATTGTTTTTAAGGTTCCGCACCCAAAGGGTAAAAAGTCCTAGTAGTGGGTCCCGCTCTACTACTAAGACTTCGTTTCCTGTCCGTCTGTCCATCCGTCCGTCCGTCTGTCTGTCTCCAGGCTGTATAACAAGAACCGCTATAGTAATAGACTTCTGAAATTTCCACAGATATTGTAATGCTCATCCAAGATAGGGGAATAGTTAAAAGCACTTCCGCAAGATGGGCATCAAATAAAAGGGCTCATTGAGAGTGAATTGAAAATTAATAGGGTCTAGTGAAGTCGTGTCGTGTCGTGTACTGATGTGATGTGACGTAACCTGTCGTGTCGTATCGTGCCGGGTTTTAGAAAATGCCCGGTTGAAACCGGTCACCTTTCATGCGCGAGTCCGACTCACACTTGGCCAATTTTTCAGATTTCCTGCTGACTTGGATACCAGAAATTCATGGCTTAAAATAATTAACCGTCCAAACTGGACTGCGAAGAAAAATTCATGCATACTTAATTATGCAGCAAACATTTTGAAGAAAAGTCATATTTTACTTCAAAATTACAATTTTATTAACGATCAAACGAACTTACCTGTACGTGAAGTTCGATCGTAATTATACGAGTGTTTCGTCCGAAGAGATTAGTATAATAAGAATATGAACACATAGTAGTTACGCCAGTGACTCCACTCCAGGCACTATGTTTAGAGATTATAACTTTAAAAAATATAAAAAAAAAACTTACAGTTGCTCTCTGGTATATACTTTATGGTCCGGTCCGCGGCTTCCTGTTCCGGTGTCTTACCTCGGCCAACCGCCATGATTCGACTTCATTCCTTGAGAGATATTTGTGATATTTCATCTATGGGTATACCCATACCCGAAAAAGCGTGACGATTTTTGATCTGTCAATGTGTGCGTGTGCTAGTGATGTATCTTTTACTATCGATAGTATAGTTCGTTCGAGTTATTTTACCTGCGTTTTTATGAGAAATAAATAATATGCAACTTTGACAGATTTTGTAATTCAAATTAGGTAGACTCCGCGCACGATAACTTTGCGCGCATCTGAACGAAACTTTTCGTCGGGCCGCCATAATTACATAATAATCGATACGTCTATTCCTGTACATAATTTAAATTAGTATTTATAAGGATATTAAAGTAAAACTACCAATAAAATATCATTGGGATTACCCATTTTTTTAATAAATCCCTACGCTGTCACGCGCAGAGTTATCGCGCGCGCACACTATCATATATTTTATTTGACAGAAAAAAAGTGACGATTGAAAAGTAGATATACACATTTTCGTTTGGTGTGATTTTTTAATCGTCGGATATGTTATAACATTAATAGAAATGCAAATATAAAGTTGAAAGTAAACGACACACATAGTATATTATTTATTCTTAAATTAAATACATATCATAATACCCTTACACCCCCATTACATTTTTATTTTAGTTGTATGTTATTGTACAATATCGATAAGCATATCGATAAATTTGATTCAAGCACTAGCGTATATGTAAAAAATTTTGATTAAAAAATTTTTCTTCAAAATTTGTGTAATATAAGAACAATAGTACCTTTAGTTACGCAAAATATGAAAGTAAAAGGGAGGATTCACAATATTTTATTTGAAATAGAGAACTAAAGACAGAATATAGCGAAAATAAACACATCGTAGCAATTAGGACATGAAGATTAATTACCTGTGAAATGTATATTTTTCAGGATTACTCCTATGATTTACACTGCAATCACTCACAGAACAAGTTACTATTGTTATATGTAATAGTATTTGTCGAAAATAATAAAGGATTTAAACAATAAATTGCAAATACCGAAAGGGCATAAAAACGATTGACGACTTTTGGCCGACCTGTCAAATGAAAGTGGTTAAAGTTTTCATTAGACTGCCTCTCTCTTTTCATCTTGTTATAATTCCATAAAGGATTTTCTTCTCTCGCACTCTTTGTTGGTCTTTAGCATCATACGTTTATGGGTATACCTGATAGGGAGGGTGGGTTATACTAATCTCTTTGGACGGAACACTCGTATAATTACGATCGAACTTCACGTACAGGTAAGTTCGTTTGATCGTTAATTATACTCGTGTTTCGTCCTCGAGATTAGTATAATTATAATATGAACACATAGATGTTTAGAGTAAGAAATATCACAAATGATGTCCCTTGTTGGTTATAATATAATATAGTCCATGCCCTATAACATTATTTTGAACAATACTTTGTTATACCTATTTAAATAAATACATTAATTAATGAACAATAAACAAATAATTTATTTATTTGTCATTATTTTTATAGAACCTCAATGTATATGTAAAAGCCAGGTTACGTTGTTAACAATAGGTCTATCATAGACTTAGCAAAGGTAGAAGACTTGCCGCTTCACTCAGCAGATTGTCTGATACTATTAATGTGTCTTTTTCTCGGTTATAAAAGTTGCTGTATGCCTTGTACTTTTAGACTTAAACATGAAAACGTCAATTTCACTATACTTTAATGTAATTTTAATCCCAAGAAAGAGGTTCTGAGGCTCTATGTCTAATTATGGTTTTCTAAACCTAAGAGAGAGATAATTATCAGATCTTGTAATATGCTTAGACCTATTTGTGCTCCTAATGCGGTAGCATGAAAGATCTGAGAATGTTCTAATGAAATAAAAATAAAGTTAGTACCCAGGTATGTATAATATTAATGGTTTCGTACCTGATCTTGAAGTTTTAATTAAAGTACTGATTTTTATCATTATAGTAGCCTTTAATTTTAGATAATGTTGCACTTATTATATGTGCAGTGACTAAAAACAAAGACACACTTCCCAACTTTAACTGTTCAAGTGTCAACTTTTCCTTTGGAAAAAATGTAACTAAATAGTTAATTGTAACACCTGCGTCCCAAGTAAAGTAATAACATGGTAATGATGGTCTTTACCATGTTATTACTTGGTAATAACATGGTAAAGACCATTATGTACCTGTAATTATCAGGTACATAATTTACCTGATAATTATCAGGTATAATTATGTTTATTAATAGATGAAAGAGCAGATCCATAAGAATCGATTGGTATTAAGTATAAGCAATAGGAACTGAAGGTCCATACAGTCATATTAAAAATATTAAAAACATACCATTTTCTGTAGTCTGTGTCATCTGACTGTGTCTGTCTGTATCATACATCATATTGTTTTAAGGTACTTTCCAATATTGAAGCTAAAATTACATCTGTTGAAGCACGTGGGTTTTCTCATTGTAATAATGCAGTCCTGATAAAATCCCTGCAACTATGGTACTGTTTTTGTGGATGTTCCGATTACAAGGTTGTGTAGACCACATCGGTACAACCACAATACCCTGTGCCTTGAATAAAATAATAATTTTATTGAATACTGGAGAATAATTATTACTGAAGGGAATGGGAAAAATTTAAAAATTTAATTTTGGACCAATCTGATATAAAAGCATCTATTGCAAAAGAATCTGGATCACTGAGCCATGAACACATAAGTCAATGACAGTAATTGCTGATAAGTACCAAAAAATGGTAATATGTTATAGCCTTTTAAGGACTATTTGACGTCTAGATGGGTCCTTCTTGAATATAATAGAGCAAAAACACTAAGAATAATTATTCTGAATACTTTACACGATTACCAAAAGTCCCTTGCTACCTTGGAAGATGAGGGTATTATATCTCCCAAACAATTGATGTAACTAGTAGCTGCTGTATTATCCATTGTCAATAAAATTTATCAGTTATTGTAATTTTTTGCAAATAAATTTATCTTGAAGGCAAAATAGGCTGCAAAAAGTTTTAAATGATTTATATCAAAGTCAAATTCTATCTTGAGGTCAACTGCTGCTAGCCCCTTGATCTCCACAGCTGGAACCTTACCCCATAGCACCCCATAGTTGAGGCGTCAGAGATATTTCTGTACCGCAGCTGTTATTGTCACCTTTGATACCTACTGATTTATTTGAATAAATTATGTACCTGATTGAACCCCAATACAAATTCAGCAAAAGTGAACTTGTCATCACAGATTAAGTTATACATAGTAGACTTGTCATGTAAGTATTTGTCATAACATTCTGCTAAATTAATATAACTACTTAGTTTATACATATTCTATGGCTGGAGATGCTAAAAGTGAGAAACTATTAATAAACACATTAAGGTACTTATGTACAAAACCATTTATTAACTTTGCAGTTTGCGAACTTGTTTTACATGTTTAAAGTTTAAATTGCAAAACGGAATAGTTACTTATTGTTTGTTTTACTTAATATAAGTATATATTTATCTATTTAAAGCAAACTTAATCCTTCAGGCCCCGCGCGAGCACCGGTGATCGCGACAACAATAGAATACAATAGCAATTCCTGGAAATTCCGACTGAAGTATTAAATTACAGTTGTATGTGTCAATCACATATTATAAACATATACCTGAATCTGTGATTATAAATATCTTACTGTCTTTGATGGATATATTTAACCCTTTTATCTCTTTGTCTATAATAAACCCCAGTAGGCTAACTAACTAACCTAATTTTCATGTAATATCTATGTTTCTAATTAAATACCGTCGTCTTAATTAGCCCCAATCAGCTAAATATCGAGATAAATCGAGGACAGTTACCATTAGATCCAAAAGCTTCATTATTGTTGTGAAAATAATATGGGGTATACATATACTATATATTATATAATAAACCAAAATAATATGTCAAAACATTGAACTCATACATGTTGGCGAACATAGAGATAAGTTTAATATCTAGAAGAATGGTGAACAATGATGTATAAGTGATTAAAAAATATTAAACATGCATCCTTCAAGTGTAATATTGCTAGATAAGAGTCATTTTGTTACAATAAGATTAACACTGTGCGAATCTCCTTGTGATTATAGTATTCGTTGGAGTGAATATCCTTGAATTTAAATTGTTGATTATTAATATTATTATTTAAGTTTCAAAATGTATTACTTATATCCAGATTGGCTTAGGAATTACCCGGGACCAATTAATTGACCAGCACAAGGATAATATACGACTATGCAGCACTCATTGATGTTAACTATTTAATTATCTTATTCTTCTAAAACTTTTACATCTAGCATGTATAAATTGAAGAAGTTTTAAAATATTTTTTGTTGAAAAAACTGATTAATTTTTGTAGCTCTTTATATAAGATATTAAGTACTAAAGTACAAATAGAGGGGATTAAACTCCACTGCTTATAAATTTGAGTGAGTGTACCTGCATAATGGGCCTTGACTGGATGCAGTACTGATTGGATGTCCCCGAGTAAGGTTGACCAGTCCTTTGGCACGGGTCTGGCCCTGGTCCCAGCAGGCTGTTGTTGGTGTGGCATTTTTGCTAGTATGCTGCTTACTAGCAATTGACCTCGCCTTGAAGTTTAACATTACCTCATAAGGAACTTGCTGAAACAAATTTGAGGAAGCCTCCATGCTTCTGGTTTCAAATCGGAGCTTGAATAAGGCACTGCGTTTGCAGTTTTTATGGTTTCTTCAAAGTTTTAGTTAAGAGATTCTCCATATTTGTTGAAGAAAGATTGTGTCTTATACCTTTCTTACATGATTTAAAATAAGGTATTTTACATAATATTATGGACTGCTGTGTTGATTATCACACAATAGCCAACCTAGGTCCATCATATACTTTGTATAGGCTCTCATTATTCTTAGAAATAATAGTCCCCAGCAATGAGATATCTGTTGCTATTTTACATTGACTAAATTTAATTGACTTGTCACATTTTACTGCCTTTTCGATTATGACCTTCAGCTTTGAGCTTTGTGCGGCTACGATTTTGCTATTATTGGGCATTTGCAATTATAGGTATAGGTAATTTTTTTATTCTGAAGCAAATTTGCATCGAAATTTATTTACACCTCTAACTGAGGCGCTAAAGCAGGCGTAATACGTCTGAGGAAGCACGTTTTGGATAAAATCATAAGCCTATCTGAAAAAAGTTAAAGCCGTCGTAAACGGTAAAACAGCACGTCCTTACAAGTCCAAGCGACTTTTGTGCACAGAACACATTTACTCCTGGCGGAGCTTTTGTGACGTGTGTATCGCTTATAGCCATATTATTATCTGAAACCCGTCGTTAACGGTTAAAACACCACGTCTTTACAAGTCCAAGCGACTGCTGTGACGTGAGAACCGGTTGTAGCCATATTATTATCTGAAAACCGCCGTGAGCGGACACATCACGTCCATACAGCGAAAAACCACTGTTTCGACGCGAGAAACCGGTTATAGGTTATAGGTATAGGCTATTGCCCGCACCCCCCTCGCCCTCGCCCGCCACCCTTTGTTATTATCTACCGGTGAAGTCAAATAAATTATTATTATTATCGGCCACCGCGATATTATACCTTTTGTTTTCTTTACATTGGTATTTTTTAAATTCAACTGGGTATATTGAACACTTTTATATTTACACTAAATAAGTACTTATTTAATTCATTTTCAGTATTTTTATTATTAATTATATTATGTAATTTATCAGTAAGTACATTATTTTGCACATTATTCATAGACCTTTAAAACCTAATATTATAATATTATTTAATTGTATTTATGTCTTATATTGCTTGTTGTCTGTCAATCGCTTGACAACTTCTTAGGATCCAAAGAATACCAGGGATCACAGTACAGGTAACCTTTACCGTGATCATAGCCTGAGTGGAATCCTTTTCAACGTTATATTCGCATCGCACCGCCTTACACTGCTACGATCTAGTTTAACAAGGCTAATTATTTTAAGTTTAATTATGTCCTTTTATTATTATCATATTTTTTTACCTTTTATTGTATGTAGTGTCCTTTGTTTTTATGTTTAATATCTGTATTTAAGTGTAGTGTGGTCTGTGGTGTGAATGTGTGTTGAATAAATGTTTTATTATTATTATTATTATTATTATTATTATTATTATTATTATTGCCTGCTGTTGCTGTCGGGAAGACCGACCACGTGCTCCATTAAATTTCATGCGATTGAAAAGCGCTGTTTTGCAAGAATCCTTTATAAATCACCACGTCTATACAGCCCAAGCGATTATTGTGACGCGAGAAAACGGTTCTTTCGTAAAAATGTATCCAATTTATATACGCTGAAAATATTTCCACCTGTCAAAGCAACACGTGGATGCTGGAAAAAATTATGTCCCGAAGGACGTTAGGCTTATTAATATTGTGTATAAATGCATACCATCCGATATTTCTGCTGGTTCATTTCATCCATCGTAGACTCAGAAAAACTGGGCGAAGAGCTGTAACTGAAGCTAGAAGAATCTTGTTGCCCATAATGGCGATCCCGCTTTATATTTTGTTTTTCCAACTTACGTAACATTCTGATTATTAAAACCAATTTATCTTGATTTCACCTTTTTAGCATTTTTTTAAATAGTTTTGTGTACGAACGCGGAATTACTGAAGCGCACGGGCACTAAACGCTCAATGAAGTCGAATCATGGCGGTTGGCCGAGGTAAGACACCGGAACAGGAAGCCGTGGACCGGACCATAAAGTATATACCAGAGAGCAACTGCAAGTTTTTTATTTATATTTTTTAAGGTTATAATCTCTAAACATAGTGCCTGGAGTGGAGTCACTGGCGTAACTACTATGTGTTCATATTCTAATTATACTAATCTCGAGGACGAAACACGAGTATAATTAGGTATACCTATAATATCAATGCAGTTTTATTTTATCCCACATTATTATTTTTACAATCTTACAATTATTATTCCATGATCGATATTTTGTCGAATTACAAGATGTTTGTACATCACTGACACGCACACGTAAACATAATTGTATACACAGATGTAAATCAAATTTTGGTTATGCTTGACAGCTCTGGATTGTTTGTCTATTCCGATAGGTATATTACCTTTATGGTTTTATATTGAAAGCGCCGTTTATTATAACTATGAATTGTTTACCGTATAATAGAGCCATCTGTTTTTGTGATTGTGCACTTTTATGGCATACCAAGGTCTTATCGATCCAATCCTTCAAATCTTTTTTTCCCCCAATTTCCCGCTACGCAAGTTTTGGCGCTGCATTCGCCGATTGAAGTTCGCAATATATCGTCATTGAAACTCCTCGAACGCTACACCAGTGTGAAGTTGACCGCCTCTGGTAACCGCAGCGTCGCGCTTATGCCACGAATTTTTGTATAAACCGCAAACCGCTCCGCTATAATTATGTACTTGTGAACTATACTTACTTGTGAAGCAGAAATCATCCGGAACCCATCCAAAGGTAAGTCCTCGGAAAATATGTTATTTGAATGTACTGTTTCAGAGACAGGTGCTGTCTTGTGCGGTAACAATTCATAGTTATAGCAATTAAAAATATTTTATACAGTCCACTAAACCGCGTACAATCTATGATATAATATTATAAAAAAAAGGTAGATATCGCACTAGCGTGTACAGTCTTAGCGGCCAATTCAACCTAATTAGTGTAATTTGAATTAGTTGCATGTTGGCAGCGAGTGAGTGACGAGTTGTGAAGTTTTTGACTTAAGGGGCCGGGTTACCCTCGAAATTCTCATACATACGTAATACCAAAATCATTTTGTCATACGAAAATATTTAACATGTTTGAGTTATTTTTCAGCATAAAATAGTAATTACCTAGGTTCCTGAACAAAAATTAACTTCAAAATATTTAAACACTAAAAAAATTTTTTTTGTGTAAAATTTTTTTTTACTAAATTTACTACTAAATATTTAAACACTAAGAAATAGAGTAAAACACTAAAAAATATATAAAAAAATAGTAAATTTACTACAACATATTTCAACTCTAAAAAATATTTTTTAGTATTAAAATATTTTGTAGTAAATTTACAAATTATTTATAAATTTTTTAGTGTTTTACTCTATTTTTTAGTGTTTAAATATTTAGTAAAAAAAATTTATACACAAAAAAAATTTTTTTAGTGTTTAAATATTTTGAAGTTCATTTTTGTTCAGGAACCTAGGTAATTACTATTTTATGCTGAAAAATAACTCAAACATGTTAAATATTTTCGTATGACAAAATGATTTTGGTATTACGTATGTATGAGAATTTCGAGGGTTACCCGGGCTCTTAAAATGCCAAGCTGCGTTTTCAGAAAATGTAAAAATTATGATACTAAAGTAAAAAGGATGAAACAGTTACGTACCACACGTAAGTAACTACATGAAAACATCTAGAAATTAATTTTTTGTTTGGATATCTTCCAAAATTATCGACGCGCCGATGCGCCTGTCAAAACATATAATTATCCTTTTCTATACCATTCGTTACGTATTATCTGTCGTATTCATTGTGGTAACTATGGTAACCTATAGATATGACAGGTAAGTACGTATATGTCGTATAGGAACAAAATCTGAGAACCAATTTATATGAACATACGCCATCTTTATTAAAACATCATTGCGTACAATACATATAATATATTATCTCCATTTATTGTAGACGGGAAATGAAATGGCCAAAACTTTTCTCCAAAAGTTTTCAACATTACAAATGATTTCTAATTTCTTATTTAATTCTTTTATAATTATTGGGCACTTTTAGACTCGTACATTTAGCACATGAAAATGTTCAATAAAGAGAGTTTAAAATACAAAACGTATGACGTCACACTATGGCGGACAGTGTTTTCGGCGCCATTTAAGAGGCATATTTTTCAATAAACATTTTTATGGGTTTCTACTGCGTAAAATATTAAAATATTAGTTTTTTTTATGAAAATGAATATACAAGAAGCGATTAGCATGAAGAAAAAAAGTAGGTCAAGTAGCCTAATTTGAGCGTGCAAGGAAATTGTTCATAATGTTCTGACTTGGTAATCTAATGGCGGCTGTACACACTCGTCGAGAGCCTCTCGCCGAGATCCTCTGCCGTTCATGCTTGCTCTGGTTTTTCTCGCCCGAGCAACGAGACGAGGACGAGAGCGCCCTGTGCACACTCGCGCTCGACCTGTCTCGGGGTATATTAACAACAATTTGGTTACGAATTCTTAATTTGTTAAACAATAGCGTGTTAATTAAATACTTATTGGTACATACTTATAAAATTATTTTAACTATGTATACTGCAAAGACTAGTATTATACAAGTGTGTTGTATTGTTTAGCGGAGCAGTGCGCGTGGTGGGTGCGCGAAGGCGGCGGCGGGCGCGCGGAGGGCGGTTCCGAGGCTCGGCTGTCGGGGCTGCTGGCGGACGTGCTGGTGCCGGGCGGCACGCGTCGCGCCCCGCTGCGCCGCGCGCTACTGCACCAGCTACTCAACTACTGCCGCCGCCTACTCGCTGTGCCGCACGCGGTACGTACTGCTAGCGCAAGTTCAGACAGCAAAAATCGTGCAGTTTAGACACGCGCGTTTGAAACCCTCGCAGCTTTCTACAAATGCGTTGTATAACAACGTTCACGTTTTCGCTTGGCTTCTGCACGAAAAACGTTCGGTTTTCGCTTTGTATGAACTGGCACTTATGACTACCTCGAGGGCAAAATTAAAGAAAAAAGATTTTGCGTGTTACAGATTTAGACTTTGGTCTAAATCTTATTTTATTGGTTTGCTAAAGGTTTGATCAGCACGTCTGTTTACATTGTAAGAGTATAAGAGTACACATACAAAGCAGCGGCGTACAACAGTGTCTTTAATTTTTCAGACTGCTTCTAGTCCGACCGGCTCTAGTAGTGAAACGTCCCAAACCGACGAAAGCAAAGCTCAACATAACGCCGCACAAATGGAAGGAACTAATCTCGAGGACGAGAAAAAACAACAAGTGCCGAAAGTGCCGTGTTTGGCGGATACTGGTAAGATAATATTTATTGATTTTCTGGTGTATATGTCGCAGTCATCTGGTTTAAGCTGCGATTCGATTGAATGACTAGCGCATTCATTAAATGACAGCATTCAATTGAATGACTCGATCGAACGTTAATTGAACAATCGTCACTCAACGTTCAACTAGTTAGCGATTTGTAACAAAGCCCTTTGAAGAGAGCGGATATGAAATCACTCAGGTAATTGAATGTATTTCGTTTTTTCCCACTGCGGCGCTAGTAATGACAAAAGCAAATATGGCGTCAAACAGCTCACACAGTTGATAGCACTGTGTTGATATTTTTTCGATTAATTTTACTTTAGTTACATAATAATCTATGGACGCTTCACACCACGTCAGTCTGGCCCCGTGGTAAGTACCTGAAGGACTTTTGTAACAGGAAAAGAAGAAAGGAAGACAACGGAAATATATTTAATACTTTTATCTATACTAATATCATAAATGCGAAAGTATCTCTGACTGTCTGTCTGTCTCGCTTTCACGCCAAAACTTCTTAACCGATTGTAATGAAATTTTGTACACAGATAGTCTAAAGCCTGAGAAAGGACATAGGCTACTTTTTAACTGGAAAAAAGGGTTGTAAGGGGGTGAAAATGCGTAAATTTGTTCAAAATAAGTTAGTTCCAAAAATTCATAACAGATGGCGCCAAGAGTCTCCTACATCACGCTATCGCTTGCTCATGCGTTTTGAAGAGAATGAAGAGGTAGTACCATGTTGGACCAAGTTTTCCGATTTTTTCGATTGTTATACACGTTATTAAATAACTCACTATTCAGTAGGTAGTAGGTACGTTATCTATGCAGTACGTAACCTTAAACCTACCAATGATAAATAGTTTATGGGTAAAGCTAATGTTGTGTAATGGGGGGCTAAATAAGCTTTAAATTTGGTATAAATAAAGTTTAAATTAAAAATGAAATATTATGTGCGCACTGCACAGCTGTTTTTGGGTAGGTATTTTGATTTAAGGGGTACCAGGGTTTTAATTTGACACCAATTTTGTTGACACCGCGCACTATAAACTGAAGACCACGCGGACGAAGTCGCGGGCAACAGCTAGTACTATACATATATTTAAGATTTTTATTATAAGATACACATATTTAATACACATCCATGACCCAGGAACTTCATAAACTTTTTGTTCCGTCGGCGGGACTCGAACCCGCGACCTCCGGCTTGAGCTACCAACGCGCTCACCACTGCGCGACGGAGGTCCTATTTAATGCGCTCGGTTTTTATGCTAATTTAATGCGCGCTGCGGTCCTATTTATTTTTATATATATATTTACGAGCTAGGGTTCGAGGATTCGGAGAGAAAGACCTGGTGACTCTCTTGACTTTATTCACAAACACTAGCTCACACAAATCACTAAGTCCAAACACTAAGCACTAGATTCAAATCACTGGGCACTATCGCTGCTGCTACTGTTTCGAGTAGGGGTTGTTTGTGTAGTGTGTCCCCTAGATAAGTTTTACTGGTTCGACGTTAGATGACTCAGTGTCCGTAACAATATTTTACTTGTAATAAAATAATATGACAGCGTGGATTTACCTATTATTACACCGCCAACGGCTACTTTTAAGTGTGAAGTCGTTATATGGGATGTTATAAAAAGATTTATAACATCCCATTTAACGACTTCACATTTTTTAAAAATATCTTTGGAAATAAATATTAAGAAACAAAATTGTTCGGTTCAGGATATTTTAATATAGATTTACTAACAATTTATTCAAATAAAATGTATAATTATCCTAGTTAATACTTATATTTCGATGAATTAGATTTTTGTCGGAGGTGAGTTTGTAAATTAATTACAGTCAAAGTATAACGTTTTATAAAAATGTTTATGGTTTAAAGTCTTTTAAATATCGTGCTTTATATCTCATATTTTTACATTTCGTTATTATATTGGAATTAGGTAAACCGGGAGTCACGGAATAACAAATTGGGGTTTATCCTCGCCACGTCACAGTCAACGTCTTGACGAGTTGTTCCTTAGTCATTCAACTGAATGGTGTCATTCAATGAATGCGCTAGTAATTCAATCGAATCGCAGATTAAACCCGATGACTGCGACATAGTATATATACTATGCTTAATTTCAAATATGGAATTAATAGTGTCTTCTTTTTCCAGTCCTACAACATCCTGACATAATGCAAAAATTCTACAAGGCTTTATCGTTTTGCGACGGTATGAGATTAGTGCTCAGTCCCAGTAAGTTTTCTTTATTTTAGAAGTCTTTTTATTTTATCAATTACGTGTGTCCAGAAGTAGATTGATTCTTTCTTATTAGGTGGAAATGGTGAATCTTCATCTGAGAACTGGACTCTCAAAGAAGAAGTGTACTGGCTGGTGGCTCAAATTCCTTCGGTGGCTACGAATCCAGTACTTATGCTGAACAGTTTAATGGAATATCTAAGTAAGTAAAAAAAAAGAGAAATTGCGTATTTTTATTGACAATAATAGAGAGAAGCATATTTTAACCACCAGTCAAAAATTGATCTAAATAAAACGACTGTTTTTAGGAAAAGAAGAAGTAGTGCACCTGTCTCAAGGAATGCAGAATCTTATTGTGAGACTGTTCTATAAACCGGAAGTATTAAACGCGTTTTTGGACGCTGGGGGAATGGAGCTTGCTGTTGATAGATTAACGTCTTGTCACCAGGTGCGTAGAATTATTAATTATTATGTAATACATCTGCCAAATGCAGTAATTTATTTTACATCCATGTTTTGAAATAATATATTTCATTTTTGTGTGTTCCCACAGGCTGGTCCCACCAACAAGCAAGGACTGGTGTCCTCTCTCATGAATCATTTGAAGCTACCGCCGCAACTTATTAATTTATCTACACCGGCCTCTACTAAGAAAACACAGCCATCAGTTGTCGAAACAACAAATGGACTCGTTAATATTGCACCACTTTGTAAGTTATGTACGACTACAATGCAACTGTTAAAATACAACACTTCTGTTGTCTCATGTTTACAGTAAGCTCCACACGATAAATTTTTTTTTAAAAACAACTTAAGAATAATTTTCACATGTCACAATAATTAAACTATAATAGGTACGGTGACCTGCGGTAATCCGACCGCCCAGTCTGCGGACGTGTTGCTGGGCGGCGGCGGCGCGTGTGCAGCGCGTAGAGTGCGCGCGGCGGCGTGGACGTACCACTTCTACAGCTCCGAGGACGCGGCGCTCGCGCTCACCGTCACTCTCCCGTACGCGGCGCGACTGCACGAGATACAATTGCAGCCGCACCTCACCAGTCTTGCCAGTGAGTTGTTACGTTTTGAGCACTGATAAGATTTATTTTTTTATACCGAACATTCGCTATCTGCAAATTGCAGAGTAAACTTATAGCTGCTATTGTAATTGTGAAAATAAGGTATTGGATTTAATTAATAGCTATAAGTGCTCGTTCTAGCCTAGAAAGCCTAGAAAGAAATAGACAAAGTATAGATAATTGTGTGTAATATATAAGTTTAACCTTTAACTATGGATGCGCGGTCTCTGAGACCGCTCGCACCCTGCAAGAATCGCATCTACCCTACTTCCCCGCTTCACACATGCGGCGCTCAGAAGTTTGAGTCTAGGAGAGGTAATATTTAGGAAATAAAAATTTTTCAGGAAAAGATCGATTGGATCGGTCTAGATAACAAAAATAACGATTAACCACAATTTTAAAAATTATTTTTAAGCTATAATTATGTTTGTGGTGGCCTTAACCATGTGAAATGATTGTCAATAATTTTGTCCATGTTTGACCTATGTCAAAAATTTTATGTTATATGCTCAGGAGTTTTAATTTCAACATTTACATTTGGTATGGCTTATATTAATAGATTATTGAGACAAAAAGTTTTAAAACTTATGTTTCTTCTAAAAAAAAATCATTTTTTCGTAACAGGTGAATGAAAGTCTTAAAATCGACTTTTTTTGCTTTACATGCTTAATTTTACAATATAATTTATAATTTTGGATATTTAACCCATACATTCCCTAAATCAATTGTGTGTTAAGTCTATTGAGAGAAATTAATACAAAAAGAACTTTTAATTATTTAAAAAGAACAGATGAAAATAGCAGTCTGTCAGACCCCATGTCCATAAGTATGTTACAACTTTTTGATGTCCATAGTTAAAGGTTAAGTTTCTCGTTGCTTGCAGCTTGTCCGGGTGCGGTCGGCGTGGAGGCGGGCTGCGGGGGTACGGTGGCGCCGCTGGGCGCGCCGCAGAGTACGGCCGGCATGACGTCTATCCGGCTCGTGGTTGCGCAGCCCGTCGTCTGCAACACCGTGCTGCTCCGCCTCTACCGACCCAGGGACAGCTCCAACATGGGCTTGCTCCAGCTCCGACTGCTAGTGGCGCCGGCCTTTGCGCCGCCCGATCGACATATACCCGATTCGAATTCCTACACGTACGTTTGTATAATCTTATGCTTTTCATTTCATGAAGATGGGCGCATACTCGACTTAGTTTTGTATAATGAGCATGACCTTACTTTACGTTCACCCCCTGACCTTCTTACACCGTAAGACGCATATCACCCGCACTGGACGTTAGTCTGAGCCTGGCCGCTGAGAAATACCTTTCTTTTAAAACTAGGAACTCGTTTAATTGACTACGATAAAATTAATCTGGAACTTTTAGCTACCGACTGGGACAATAATTTATTAAACATTGATATCGACTGAGCTGCTGATAGATTTTATAGTATTATTTCAGATCTTTGTAAAAAATACATACCCACATACTTAGTAAAGTCCAGCAGTGACCACCCTATCTGGTTCTCCAATGAGCTTATTAAACTACTCAAACTTAAATATAAATACCATAGGAAATACACTAGATACGGTAACCTTTCTGATAAATTAGAGTTTGAACGTTTGCGAGAGAGGACGAATGACCTATCTAAACTTGAATACAACACCTACCTGCAATCAATTGAGAACTCTCTTTTGGCATTTCATCAAAAACAAGTCTCGTGGCAGTGGCATGCCAGCGCCGATGTCATACCAACAACAAACTAGTGATTGTGTATCCGGTATTTGCGAACTATTTGCCTCCTATTTTTCATCTAACTTCCTAAACACTACTTCCAATGGTTTTGATCATTATGATGCCAACATATCTGCCACACAGGTCACAATAACAACATTTCCGATGTCAGCGTCAGTAGGTGTCTACTGACGCTGACATCGGAAATATTGTTTTTGACGAAACTCAAATTTTCGAATTACTTAAATCATTAGATATTAATAAATCTGCTGGCCCTGATAATCTACCACCAATATTTTTTGTTCGCTGTGCCAAATCTCTATCTTACCCTGTATTTTTACTATTTCGCGCATCATTAGAAACCGATACCATACCCAAGATTTGGAAATCGGCCTTTATAACACCAATCCATAAAAAAGGTGCTAAGCACTTGATTGAAAATTATCGGCCCATCTCCAAACTTTGTGTATTAGCTAAGGTTCTAGAACGAATTGTCTATAATCAACTTTATTCAGCATTAAGTTCACAACTTAGCGCGTACCAGCATGGATTTATCAAAGGTAGATCAACAATATCAAACCTTATCCTATTTACTGACTTTGTATCTGATCGAATGGATAATCAAGAGCAAGTCGACGCTGTATACACCGACTACAGCAAAGCTTTTGATAGAATAGACCACCTTAAACTATTATCAAAGTTAGCCAGAGCCGGTATAAGGGGTAATTTACTCAGATGGTTTACCTCATATATATATATATATATATATATATATATATATATATATATATATATATATATACATAGCCAGCCAGAGCCGGTATAAGGGGTAATTTACTCCGATGGTTTACCTCATATATATATATATATATATATATATATATATATATATGCTAATAGGTTACAGTCGGTTGTTGTTAATGGATACTCCCCAACATGGGGCCAGATTTATTCTGGAGTCCCTCAAGGATCCTTGCTTGGGCCGTTACTATTTATTATCTTCATACAGGATATTGATAGCTGCTTCCATAATTCTAATTTTTTATTGTTCGCGGATGATATGAAAATATTTAAAGTTGTTAATAATCTTTCGGATCAAAAACTGCTTCAAGAGGACTTGACTTCAGACTATACCGTTACTGTGCAGACAACTCTCTGGATTTAAATGTATCCAAATGCTGCTTTATTTCTTTTACACGCAAGCGTAACAGTCTAGCTATAAAATTAAAAACCAGTCACTTAAGCAGGTTACCAATGTTCGTGACCTGGGAATCACATTGGATGACAAGCTCTTATTCGATAAACATATCCAAACTATTGTTAGCAAGGCCTCAAACATGCTTGGATTTCTTATACGCTCAACTAAAGATTTCTCTCGTCTCAAATCAATTAAAGTTCTATACTGTGCCCTAGTTAGGAGTAATCTAGAATACGCATCCCAAATATGGAATCCTCAATACAAATATTACATACATATATCCTAAGATCCCACCGTGAAATCCTGCATGAATCGTTTTTTTTCCGTCAAATATATTTTAAAATAATCTTTAGAACGTATGGAATTGATTAATGTTGGGTTGCCTTGTTAAAAGTAGCCGCAAGTAACTTTAATTGGGCAAAATGAAAGCCCGTAATACAAACTTGCGTGTATTTAATAGTAAAGTAAGAACTAAGAAGGAATGACATTGAGTAATGACAGGACACTACGAATAAAAATAAAAACGCCTGTTAAATAAAAATAGCAATGTTGCGGGTTCTCGACGTCCTCAAATCCTGCCAGGCATAATAATTGTAGGCCTGAACATTTGTCATATACAAAAGTGATAGCAACCCCAGTTTGCGGCTATCGTGCAACTGGCAACTATGGATATTTATGTACAAAATGCACGAAACTTTAATTTTGTATCAAAATTATTAAAAAAAATCGATGTTTCAATTTTGATGAAGAACTATGTCTGTTTACGGGCTGGCAACCCTAGGTTGCGACCGACTTAGAGCTGGCAACCATTTATACCTTATTTTGTTACGTCATTTTTTTTTAATGATGTTAAATTTATTGGAAAAAATATACATGCAAATTAATGCATTTATCTCATGAACATTAAACTTAATTAGAGGTACTTGCGGCTACTTTTGACAAGGCAACCCAACATTAATCCATTCTATACGTTCTAAAGATTATTTTAAAATATATTTGATCTAAAAAAACGATTCATGCAGAATTCTACGGTCGGATCCAATATTAATAAATCAGATTGAAAAAGTACAGAAAAAACTAATTAGATTATTAAAATATAAATTCAAACTAAATACTTACCAAAATTATAGCTATGATAACTTATGCAGTCACCTCCATCTGCTTCCATTTGCTCTTAGGAGAAATATCAGTGATGTTACCTACCTTACCAATATCGCCAATGGTTCCATTGACTGTCCCTCACTGCTAGCTAAATTAAATCTTGAGGTTCCCAGCAATACGCATCCTCGCTATTTTAATACCCTTCATGTCCCGCTATCTCACACCAGTTTCCGAGCTAACTCTTTCTTTCCCAGATCGTGTGCGTCCCTCAATGATTTATTTAAAAACAATAACGATATAGACATCTTTTGCACCAGTGCTAAAAGTGTATGACAACATCTAGCGAATATTTTCTTTAAATCCTTCCCGAATTAATGTAACCTTTGTACCACCGTTGTAAAGTTATGCATTATTGTTCGCTTAATCTTTAGATTAATAAGCAGTCTTAAGTGAGCATATTTCCTTCTCAAATTGTAATTCATTTGTGAAGACTTGTAATTGGTTCTGAATTGTAAACTTATCTTGCTATTATTTTAACTTTCAATGAACTGTAAGTCTTCCTTACCAATAAAATAAAATGAAATAGGATTTTCAAAAGCTCCTTAATTTTTGATTTACCATTTTGTTTAAATTTTTATTTGCCAGTTTCATATAATATTTTAAAATGCATAAGTAAAAATGTTACTTTGCAGAAACCGTTGGGCACGTATAGTGTGGACCTGCACTCGGGCCCGTCCCGAGCGCGCCGTGTGGGCGACAGGAGGGGCGGGGGCTGCGGCGGTGCGCGCGCTGTGTGCGTGCGTGGTGGCGGGCGGACCGGCGGCGCAACACGCGCATCTAGCACTACTAGCGGCTGCGCGAGCGCTGCCTGCCGCCCGCCCACAGCTGCTCACTGCATTACTGTCTATGGATGCACACGCGCATGCTCACGGTATTACTGATAATATTACAAATTTATATTACTCAACGCATTATACTTTTCATAGCTTGGATAAAATGGGATTTTTAAAAATAAGCATCATAATATTTTATATCGAAATATATTCTGATGCCAGGACTTAATTTAATGTTTTATTTTGCAAAATTTATTTAACGATGCATTCGTTAATTATCGAGCTTAAATTAAATTTCACCAACGACTGTTAAAGTTAACGATCGATATAATATCATTTTACCTCTCTCGTTTTTTGTATGAGTGAAAGAGAAGACGTCATGACATGACAGCCAAGCTGTTAACAATAATAGGCTGGTTTACACGTATTAAGTAGATAAGTAGTTAACTAAATTTTAACTTAATTTTAAGTTACTTATTACATATAAACACAAAATTTAGTAGCAAGTAGTAAGTTAAAATTTAGTTAAGTACTAAACGAGGAAATTAGAATTTTGACTATTTTCTGTTGAGTTGGCAGGCGGGGCCTGTCACTTTACAAATTTCGGGCAGGCACTACAAATTAAGTTAAAATTTAGTTACTACTTATCTACTTAATACGTGTAATCCAGCCATAACAGACGATGGTAAAATTGGGCCTTTATCAGCCATGATAAGTTACAAGTAACACTGAGTCGTTACACCTGTATTACCTTTATTTTAATGCGAAAACATTTTCGCTCGCTAGCATTTCAAAGTGGTTCGTCGAGTCAGTGGGGCGGCAGCGTGGGCGCGGTGTGCGCGCTGGCGCAGGCGCTTTGTCGGTGGTGCGCGGACGGCTGCGCGCGAGCGTACGTCAGCTGGCTGAGCGACGCGGCCGAGCGTTGGCTGCGAGAGCGTCGCGCGCCCGCTGCTGCGTTAATACACACGCTTGCTGAGGTATTGTCATTAATCATTATAATCATTATTTGTCATTGTAATGGTAAATGGTTTGTTAACTTCTTCTTTGTCAGCATATTCTACACATAATATAACGACTGTTTGTTACGTAAATAAAATAAAATAGTTTTTACTTATTAACCCGTCGATCGTGGGAAAACGAGACACAATAGATATTCTATCTCGTTCACCGGTGACCGTATGGGGATTGATGAATTAACTACGGTTTTTATATGTCTTAAAATAGTTTGGTTATAAAATGATTAAACATTGTATTTAACGAACTCGTAAAAATGTAATGTAATCTATACTATATAATATTATAAAGCGGAAGAGTTTGTTAGTTTGTTTGTTTGTTTGAACGCGCTAGTCTCGAGAACTACTGGTCCGATTTGAAAAATTCTTTCAGTGTTAGATAGTCCATTTATCGAGGAAGGCTATATTTAATCACGCTAAGACTAATAGGAGCGAAAAAATAGAGGAAAATGTAGAAAAAACGTGGGGAAATTATTTGAAAGGGCTTATTTGAATGCGCTAATCTCAGGAATTACTGGTCCGATTTGAAAAATTCATTCAGTGTTTGATAGCCCAGTCATCGAGAAAGGCTATTAGCTATATTTTATCACGCTAAGACTAATAGGAGCAAAGAAATAGAGGAAAATGTGGAGAAAACGGGGAAAATGATTTAAAAGTGCTTATTTGAACGCGCTAATCTCAGGAACTACTGGTCCGATTTGAAAAATTCTTTGAGTGCTAGATAGCCCAGTTATCGAGAAAGGCTATAAGCTATATTTTATTGCGCTAAGACTAATAGAGGCGAAGAAATAGAGGAAAATGTGGAAAAAACGGGGGAAATTATTTGAAAGGGTTTATTTGAACGCGCTAATTTAGGAACTACTGGTCCGATTTGAAAACTTATTTCAGTGTTAGATAGCCCAGTTATCGAGGAAGGCTATAGGTTGTATTTTATCACGCTAAGACTAATAGGAACGACTAATAGAGGAAAATGTGAAAAAAACGGGTGAAATTATTTGAAAGGGATTATCTGACGAACTACAAGAGCATTTTTTCTGTTATTTGGATCAGATAAGAAGTAGACCACGTGAAGGATCATAGGTTTTTTTTGTGCACTAATTTTTCTGTGAAATATTTAATTTACGCGGGCGAAGCCGCGCGGAACGTCTAGTTTTATATATTTTTCATGCAACACAGTCTTACTGAAACGTTCTTTCAGGTTTTGTGGATGTTAAAAGCTGAGTGGCTTCTCGACAATTTGCAAGATTTAATAACTGACGACCTTTTTGAATTAGTGTATATGTGGATAAAAGACGTACCCGAAACGAGTCTTCTGAAAAAGGCACTAGATGCTGGTGAGCAATTATACTTTTTAATTTGTTTCATGAATTCAAAATAAATGTGTATATACCATATTTATAATTTTTTTTCAACAGTACTCTGCTCCATGTGCTACATTCGACCTGAACTATTTAAATTACTGATGGAACAAATGGAAATTCCAATTATAATGGATGAAAGGTATGATGATTATATTCCCCTCACAAATAAAAATATTAACGCAACATATAACAGTTCAAGGTGCCCTGTCTTTGTATGTCATGTGAGGTTTCTAACATGCCAAAGACAAGCAGACTTTGTATTTTTTATTCACTGTGTAAATATTATTTACAGAGTAACTGTTAATCTACTCAGATATTTTGAATTTTTTACTTTATGCAGTCGATAGGCGTGCAAACTGTAGCTCGTTCATTTAACGCATACATGATAAACTTTTATAAGTACTATGAAACATTTGTAGCATGGAATGTTTGACGGACGACACGAAGGTGCAGCAGCCGGCGGCTGCAGCGGCGCGGTCGCTGGATGGTTTCGCGTCGCGACTGAACGGCTGGCAGTTGCGGTCGCTCGCCGCCGCGTCGCTGTCTGCCACTGCCACGCATACGCTGCTGCATAGCTCGCTGCCTGCCGCGCTAGTTCGAGCTATTGCTGGTATAGTTTTATTCGTTTTTAATTAAAATATTTATAGAATAAGCTGTGCAAATATAGCACCCATAACAAAAGTAGGATAACTATACTTTGTTTCTACTTCCTATAAACTTGTTTAAAATAACAAGCATGAATATGATATCTAATTAATTATAACACAACATATAAAAATATTAACCTTTTTACATAACCTTTTTAAATTTCACATTCTAGCGTGCCATGTTTCTTCGTTTACGTTTAGGAAAAAATATTAAATAAGATGATAATAGAGTGCATTTATTGGAGAAATTTATTTCAGATTTTAGTGAGGCGAAACTAGAATTGATATTATCACAACAAAACGTCCAAAAGTTGAACAAAGATGCTACTATGTGCGACTCCGACGGTGAAGATTCTGAGTCGAGTATGTCCGAGGACTCCCCGCCCGCATTTACAGGTATAATTTTATTACACATCTATACTAATATTATAAAGCGGAAGAGTTTGTTAGTTTGTTTGAACGCGCTAATCTCAGGAACTACTGGTCCGATTTAAAAAAAAATTTCAGTGTTAGATAGTCCATTTATTGGGGAAGGCTATAGGCTATATTTTATCACGCTAAGACTAATAGAAGCGAAGAAATAGAGGAAAATGTGGAAAAAACGGGGGTAAAATTATTTGAAAGGGTTTATTCGAACGCACTAATCTCAGGAACTACTGATCCGATTAAAAAAAAATCTTTCAGTGTTAGATAGCCCATTAATCGAGGAAGGCTATAGGCTATATTTTATCACGCTAAAACTAATAGGAGCGAAGAAGTAGAGAAAAATGAGGAAAAAACGGGGGAAATTATTTGAAAGGGCTTATTTGAACGCGCTAATCTCAGGAACTACTGGTCCGATTTGAAAAATTCTTTCAGTGTTAGATAGCCCATTTATCGAGAAATGCTATAGGTTATATTTTATCACGCTAAGACTAATAAAAGCGAAGAAATAGAGGAAAATGTGGAAAAAACGGGGGGAATTGTTTGAAAGGGCTTATTTGAACGCTCTAAAGTCTAATCTCAGGAACTACTGGTCCGATTTGAAAAATTCTTTCACTGTTAGATAGCCCATTTATCGAGAAAGGCTATAAGCTATATTTTATCATGCTAAGACTCATAGGAGCCAAGAAATAAAGGAAAATGTGGAAAAAACGGTGGAAATTATTTGAAAGGGCTTATCTTACGAACTACTAGAGCATTTTTTCTGTTATTCGGGTCAGATAGGAATATGAGCACGTGAAAGATCATAGGCTATTTTTTGTGGTGAATATAATTTGTCTGTGAAATATCTAATTTACGCGGGCGAAGCCGCGTGGAATGTCTATAAATGAATCCATATAATATTTCCCTTGGTTTCGACATCACGCGTAAACAGCTGGACCGATTTTGCTGAAATTTGGTATAGATATACTTTGAGTCCCGGAAAAGGACATAGAATACATTTTGTCCTGGAAAAATGTACGGTTACTGCACAATATACTTTTATGATTTGCGCGTAAACTATTCAATCGATTTTGATGAAATTTGGTGTAGAGATACTTTGATTCCCGGGAAAGAACATAGGATATATTATTTTGTCGCGGAAAAATGTACGGTTCCCACAAAATGTACCTTTGTGATTTGCGCGTAAACTATTCAATTGATGTACGGGAACAACTATAAACTGAAGTCCACGCGGACGAAGTCGCGGGCAACAGCTAGTTCAAGTATAATTTTTCACGTGATGGCAGTGAACTTTAAACTACAGGAAGAGTAACTCCGTCAAAAAAAGTGCACCAAAAGGCTACAAAATGTGACCCGAATACATGTATACTTTATGCATGTGTTCGGTACACATTTTTCGTGTGTATATACACGAGTGACATTCAACCAGGTTGACATGATAATTATTGTCAAACTCATTTTACAATTTGTTTACTTATTTTTTACGTAGCTTTTTACAAAATTTTCGTTGTTAAAATGCCTAAATGCCCTGTGAAATGGTGTAGAAGTCATACTGATACGACTTTTAATACAAGAATAACCTTTCAAGTTTCATCAGTAAGTGAATTTTTTAAAATTATGCTTAGATAAAGTTCTTGTATTTTTTCCGACCCAAAAACATCCCCAAAAAGATGGTTTATTTAAGTTGGATGCCAGGGTATTTGCGTAAAATTAAGCTGGTCTCTTTGTGTTTGTCTTATTAAGTTTACATGTTATTGTAAAAATGCAATAATCAAAAAATAATTACAAAATTTTTACAAAGTCGCCATGGACAGTGTTATGCAAGATGTAACAATTTAATCATAATTCATAAACGAGGGTCTGACTGACATCAGTGTGTAGTATCTTATTTTTATAATGCCGTTCGTACTTCGTTTAGTAAGAAACGAACCGAATTGGATGCCGAGCTAGATTACTAGTTTATGTACTTATAGCATACACTTTAATAGTCATGATATATTTTGTATGAGTAATGACCGAAAATTAAAGAGATCACGAAAATCTGCATTTGCACCGTAAGTTTTTTGTTTCAATTCTGTAATAATTCTGTAATAATTTAGCACATAGATTTTTGTAATCTGAAAACGTCTTGTCTATGTGCTCTGGATAGTTTTAAATTCGTCCGAGTCGTACAAGGTTTGTTCAAAATTATTATATATTATTATCATCGATGACTTAAGCTGGGAATTCACTACCGGGCTGCCCGCGGGCCGCCCGGTCTGACACAAGTCTGCCGCTTGCCCCGATTGAACACACACAGAACAGGCAAGTCAGTCGAATAGATAGAGAGCTGCAGCTCGGTCGTGGACTCTTGGACTCAATCTTCTTTGTAATAAATGATAGATCAGCATCGGCATTGATTTCTTTGGATTTTTCAATAAGTTCGCTGTATTAGCGACATTACGTAGATCGGTGTTCGTGTAATCCTTGCTTTTAACTTTCTACAAACAAGGATACGACCGGTAAATGGAAATAAACGAATGTCAAAATTGTTTTTATTCCTTCATTCCTAAGTTTAGTGTTCGTATTGTTTACAATAATAAATGTTTTAAAATAATATTTTAAGTGTACTCCCGTCGCTCTCCAACGCGCGAATGACGACGGGCCGCCCGTCGCGACCATTCATGTACAGACTTGCCCGTGCCCACGCGGGAAAAATGCTATCTCGCGGGCAGGCTGCGGGCACGTACCAACGGACATGTCTGTGCCCGTACCTAGGAATTGACGAGCAGACATGCAACAGACCTGCCCGTGACGGGCAGCCCGTAGCGGGCGGCCCGGTAGTCAATTCCCCGCTTTAAGGATCAGAGGAAAATGTTTGATTTTAAAATAATAATTATGTACTCCTTACTTCGTGATAGTAGATATGTTTGGTGTATACTGCATAATGCCATCCGCTTTTGACAATTATTGTCCACGGCTTTGTTTCATAACTGTGACAGTGACAATAACCGCGCAGGCTGTCGTCCAGCGCGCAATATTATGATACGTTACCTGGGAAACGACATTGGCGAGAA
Organism: Lysandra bellargus; assembly: GCA_905333045.1. Taxonomy (NCBI): domain Eukaryota; kingdom Metazoa; phylum Arthropoda; class Insecta; order Lepidoptera; family Lycaenidae; genus Lysandra; species Lysandra bellargus. The sequence goes on from HG995321.1 coordinate 4,081,846, forward strand.
TCTGAATTGTCATATTTTAGTGTTCGAAAAGGAGCCAAATTTAAAACGGTTGAAGTATGGGAGTTACGTTTCCTGTAGTTTTGTTATTCGTAGCGTGATGGTGACCTCTGTGGCTCAGTGGTTAAGCGCGTGGTCAGCGCTCAAGCCGGAGGTCCCGGTTCGAATCCCGCCGACGGAACAAAAAGTTTTATATAAAATAAATTAACAAAAGTTTTATATAATATAGAAATTATAATAAAAATCTCAAGTATAATATATTATGTATAATATAAAAGTATTAAATATGTTTCCGTTATCTGGCACCCGTTACACAAGTCCTTCTGGTACTTAGCGCGGAATCAGACTGACGTGGTGTAAAGCGTCTTATTACTTCTAATCGGGTCTAAATACTCTAGTGTAACTAGTAGGTAGTATAAAAAGAAGAGTATACGACGGGAAAATATCTTCATCGCGAGCGGGATGGAAATTTTCGCTTTGTTTATGAGCGCGGAGATATTATATATTTCAAAAAAGCTTTAATGTACATCTTACTGTTTAACTTGAATAATACTATACTATAAGCGCGTTGTGTTTGCGTCACAGACAGCGTCGATCTGCCGTCGATGAAGAACGCGTGCGAGCTGGTGTGGTGGGCGCGGCTGGTGTGCGCCGACCGCCGGCTCAAGGACTGGCTCGGCGGCCCCGGTGCGATCTTCTGGCGCCCGCTGCTTCGTCTTCTCTGTCACCCGAGACCTGCTGAGAGGTGAATTAAATGCTTTTTATAACTAGTACTGCGGCTACTACTGCAGCAAAGTAGTTAAAATCCTACTAATATTATAAAGGCGAAAGTATGTGAGTTTGTGAGTTTGTGGGTTTGTGAGTTTGTATGTTTGTTACTTCTTCACGCTTAAACGGCTGGAGCGATTTCGACAAAATTTTACAAGGAGGTAACTGACATCCTGGATTAACACATAGGCTACATTTTTAACCGACTTCCGTAACGGAGGAGGTGTTATGTTCATTTTTTAAATTACTTTACTAATATTATAAAGGTAAAAGTATGTGAGTTTGTATGTTTGTTACTTCTTCACGCTTAAACGGCTGGAGCGATTTCGACAAAATTTTACAAGGAGGTAGCTGACATCCTGGATTAACACACAGGCTACATTTTTAACCGTCTTCCGTAACGGAGGAGGTGTTATGTTCATTTTTTAATTATGTTCAACGATGACTCCGCCGTTTATGAACCGATTCAAACCGCTCGACCCCCAAACCCCCCCCATCCCCCTACTGGTAGTGTTGCTTTTAACGAAACGGTGTTGCGTCATTAGTGCTGAGTCTTAATTCTCCTTTTTAGGAACAAACTAAGTTATTTATTATAAAAGTGAATTTATTCGAACCTAAACATACAGATTTCGAGTGTAATTTGATTAATTTTCGTCCCATATTCTACCTAATCCCAGGAGCGCTGCTTATCACAAAACAGTGTCTTCTATCAAACTTTCATCTCTCAGTCATCAAAATTTAAGTTTCCGATGATCAAACTCAATTTATTTTGTCTCTAATACTATTTACCCATTACGACACAATTTAGTTTACCTAATCACACCTAATTAATCGCGGGTAACACCGTGGGGCACAGCTAGTAGGACAAAATAAAACTTTTGTTGTGTATAATTTAAGCTAAAGTCTCATCATGAAATAAATGTTGATTGAGGTTTAACGCTGCATGTCGCTTTAACTCGCGGACGATTTTTATGTTTCAAGTGGACAACTGAAACAAGTAAGTCTCTTTTGTTTACGAAGCGTTAGGACGCGCACAATTTTAATATTGTCATGAAAATAATGTGGAAGGAGCAATACCCGATTTTTAGTATAGTGTATGAATCAGTCTTTAATTCCGATTTTATTCGATAGCACATGGCAAGAAGGAGCGTTGTACTCGCAGCTGGAAGAAAATACGATACGACTGTTCGCGGAACTAACGGTGTGTCATCCAGCCAATCAAAAACTATTCGCTTCGACTCTTCATACTATCCTCGAATCGATGCCTCATACTGGTAAGCGATATTGAAAAAATATTTATTTAAATAAATAAATCTATAGAAGAATGCAAATATGGTCTTCTCTACTTTGTTCGATACTTTATTTGTATGTAATTGGTTTATGAAAACGACATGTCGTTTTATAAATTAATGAGCTTTTGCCCGCGGCTTCGCTCGCGTTAAGAAGTATTGTTATATACAAACTTTCATCCCCTATTTTAACCCCTTGGGGTTGGAATTTATCAACATCCTTTTTAGCGGATGCCTACGTCTACCTGCATGCCAAATTTCAGCCCGATCCGTCCAGTGGTTCGGGCTGTGCATTGATAGATTACCATATTACCATGTCAGTCAGTCAGTCACTTTTGAGTTATATATATATATATATATATATATATATATATATATATATATATATATATATATATTTGTGACATATTACAGATGATTAGTGATTACATACAGTCTTTTTCTATTATCAGGTGCAGAGGGTATATCTGGTTTCACCCGCGCGCTGATCCTGCGGTTGGTGTTGTCTGGCGAGCGCGTGACGGTGGCGCTACGGTGGGCGAGCACAGCGGGCGGGTCGGGTGCGGGCACGTCAGGCTCCGCCCCCGCCGCTCCGCCCGCCTCGCGACACCCCGCCGCCGCCTGCCACGACCTGCTCACGCTGCCCGTACACACCACCGTACGCGCCGTGCTCACAGACCACTGCCCGCCAAGTAATTTACTATTCATCCATATCCATACTTCCATACTAATATTATAAATGCGAAAATGTCTGTCTGTATGTCTGTCCGTCCGTCTGTCAGTCTGTCTGTCTGTCTGTTTGCTTGTCTGTATGTCTGTTACCTCTTTACGCCCAAACCGCTGAACCGATTTTGATGAAATTCGCTATGGAGACACTTTGAGTTCCGAAAAAGGACATAGGATAGTTTTTATCCCGGAAAAATGTACGGTTCCCGTGCGATAAACGAGTTTTGGCGCAACGGAGTTGCGGGCGTCATCTAGTTATCTCATACTTTGCATTTTAAGACATGAAGCTAATAGAGAGTAGCTTTGCAGTATGTATGTTTATAATTTTGTTACATAGTAGCATTAAAACTACTGTTGGAAGTTAAATGAATGAGGTGTCAATTGATTCGTCATAACAGCAAAACCTATATGATTTGCGTACGGGTCAGGTCGTATAACTACATTTTGCAATAACTATAATACAAGATTTTTGCATAGATAGTATTAAAAATAAAATTGTATAGTTCCGGCTATAGATGAGGCGAGTCAAGCAGGCTCGACGAGTCCCGCAGCGGGCGCGGGCGTCAGCACAGGCTCCGGTTCTGTGCTGCGGAGCGCCTCCGACACGGATATTATGACCGTGGCGGAGGCCTGGGAGCTGTCGCTCGCGGCCGCCAGTGCTTCCAAGGACAAACGCCTAAAAGACGTCAAGAATACGACACTCAAACAACAAATCAAAATAAAGCGACAATCCAAAAATAACGACGCAATTGCGCTCTCCGTCACTGATGGTAAGTACACTCAGAAACATATTTTTTATAAACATTTACCTCTTACCTATTATTATAAGTTAAAAAAGTCACTTGACAGAAAAAGACGAGAGATTGACATGTAGCTTATGACATTGTAGCTTACATTCTACAAACGTGTTCAATATTCTGTCGTATTTACTGCTTCATAAGTTTATGATAAAGATAAAAATTCTTTTTTAGATCTGCTCGAGTCATCAATACGGGTACAAGTCGATGGCATAGAGGGGTACATTCCACCGCAGACCACGCTCGCACAAATTCTTGCAGCTGCGCCCCACGAATTCGGTCCCCACTTGACGCTCAATGTTCACTTAGATACCAGCGGTGGTAAGTTGAAGCTACATATTATGTTACTAAAAATAATAAATGTACTTTTTAATCGACTTAAAAAGCAGAGGTTTCTCAATTCGATCGTATATAATGTTTTGTTTTTTTTTGTATGTTTCTCCTCGGATAAATTCGCCTTTTGTGAATGGATTTTGATGATTTTTTTTTTGTTGGAAAAAGTATACTTCAGAAGTCGTCATGATAAGGAAATACTAAATATTACAGTTTGTTTTTGTTAAAATTATAGTAATATATATTTCATAATTGTGACATCAATTTATAACACAATAGAACCGTGGTCGGGCGTCACTACTTCGGGCGTTCCACCGCAAGAAACGAACAGCGGCGGTAGCGCCATCTTGCGGTCGTTCGGCGCGTGCGGCGGCCTCGCCCTGGTGGCGGCCCGCCTGCCGCGGCCGCACGCTGCGCCTGCGCCGCCGCCGCCGCATCACACACACCACGACCTCGACTGGGTCAAGCTGGACGATCCATACGAGGTATGTTAAGTAAAGATAAATAGCTCGTAATTTCCATGGCAATTTTCAATTTTGCTTGCACACATACCTAATATTTATATCATTATTTAAAATTACTTTGTAAATAACGATTTAAATAAACATTGACGTCACTCGAGATAGGTATGATAATGATAAATATTATTTACATTTTTCGAACTAAACAACGAGTTCTCATTTTCGACAAAATCAATTATTCAAAAGTTTTTAATTTTTTACACCCAAATGATCTTTAAAATAAATTAAATTGGATGCAAAATAAGAGCTATAACGTCTGCCCTATATTGACATTATATTTCTTATGGAGGCACTTCACATGGCTATTTATGTTTGCTATTGGCTGTTTGTTGGATTTGGCAAAATTATTGACGTATACACAAACAAGCAAATAAACACAAATACGGCCTTCCACCCATGGACCTCAAATACTAAACTTTTACTTGATTTTGTTTACAGTGCGACAAGGCTTTAAACCCACGTTGGGTGATGGCGCTGCTCGTAAAGGAGAACTGTCAAAAACTGTCAAACATGACGTTTTTGTATGATGGTAGCTTTAGTTCCTTTTTTCGCCACGTTCATTTAAACCCTTCGATCGTGGAAAAACGAGACACAATAACTTATCTATTATTATCGCGGCCGGATGTGGCCGCTTGGGGCTTGATGAAAGCCTTGTCGAGCTGTACTATATGTAGTATCTCTTATTAGTCTGTGGCTGTACTTGCCTATTTGACTTTTTGATGTGCGTCAAAAACCGACAAAGGTACGGATGCGTGTATTTGGTATTGGTCATATTTGTCAAATAGGCAAATAAGGCCAATACTTGTCAAATATATCGTCTACACATGGTGATTGTTGCAAATACATCAAATACGCAAATACAAATGGCCATGTGAAGTGCATCCATTAAACTTCGAGGTTCTTCTCGCCGGGTTAGTTCCCGAACCGGTGGTAGGCAACATGTAGCTCAACGTTCTGAAAACATTTGATTCAAATTTATTCAGAAATAAAACGATTTTTTATTTTTATTTTATTTTTTAAAACAGTATAATATTTTAACAGGAGGTGGTGGAGGTGGGTACGGTGGGCGGCGGCGCGACGGCGGGTGGGGGCGGCGCGGAGGAGGGGTTCGCGGGGGTGCCGACGCACGCGTTGCTGGCTCTGGCGCTGCTGCTCAAGCTACCGGGCTACGCGGCCGCGCTGCTCGACGAGGGGCCGCGCGCCGTGCACCTGCTGCGTCTGCTGTTGGGTGTCGCGCACGATGAGGACGGACGTTAGTTTTACTGTTCTCGCATATAGCTTTTATCATCTGGTGACTTAAATGTTAGGGGCTTGACTCTTCGAAAACTGTGTTAAGTAATAAAATGTTCATATACCCCCTTAATTTTTAAAATATTTACGCAGCGAGTAACTACAGAAGTTCTGCCTGTCTTTGTTTGTCACATTTACCTTGAATATTACGTAAATATAATATAACACGCTGCATAGTAAATATTTTAATGCAAGTTTATAAGCAATGTTAAGGTGTGTGTGTGTTTATTCTAACAGGCAACATCGTGGCGAGCGGCGGCAACAGCGGGTCGCGACAGTCGCTAGGCACGCTGCCGTTCCGAGTAGTGGGGGCGTTGTTGGAGGCGGCGCCGCTGACCTCCGCCGAGGGCCGCACGCTGCGCCGCGCGCTGCTGCAGCTGGGCGCCGTGCGGCTCGTGCTCGCCTGCCTCGCTGTATTCACTCACCACAAGCCCGCTGGACAGGTTTGATATTTTTATGATTTCAGAAGTTGGCATTGGCAATTTTTTGATCTTTAAAATCACGATTGACAAGCGCACCGACTGCTCTTAAAAAATTGTTTGAGACGCCTAAGAATATAAGGGTAATCTGCAGGCTTAGTCAAATTGCATTTGCTAAGTGTCATTGTGCTTGTGATGCGTTAATCGTTATGACATATGACTTATAACTCATAAGTCATGAGTCATGACTCGTATCTTTTAACGTCTCGGCTCTGGTGCTATGTTTGGAAAACGTTTGGGATCGAAATGTAATTATTAATAATAGGCTACGGTCAACCTACTTCATGCTAATCGCTTCTTAATCATTTTCACCAAAAAAACTAATATTTTAAATTTTAATATTTTAAACAGTAGACACCCATAAAAATGTTGATTGAAAAATATGCTTTTTAAATGGCGCCGAAAACACTGTCCGCCATAGTTTGACGTCTTATTTTTTGTATTTTATACTATCTAGTACGAGTCTAAAAATGCCAAAAAATTAGAAAAGAAATAAGAAATGAGAAATCATTTCAAGTAATGTTGAAAACTTTTAGAGAAAAGTTTTGACCATTTTATTTCCCAACTACAGTAAATGGAGATATGTATAGGTCTACCAGAATCTGATGGCAAATTTTGACAGCAGATTTTCAAAAAAATATCCTTTATCATTGGATTATATATATTTTGCATGTTACATAGAATCAGCCGCTATAAGGAAAAAAAGGATCAAAATGTTTTATTTCAATTACCCCGGTATTGCTAGAGTTAATTTGCTTTCTCATTTTTTGCCAACAGATTCTGGTAGACCTATAATATATAAAACTGATGTGTTATTTGAATTATTTAAGAATATTATTTCACGAATCTTTCTAGGCTAATTCTTATTATTTATGTACAGATAAACTTACATATTATAACGAGCGCGTTAAATAAAATATATTAAATAATCCCTAATGTGATGACGTCACATCCAAATCGGAAGTACCGCAAAAGCGTTTTCGTCAGTACAAATTATAAAAAATATAAAATCATAGTATTTTCAAATCGACTTTATTTAAAATACGGTTTCCTAGGCCAAGTTCTACTAGAAATATGCATTTGTTCAATGAAATTTAATATAGGTCAAGTAGCCTATTACTCGGTTATAATTCATGAATGTTATTTATGAACAGAACAATCAGAACCCTAACGGAGCAGGCAAGAGCGAGGACAAGTCCCAGTTGTACTGGGCGAAGGGTACCGGTTTCGGCACCGGCTCCACCCAGCAGTCGTGGAACGTGGAGCAGGCGCTAGTGAGACAGCGCATAGAAGAGGAACACGTCACCGTGCTACTGCAGGTCAGCACTTTACAGCTAATTAAACTAATTTACAAAATTTAATCGGCTTTTTTTGTAATAGAGTATTGCTTACGAAATTGCTCACTATGTTTATTTGTGTCTTGTGATCTTATCATAATATGTTTTGCACATAGCCAACTTGGAGTATAATTAGGTCCGATAAGTAGAGCCTCGCACCTTCTTAACAACGAAATCAACTTAAATACTGAACACGTTTTACACATTTATGTCAATAAAATATTTTTCGAAATAATCTGAAAGTCTATCGTCAGCTTTCCAATACAAGATTTTTTGTTAAATGAAATAACTCGTTTATAAAGCCCAATTGCTTTTGGACTGTGACAATTCGCCTAACAATCCTCCATCGCGCTATCGAAGTTTCGGAGAACTGCAAGATATATTCAACATCTCAAATGACGTCAGTGAGCTTCGGCCTCACCGAGCATGCTATACATCGCTCGGTCGGAAGATCTTCCTTTTCGGCCGCCACTTACGTATTTAAATAACTAATAGATGGTATCGTCGCAGGTGTTGGTATCGTATATGAACCCGGGTGAGAAGTGGCCGCCGGAGGAGGGAACAGGCGAGGCGGGGGGCGGGGCCTCAGACGACGGCGACGACGACGAGACGCCGCTCGATCTGCCGCGCGAATTCGTCGACCTGCTCGCCACCAGCTCCCTCGTCCCCGCCATATGCTCCTACCTCAGAAACGATTCAGGTGATTGTCCAATATATTTTTAAAATTACCATATTTATTTACTTATTAGTTCCACAGACACATATGCATCTTATAAAAACATATTTTACAAATTTACAGTAAAAATTCAGGCAGACTCGCTTAACTATGGATTCTCTGAGGTTGATGGAGACAGTATCGCTCATATTTTACTTTGAAATAATTCGTTTTTGGTTTTGTAATTAAAAATGTTGTTTAATACTTCAGTCGGAATTTCCAGGAATTGCTATTCTATTCTATTGTTGTCGCGATCACCGGTGCTCGCGCGGGGCCTGAAGGATTAATCTATTAACAGTAAATTACTGATTACCGAAATATATATGTTTGAAAAATGTCCCTTACCGCTTTCTTATGAAAATGTCGCACAATAAAATCACATTACTTCAATGATGCGCAGTACTGGACATGTCGCGCCACATACCCCTGTACGTGTGCGTGTTGCGGGCGGTGCGCGCGCTGCGGGCGCTGCGCTGCCGCCGTATATCCGCCGCGCTGCGTCCCCTACCGCGCCTGCTACACAGCATGAGTCGGACTACCAACTCCTATGCCACCAAGCTCAGGTATTTATTGAGCATGAAGTATGGACGTTTATATTGATTTACAATTTTATAACATTGTTTTATAGATCAGCCCATTAAAATGAACTACTGGAGACCCTGTGCTACTGTTTTTTTTAATGACCGACCTCACTTATTAAGAGCCCGGGTTACCCTCGAAATTCTCATACATACGTAATACCAAAATCATTTTCTCATACGAAAATATTTAACATGATTGAGTTATTTTTCAGCTTAAAATAGTAATTACCTAGGTTCCTGTACAAAAATAAACTTCAAAATATTTAAACACTAAAAAATTTTTTTTGTGTATCAAATTTTTTTTAGTGTTTTACTCTATTTTTTAGTATTTAAATATTTAGTAGTAAATTTAGTAAAAAAAATTTACACAATAATTATTTTTTTTGTACAGGAATTACTATTTTAAGCTGAAAAATAACTCAAACATGTTAAATATTTTCGTATGACAAAATGATTTTGGTATTACGTATGTATGAGAATTTTGAGGGTAACCCGGGCTCTAAATACAAGAAATTGTCACTTGACAGATAAGGACAAAACATAAAAATTATAATGTTATACATATACGTCCGCACATGGCGTATTCTTAGTAAATGTGTTTTTGTTAGAAATTTATAAATTTTATTTTTGAGGTAGTGAATAAAAAAATATTTTACATTTCGCTTTCTTTTTCAGGATGAGCAAGAAGAATATATTTGGGAAGATGACATATAGCCAAAGATTTAGTACATCTAGTAATTCTGAGTTATCCGAGGAAGACGAAGGACTCGCTCTACTCATTGCTGACATACAGGTATTTGTTTACTTTAAATATGAGTTGTGTCTTTATTTTTTAGAGTCTACAGTCTAGAGTCTAGACTCTAGACTATCCAGTTTTTGTTACTTAGTTTTTATTGTTTACAAATCGATGCCTGGTACTTTGTGACGCAGGAATGAGCTTATCGCGCGGAACCTTACATGTTTAGATCCGTTTAGACCAAACGAGCGAATGCTCATTCTAGTAAAGCTCTTTTGATGTAAGCAAACAACGAGCATTCTTTCGTTGTTCTAGTGTGTTCGTCACGTGTTCGGCGGTACATAGGTAGTATGCTCTAAGAATGCTCGCTCGTTTGGTATAACCGACGCAAGAGCGCTCGAGCAGTTGCCTAGAGCGTTCTTTCGTGTTCGGACGTGCTCGCTCTTCGAGGCGGTCTCTTCAAAGGGATTCTAATTTCTAGTGTTCTTAATATTTTTACTTTTTGGCGGCTGGTTTTAGGTTAGTTTATCAAAGGTTATTTCGTAAATATGGATTACTGAAAAATGTTTACAAATGATAGAATTATACCATAACAAAAGATTTTATGGGATCCAACCTTTGAAGATTATTTACTTTTATTTTATATCTTTGAGTATCAATAACAGTAGTATAGAGTGCGCCTATTGCAGAAATTGCTAAGTACGCATCGTAAGCACATTGAGTCCATACTCTATTGCCTATGTCAATTAGGGCGTATTTTCATTAGTCGTTAACTCGTGCGGTATATAGTGTATTATAGAGGTCAGTGGGTATACAGCATACGGGGAGACTATGACAACTAATGGCCGATGGCGCATTTTGATTGGTCGTGGCATGCATTTTAGAAATCTCCCGCACCCCGCATGCGGGTCCTATCGACCAGTGAAAATGCGCCATTAGGGATGTAGCTACGTGTAGTTTGCACTCATCGACAACTCGTCGCCTATCTGCACGGCGCAGATGGGCGACGAGTTGTTTTTTATTTCAAAGAAATTAGAATCAGGAAAGTATGCTGAACAAACTTTATTCCATGTTTGGTTCAAAATCCGTTTGTTCTAAATATAGTCCACTTTATAATCCACTTTTTCATAAATTTTCAGCACTGACCTCCATTATACAAGTACGCTGGACTGATGATACCCTTTGAAATGACAGCTATTTTTTGTGCCTATTTGAAGCGGAATCAGCTCCCCCATTATCAGGGATAGGAACTAAATTTGACGTAAAAATGACGTTTGAAAGTCGCCATCATGTCGCCATATTTGCGCTGATGGGACTGCGCTAGTGGGAGTATTTGGAACTAATACTAGTGATGTACAACTGTCTTTTCTATAACCTATCGATGAAATGTTTCCAGATTCAGATAATGTCGACCATTAGGACAAAAATTTTAAATTGAATAATACAAACGCTACATATTTGTATTAAAGATTACAGACTTCCTCTCCGTAATTTAGATAGGCGTAATAAATTAACAACGATTTCATACGTAAATAACGTGAAGTAGCAGTACCTATCTATAATCCATTTATTTTTACCAGTTTGCACTACGAAAAACTGAAAACAAAACTGAAGATAAGCTTCTAACAAAAACTTTGTTGTATTGTATTTTCTAATTTCATTTCTAATATTATCAAAGTAGTGCTAAAGTGTATCGTATTAAAGCTGAACAGAGCTGAATAAGTGTTCTGTGTGATTAGACCCTAACTAATCTATACCATATATTATATTATAAAGCGGAAGAGTTTGTTTGTTTGAACGCGCTAATCTCAGGAACTGCTGGTCCGATTTGAACAATTATTTCAGTGTTAGATAGCCCATTTTACATATTTTATCACGCTGAGACTAATAGGAGCTAAGAAATGGAGGAAAATGTGGAAAAAACGGGTGAATGTATAACGTGAAGGATTATAATATAGGCTATTTTTTGTGGACTAATTTGTCTGTGAAATTATATATTTACGCGGGAGAAGCCGCGCGGAACGTCTAGTAATAATATAAAAGTTCCCTATTTATTTATGGATCTAGCAAGCCAATTTTTATCTATTTACTTTATCTCATTTGATTTTCGCCATTTTGGCGCTGATTGCAGAAGTGCGAGGGAAATTAACTAATTGGATAATGCGATCTATAGATAAATATAGAACGTTTGAATACATTTTTTTTTGGGGTGGGGTAGGAAAGGTATTTATAAATAATAAAAATATATGTTACCGTTACACAGTTACAGTCTGTCAAGAAAGAGTAGACGCTGAAATAAATTTTCCAAACATAATCACGATCAAATGGTAGTTTTTGCGCCTTGTATTTTCACAGAGAACGTTTGTACACTTCAAATAGTAACGGCAAGCGGCAGTAGCAATTTTCGGACGCCAACCAGGCTTTTCAATTTTTTTCAACCATAATTCCAGTCTTCCTTCGTCAGACGGAAACCTGTCAATTATTTTAAGAGCATATTTGATAATAAAAATCGGTAATCGGAGATTTCAATACAATTATTATATATTATATCAATAAGTTTTATCGACGGAAAACTCCAGCACTATTGAATTTTATTGTTTATCAAAAATCGGTAAAACAAAGGTAAATATGTGGTGAATACGGTATAATAAGATTAGTGCCACATTTTTAAGTGCCTATATTATCAATAAAAGTCTACGAATAACAAAACTACAGGAAACGTAACTCCCATACTTCAACCGTTATAAATTTGGCTCCTTTTCGAACACTATAATATGACAATTCAGATTCTCGCCAAGGTCGTTTCCCAGGTAACGTATCATAATATTGCGCGCTGGACGACAGCCTGCGCGGTTATTGTCACTGTCACAGTTATGAAACAAAGCCGTGGACAATAATTGTCAAAAGCGGATGGCATTATGCAGTATACACCAAACATATCTACTATCACGAAGAAAGGAGTACATAATTATTATTTTAAAATCAAACATTTTCCTCTGATCCTTAAGTCATCGATAATAATAATACATAATAATTTTGAACAAACCTTGTACGACTCGGACGAATTAAAACTATCCAGAGCACCTAGACAAGACGTTTTCAGATTACAAAAATCTATGTGCTAAATTATTACAGAATTGAAATAAAAAACTTACGGTGCAAATGCAGATTTTCGTAATCTCTTTAATTTTCGGTCATTACTCATACAAAATATATCATGACTATTAAAGTGTATGCTATACATAAACGAGTAATCTGGCTCGGCATCCAATTCGGTTCGTTTCTTACTAAACGAAGTACGAACGGCATTATAAAAATAAGATACTCCATACTGATGTCAGTCAGACCCTCGTTTATGAATTATGATTAAATTGTTACATCTCGCATAACACTGTCCATGGCGACTTTGTAAAAATTTTGTAATTATATTATTTTTTGATTATTGCATTTTTACAATAACATGTAAACTTAATAAGACAAACACAAAGAGACCAGCTTAATTTTACGCAAATACCCTGGCATCCAACTTAAATATACCATCTTTTTGGGCATGTTTATGGGTCGGAAAAAATACAAGAACTTTACCTAAGCATAATTTTTAAAAAATCACTTACTGATGAAACTTGAAAGGTTATTCCTGTATTAAAAGTCGTATCTGTATGACTTCTACACCATTTCACAGGGCATTTAGGCATTTTAACAACGAAAATAAAAAGTAAGTAAAGAAATTGTAAAATGAGTTCGACAATAATTATCATGTCAACCTGGTTGAATGTCACTCGAGTATATATACACGAAAAATGTGTACCGAACACATGCATAAATGTGCATGTATTCGGGTCACATTTTGTAGCCTTTTGGTGCACTTTTTTTGACGGAGTTACTCTTCCTGTAGTTTAAAGTTCACTGATAAAAGTTTAATATCGTAGAAATTAACTGTTAAAATCACTTACTTGTGAAATGTAATCCCACATCCCTTTTTGTACCGCGTTTTACATAACATGCACTCTTTCATAGTTTAACTATGAACTACCACCACTTATTTATATGTAATATATAATCGCGTAAAACCTTTTAAAACACTTTAAAATCACGAAAACAATTCAAACGATTAAGCCATAGAGAATTAAAATAAATACATACAACATACAAACAAATACATACATGGTTACCAATGTTTACGTCAAATTTAGTTCCTATCCCTGATAATGGGGGAGCTGATTCCGCTTCAAATAGGCACAAAAAAAAGTGAGTATCATCGATTCAGCGTACTTGTATTATAGAGATCAGTGATTTTCAGCCATTAGGAAAGCTGAATTAAAGATGAAATATTAATATTATTCTGTCATGCACCTAGCAAGGGTGAATCCGTGAATTGACTTTGTTCCTAGATATCTGTTTTGAAAAAAAAAGTACACTAATCTTACGATACATTTGCGTTAGAAAGTATATTGGACATAATATTATGTGTGTACATTAAACATTATTACAAGATTTTAAGAAAAAAGATTAAAATTTTACATTATAATTATACACCAAGTAAACATTTTATAATATCGACTCGAGCGTTGATTGTGATTTGTGTCACATCACTAATTTTTATTAAAATAAGTGTAAAAATCGACTTACCCATGAAAAGTAATATTGGATTTCACTTTCGTTTGCTTCCTAGAATAGTTTTTACAAGATCGAATTAGACATTTGACCATTTTGACTTGTAAAATATCTTAGTGCCCATCATGGAAGTTCATTACCTACTTTATTTAATTTTTTTCTAATGAAGCCAACAATAAAGACAAATTCTTTTTCTAGAAAGGTATATTGTACCTATCGGGTGTATTGTAGAAGTCTTTAAATAGGGATTTCGCGGCCTCGGTCTGTATTATGAGAGCTAGTTTGGAGAAAACGAATGCATAATACTACTGAAATATGCACTATCATTTCATGCACTTTTTCCACTTTAATTAATTTATTTTATCACAATTATGTTTCACATGACCGGTTTCGACAAAATTAATATGAAAAAACTTTGGAGACGCGCTCTTCGCAAGCTCTCAACGACGACTACAAGCGCTCGCGGCGGGAACGCCATGTTGTTCTCACTTGTGGATACTGTTCCCACTTCGTTATGCGCACTCTATACTATTATTGATACTCAAAGATTTTATATACTCTTTGAGTGTAGTGTGAACCATACTACTTATCGTTGACGAATGAGCAATGAGCATACGCTCGTTTGGTCTAAATGATTCTCATCTATAGAGCAAAAATTCTTATTCTTGATGTTCTTGTTGGTTCGATTGGTGTAAACGGTCTAAAGTATGTTGAAAAGAATTATAGTTTACACTAAACGAATACGAAAGAATGTTTTTGTGCAGTTCTTGCTCTATGTTCTTTTGGTGTAAACCCCCCTTTCCGGTTTAAAAGGCCTTTACCCTTCCCGGGGGGGTGTGCCAAAATGTTTTCGTTTTCGCTTCGTTATAGAATCGCTGATGATAATAATTATATATGGAATTGACATAAGCGTTCGTTAATATAACGTTGACGTTCGACTCGTCTTATGTCAATTCTATACATTTTGATCGGAGATTCTATAACGAAGCGAAAACGAAAAAGTTTCGGCTAAATGGCCTTGACTCGAAGTATTTTCATACCGATTTCATCGAAATAGATGAACACGTGAAGATGTAACAGACACAGGACACAGGCAAAATTTGGCTATTTATAATATTCAGTATAGATAATGTAAATTGATTCTGATCAGGCGACGTCGGCGTTGATGTGCCGTGCAGACGGCGACGCAGACGGCGCGGGTCTGCAGCGTTCGCTACAGGGCGCCAGCCGCGAGGCGCGATACATCGACCTCATGAGGACCATGCAGTTCGGTACGTACTGCTCGCCATAAAATAGCAAATAAACTCCCAAATGGACGAAAAAACAAAAAATAAATAATACTGACATATTTTTATATAACATATTTTTATAAATTCCAAAGAAATTGTTTCAAATAATCATCACGATTCACAAATAATACTACTAGAAAAGATTCAAAATATGTATTATATTTTCCCTAAATAAAGCGCAAAATTAATAATATTTAATCCAATAACAGAGACGTTTGAAATGATGACGGCGAACGCGGAGGGCGGGTTCCGGTTCACTGTGCCGTACCACTTCGAGAGTGCGGTACGCGCGGCGGGCGAGCGCGCGCACCCCGCACGCATGAAGCGTCTGGCGCAGGAGGCCGCCACGCTCGCTACCAGCTTGCCGCTGTCGTACAGCTCCTCCGTCTTCGTGCGGACGGACACCGACCGCCTAGACGTCATGAAGGTATTGAATATTCTATGTACACGCCTGGTGGGGCCGATAAAAGAGTTTCTTTATAATATTTTGGAAGACTTGAGACAGGTTTGATTGCTCAAGGAAATCTGACATTTTATTCTAAAATTGTATCACTATTTCTATTCTTTTCAATTTAGACTGTGCTTGTGTTAAGATACATCCCGAAATTTAATTATAAAATAGTAAATTTAATAAATAATGATAATAATAATAAATTAAATATAAAATAAATTTAATATAAAATAAATTATAGTTATGTTACTCATTTTACATTCTGAGTATCGTATTAACGATGTTGTCTTGCAGGTATTGATAACTGGTCCGTCGGACACGCCGTACGCGAACGGCTGCTTCGTACTGGACGTGTACTTCCCGGCGGAGTACCCGGCCGTGCCCATGCTCATCAACCTGGAGACCACGGGCCGCCACTCGGTGCGCTTCAACCCCAACCTGTACAACGACGGCAAGGTGTGCCTGTCCGTGCTCAACACCTGGCACGGCCGCCCCGAGGAGAAGTGGAACGCGCACACCTCCAGCTTCCTACAGGTTTGTTACATTTTATAGAGGTCTCGACCGCGTTGTTCCTTGTGCGTGGCGCCGTAGTTTGTACGCGAGTTCCGATAAAATGTTCGAGTTAAAGAACAGGGAACACAAGCGGAGTATTGACACAGTATAACAGCAAACCACAATTTTTTGACTCGAATTATATTCGAGTCCTGACTCTCGGCAGGCTAGCGAGCTCATATTGTGTCAGCCTTTCATGAACACCATGTAATATAAATAATTCGTCTTAGGTGCTGGTGTCCATCCAGTCGCTAATCCTAGTGCCGGAGCCGTACTTCAATGAGCCCGGCTACGAGCGCAGTCGCGGCACGCGCGTCGGCAACAGCGCCTCCACAGAGTACAACTCCACCATCTACCAGGCGACCGTGCGGTGGGCTATGCTCGATCATCTGCGCTCGCCCGAGCCCTGCTTCAAGGAGGTCAGTTCACAATATATTCCCTTAGCTAAAAATGTTACTACAATCGAATGTAGAACTCCGGAGGGTGATGAATACGAATATATTTTCCTAACTTGACTATTCTGTTCTTAATAGGTGATCCAGACCCACTTTTGGATTAAACGTAACGAGATAATGCAGACCGTCGCCAACTGGATCACGGAGCTGGAGGGACAGACGGGCGACGAGCGCACGCAGCGCAGCATACAGCTCAACCTCATGGCTCTCAAGGTATGATGCCGATTGCACCTTTTTGCATACACTATAATGTCAAAATACAGAGTGTATGTTTATTATTATTATTAAATCTAAGGAAAAAAGTTTTTATCGCAACGTTGTATGTACTTTTTTAAGTTCCTCACAAGTCACAGTTCACGCGTCGTCAAGTTTGAGGGAATGTCACTTCTGCGACATTTGACATTAATTTTGCAGTGAAAATAAACTATTCGTGCATATAATTTCAGAGACACTACGTAAAGCTGCAAGAGGAGCTGGCGAAGCTACCGGTGCCGGCCGGGCTGGAGGACCTCGACGAGCCGTTCCAGCTGCCCGCCGCGCCGGACGCACCCCCCGCCGCTCCGCCCGCCGCCCCGCAAACCGGCGCGCCGCGCACCAGCGACGAGATTGACCACGACATGGAGAAGATCGTGTCGCAGGTTCTCGACTGAGCGCCCCGCCCCCCCCGCCACCGACCCGTCGCCGCGCCTTCAGATTCGTTTGCGGTTGCCCTCTGAGACGCCCGTCAGGACACCTTTTTCGGTTGGGAGATATTTTTTTTTGACGTAAACGAGGATCGAAAAATGTGTCAGGAGATCACAACGATGGGACGAGTGCTTATCGCCTGCTGAGTTCTGGCCCCTCCACCCGGAGCCCCGCGACCACGCCTACCCCGAACGCGTGACCTTTACGGCATTTATTTTGTAGAACCCTCGAGCGTAAATATTACTGTAACTATTGTATTTATTTCTTCGGATCGTCTCGCTCGACCGTCGAATACGTGCACATAACCCGTTATCGTTAATCATGTATTTAATTTTTATACAAATATATTTTAATAGGTGTATAGTTAGAAGAAATGGGGGGCCCACGTTTAGTTAAAATATATTGTGATATAGTGCGGGCTCGCCTCGCTCCGGTCGAGGCTCGGAGTGGTCGGCGCGTACCCCCGTGTTGATGCGCTTTCAACGTAACGCGGACGCGAGCCGCGCTAATAATTATTGTGTTAATCCTAACCTCACTGTCACTCGTCGATTATTTCTGGAAGTGATATTTTAATATGTGTATATTAAATTATAATTTGATGTATATACTATTTTAATTGCGTTTTATTT
Organism: Lysandra bellargus; assembly: GCA_905333045.1. Taxonomy (NCBI): domain Eukaryota; kingdom Metazoa; phylum Arthropoda; class Insecta; order Lepidoptera; family Lycaenidae; genus Lysandra; species Lysandra bellargus. Next base: position 4,100,089 of record HG995321.1, read on the forward strand.
GTATCTAAGATTATATTATATACGTATTGGCTCGTCTCGTTCGCAGACTCGAGGCGAAGTAATAAAATTGTATCCGATATACACCGTAGTGGCTGTTTGTACAGGCTAGCCGAGCCGCTGATGGTTTAGTTTGCTCATCGACCGGACAATACTTCATTTCCGCTGCAGCGCGTGCGCATGTGCCGCTGCGAACGGAAACCTATGATTGTATATAAAATCCATAGCTCCTCTCGACTGTCACAATCAACTGGTAAGATTTGATGTAGGATCATAATTTGTTACGTATTATGCCTGTATAATTCGGGATGTAAATAAAATTTTATGTTATCACAGTTTATTGTTTTCTTTGTCGAAATTATTTTTATTTTACGTCAGGCTTATATTTTAATTTTCTGATCGCTAAAGTACGGTAATACTTATTTTGGCTTCTGCATATTTTTTAAAATAACTATAGCATGGTCAATATGTGGGTAGTAAAAATCACGTGTAAAGAGATTGACAATATATTTACATATTTTATAAAACATTCACTTACACAAATTATTTTGACTCACAAATATTCGATACGGCCTACTCTTATAAATTACATTAATTACTTATTCTACGTAAAAATCTTATGAAATAAATAATTTAAAATTCCCAGGACTAAAATCTAATTTAATTGCACTTTGTTAAATGTATTAGCAGTAACATCGTTGAACCTTAATATTTATAATTAAATTTATGAAGTCCTGACAAAACATTTATTTCTAGCTATCTACGCCTCATCATACAACATAGCCTCATATAATAACTTATCTATAACTGCCACAGACGGTTTTTCAAAATTAATATTTATTTACAACTGAACTTTATAACATGTATGTTGGTATGAGTTACAATTTATTGTATAATATTTTTAGTTCAAAGTGTTGGTTTTTTGACATCAACTGATGATCTGATCAATATTTTTAAAACCATAATAAAATATGTAAATAAATAACTACTTTATGGCACCGTTTAATACATATGAGTATTGTATTTCATTAAGATTATTTTTCTGGAATTCATAGACGGAAGCCGAGTCCTCTTTCAGTGAAGTTTTATTTTAATCCAAACAACATCCTAAATTATTTTATCAATTTATAGTAACTTTATCAATTCACTTCCCACTTTATCAATTTGTAGTAACATAAATCTCGGGAGATTTATACATAATATTTCACACTATACTCTATATTCATACTTAATGGCACTCGTTTTTTTAAATAGTAATTTACTTGAGAACTTTGTGACGTTTAAAAATCTACACTATGCACCTATCTAGATTCTAGCTGTAACATAACATGTTGCGTGTTGTGATTTGTGAGGTAACTATTTTCTGTTCCACCAGGGCTCGTCCGCTTGCATCTCCAACTGCGCTGGGTCCAGTAGACCAGCTTCTACGCACGACTTGCAGCAGAAACTGAAAATACGACATTTTTAATACTTATAGGTGGCGGACAAAATACCCAGAAATATAAAAACTAATCGAGTCTTCCTTTTATATACAGACGACGTAGGTCGTCCTTTGTTGAAAACCATCTCGATTCCTTTACACTGCACTAAAAATACAATTTTCGTAGGACTAGCTTACCTCGAGTAATACTTGTGGTGGCAATATTTGCTGCGGACAATGAGGTGGCAGTTCGCGAAGTACGGATTGTCCTTGCACGTCGGCGGTATGTACAGACCTAGAAGGCGAGAAGATTCATGTTTAGACAATATATTATTTCCCCTTACAAATAAAACAATGCATAGCTGATGAGTGATGAGTATAACCATAGCTGGGCACCGTTAATCAAAAAGTTAACTTCGTTAATCGTTAATCCGAAGATATAGTTAGCTTCGTTAAACGTTAAAGCGTTGCATTTCGGACGAATTAACGCAAGTAAACGTTAATCGCTAATCCGTTTATATGTGTTATATGGTCTTGTTATAACTTATAAATATCATTGCGTTAGTGACTAGTGTACATACAAAACCTTGGTTTAAGTTGTGGAAGCTAATACTGCACTCTTCTTTATCAACATGCAAATAATCACTGACAGTAATTTTTAATTAACAATAAATATTTTTCGCGCCGCACCGCGGTGCCACGCGGTGCCGCGACCGTGCGGTAAATAGTAGGCATTGGATTAACGAACTCCTGTGTATTAACGGAAGTTAACGAGTCCGTTAATATTTTTAAAAGTTAACTTAAAAGTTAATCCGTTTATCAAAATGTTAACTTCGTTAATTAACGATTAACGGATTAACGAGTTAATGCCCAGCTATAACAGCTATAATATAAGACGTCTGCTTGTGTTTGTTTGGTGTGATAGAAAAGTCACATGACAGACAGCTTAAAATATATCTCTATAATTGATATGGGGGAAGGTATATTATTAACTCTTAATTAACGATTTGATGCTCTCGATTATACAGTGTAATGTGTAGAGATAAACTACGATAACATGGCGCGCCCCTCCAAAATTCAAAACGTTTGAAGTGCGTTGTTAACCAACAAATCTTGGTAATAAGTGACATATAACTGAAATATTACGTGTACTGTGATTGGTTGAATACTTACTACATACAAACTCTTTCATAAGGATGTGACTACACACATTGAAACAGTCATTTGGAGGGGCGCGCCATGTTATCGTAGCTGATCTCTACTATCAGAGAAGTTGATTCATAGGCAGATGGCGGACAAATTACGTAAATTGGTCGCGTTTTGTCAAACCCAGCCGACAGATCACGACTTACATTGACATAATCCGACCAAATGGCGTTGGTCTGTCAACTGCATATAAATCAATTTTTTCGATGGTACAATAATATCATCCTTAACGTCGGAAATTAATAGCATTAGAAAAAAATGTGATTTTATATTTCCAGTTTTTATGTGCACAGGAAGGCCACTGGGCGAGGTAAATGGTGTCTGTACCTTCGACCGTGATCTGCACGAAGGAGTTGTGTGAGGAGTAGGCGTTGGCGGCGTGGCATCCGTACGTGCCGCTGTCGTTCGTGTTCGCGTGCGCCACGGTCAGCCGCGCCTCTGTAAACGCACAAACAAAAATAGCACGACGTATACAAGTTATGCTAATCTAATGTTAAAAATTTAATAAAAGTAAATACTCAACTAAGGTGAAGTGGCATAAACCAAAAGGTAAAAGTAATTAAAATGATTGTGGTAAACCCATAAAGTTTCAATGCGGGAAGAATGTGCCCAAATTATTGATATAATGAAGGTGTCAATAGACTCGTAATAACCGCCTGGATAACATAGGCTTATAATATAATAAAGAGTATTGTCAGGTTTTTGCTTTTATCTTTATTGCTATTTGGTCTGTCTTTTAGGTACCCCCTATGTAATTATAATATTATGCTTGTGCTTAAACAAGGTTCTTTATTATAGGGTACTTAGTTATGTTATCACTTATACGAGCGGCTTTGGTACCTGTGACGATGATCCTGTCACTGTTGGCGAGGGTGACTCCGTCCTTGGTCCAGTGCACCTCGGGCTCGGGGTAGCCGTCCACGGCGCACGGCAGGTTGATCTCCGCGCCCGCCACCAGCCGCGTGCTGCCCGCCGATATGCTCGTCGTCACCGGCACTATACATTTACGAAGTACTTGTTACATTACATTTAGTAAGTACTTATCCGTAGTGTTAGGTCGATGCCGTAAATATTTCTCACATAATTTTATCGCTTCTCACGTAAACTACTTAAATAATGTGTATGTTTGTTGTATTTATGTATGTGTTTGTTGTATTTATGTATGTGTTTGTTGTATTTATGTATGTGTCCTTGAAAGGCATTGACATTTTTTACCTTTCAAGGACACGTTTTCGAAAGTAAAACAAGCATTATAGTTTATCAAATTACCTGGCGCACTTACCGCTACCTATGTGATATTTACAGTAACAATAACAAAACACAAATTGCAGAATTTATGATTGTAGTATGGCAAGTAAGGGTAAAGAATGTTAATAACAAAGAAGAGCATGCAATTAAGACTACCATGCGTCATGCAGTATGTAGGCCTCGCCCGCTGAAACATATCTGGGGCGGTTCCCGCTCATTGAGCCCCAATGTGTGTTAAGTGTAGAATCGGTAGTGATACTCGCATACACTGTTGATGTCTCAACGGGCGAGGACGTATCGAGCGTCGAGCACAAAGGCGGACGTTACCGGTGTAGACGGGCACTTGCGGCGTGGTGGGGGGCGGAACGAGCTGCGGCGCGGGGCGCGGCGCGGGCGGGGGGAGGGGCTCGCCGGCCGCCGCCGCCAGCTGCACGGACACCGTCCACTCCGCCGACTTGCCGATGCCGTTGTACGCCTGGCACATGTACTCTCCCAGCGTGTCCTCGTTCAGCCGTCTTATGAGTAGGTTGTTCTCGCGGGCCTCGTAGAGGGCGCTGCTGAAGGGCACCATCGGCCCGTTGTGGCCCCGGTACCAGAATATCGACGGTTTGGGGTAGCCGTACGCGAGGCACCGTATCGTGACGGGTCGGCCGATATCGCCGACCACCACCGCGTCTTGCACGCCGGCGATGCCCGCGGGGCTTTTCACCGGATCTGATGCCCACACCCCCAATAGTTAGCGACTAATTGCTACTGCATCTATCAAAATGTTCGGGAACTCTCGACCACTCGGGAGTCGGATGGCGGGGCCCGACGCCTTTCGAGGTCGGCGGGGAGTACTTTCTCCAGAGCCTTTTCTAACGTCGCGCTCAAAATATATAGGAACCCCGAACATTTTAATAGACTATGTTAATACTACAACACCACAAGCCAATGAGAAAAATGAAACTACTCGTAGGTAATAAATGACCTCACCCTCGAGACCGAGCAAAGATATTATGTAGCACGAGAGTGAAACCACCGTTAATAGGGGAGAAACCTTTGTATGCGTGTGCACACACGAGCAGCATTCCGTAGAGCACTGAGAGTAACATGGCCGACATCTGGGGCAGCAGGACCGACCGGGGGGCGTACGCGACCACTACTGACGATAATCGACTGTTGACTGAACTATTACGAGTGTTATCGCCACACCGATAGATATGTCACATATTAATTAGAATGGGCATAGCGATTGCAAATGCGCCAGAACCACACTGCACAACTAAAGGTGCTCACAGACTCAAGTTATATAACGTTATAAAACATTGTGTAACACGATAACATTTTATAACATCGTGTAACATACACTACAACATATCAAAAAATAAACGTGTCTTTTGTTATAATTTGTTACAAAGTGTTATACCTACTTACAAAAATGTTATCTAACGTTATATAGCTTCTATCTGGGAGCACCTTAACAAACTACTTATTAGTTATTACCTACTTCAAAGTTTCAGCCGTGTTCACACCAAACCGACTGTGAGCCGCCGAATGTGAGCAGGCTCACTGTGAGCCCCAGTGTGAACGTGAAAATAATATACAGTATCGAATGTCCGCGCCTACGCCTAGCCTAATAGCGTATTGTCGGTTAGGTCATAGGTGTGAACGAGAAAGTGAATATGTATGGAAATACAATAAACTGCGTCGGCGGCTCACAGTCGGTTTGGTGTGAACACGGCGCAAGTTCAAATATAACTGACACCTGACTAGTCTGTACCATATCAAACCTAGCCTATTATGAAAATAACTTCTAGGAAAGATCAGAGATCAGAGATCATTTCAAAATTACGGAAAACTTTCAATTATAATGTGTTTATAACTCTATACGAACATCATGTAGAAAAACAATAATATAATTAACGATTAAAATGACTGTATGTGTGTTTGCTCAATCCATATTATTTACTCGATAACTTCTTAACTTGACCCGTACCTACTTATCAATCTATTTAACTGCGCTATCGCTAAACTAATACAGTAATGGCAAAATTAATTAATGTCAACCATCATCAGCCGTATGTACGGTAGTAGTTGGCTGACGCCTGACATTTTATAGCCGCTGTTGTTTTTATAAAGTATATTTGATGTGCGATACGTGATTTATTCATAGTAATTTTAGGCGATATTTTCTGAACGTTTACATGAGGCCTGCTGCCTTTTCGAGAACTAGCCCGAAAAAAACTCGCAAAATAGATTAGGTACAACCATGTTACAGTCTCAGTTATCCACCTACTGCATGCGAGAAAGTGAAAAAGTTTGAATGTCAAACAGAAAATTAATAAAGGGTAAGAAAGGCTTGAAAGTATTAAAGAAATAGACTACGTGCTAACTAGCAAACTACATTCAGAAGGTCAAACCATTCCCAATAATATAAAACGCGATCATGATATATCTGAATACACGACTGGTATCCGATAACATCGTAATGACGTCACCAAATCAGCGTCTTACTTACTTAGATAGAATACCACACGGTTATTGGTCGACGTTGGCTCGTGAGTCGTGACTAAAGAGTTACCTAACCAATAACCACGTGGTAAGTTTCTTACGAACTGTGATTTTGTCAATGGTGATTTGGTGACGTCATCATAGCTGCACTGTGCCATATGTATAGACATCCCATATCATGGTGATGTTCCAGATCACAGATATACCAGATGTACAGATGTTTTGATAGCGGGACTCACCGTTGACTTCGAGTCGTATCTCCTGCACGGAGCGGCCGAGGTCGTTCTCCGCGATACAGATGTAGACGCCGGTGTCGTTGCGGAACAGCGATACTATCTCCAGCGTGCCGTCCGACAACAGCCGGTAGCGGTCCACGTTGCCGTCGATCTGAACAGACCATTTTTTAAACTGACATCCCAGTATTATACTCATGCGGATTTTGTATTTTAGAATATTAATTACTCCTCGTGTCTCATATATATATATAACTCAACACTGCTTTCGAACTCATGAAAGTAGTGCATGAAGGCCATCAAAACCAGGCAAGATTTCGTTGAGCTATTTTATAGTGCGTTTTTAGTGTTTACGCATACCTACACATAAGAGCTCTGTCTTCCTTTACGCTTTTAGCTGATAGATTAGACGCAGGATCGACATTCGACCGACGAGAGCGATAGAACTCGGTAAGTATACGACAAGCAGAACTTATCTCCTTATTCATTCTAAGGATAGTCTCCAGAGACTAAAATTAACTTTGCACCTACTTCTATAAGTAGGTGAAATCATTGTTTTCTCACCGTGATTTCTCCCCTGCGCCATGCGATCTTGGGTGGCGGGTTGCCGTGGAACAGGCAGCGCAGCGCCGCCTTGCCGCCCTCGTTCGCTGTCACCTCGGGCTGTGTTGCCTCCACGTCCGGCGACGGCGGTTGCGGCTCGTCTAATCAAATAATGACTCATATTTAGCAACGTTGAATAGGTTTTTCATGTCAAAAAATCATCATGTCAAAGTAGCTTACTTTAATAATCGGTTAATGTGAACGCAGCTAATTTGATACCTAATAGCAATTTGAATATAACTACGAAATATTTACAGTTTTTGTAAATGAATTAGATTTGAAGTTTAAATTGGTTGTAAATGTTATAAAAAAATCATGTAGGTAGGTACCATGAACACTTGTAAGTTGTAACACAAAATATCGGTAAAGCATTATACACTAATCAAAGAGGGGTTTTGGTCAAAAATACTTTTACAAAACGTATATTACCAGGGTTAGGTGGTGTGAGGGGTGGGCGGGGGGTGGGCGTGGTGTCGACGGGCTCGAGGCACAGCTGGCTGCAGCCACGCACGCAGCACTTGGTCACGCCCACACAGTCCGCGTCGTCGTTGCAATGCCGGTGACACTGGCTGTCCGCCGCGCGCCCGTCCTCGCGAGGACAGTACCCGGTCTTGTTCGCTGATGAGTGATGAGTAACCAAAATCACATTAAATCAAGAACAGTAGTAGGCTTGAGATGCTGTTCGGCCAATTTTTTACCCCTGGCGTACAAAGTAGTTTAGTTTTGTAGTCGTCGTTTTAATCGGCTACAAAAGATTTCTTATGTTACCACAACATAAGCTAACGGTATCTCGAATAAGTCGGGGCACCGTTTGTTGTTGATACTCACCGATTCTGCACTCGGCGTAGAATCTTCGTTTGCTGGTGAACGGGTCCGTGTAGACGTTGGTGACGCAGCGCTCGTCGGCCGCGCACGCCTTGTTCACACAGGGGGGATCGGTGCAGCGGCATCTAGAATTGCATCAGCGTTTTATTGCATATGGTAACCCAGGTTAAGTAAGGTAGTGTAGAACATAGAATATTTTTCACACACAATTCAAAAATATGAAGTATGTGTTTCATCTTTCATGCCCAGTTTCACTTTATTTCCACTTATTTTTCACTTTTTTCCACTATTTTTTGTTAACGTTAAAAAGTTACCCAAACAATAAAGTTGTTGAATAATTAATATACTCCTGTCGAAAACCGGTCGTTGCAGGTGCTCTATAGAATAAAGTTTAAATACATAAAATAATTTCAAAACCTAGTCAAATACTTATGTTGCTACTATTGTACCTTTCACAACCGTCGTCATCGACGTTCCGTTCGGTGCCGTACGCACACTGCAGGCTGTCGCACTCCGCCCGCAGCGCACCGCAGTCGACGTCCCTGTGCACGCACTCGCAGCGCACGCAGCCGCCCGCCGTGCGCGTCCTCTGTTTGCCGTACTCGCACCGCAGCGCCGCGCACTCCTCGTCGTACGCGCGGCAGTCCGGCGGTGTGATTTCGTTTGTCGATTCGTCTGAAATAATATCAAGTAATATTGTGTATTGTGTATAGTGCTACTACTTTAGGATTTTGCCCTTAACGTAGTTTTTCTTAGTCTATTAGGTACAATGTAAAAAGACCTTATGGACTCCTTATAGACTTTCGCAGACATTAAAACGTATTTACTTAATAACATCTACGAACGAATATGAACTACGTCTTTCAATTACTATACAATACAATTACTGTAAAATAATAATTGTATTTACTATAACATGACGTGTTTGCTCTCCCATTATCTCAGGTCATACTTACGACCTGGGTAAAGTATTCACTACTTCCGTTTGTAGGTAGGTACAAAATCTCAATTTAGAAAAGCTAACCTAACCGATCTTACCGGTAACCTCGAGATGTATCTCCTGCTGGGCGCGACCGAGATCGTTCTCGCCGATACAGATGTAGACGCCGGAGTCGTTTCGGTACAGCGACACTATCTCCAGCGCGCCGTCCGACTGCAGCCGGTAGCGGCCCTGGTCGCCGTCGATCTACAATACATATTAATTATGGTAAGTTTTTTGTCTGGTAACAACGACGATGTAGCGACTAGTGACAATTATAGTAAAGACGAGGACATTAGCTACAATTAGCATGGCATCGTATTTTCGATACCCGAGTTTGTTTCGATTTTCTGGAGTTCTGTTTTGGAGATAAATACCGTGATCTCTCCGCGGCGCCAGGTGATGCGGGGCGGCGGGTTGCCGTGGAACAGACAGCGCAGCGTCACCGGCCCTCCCACCACGCCACTCACGCGATCCTCTGTTGCCGGGTCCACTGACGGTGCCTCGGGCTCGCCTACACACGTCATAAAGATATTCTTAACTTAGTCGGTTGTGTCCACCAGAATATGTGATGTGACACTACATAAACACAAGCCTTGGCCAATATTCTAACCGATTCAAAATATTTGCACGATCTCATGACTTACCATGCCAAAGAATGCAGTTTAATTTATCGTAGTCGTCAACCAATTACATTAAAAACATCGTTCGGTCAAAACCTTTCTAATTCAAATAATTTCATAAGTCGATTTGTCTTCCCATCCCTCATTAATAAATAATATGATTCAAAGAATCCAAACACTACTCGTATTCTATGAAGAGTGCAATATAACAAATAAGCAAAGTGCAAAGCGGCGGAAGCGGTCGCAGAAGCTTACAACATCGGTATCGGCGAGCGCTCGGCTGGTATAAATAGTCAGTACTTAAGATGCGACCCGGTCTCTAGACGCGGTTCGGCTCTGTGATTGGTCCAAATTTTGACAGCCAACCAATCACAGAGCCTGAACCGTGTCTTGAGACCGAGATGCATCTTGAGTAGTGACTATTTATACCAGCCCTAGAGCGAGCACCCGCGTTAGACAGTACCGTTAAACTTGCAGAGCAAGGCGCATTCGTCGTAGGAGTAGAAACTATTGTCATTCCCCGCGCAGCCGGAATAGACGAAGGGCAGGCAGTCGGCGCGGGCGGCGCTATAGTACCAGCGGCGCTCTGCCCCGAAGCCCCGCCCGCACGCGACGCCACTGTCCACCGGGAGCAGGCACTCTGGCTCTGTCATACCTGCCCGTTAGCTACCCGACACATATAGACCTCATCCGTAATATCGGGAGAGGTAAAGGCCCTACCCATTCAAGTACAAACGTTGCCCTAAATCTTTCTAACATAAGTAATAAATAATAATATTTATTGTGGTAGCTTCGCTTCTGTTCAAGTTTTAATGGGCCGTTTAGATTCAGCCCTATCGGGCAGGAAAGTGGGCAGCACGAGAATTTAAATAGTCACTTGCGCTGCCACTCGTAATGCCGCTGCCGCTGCCCGTCGCAAGTATATGTAGGGCTGAGTCACAGGGCTGAGTGTAAACGCGCCTGACTGGTGTCGTTACTGCCGCAGAAGTATTCAGGGCAATATTGCCGGCAACGCGAGTAGCGGCGGCAGTGGCTGAATATAAACGTTCCATTATACATATTATATGTATATTATTATGTGGAAGGCTGATTGCATCCGTGCGAAGCCGGAGCTGGAGCAAAACCGAAACGTCTGCAACATAGTATACTTAGTTTATAAAATGAATTTAGTAATTATAAGCTTACGAATAAAAAACAGTAACTATTCGGAGATGAAGTGTAATCGAGGATTCACTAGTAGATTATAGAGCAACCAAAAATTTTTGAAAATGCTTAAACATTGTAAATGGATTCGATACTATGAAGAGGTATTAAAACACATCATTACATATACATCTTTTCCTCATTTTGAATAGATTGCATTGTACGTGTTAATAAAGGCATGCATTGACAATTTTAGGTGCTCCCACACAAAACCGCGAATTTGCATAATATATCATCGAAATGTCATTTTTATTATGAATTTTGTCGCAGATATTTGCGATGCGATACGAATTCGCAGTTATGTGATGGGAGCCCTAAGTTGAGACGGAAGAGTTTCTCACCTGGTCCTGCGCCGCCGCAGACCTCCTCGCACTCGTCCTCGCTGGAGAAGCGGTTGGGTCCGCCCAAGCAGCCGCCGTACGCGAACACCTCGCAGCGGCCCGCCTCCGCGTTCCAGTACACCTTGCGGACGGACTCGCTGCACGGCCCGGGGTCCAGCCGAGCACCGCACACGTCTGGGGAATAACGGGAAATATTGAATAGTCTACAGATGTACCATCGAGGAAATTGATTCCTAGGCAGAGGGCGGACCTACTTATTTTGGTCGCGTTTTGTTTTTACCCAACCAACAGATGACGACTTACATTAAGTTGACATAACCCGACCAAATGATGTAGGTGCGTCAACTTCCTATGAATCAATTTCTTCGATGGTACAAAAATACCATTAGGTAGGTATATTAGATAGGCAGATCACAATCCACAAACCTGCGTAAGGCTGTTTACACACGGCGCCGCAGTGGCAGCGTTTTTCGCCGCCGCTGCGGCACCGTGTGAAGAGGGCCCATAGAAATACAAGGATGAGTAATGACTACTGAGTATGCAGCGGCGCCGCTGCGGTGGCGGTGCCGCTGCCGCTGCGGCGCGTGTGTAAGCACGCTCATTCGGTCGGATAATGTCAAGCCAATGATAATTAATTGAGTGTTAAGACTTGAGTGGGTTTGACATAACCCAACCATTTTATTAAAAAGAGAACAAAATTATATTTTGTTGTTGAAATTGTATAAGTATCAACGTACTGAGTCCTCTAAACGCGCCGCATCGCCTCTCGCACTCCTCCTCAGTGCGGTAGCTGTTGGGGTGTCGACAGCCGCCGAAGTTGCCTCCCACGCACTTGCGCGCCGCCGGGTCGTAGTAGAATATCGTCACATTCTCGCCACACGGCACCAGCGACTCGGGCATCTCACACTCCGCTTCATAAATCTGCAAAAAATATATCAGTTCAGAGTGAACAAAGATCTTCACTTGATAAAGGAATATAAAACATATTATATGTAAACGTAAGAAGCCCATATAGAATCTGACAATAGTTAATGTACTAACCGCGTTGGGTGGAGACACAGTGGTAGTAGGTACCGGTGGAGTCTTCCTGCAGCGACCCAGACATTCCTCGCGTGTCTCGAATCTGTGGACATTAGACGATTGTCGATTTATAGCATCAAGGGGCTGTTTGACCACTTTCTGATAAGTTCCGGATAGGCTATCAACAACTTATCTGACAGATACTCGATACTCCATCCGTTACAAGTTTTGGAACCGGAACTTATCAGGAAGTGGTTAAACAGGCCCTAAATGTATCAAAATATTTTATATACGGCGTCACACGGGTATAAAATATATAGCCACTAAAAATGATTAAAATCGATAGCCTATGATCCTTCACGTGGTCTACTTCTTATCTGTGCCAAATAAAATAAAAATTGCTCCAGTAGTTCGCGAGATAAGCCATTTCAAATAATTTCCCCCGTTTTTCCACATTCTCTTATTAGTCTTAGCGTGATAAAATATAGCCTATAGCCTTCCTCAATAAATGGGCTATCTAACACTGAAAGAATTCTTCAAATCAGACCAGTAGTTCCTGAGATTAGCGCGTTCAAGTTAGCCCTTTCAAATAATTTTCCCCGTTTTTTCCACATTTTCCTCTATTTCTTCGCTCCTATTAATCTTAGCGTGATAAAATATAGCCTATAACCATCCTCGATAAATGGGCTATCTAACACTGAAAGAATCATCAAAATCTGTTGCGTAGTTTTAAAGATTAAGGGGCCGGGTTACCCTCGAAATTCTCATACATACGTAATACCAAAATCATTTTCTCATACGAAAATATTTAACATGTTTAAGTTATTTTTCAGCTTAAAATAGTAATTACCTGGGTTCCTGTACAAAAATTAACTTCAAAATATTTAAACACTAAAAAAAATTTTTTGTGTATAAATTTTTTTCACTAAATTTACTACTAAATATTTAAACACTAAAAAATAGAGTAAAACACAAAAAAATATATAAATAAATAGTAAATTTACTACAAAATATTTAAATACTAAAAAATATTTTTTATTAAACACTGAAAGAATTTTTCAAATCGGACCAGTGGTTTCTAAGATTAGCGCGTTCAAATAAGCCCTTTCAAATAATTTCCCCCGTTTTTTCCACATTTTCCTCTATTTTCTTCGCTCCTATTATTCTAGCGTGATAAAATATAGCCTATAGCCTTCCTCGATAAATGGGCTATCCAACAGTAAAAGAATTTTTCAAATCGGACCAGTAGTTCCTGAGATTAGCGCGTTCAAACAAACAAACTCCGCAGAATTATAATATTAAAATATAGATTAAGTAAGTATAGAATATATCATAACATGCATGTCGTGTGGGCAAGACGACAATGCTACCGTATCAGATAATATTTCATACTATGATAACTTCATTTCTTTGTGCCATAAGTAATGCAAATGTGCGACACTCACACGTACCACAACCACACGACAACCACAACCACACCACGTGATCGGGCGCATATTTCGTATTGTAAATGAACTGGACCATTCACACGTACCACATTTTGCAGTCGTTGACCACTTGTGTGATACCGAGCACATCGCAACCACAAGCCAACTAGTGGCCGACAACATCGCAACCACAAAGTTGCGTCGATGCAAAAGCTGCAGCGACACCATTCACACGTAACCACTGCTTGAAGGCATTTTGTCGTTGCGACGTGGTGTGGTGGTGGTACGTGTGGGTTGGCCCTTACTTGTGAAAAGAGCTTTCAGTGAAAAGTGGCTATATGCTCACCTGTTATCGTTTCCGCTACAACCGGTGTAGAAGAACTGCTGGCAGTCGTCGCGGGACTGCTCGTAGTACCACTGCATGATGTTCTCCAAGCAGTTGCCCTGTTCCAACGGTTGCGCGCAGGGATCTGCAACAGTCGCGTACAATTTTGTAACTTTCTTTATAGCAGCCGTTATTTGCGACTTCATTCGTGAGAAAAACTTACAAAAACCGATGCTTCAAGTACCTCTGGGCTCTGAGTCTGACGTTAATAAAAAACCAACATTTCATTTCATTTATTGCGATGCCAAGATAGTGTAAGAAGTATAGAAGATGTGGACGTGTTTCTCGTGAGGCAAATCCTCGGTCGGTCAAGATGTGCCTTGCCCGAGGCCAACGCACGCACTGCCTCGCCCAAACGTGCCGCGGCCCGAGCTAAGCCTCGCGAGGCTGCTCGCTTGGTCAGTACGCGGCTATTAACCAAAGAAGGCGGTTAAATGTTGGCTGTATTATGAAGCTTCTAACCAGGCTGACAGATCTGTTGGCACTCCTCCAATGTGGAGAAGCGGTTGGGTCCGCCGTGGCAGCCGCCGTACGTGAACACCTCGCAGCTGCCGCTCTCCTGATTGAAGTAGAACTTGGGGATGGCGGAGTTGCACGTGCCCGCGTCCAGGGTGTACCGGCATACCTCTGTAAACGATTATATTATTATCTTTACATTTTACAGTAGAGAGTTATTTTGGTTTCAACGAAGTCAGGGTAGATAAATTATAATAAGTGAACTTAAAAACACTAAATTTACACGTCGTAATAAAATTGAAAAGACTAACAATATTCTAAAACAAAATATAATCTTGGCCCATCCTGTCGTGGCCTAATATTGTAGCAATATTGTTTATACTCATACGAGCTATTGCCCGCGGCTTCGCTCGCGTTAAGAAGTATTATTATATACAAACTTTCATCCCCTATTTTAAAGCCTTGAGGTTGGAGTTGATTAAAATCCTTTCTTAGCGGATCCGTCCAGTGGTTTGAGCTGTGCGTTGATAGATCACCATGTCAGTCAGTCAGATCACCTTTGAGTTTTATATATTTAGATTTTTATGCTGCCAACATCACAGACACAGTCCGCGATGCTTACTAATAAATAGTGACCGACCGAAATTTCGGTTTCGGTTTCGGTTTCGGCCAGTTTCGGCCCTGGCTCAGTTCGCCACCATCTATATTTAATCGTGTTTTGACATTATGTGTTCCAAATTAGTTCCAGATTAGTCTCAAATCAGAAATTAGCACTTCGTCTTATTTTTATTAAATTGTCTAAACTTATTTTTGTCGAAATTATATTAAGTATTGAATTTTATTTCTACGACAAACGCAGGTTTATATAACATTAATAAAAAAAATACATAATTAATAAATAAATAATTTTATTTAACTTTTGGCAAATTACGTGCTATTATAACAATGTTTCCCAAACAAACGATTTAGTAAATGCTATGATAAATTATTGATTACAATGTGTGAACTTATTTACCTAAAAATTTTGTTTGACTGAGATTATAGGATATATTAGGATATACCTTGCGAGATTTATCTAGTAAATCATCTCACCTCACTCTTTTCTAAACTACTTAACTTTTAACTATGGAAACGCAATCTCTTAGACCGTTCCTACCCTGCTAGAATCTTATCTAGCCCACTTCCTCGTAAGCTTCACTCTTGCGGCCCTCAGTATATTTTTGAGATTTAGTGGCAAAACGTTTTCTGGAGTAAAAAGAATGGGACGTCAACTGCAAGTTTGCTAAGTAATTTCGTTTTGAACTTCGACGCGGTCGTGTCCATGTTTCCCATAAAAGTAATATACTGCAATTGATTGTGTTTTCAGTAGTACGTCGTTAATGTCTAAGGGAGGATTTCACCAATCACACAACTTCGTTTTATAAAACTTAGTTCTTATTCAACACGTTCCTACGAGGATGTAAATTTCTTTTTGTTTCAAATCGATTTTATAATATTCTCTTAATCACGATTATTAAATCTATGTTTATGTGACGTCACGCGATGATTTTACATTGTTTTATCATTTTGGAGTCTAGTTACGTAATTTTATCAATTAAAAAGCAAGAAACGATACATAAACTACCCAAACGCATCATTTTTTTCGTCTATGATTTTCGATTCGCCATGTCACTACACTGACAGGACTTTAACGGATTTTATGAAGTTTAACCGTACAACATTGGAAGTTCTGAAGATTAAACTCGGTTGCTGTGAACGATAAGTTAGTGAAATGTAATTTGGTGCTATAAACGCGTTCTATTTCTTAGGTAAAATCGCACCTAAATAAAATGACTTAATCCTTCGTTATAATACATTAAGAGCCCGGGTTACCCTCGAAATTCTCATACACACGTAATACCAAAATCATTTTGTCATACGAAAGTATTTAACATGTTTTAGTTATTTTTCAGCTTAAAATAGTAATTACCTAGGTTCCTGAACAAAAATTAACTTCAAAATATTTAAACACAAAAAAAAAAAATTGTGTATAATTTTTTTTTACTAAATTTACTACTAAACACTAAAAAATAGAGTAAAACACTAAAAAATATATAAATAAATAATTTTTTTTTTGTTTAAATATTTTGAAGTTAATTTTTGTTCAGGAACCTAGGTAATTACTATTTTAAGTTGAAAAAATAACTCAAACATGTTAAATATTTTCGTATGAGAAAATGATTTTGGTATTACGTATGTATGAGAATTTCGAGGGTAACCCGGGCTCTTGAGGGGAATTTCACCAATCACACTTAAATTTAATTTTATTAAACTAAGTTCTCATTGAACAATGAACGCGTTTATACCTCGTTTTGTTTCAATTAGATTTCACATTCTTCTTTTAATTTCAATTAATGAATCTAAGTTTACGTCAGATCACGCGATGATTTTTATGCTTATATTATGTGAAAATTGTCATCTTAACAATTTTTTCGTCTTTGTTTTTCGATCTGTCATGATACTACATTGACAGGACTCAAATATGTTTTATTAAGTTAAAACTCGAATATTGGGCGTTCAGAAGATAAAAATCGGATTTGCTGTGAACGAGTTCAGTTTAGGTTGTTGCAATGCAATTGAGTATAATAAACGTGTTTATATTATGTTTAGAACCGGTTTAAGCTTAAAACAAACCTAAGCGTCAGTGACAGGGGACGCGGTACGCGATACGGGAGCGCCTGCAACACGAAACTGGACGTGCACACCTGCGCGACTACGGTGCGAACCGTCAAACGTTAATATCATGACACAATCTATCAAAACGTATACAAATCAAAAAATAAAAAACTAAAGAGTTGTAGAAAATAATATAAAAAAGGTTTAAAAAAAGAAGTCTAGTTATTTACACTTCAAAACACGCGTCTGACAACTTGACGCGCACGTTCCGCTTGCCGACGCGAACATCCCGCGTCGCGGTCGTGCAGGTGTGTACAGCACCATAAGATTACATAGGCAGCGTCCGCCGCGCGGTAGACGCTGCCCCTTCGCAGTCGCTTTGGTCGCGTAGGTTTGTGCAATCCTTAAGTGTGCGCTAAGCGTGTTCAATTTCTTTGGAATATACTTAGTACAAAAAAGTTTCTAGGGAACATATTCGAGTCTAAGATTAATAACATTAATTATTTTAAGAAATGTCGCAAAAAGTAAAAAATTCAATGTGGTACTTTTTCTTTAGTTTGAAAAGTTGTAATTTATATTAAAAATCAATAAGTTTCAGTAAATAAGCGTAATTTTGAATGTTTTTCCAAGTTTCCGTTTCGGTTTCGGTTTCGGCCGAAACTGAGAGTAAGGCCGAAAGTTCGGTTTCGGTTTCGGTTTCGGCTGAAAAATCAGTTTCGGTCGGACACTACTAATAAATTATTCTAAAATAAATACTGTAGTGGACTTCTTTTCTGAGATCGCTGCGATAATAATATACAGGATGCAATTAAACCTTCCTGCCAAATTTTTTCCAGGGCTTAGGTATCATTAGGAGAGTCCATTTAACCAAAAAAAAATTGGTGTTATTTTTTTTCAATGACATATATTATCCCATTTAAAATCGTTGCAGAACGGTCACTCACGGTGCGGGGGAATCAGAGGGGGTGACGCGGGGTGAGGCGCGCGCGCGGGGGCACGTCACGCAAGGCCGATGCAGCGTGTCCATTAATTATAGTGTTTTTTAGGATAACTTTTGGAAGCTACTTCTCAACATTTTCGTACTGGGTGATTATAAAAGAAAAAATACGTGTATTTTTATTTTTAACAAGGATCAATATATCAAAATTTGGCAGGAAGGTTTAATTGCACCCTGTATAGATAATATACAACACTCTGTAATGACGACAGCGGACTTCAGCTTGATCGTGTATACGTCGGTCGGTCGATAGATGATAGATGCTTACTGTCCAGCTCCCAATCATATTATGTTACCACAATCCGATGATTACATACCGAGTCCCTTGAAAGCCCCGCAGGCTCGCTCGCAGGTCTCCTCAGTGGGGAAGACGCCAGTGTGCCTGCAGTAGGCGCCGTACTCGGCGTTGTCGTGCGACACGCACATGCGCCGCTCCGCCGCGTAGTACCACACGCGCCCGCCGCGCACGCACTGCTCCAGCGTCGGGGATATGCGGCACTCCGCGCTGACTGCCTCCTGCGATCGATTGTCTTGAGTTAGGCTGGTTTTATCGATAAGCGTTTCGGCAGCGCCGTTGCCAGAACGCGTGCGTTCGAATATATTGTATGGGAGTAGTAGTTGCGTTTTATAGCTCGACCACCATAAGGCTATGGCACTATCAAAGAGATTACTTCGTAGGCAAATGGTGGACCTGGGTAATTTGATCGCATTATGTCAAGCGTTGATTAAACGTCCTATCGAATAACGTAGGTTTGCCATTTTTTGTATTTTTTTAATAATAGATACTTTAATACCTTTTAATACGGAATATCTATTTAACACCTTGTAGGTTCATACGTGGGAGAGCCAAGCTTCGGCACGAATGGGCCGGCTTGACCGGAGAAATACCACGTTCTCACAGAAAACCGGCTGTGTTTCGCCGAGTGAGTGAGTTTACCGGAAGCCCAATCCCCTACCCTATTCCCTTCCCTTTCCTCCCCTATTCCCTTCCCTTCCCATCCCTACCCCCCCCCTATTACCCTATTCCCTCTTAAAAGGCCGGCAACGCACCTGTAGCTCTTCTGATGCTGTGAGTGTCCACGGGCGACGGAAGTTGCTTTCCATCAGGTGACCCGTTTGCTCGTTTGCCCCCTTATTTCATTAAAAAAAGGTAGGTAGTAAAAAATTACCGATGCGGGTGTAGTGGTTGTGAAGACGGCGGTGGTAGGCGGCGCACCGCCCCTGCACCGACTCTCGCACTCCGCCCGTGAATTGAACCTGATAGAAAAACGTAATCAGCTAAAATCATTACACAAAAGCTTTGCTAGCATAAACACCAAACAAAACTAAAGCGAAGTTTTAACACCCGATTGCTTTCTTGATGTGAAAAACTTTCCTAAAATTTAAGGGTAGAGCGAAAACCTTAAGCCTATAGGTATTAAGCATAATTCAAACCTATTGTCGTTGCCCTCGCAGCCGCCGTAGACGAACCGACTGCACCTGTCGTTGTCCGCGTCGTAGAACCACCGCTCGTGCTCCTCGCCGCACGGACCCGCTGACATCGGCAGTTGGCAGACATCTGATCAATGACGCGTAAGTTAGATATTTTATGTGAAACTATTAATTTTAGATGGGTTAATTTTAATTAACCCATCAAGCCCCATAAGTTCACGGGTGAGCGAGACACAATTGAATAACAATAGATTTCTAAGAATCCTCGATCGAAGGATTAATGCTAACGAAACAACAGCAATTAAAATAGGTCATGACATCTGGATCGAGACTTCCACATCAGAGCGTCGTTTGGAAATCGGAATGCACAACTTGAGAAGCCCCTGTTCTAGCTCACTCATGTGACTCACTGCAAAAAACCTTATTTGTTTACTGAAGTCAACAAATAAGGTTTTTTGCTGACGCACTGACAATGGGCAAGATTAGACTCTATTAAAGAAGACTATAAGTCATTGCCAAAATCATACACATTCCGAAGTTGGCTCAAGTTAAGTTGTTTAAAAGATGTCGTTTAAAAATTAAAAGACGTCGTAACCTTACCCGTGATAGCATTGCAGTAATGTTGGCAGTGCTCGAGAGTGGGGAAGTTGTTCTGGTTGCCGCCGCAGCCGCCGTAGTTGAACTGGTAGCAGATGCCGCGCCGCTCGTCGAACGCCCATCGCTTCTCGAATATCGTGCACGGACCGGGATCCGCGTCCATGTAGCAGTATTCTGTAATAGAGATTATATAATTATTAAAGCAAGTAGAAAGTTATAAAGAATTGGTTATAATTCGGCTGTTATTTTAAAATCTTCTGACATATTGCTTATATTTTATCTGCATTTCTGTTTAGAGTCATCAAAACAGTTAGTAATAATAACTGAACATCCTATAGACCATTGATTCCCAAAGTGGTCCAGGTGGACCCCATGGGGTCCACGGGAGCCCGATAGGGGTCTACGCTTTCGTGGAAAAAAATGGGGGTCCACGAGTCGTTAACGGGGGTCTATAAAAATTAGGTGACCCGATTTGACTTCTCCTATGAATATAGGCAGACAATATTATATTAATAGCAGATTAAATATTACTGAGCGAGGAGATTTAGAAATAAGTAAAAGTGTGGTAATTTTTGTGTGAAATAGCTACAAAACAAGAAAATATTTGCGTTTACTTTTTACCACTCCGAGTGAAAGTTATTGGTGAAGGTTATTGGTTCCTTGTACTGTGACTTGTGAGTCAAAGTTATAATACAAAAAAGTAAAGGTGAATAGGGGGGGGGGGGGGGTGGGGGTAGCTGTGGGGTCCACCCGGATCCAGCAAAGTGTTTAAAGTGGTCTATAAGAAAAAATAGTTTGGGAACCTCTGCTATAGACATTTTGGCTAGTAAGTTTTAGAAACATACCTGTAGTGTACTGGTTTTGTGGCGGGATGGGCCGCACGGTGGTGGTAGTAACTTGCTGCTCCATACATCTGTTCTCGCACTCGCTCATAGACTGGAAGTTGTTTTCGTTGCCTTCGCACCCGCCGTAGTAGAACTGACGGCACCTTTATAATCACGCGCACGTTATACGTATTTATATATAATAAAGAAATAAGTATTGATTCCCTGACAAAATTTGGAAAAAGTTCATAGGATTCAAATATCAGAGATTTGATTCATGGACACTGGACATACCTATATAATTTGGTCGGAATCTAAAAACTGGACTTATATTATACACCCGAACAAAGAATGTAGTTATTGATGAACTTACGTTTTCTTGGTGGTATCGTAGAACCATCTTAAAGTGTACTCAGCGCAGTTGCCAGTCAAAGCCGGTAGGGTGCATACGTCTTGTACTGCGAAAACAATAACTTCCTTAAAACGTGGACTTTGGAATACTTTTTTTTAATCAGTGATTTAACAGTCAGTAATTAAAATAGATTATACGTAGTAAAATTATTTACAGCTTTAAAACCAAATACCACTAGATACTTATACCAACAGCATGCAAAATTATTCAACCACATTACGTGCCTGCTTATTATGAATGCAATAACAATTTACAAGGATTGTTATTGCATTCATAATAAGCAGGCACGATGTAGAAACACTCACCGAAATAGCTCGGACAAGAGTCAGTGCACTCTTGTTCCGACATAAAGCGATTGTCATTTCCACCACAGCCGGTGTAGTAGAACGGCACACACTGGTTCTCGGTCCGGTTGAACGACCATGTCGGGATCTTTTCCGTGCAGTTGCCCGCGTCCTGTGGTAGCTTGCATGCGGCTAACCACACATTCAAGTTAGTTACACACACCAAAGAAAATTAGTAACACCCACGTAACACCAAAATATTATATAGGTACTGCAAGACAAACCATGAGCCAAAGAAAGTTTTTGTAAGTGATATTCATGCTACAAAACTACAAAGACAAGACCAATCCTCAACTTCAGAGTTAGCTACAAAGAGTCAGAGCAAAGAAATAGTCATGCAGATAGTGTAAGGAACTAACAGGGAAGTTAATTCATAAGATGGCGGACAAACCCAGCCGACGGTTAACTAAGATTGAATTGTCATAATTCGACCAAACGCCTATGTATCTACTATCTATTTATGTACTACCAAATAACTATACCAATACATAAATTTACTTACCCTCCGGAACACCGGGCGGGTTGCAGCGTAACATGCAGGCCGCTTCGGTACTGAATCTGTTGTTGTTACCGTCGCAGCCTCCCCATACGAACTCTCTGCAACTCTTGCTCTCGGCGTCGTAACCCCAGCGCAGGTAGTTGCCCGCGCAAGGTCCTCGTTCAATTGGTAGATTGCATTGATCTAAGGATCAATATAATAGCCCATAAATAAAACAAGTAAAAAGGGATCTTAGCAGATTTGGGAAAAAAAAATTCGCTCTTTTATATTGGCTACATTTATGTAAAAATATAACAAGGCAAAATAGAATGCTGAAATGGTCATACTCCTGAAATGTTAAGTGCATACTTTATTAGTAAGAAATCATTTCTAGTTTAAAGGCTAAAGTCGTACAAAGCCCGGTGACTTACCTTCAGTCTTCTCAGGCTCGCACTGCTTCTGGCAGAGTTCACGCGAGTCGAACTTGTTGTTATTGCCGAGGCAGCCGCCGTACACGAACTGCGAGCATTGCTCTCGCTCCGCGTCGTAGTACCAGTGGACGTTGTACCCGGTACACGCGCCCTTCACCATGGGCAGGTTGCATGCGTCTGTATAGCATCACAATGAAGGATGATTAATCGTCACATTCTACGTCTCATGTAAAATGGTGGCCAAGGGTCTTTGAATAATAATTATGTAAAAAATAAGTTTTACATTATAAAAAGTTCATGGCCTCCTGAAGGCACGCTATTCACGTTGTATAGTTTAATATTATTTGGCAGAGTCAACACCAAACGCGACGCGGTGGGAGCATCTTAATTTCTTAGCTAGATAGTTACTTGGTGGTCTAAAAGGTTTTATTTACTTCATTATGATTTGTATTTTTTTGCGCTTCAGGATTTGCGATTTGCGATCAGGAAGTCATGGAAAATACAAACACGCTTGTGGTGTCTTAAGGAAAATATGTAGGTGACAAAACCACGGAATTTTATAACAATAATCTACCTTTAGGATGTGGGTGCACGCAAATATCTTCGCACTCCTCCTGACTGCTAAATCTATTATCGTTGCCCTCACAGCCGCTGTACCAGAACCGAGAGCAGCCGCCATAGTTCCTGTCGTAGTACCAGTAGACAGTGTAGTTGCGACAAGATCCCTTATCGTAGGCCAGGGCGCAAGCAGCTGCAAATAAAAGATAAAAGTAAATCTTCAAGAAAATTAAAATGAACCAATTCATGAAGCAATAATTTACCTTTTTGAGCAAATCATATATCAATAATCAGGTCAAGGTGTTGTGCACACATCTCGTATTTTATGCTACGTAATGAATTTTGGAAACCGTATTTTAACACAATGGTTACCTTGTCTATTTTGGAGTTTGTCGGTACAGTTGAGGAACTTCTTGCCCTGCGCCTCGGTGACGCCGTCGGGGCAGCAGCCGTATTTGCTGTTGGAGCAGTCGCAGCCGAGCTTGTCGGGGCCCTGGGCGGCCGTGACTCCGTCCCCGCAGCACCCGAACTTGGACGTCTCGCACCGACAGCCCTGCTGGTCGGGGCCCGTGGCGCGAGTCTCCCCGTCCGCGCAGCACCCAAATTGATACGTGTTGCATCCGCAACCTTCCATATTTGGACCCATAGCTTCTGTGTGCCTGGAAAGGAGAGGATTTTAGCTTTCACATTTTAAACACCAGGAACTATCTATCACATATTAAAAGACCGAGAGAAGAGATGTCAATTGTCATGAATCTGAAAGCATCTTACCTATCCGGACAGCATCCGAACTGCGTGTACTGGCAGCCGCAGCCCTCGTTGTTGGGTCCTCGGGCGATAGTGACTTTGTCGGGGCAGCAACCATAGTGAGCATATTGGCAACCACAACCTGAAGTTAAACAAATCATTTACCAGAATATCAGATATTATTCATATATGAGCTTATAAATTTTTATTCAATTAAACCGCGTTAGTGCAGACTACTTTATGTAGTACAAATATAACAGTACCTTCAAGATTTGGTCCTTCTGCTGGTTTGTAATTGTCGGGGCAGCAACCGTACGCCGTCAGGAGACAGCAACCCTGGTAATCCGGTCCGTGGGCTGGCGTCTCGCCGTCGGAGCAGCAGCCGTAAGCTGACGTGTTGCAGGACATCACGCATCCTTCCATTTCAGGACCAGCAGCTATAAACAATAGACAAACTTAGTAGTTATCACAATTTATATTATTTTATGTATTCAAATTATTATATTTAAAGCTGAGAAAGAAGGATTAAAAACTTTTCGTATAGTGTTTAATCTAACAAGTTGGTGAGATGATTGTGTGACGTAATTACCAGTTGAAACACCGTCCGGACAGCAACCGTATTGGCTAATACTGCATGGACATCCTTCACCGTTTGGACCAGATGCGTCAGTCTCGTTGTCGTAACAACAGCCGTAGGGAGACTTAGCACAGTCTTTTTCAGACTCTGTAGCCGATGGAGTTTTAGCTGTCGTCGTCGTAGTGTCTGTTATAAATGTGAAAATATTTATTATATAGAGATTATAGGCATAACACTATGAACATGTTGATTTGTAAAGATTTGTTTTGAAAAAACATGACGAAATAAATAAATAGAAGCAGACCAGCTGTTAATATAATTCTTACCGTATTCAGGGCAACCTTTGCCGTGTACATCTTGGGCTGGAGTCTGGTCATCGCTGCAGCAACCAAATCTAAAACAAATATATGTTGTTATGTTTGTGTCTTTATAGTCATATATATTCAATAAAGTTGGAGTGGCCTGTCATATTTTGTTTGCATGTTAAGAGTAAAAATTTAAACATCTTACTTGGACGATTTACACGCGGGTGGAGGTGGAGGACATCCCTCCTGGTCGTTGCCCTCTGCCGCAGTGACGTTGTCGGAGGTACAGCAACCGAACAGTGTCTCGTTACATGGTGTGATGGGACAGCCCTTGTCGCGGGGCCCATTAGCGGGAGACACGCCGTCAGGACAGCAACCAAACTTAGATTCCTTGCACGTTTTCGGATTTGGACAGCCTTAAAATTAAAATCAAAAATATGTAATTGTTTCCTCGTAGTTATAGAATATCAGCATATCTCAGGCGTTGTAATGTTTTTTTTTAATTCAATCATTGAGATCTAGTTAATCTGTGAATTCAATTCTCATGCTCATAGACACGTTGTATTTGGCAGGTTTGGTAACATTTCCCTTGCCTTAGGCCTAATTTCACCAACAGCTGTTAGTGTTAACAGCTTGTTAAAATGTCATGTCTTCTGCTCCATTTATATGAAAAACGAAAGAGGTATCGTGATACTTATTTGAGCTTTAACAGTCGCTGGTGAAATTGGGCCTTAGCCTTGATTATTTTAAAATCTTCATATCATTCAGCTTGTTAAAAAATATGTTGTTAAATTATACGAACCTGCATCAAATGGTCCAGCTGCAGGCGTTCGCATATCAGGGCAGCAACCGAATTTGCTCTTGATACACTTCGCTTTCTTTCTTGGTTTGCAGCGTTTCGGTGTAATGAAAGTAGTTTCCCAATCCCATGGTGCTGTAAGTTTTAAACGAACGTTAAAATAAATACAATTTATAAAAAGTGAAAGAACTATTTTAATGAAATACATTTTCAAGAAGAGTATATTCGATTTATTTAAATAAAATAAAGGAAAAACTTACTAGTGTCTTCTGAAGTTGCTTCGGTTTCTTCCGTAGTCGTACTGCCCTCGCTAATGTTTTCTGTTGTTGATGCTTTAAAATCAGATAAAGAAGCTGTAATAAAACTTAACTTATACAGTTTACACCACGAAGTTAAGGAAACCAAACATGTATTTTACAAAGTGATATTTATGAATATTATGAGGAAATAAATAGGAACAAAATATCTACTTACATTCAGTGGTGCTTCCGGATTCAGAGGTATCTGGTGTAATTTCTGATCCTCCTGTTGTCTCACTAGTAGTTTCAGTGAGTTCTGACGTCGTTTCTGTCTCTCCTGTTGAAGTTCCACTAATTTCAGTTGTTTCAGATGTTATTTCCGTAGATTCTGTTGATCCGGTACTCGATTCAACGGTAGACTCTGTTACTTCTGTTGTTATATCACTTGATTCTGTTTCAGTGACTTCAGTAGATGTGCCACTTGATTCCGTACCAGTTGATTCCTCAGTTACATCACTAGAAGTTGTAGCGTCCGATGACTCTGTTGTTGAAATGCTTGAATCTGTGGAAATGGATGATATTTCTGTCGTTGTTTCACTAGACTCTAATTCAGTGACTGTGGTTTCAGTCTCATTTGTTGTTTCCGTAGTAACATCTTGAGTTGTTTCCGTTGGCTCTGTACTTGAGTCTGTTGTGGATTCACTAGAATCTGTAGTCTCAGTAGTAATTTCTTCGGTTGTTTCCGGTGGCTCTGTACTTGAATCTGTTGTGGATTCACTAGAATCTGTAGTCTCGGTAGTAATTTCTTCGGTTGTTTCCGTTGGCTCTGTACTTGAATCTGTTGTGGATTCACTAGAATCTGTAGTCTCTCTAGTAATTTCTTCGTTTGTTCTGGAAGGTTCTGTGCTTGAATCTGATGTTGTGGACTCACTTGATTCCGTTGTCTCGGTACTTACATCTTGTGTAGATCCAGACGGTTCTGTACTGGAATCTGAAGTCGTAGATCCACTTGATTCCACTGTTATTTCAGTAGAAGTAGCTTCGGTTGACTCAGTTTTTTCTGTTACTGAATCTGTAGTAGATCCACTAGAGTCTGACGTCTCTGTTGTAAGATCAGTAGCATTAGTCGCTTCCGTGCTAGAATCTGTTAAAGTAGATTCACTTGATTCTGATGCTTCGGTAACTAGTGTACTCCAATCTTCACCAGATCCTTCGATCGATTCACCTAACGTTGTTTCTAGAAGTAAAACAGAACAAAACACTGAATTATATTTGATTGGCAAAATATAATAATATTAACAGTTAAAGATAAGTAAGCTTATTTATAGCACCTTTAAAAAGATAATTGACAAGAGAGAACGATTAATGAAAAAGTAATATACTGAGATAATATTATAGTCACCTGTTTCAGAAGTTCCTGATCCGGTTTCAGTTGTCAACGTAAAATCGAGAGTTTCTGAAGTACCAGACCCTTCTGTAAATTAAATATAAATAATAAGCTAAGACCCTCCTGGGTGAACTGTTTCCTACAACAAAAGTGACTGCCGCACTCAGAGACGAATATCACTATTTTACAGTTAATAGTTTTTATTATTCGTAATATTGACTGGTATTGAAGTTTAACCATCATTATGTTAAATAACTTACCTATTGTAGACGGACTGTCACTGAACATTATGTCTTCAAACTGTAAAAAATACAACATGTTTCAGTAAAAAAATATTTCGATAGCAAAATATATACTATTGGGTAGATATAGTAAGTATTGTCCTCCTTTTTATTTGTGGAATATTCACAACAGTGGTTTTTCCCATATTTAAAAGGTCGTTTGTGTTATGACGTTCAACTGAATTTTAGGTTTTACAAGCTATTTACCGCTGTTGTTCCTTTATCGATTACTTCTGCACCAACTTCTTCATAATCCTCATCTTCTCCCTCAATACAATCATCGTAATCTTCTTCGTCCATGACAGTTGTTGATTTTGAATCAACAGGAAGCATTTCATCTGCAATGGTCAAAAAAATTAGAAAATATACGGTCGAGGGGACTGAATATTTTGGCAAAAAATTACATAGATTTTTGAAGCTCATTCAGTGAATGTAATTTAATACGTTTACTGCAATTTGAAAATATTTAAGCGCTTCAAAAATTAAACCGTTGAATCGTATTCTAATCATCGGATAAGTAGTAAATAGTACTACTACTTATAGAGATTCCATTTCTTACCCAAGTCACAGGGTCCAATGTTGCAAGGTTGTGATTTGAAGAGAATATTATCCGCCTCACAGTTCATGGACTCCTTGCCGCCGCTCATACAAACCACGTGCCGGAACTGTTCTCCGCCGCCACATTTCTTTGTACACTGTTAAAATAGAAATTAGGCGATACAGGTAAATTAATATATAATATTTCCTTTTAATTCTTGACTAAGTTTCATTGCTGCTTATGGACTGGTGGTGGCTGGTTGCAGATAAATATTAAGTTAACTAGAAACAGACGATTCTTACCTCAGACCATGGCCCTGCGAACCACTTAGCCGGGCATTTCTCTTTCGGCTGCTCACACTCCACGGTGTCGTTGTATTTCAGGAGTTTATCGCAGCGGTCATCGCCAACTTTCAGCACCGACGTGCCATCGAAAAGACCGCAAAATACTTTTCTTGTTTTAACCCCTTTTCCACAGTCGCTGGAACACTGCAAGTTTTAATTGGTAAAATGTGAATGTGATGGTTTTAACTGTTTGTCGACCTTTGCCTCTGAAAGTACATACATACTGTATATAATATATTATCGTAAATGTGATAAAATTTTTCCCGGAAAATATTCCAGGTAGATAAACCGAGACGACCTCGGGGCTCTGAGGCTCAGTTGATGGGCTGTTGGTAGCTCAAGCCGGGGTTCGCGGGTTCGAATCCCGCCGACGGAACAAAAAATTTTTCAAAGTTCCTGCAGGGTCATGGATGTGTATTTAATATGTGTATCATATAGTAAAAATCTTAAATATAATTATGTATTATATAAAAGTATACAAACTAAAATAAAATATACATAAGGTGCATTTGGTAACTTCGGAAGAAAAAAAAAATGGGGATATTTCGAAAATGCCAAATAATTACCAAACAGAAAGTAATTTTGAGCTCTGGCCACATTTACCGAGACGCCAATTTAATCACCTCCCCCGCTTCCTTTCCCTCGAGCCGTCAGCCGGGAGTGCGTGTGCGCTAAGTTCATTTTTTCGCGCCAAGTGCAATTTTATGATTTTTTGGGATTATCGAAATTACCCCGTTTTGTTTTACACAGAAATTAGGTAAGTTACGTAATAATTTGTTTGTTTTAAAGAAGCTTTGACGTTTTTTGCTTTCTTAAGAATATGTAATGTTCGTCTAGCTATGATTTTTAACAAACATTCTAAATAACCCCAGTGGGGTAAATTTGCTAACGAAATTTCCCCAATAATTTTTTCATAGTCTTTTGCAGGGGTGCGCAACATATAAAATATTTACCTGCCTTTACCAACAAACATAAACGAATGAAAATACAGGGTCCAAACTTGACTCGACTCGTACAAATCATGTCGATTTTCAACATTGAGAGGTTTAAAACGTATTTTTGAATAGACGTGTAGAATCAATTTTTATTGTTGTTAAAATAAAAATAAAAACAGTTTTAAAGTATAATCCGGGT
Organism: Lysandra bellargus; assembly: GCA_905333045.1. Taxonomy (NCBI): domain Eukaryota; kingdom Metazoa; phylum Arthropoda; class Insecta; order Lepidoptera; family Lycaenidae; genus Lysandra; species Lysandra bellargus. The sequence continues at coordinate 4,129,626 of HG995321.1, forward strand.
TCCCAAAAACATTTTTTTTATTACTATCCAGCAAATGTTTCGTGAGTAGCTTCATTTTGATAAGGCGAACAACAATTTCCTTTACGTAAATTCTCGAAAGTGGTAGCTAACAAAGATAGAAAGGATTTAAATTTTAATATTTCTATTTGATGGTCCTAAAATATGCATTGTTCTATATTTTGTAGGACAAGGTTACTCTTGAATTTTATAACTATGTATTAACCTATCAATATAAGTACAAAAAATCAGCTCGTTAGGGTTCCGTTTTAGTCGTTTTAGTTCATTAATCAACAAAACTTGGTTGACTACGAAACCCTAAAACACAACCCTAACTAGCTGATTTTTGTATATTGATAGGTTAATAGTTCTATCTCTGTTAGCTACCACTTTCAAGAATTTACGCAGAGGAAATTGTTGTTCGTCTTATCAAAATGAAGCTACTCACGAAAAATTAGCTTGATTGTAATAAAAAAAATTGTTCTAGGGAACCTGTACGACTATATAAAAATGGTTTAAGTGAAGAAGCCACTTTTATTATTTGCAGGTGTCAACTGCTCGGGTGCTGATTGCTGACGTGGTTTTTAAATGCAGAGCTAAGGCGCGCCTTTCCTCTGCAATTGAAAACTACTTCCTTTTTTTAATTTAGTTTTAATTTTGATTTAGCTATTTACGAGACTGGGTAAAAATTATTTTTATTTTTAACAAAAAATGTGTTCATATTTTATTTCGTTAGTTATAGTTTTGCTGGGTATTCAATTTAAATACATACAATAATATTATCCAGTGTTGGCTTTTTTATTGTTCTTATCTATTTACTTCTTTGCTTCAAATGTTGAGGACATCTGCGTCCCCGATGGGGTAATTTCGAAAATTTTTCAGTCTAAAATTTAGTTTGGTGTCTTCTATGGCTTGTATACACAATGTTTTTGTATGGGGTAAAATAGAATAAAAATAAATGTGTGCCTTAAATGTATTTTTACATTAGGTCGTGTTTCGCTGTTATTCGAAATTACCCCTTGAGTTTTCGAAATTACCCATGAAAAGTAAAAATAGGGTTTATATTTTAAAGGGGTAGTTATACCAGAATCCGTAAATACTTTTGAACTAAAAAAGATACCATTCACATGGAAATATGTTAATTATAACTGAAATGTTAGAGTTATAGTTAAAAATATATACAATTCGTCTTCTAAAGTTGAAACAATGACACAATAGCCTCACTCTTCCAAAAAGTTTACGACATTACCCCAATGCACCTTACATATACAAACTGAGAATATAAAATTATAAAAAGAAAAACTTCCCAAAAGTATTAAATATAAACCGTTGTCTGGTACCCGTAACACAAGTCCTTCAGGTACTTAGAACGGGGCCAGACTGACGTAGTGTGAAGCGTCCATAGATATTATTTAAAAAAAAACAAGTTCTGCGCGACGAAGTTGCGGGCAACATCTAGTTATGAACATTAAATGACTTACGGGGCTCCATTGAGTGGCGTACCACTGTACTTCGCATGCCGGTAGTTTGGTCTTGTCGCAGTCCTCCTGCAGGACCGGCTCGGGGTGGTAGGCGCACAGGCTCGAGTTCACCAGCTCGTTTACCTTCGTCACGCACCACGCCGAACGAGTGCGGACCGTGGATAAACATGTGTCACACTGAAATACAATTATATCACTCTTACTAAGGTAGAACTAAGCCGATTAAACGGATATGTATAAAATAATGTCGTTAGTGACTTTATATTGCTGTATTATGTGCCTTGGCACACGACAAAGACTTAACAATCACAAGACTCATACTCGACGAAACTCAATAGGAACTTTTACTCTGAGTAAACTCTACAGCCTGCGCACGTATGAATATTTAGTTTGGTTCAGATGGGCTGGTTTACACGTATTAAGTAGATAAGTAATTAACTAAATGTTAACTTAATTTTAAGTTGTTAATTGCGTGTAAACACAAAATTTAGTAGCAAGTAGCAAGTTAAAATTTAGTAAGTCCTAACTCCTAAGTTAGATGACAATTAGAATTTAGTTACTACTTATCTACTTAATACGTGTAAACCAGCCATTGTTGAAACAAAAGAAAATCAGAGTAGCGTTGACGTATATTTTGTACAGTTCGCAAAATTATAAAAATCAAGAGAATAAAAAAAAAAGAATAGTATATCGTTGGCAAATGACATACTGTGACTATGTGTATAGTAAGGTATGTAAGTTTTTTTGGAAACACATACCCCAGTCCAGTCACTGACGACCCAGTCGAGTCCCTCACAGGGATGCAGGGTGCAGGGCTGCTCCGTGGCGGGCTTCTCGTCGCTGCACTCGCTGTCGTCGTGTACCGTCACTCGGCCGTTGATCTTCTGGTGACAAACCACCTGCCGCCGCTGCTTACCTTCCCCGCAGAGCTTGTCGCACTGTTGAAGTTAAAGTTAAAAAATATATATTATTGTCTACCAGACGTAGAAGATTTTGCAGGATATTCTTTATCAGTTATCACACATTCACACATGTGACATGACGGACAGCAGCCCCTGTGACGCAGCGGGACGCGTTGACGTTAAGACTGCTTCGCAATAACGCGAACGCTCCGATGACGCAGCGCCCATGTGGCTGGCTATATTAGGGTTGGACCTCATCTGGCAGCACGGAATCGCCTTTTTCCGTCTCTATTTCTCTTTCTGTCGCTTAGAACTGTCATTTGCTAGACCGATACAGAAAGCATAATGCGATAGCCTCGAGGATTCCGCCGCGTGCTATCGCATTATGCTTTCTGTCTCAGTCTAGCAAATGGCAGTTCTAAGCGACAGAAAGAGAAAGGGCGACGGAAAAAGGCGATTTCGTGCTGCCAGATGAGGTCGAACCCTTATGCGTCAAAATATTGCAACGACGCAACGCAACGTGCCGTGTGGACTGTAGTGTTGTCAGCTAATCTTGACATAATTCGACAAAATTTTGCAGATCCCCATCTGCCTAATAATAATCAATTACTCTAATGATACTGAATTGTCCCGTAAGACGCCTTGTAATATTTAATAACAACAGCTAACCATGAGTATACTTAAAATGAGATTTAGGAAGTGTCACGAACCGGTTTCCAGGGTCCAGTAAACCAAGTCGGGCACGTCTCGTTCTGATTGCACTGCTGATACAGTTCCGGTTTCGGCCCGTGCATGTCAAAGCAGTCCTTGTCACCTAGCCTCGTCGGAAATCTAAATGTTTCTCTGAAAACATTACACTTATGTCTCAATGTGTGAACTCCAACAACGTCACATCGTGGCAGTCAGTCGAAAATGTATTCAGGTCTTCTTTATTTTTAAAAACATTGAAGTTAGAGATGAAACTGAATTATCAGAGAAATTGATTATCTGCGTTGGTCGGCTGATATCAGGCAAGATTAAAATAATATTTGATATAACCCGACTAAAATACGTACGTTCGTACATTCCAGCATCTGCATATGAAACAACTTCTCTGATAGCACATGATTGGCCAGAAAATAATATTCACCCGTTGGTGATGATCATCTGGCAGTAGACCTCTCGGGACCTGGTGCCACCTTCTCCGCAGGGTTTGGAGCAGGGCCCCCAGGGCTCCTGCACCCACTGAGGCTCGCAGGCCTGCGTGTTGCAGCTCTGGTTGGTGGCGGGCTTGAAGTTGCTGTCGCAGAGCTCGTCATCCACCGGCTCGAGGTCATCCCTCGTCCGGCACGATACCTGCCGCGTTTGGTATCCTATAAATATTTTTGCGTTTGTAGACAATTTAACATAACTCCTGGACATAGAAAAACAAGTCTCAATAAGAATTAGTATGAACTTTTGTTACGTGCCAAGATCCAAAAAAAAGTTGTTAACTAAAATAAGTAAAGAAGGGAATTTAAATACGTAAAAACCCGACTGCATTTTAATATACCCAGTGACACTTTCACAGTAAACACAAATCCAACTACACCTCTTAAGCAGACCCAAGGCGTTGCAGAGCGTGCAAATATGTAACATACTCTGGAATTATGGAATAACATATTAACATTATCCTCTCTCTGGCGCCGGGTAAAATAAACCAAATACACACCTCCTCCGCAAGGTTCGCTGCACTCGGAGAACTCCTCATATACCCACTGATACTGCTGGTTTGGCGGAGGCGCCAGGGCAGACGGCACGCTATACTCGTATTCCACACCAACGTTCTCGCTTTGTAACAGGAGCTACAAACGTACAAACATATTGTTATAGTTTCGTTATACAAGGATTAGTGTGTAGTATTATCATTATCATTGTTTTAACATATTTTATCTTTTCGAATACCGAAAATGAAAACTGAAGACAAACAAAAGGGGCGCCAATTTTTTCAGCACTTCCCCTGGGCGCCGAAGAAATCTCGTCCAGGACGCTGGTAATGCTAAAACCTTAAACTGGGGATAACCAAGAAATTGATCTGTTGAGGTGACAAAAAGACAAAAGTACTTACAGACAAGTAAAGGGATTCGTTGGTGGGTCCGAGGCACCTCAACTTGTCCGGCGCCGCAAAGCCCAGCTGACTCCGCTCGTAGTGCCATAGACAGCCGGCGATCATCAACGTCCGCGGGAAGTCGATGTGGTAGTCGCCGTTTAGGTAGTAGTGGTTGTTCTCCCTTCCTCTGAGTGCTATAATAAGAATAATTTTCTATCTACTCGCGTAAATTGTTGGGGTTACGTGATATTATGTCAAATTAATTTTAGTTGCACTCATTCATGTTACAATTATTCGAATTCCAGTCTCTAGTTGAAACGAAATAGGTGTTTACCTAGATAGTTATCGGAGTCTCTCACTTCGCCTATGACGATGTTGGTGGCGCCCTCAGGTATCAACAAGATGTCGGTGTATCCTGCGAAGTAACGACACAAGCCTATAAAACATGTTGTCAACTGATAAAGAAATTGAAGTAGAATAGTACATTTATAAAGTACGGGCTACTGCCGAAGCACTTTGAATTTTGGTCTCGTAATGTCAATATATCCAGTATCCAATCCAGGATCAAGTATCTATCTGGCTACTGCACGGTAAATAATAATAATTTATTAAGAACTTAAGCATTACCTTTCTTCAGGTCCTGTCTGTCGATGACGCCGCTGGTGGTATGACAGTTGGTGCCATTGCCGCGGCACTGCCGACACTTGTCCTCCCGCGCGTTAGATCCCAGCATCATGTCACACCCCACTGGCTGAAAACCAAATATGGATACATTATAAGACGTGAAAGATTGTTGGAGCAGGAGACCAAAAGGAAGTAGTACAAACGTGAAAACTAAGGATCTACAGAAGACTTATACCTACTATCGTTTGGATACGACGAACCTAATAGTAAAAGTTATATTATAGGCACTTATTTCTAGGAAAATCTGTGGAAGCAGGTGCCAAGTTAACATTGTGTTGTACAAAATTGCATCGTACCTGACAAGTTCCGTCAACGCAGACGTCGAAGGTCTCGTCGTTGCAGCGCGTGCCGTCCGTCACCTTGTCCTTCTGTCGGTAGTAGAACCTTTCCCCCACCGGCATACAGTTCAACTCGCACGGGTTCATCGCTTTCGTGTACGGTACCCAACTGAAATTACATCATCTATTTGTAAATAAATATTCTGAGCAGGTTTTTCCCAAAGTGGGCGATAACGCCCCCTTGTGGGCGCTGAGGGTCTAAAGGGGGGCGCTGGGGGACCCAGAAAAAAATGGGGGCGTTGTGTAGAGGCTTGGGGGGTGATTTATTTCATCTAGATTCATTTTAAATTGAAACAGTGGGGGCGCTAAAACATATTATTTTCTCAAAGTGGGCAGTAGACAAAATAAGTTTGGGAACCCCTGAGCTAGTATAATATACAGCATATGCTGTATAATATTAATTCTCCATGGTTTTGTGGTGGACCAAGACGACACAAGACCAATCGCCATAATCCTGCACCGCGCTATCGCGGTTTTCGTGTAGCGGCAACCGTTCGACCGGCCGAGCATTCCACCTCGCTCAGTCGGAAGATTTTCCTCATATTCCTACAGTATAATATAATATGGTATACCTAATAAAAGAAAAACTCTTTGAAAATGCACTCTAAATACCAACTTACTTGTATCTGTTATTTCTGAATAACTTATCGTTGAATGCCGCGCATTGTTCGGCCCTGAAGTCCCCGGAACCCTCGGGGCAGTCTTGTGTTTGACACGAGAAGTATTTTGTATCGCCACCTGTGCACTGCGGCCGCCCGTCAGGGCTGCGAAAACATACAATTTCAATTGAAACATTATATAAAAGTCCCGTACAATAAACACGTATTGGATGTTATTTAATAACCACAATCTCAGTACTTAGCATTCGGAAGTTATCATTCCTTAATCATTTTAAAAGAGAAACAATATTGTATTCCAAAGGCTAATGAATAATGATGAGTCTATTGCTACTGTATAGCGTTGTTTAGTACCGTTACGTCAAGTGAACGTTTTTGTCACTTTTTGATTTTACCTTATTTCCAAGCATATCCTCTTCTGGCTGGCCACACCTCCCCCACACGTCCTGGAGCAGGGCGACACGGCGCCCCACTCCCCCCACGCTCCGCCGCCCTCACCCCCCGGGAGGACGTACGACGCTGACAGAAACAGACCGGCGCCCTGTCGTCTGTGCCTACTGCGGTGACCATTTACCTGAAATACGGTAAACTATTAGTGGTATGACTTATGAATTATGATGTATCTTTCACGAAATTTCAAACATACTCTTACATCGCCACCAAGCCTATGCACTACGTATGTACTGAATAAAATACCGATAAACAAAATTGAATAAGCACTAACTATTGTTATTATAGCAGTAAACGACTTGGCATACGGTCGTTAAAATGCATATCACAGCGGGAACCATCCGGTGTCTCGGATAAAATGTTTTGACGATAAACAACTCGCATGGAAATGCATCGAGAATGTTGCACTTGGAGTGTGTCGGGAGTCGGGAGTGTTTGCGCACACGAGGGACGACTAAAGACCAGCATGTTTGCCCAGTCGAGTGGCTGCTCCGATTATAAAAGACATTTCGTGCCGTGGGAGAAGGTCTAGTTTATATTAGTCGATTAATATAATATTTGTTATGACATCGCGCTAATGAGGTGTGATTGTTCGAAAGCACGGAATCATAACATATCACACAGTTCATTGTCGATGACAGGTTCCAAGTCTGGTCTATTGTTCCAAAAATAATGTTCGCAGATGACCTGCGTCACCCGCAAAAAGCTAATGCTCCCATCAAACTGGCGCCTGGATTCATTAGACTCTTCTCTAGTTTTTATAAGAATTAACCAGGGCTGTCATAAATTCTAATAATAAATTATATTTATCACAGACAAACTTACTCTTATAATTTTGTATTGTAGAGAGGTACTCTACATTTTTCTGTTTATCCAGGAACATTTGATCGAATTCTTTTTTCGATTTTTCTTATAAATATCTATATTCTATTCCTAAAAATATATAATGCACGTCGCATAGCCCTGATGCATTAATGTAATTTAGATATGGCCGCAGCTGACCTCACGCTGCGATCTTACTCTGAACTTCACATGCATTTGATGTTATGTCGAAATTGAAAGTACGTTTCTCAGATTATCCGGGGGCTTTTTATAATGGATACTATTGATTACGTTCATTTAAATATTAACATAGTACATATTTCACAATCTAATGTTGGATTTAGTTAATTTCATATTCTGGTCGAACTAAACAGCACCTGTAAATGATATTTTTAATTGAATGGGCCCGCACTCAGCGCTCATTTAGAATACTCAGTACTTGAGAAAATGTATTTGAAGCGAAAAATCAGATTAAAATGAAAACGAGATACAGTACGTTATGAAATGGTGCGTAACGGAGTAAATGTAGAGTTCCCAAAAGAACTAGCAGATGAAATATCTGCTTATAGTTCTTTTAGGATTCAAGTAGTAAAATTAATAATTTTGTTATGTTTTTGATTTTATTACACACCTAGAAGATCGCCAATTACTCGACACATTATGAATCGAGTATCGACCCATGACCCATCCGTTAAGAAAGCTTTTCACCGAATCATCAATCATTATGTAAAATCATCAAAAAAATAAATACTGCATCTTAACCGGCTATACACATAAACAAAAGTAAATTACGCGTGTTTAACTGTCGGTCGTCTGACTGAGCGATGCGTTTGACGAGCGCGGCCTGCGGAGTGATGGTCACGCGATTGCCAAAGTCAAGGTTTCGCGGTCAGCGACCTTCTCAAAATAACGATATATATGGACAGCCGGCTCCGCTTAATTGTATCAGAATGATCATTTTATAAAACAAACGTCTTTACAAATGAGCCTTAATTTGTTTGATCGTTTTGTGATTAGTTCAGTGAGGGGTGATTTCATAAATTATAATTTAACGCCATCAGTAAGATTGCTCCTGGCGAGCTTTCTCGGTTCTCATTGTGGAATCGTCCTTAACTTATCTAATCTAAATCAACATTATCATTAATATAATGTCGTATTATATATCACTGAATAAAATATGTAGAGCAAGGTAAAGGAAAAAGCACTCTATTCAAATAACAATAGAGTGGAAAGTCGTAGCACCCGTGCTTATAATACATTTTTAGGTATACCTAGTATATTTCAATTTATTTGTTAACAAAAACACAGCTTTTTAATGCTTTCAGTTTTAAAAGCTCATACACTGTATATCTACATGGCTATGATAAAACGATAAAGTGACTATAAAAGACACTCAATAATTTTATTACATCACTTATCACTTTACAATCATTTTTATTGACGAGTGAATTTGATGGAAGCTTCACGGTTCCCCAGTTTCAGATTAGAACTTACATACTAACAACATAAAAAGTATGTTGGAAACTCAGTTATAAGTACTTAGAAGAGGAAATTCAGGTATAAGTAGTATAAAATTTGAGTTTTTATTTTGTACAAATTCACTCGCCTGACGCCTCCTACGAATAATAAAAATTTTCCTTACTTTCTCATCTTTTTAGTTCTAACCATAAATAATTTACCTACCTACTACATTCCTCTGTAGTCTGTACGCAAAATCTGGGTAGTATGTACCCAAAAATGTTGCTTGTGCGTTAAAAATACTTACATTATGTGTGTAGTGATGCCTAGATGATGTCCACGTGATGCAATTACATAAAACGATTGCTGCTAGCAGCAGCGATCTGAAAATAACAGACACAATATAGTTAGGTACTATTGTTAGTGCTTAGAAAAAAATTAATGTTAGAATGCTTTAATGACCAAATCAGTAATCACACCTCTTTATCATTTCTTTGAATAAAATACGAATGCCTGGATATATTATGTACCTACTTTTTTAAATGTAGTTTATCTATTCAACAGTGTTGGTAGCTACTGGTTAGTTATAAATTATAATGTTTTAGAGTAGACCAACAAAACGCACAGTATGTGCGTTTTGTTCTAAGCTCCTCGAAACTCCTGTCAAAACCTTAGAAACCTGGCATAGCTATTTAAATAATTGTCACCTAATAAAATTTTCAGTCTATCAAAAACATTTAATTATTGATTTAATGACAAAGAAAGTAAGAAACGCGCCGATGCTTAGAACGTAATGTCCCTATCTTGATTCTTCAATAACATCCAATTAGGGGACGTGGTGTAAATAAAATTTGAATCGATACATATTTCTTTAGGATTCTTATCGCCCCGAAAATGTCGATGAAATGTATCGATAAAGGACTCACAATGTAACTGAACTAGCGCTTGTGATATCGATAATATCTCTATTAAGTGGCACAAGCCATGAACGAGAGCGTTTTCAGGTTTTCAATATTTAAAACTAAAATTATAGTATTCAAAAAAAAGGGAGGATAAATTGTTTAAATTTTTAAGTTTAGTCTATGGTTTTATGTCAAAGAAAATACCTAAACATAAAATGAAAAAATTTAGTTTACTAATATTATTACTTACATAGAAAACTTGTACCTAGGTATATATGTTACTCTACGGCCTACGCTCAATTCACAAAAGTTCATTGAACATTTTTCATTACGGGCTTTTATGAGTTGCCTCGTCGTTGATACAATATTGCAATAGTTAATTTACCGAGGTTTATAAGACTTTCAGTATCGTATCAAATTACAATCAAACTACAGCTGATTTACTGACGGAGCGGATCCTCGGCTCGTTTGGCTCGGGCGATACAAGTTAATTAGTGCCCGTGACTCGATACAACGCCGACTTTATGGGCCGCCCTAATCACTATAAGAACGGTTCCACGTGAACAAACTTTTATGTCTTTTTAACCGACTCCCAAAGAAGAGATAATTATAGGAGAGCAATCTTTTTACCAAAAAATATTAAGTAAGTACACTAAAGCTACATTCTACACTTTGCACTAGTAAGTAACGCTTATAATTCATAGCGTTAAAGTTTTAGCACAATGCAAATGTTTGAATATTTTTTGTGTAATGTATGACAACAGTTTGTACAGTTGACGCAATAAATATTTATAACGTATGTGTCAAAATGTAATTATGAATCATAAGTTTGCTTAATTCTAAAGCCGTCTCACGTTTATTAAGGATCTAGGTCTTAGCTATGTGAGCGCTATTTCTATCGCGTTTACGACCGCTGAATACTAAATAGCCTGTGATGTCAGAGGCGCCTGAACTTCCATGGAAAAATATCTATTGTTATTATTTTCGAATTGTCCCGTTTGTCATTCAACAGGATATGAATTATGATGTTTTGGCAGTCATCGGCCTCTTTATTGCTAGTTGTCGGCAGAGGACCTAAAATAATGTTTCATTGTTTTAATATTAACTTACTGTCTTGTTATTTGTAGACCGATTGATAACAAAATGTTTTCTACATTGCAGCATTGACACACACAAGTCAACGTGTATGGGAAATAACCATACTAAACCAAATAAACATACTAAAGTACGGTAGTTTTACTTGTATTTAAATAGCTTGTCTTTTCAAATAAGTTCACAAAACAGTGTTGGCATGCGCAAAACATATTATGCCGTACACGAGGGCAGTAAATGCTGATTTCACGTGTTTCAAAGCGAGGTGATGAAAATATTGTACTAACAGCAAATAGCGATGCTGCAAAGTTACAGTTCATAAAATAGTGTTATACTTATAGCGAATTCCTCGTTATGTTTTATAAGAGCGTTGGCTTCTCTGTAACTACTTTTATATTTCGAAAACTTCTTTGAAGTTAATTTTCCCACTGACTGTATGCAGATAAAAAGTATTTTGATATAAGAATGTACGAGGAAGTACCTCATGCTCATTTTTATCTGGAGGACGTCATATTGTGTTAATTTATGGTAAGATGAGTTTTGTAATGAGATGAGTGCGTTTCATTGTTTTGTTTTCACATTGGCCGTGCACCACGATAATTGAATGGCATCGGCTGAACTTGGCATTACAAATGGAAGTTCCGCAGGATGGCAACCCGACACCCGACGTGTCGTGTCCGGGGACCTTCCGACGTTCCGACGCGCTTGTCAATTAGCCGGCCGCGCCGTACAAGGGCTGATTTATATCCGAAACCTTACGCCGCAGGACTACAAAAGCTCTGGAAGTTTCAACTATTTTCGTAAATCATTTAGTTAAGAAATGTTGGATGTTTACGCTACAAAATACTGTGTGCTCAGTCAACTTGGTATTCACCCAAAAAAAGTAAAAAACTTTCCTCGTTAATTGCTCCACGCTCAATAAAGGGCGCCCATTTGCGAAATCGATTGACGTCGATTCTCAGTTTAACAACTGTCGAGATTAAGAGTTGCAAGTCCGAGACACGTTTAGGAGGCTGATGCTACGATTTAGAAATAAAGGAATATAATTACTATAATTTGAACTCGCCAGGCCCGAGCTTAATGTTCTCCTGCGTCGTGCCGCGAACATTATTGCTTCGGAATTTTAACAACCAACCTTTTTTCAAAATTATTTCATTAGTCAACGCTCGGTGCTCTAATGTTATAATTAAAAAAGTATTTTATTTGTGTTAAAAATATTTACATTAAAACTCACATCACACGAGTAAATGAAATTAACTCCATTATATTATGAAAGCTTTTGGACTTTTGCGTTGTGAGCTTTCTGTAAGGAACGACTTGTACATTGTACGATTATTGCGTAAAATAAACACGATATAATATTTTTTTATTGATAATAATAATGTTGTGTATAACATAGATGAGAAATATATCTACATACTCGTATTTTTATCTCGGGTTCTATAGTATTCCAACAGACATGTCACTCTCCTACTTTTGCTTTTGTTGTGAGAGATCTTTACGACATCGACAGCCAGCTTCTTGCTAGTCACGACTTTATTGGCAGCATTAACACAGCCCTTCGCGTCAGGAGTCGTGACTAGGGTGAGGGGAATAATAGATCCTATTTTATACACCCATCCTACTAAAAACCCTTATTAGCCGATCGCAGTCTAGAAATTCAATTCTCCATTAAATAGTTTATAGCTCATTTACTTTTATAGCTCATTTTGTATCGGCGGCATGCCTCGTCTAGATTTTACATTCTGTATAAAAGTTAATAATACCTTTATGTGCAACTGAGGTAAAATTTTACCTCGATTCGATTTAATTGTATAGGTACTTACCTACTTAAAATAGTTTACAAATCTTAGCTACTCGGTACTAAAATAGTGTAAGGTATAATAGTAGTAGTACATAGCTACAAAATTGCTAACTGTATTAGATAGCTCATAGCAGGAAATAAAATTTGATTCGCGTAACATGATGCAAAATTGCGAATGCTATTCAATATACAATTCGATGCGCGCGGCCGCTACTTCCGACGACCGCGCGTGACGCCCGGCTGTCTGCGAATTAATATGCTACTAAAAATAAAATATACTAAAGTCAATCTGTACTGCAGACTGCTAATCAACACATGTTCAACTTTAATTTTGTGGTATTATTTTTATTAGTTAAGTTCTCTAAGATTTTAAAAGCTAAAGGTTAATAGAACAGTTAAAAGTAGAGCTAGGGCCAAGCCATAAGAAAATATTATATAACCTTTGAGTTGTTAAAGGAATAACGTTTTATTCTTGCTGACTTTCATAAGTAATATTTTTTTTTGTCGCACATTGTTCTGAAAGTAGGAGACGAGACTATTCGAGTCGTGGAGTTCGTAAATAGAGTTTATAAAATATTATATCCATTTACATTGTTTTCGCTGTATTGTCCTTTTTTAAAATCTAATATTATGACTATCACAAAATACACTATTCGCATAACTTAATTTTCGATCTAAGTTTTAAAAAATATGAAAACGAGAACAAAATAAAACTCTATGTCTCTACATAATTTAAATGGGCTTGGCTTTGTTCCACTTTAGTCATTATTACGTAAAACAATTAAAAGTGCAAAACACTAATTGCACTTTATTTTTGCAACTCAATGTCAATGTCAAATTACTTAATTACAACAAAATAACAATTAACGACAATTGTGTAAATTCCTATATTATTTTTACTTAAAATGGGACTTTTTTATGTTTGATTTTTTTAATGAATCATTCAATAAAACACATTTCGATCTGTTTATCTGGTGCGATACAGTTTTATACAATCCTTAGATTGATTGATATTCAGTTTTAGGTAAATCCTACACTTTGCCCACACAAAGCTTGTGAGCGTCCGTTTTGATAAAAACATTTTGGTCTTTATATTAATCAATAGTATTGACAAAGTCTTTTTTAGGGTTCCGTACCCAAAGGGTAAAAACGGGACCCTATTACTAAGACTTCGTTGTCTGTCCGTCTGTCCGTCTGTCTGTCACCAGGCTGTAACTCGAGAACGGTAATAGCTAGAGAGTTGAAAATTTCACAGAATGTGTATATCTGTTGCCGCTATAACAACAAAATATACTAAAAACAAAATAAAATTAATATTTCAGACGGGCTCCTATACAACAAACGTGATTTTTTTGGCCGTGATAGTTTTCCTTTTAAATTCAGCATATTTCCTACTCCTGTGAATTTTTTCACATTTCCAGAAGCAACAGTTGAGCTGGTAGAAGGGGGGGGGGACACTGGACTCTAACGATTTTCCACTTTAAAACTTAATATTTCACAAACGGATCCCTAAATCGGAAAATGATCTAAGAACGCACGATCCCCACACGATGGGGTGGACGCGAAAAAAAATTTTCATCTCCGCTTGATGTGTATAGAAGATACCATAAAAAATATATTTTTTTAATTTTCATGTACCATTTTGTCGCCAATATTAATATGTGTATTCATGCCAAATTACAGCTTTGTAGGCCCTATAGTCTCTGAGCAAAACCACGGACAGACAGACAGACTGACAGACGGACAGACAGACGGACGGACAGACCGAAACTATAAGGGTTCCTTGTTGACTACGGAACCCTAAAAAGGTATTCCTTTTTTGAACCAACAAGAACTTCTTGGTCTTAATTTTAACTAGGTACTTACAAGGTTATGAAATACATATTTTCTATTTTCAATAGCTCTTGGATTTAAGTAAAACCAGATAGATTTTTTCATGGTTCTATATCTAAAAGAAGCTCAAATTGGGACAACAACATCTGGACGAGTTGAGTCCTCAATGCGGTATGTACTCAAGCTATTGAGGTTAGGTAAACGACTAGAACATTTTTATAGCTACTATTTCCGATGAAAGCTTTGAGTAAGCTTTTGTTACAGTCAAAACAAACTTCGATTTATATTTCATCTAGTTTACCACCGAAGAAATTAAATAATTCTTACATTATATTATTGTAACACCGAAAGCCCGACATAAAACAGCAGTATGTATGTTTTTATTTTTTATTTTATCCGTTCCATTTTAAGTCCTCACCCCTTTTACCAAGCCACATTTGAAGGCATCAAACAATTGGCAAGGACAAAATCTGTTTACATAAGCGTCTTACGTCTTTATACAGTTATAGATATACAGTGTGGATCTTTTTATAAATATCCTACCCAAAACCAGTGTTTTAAGAATAAACAAATTAGGAAGCATGCACGCAAACGGAGTTTCCTAGTAGCTACCATTAAAAGTGATTGATTTATGCGACGATTCTCCTTAGCAGTGTAATAATATAAGCGCGGGATAAACTTGCTAAATTGCCGACCCACTTTCTTCTATTGTCTTTTCGGCTGTAATGAATGAGCTCAAATTGGATAGATTTCTAGGACATAAAAATTGCACAAATTAGTTACAATCATTAAACTTTAGCACATAATATATGTGACGTTATCAGCGTGAAGGGATCTTATTGTCGGTATTGAGTTATTAGTATCTCCATAATCTACATTTAATAGGCTATCGAAACATGTAAATAACATGCGTGTAGGTCTGGAAAATATATTTTTAAAATATGTTTAAATTCGAAGGTCGTAAAATCCTAAGGTTAGTGTTGGCATGCTGAAAAAGAACTTAAAATCTATGTTGCTAGAGGAACTTTAGTAAATATTATGTCAAAATACATATATGATAAATAGGCAATAGCACTTAATACCGCACTCAAAGTGAAACATTAATTACTTATATGTTATAAATTAAAAAAAATTATATAAAATATACTGTCTGTCAAACTCTTCATTAAATTTCAAATGAGATTCTAAAAAAGTAAAATGCAAGGTAAATTTAACTGTTCTAAAATATTACATATTTATTAGTTTAATACATTATATTAGATTTTCTTATTTTTATTGAATATAGCTGAAAACATAATATTATATTTTTGTTTATTTTTGCTTTGTTGTAACATGATAAAGAGATAAATAGATGCTGTTAATTATTTGTGTATTATTATGCGATTAGAAGACAATAAATATAAATAAGTGATACGGTTTGAAGTTTATCATATAATTTAGTTTTAGTGATATATGTTAGTTTTGTGTATTGATAAGTTTATTGCTAATTATGTTAAGAGCGCGTACCCGCCAATAAACTTTTTAGTTTGGCGGGAAACTAGCTTAAGCCAATTTTGTATTTTATTTAGAATAAACCGTTTGAAAAAAAAAAAAAAAAAAAGGTGATATTGAGAAAATCGCATTCAAACTTCGACATCCTAAAAAAAGTATGTTATTGTAGGAAGTTACATAGATTTTTTTGAGAAGTACGTTATATGGTCTTTTAGAATTTAACTTCAATTATATAATTTTATAATTCTATTCCTGTTGTTTACCACGCCAAAGTGCATGATGTAATGAAAATGCCCAAGATGGTTTTTACTAAATATTTCACTTATAGTATGTTTTCTATTGGATTTTATAAAAGAATAATATAAAACGTTCGGCTTTTACTAAATAGAGACGTCTTCGATATTAAACAACATTGTTTATTGTATTAAAAAAAATGTTTTTTTGTTCAACATTATATATATATATATATATATATATATATATATATATATATATATATATATATATATATATATATATATATATATATATAATATATATATATATATTTACTACACTTAAACATAGCTAGTCAAATGAGATCAAATATATAAAGTTATACTTAAAAAGTAACTTTTTTCTGTCTTAAAATTCAAGGTCAAATTTAGTAAAAAGCTGGTACAAACACTTAACACTTTTTAAAAGGGACCTTATTGTCGGTGATTAAAAGTTTAGTAATATCACATAAAAATAAATATACATTTTTATTAACATTCAAGTTCTTATTTTTTAAATAACTTTAATTATCCTTTAGTAAGTAAGACTGTACCAAAAACATGTAATTTCTCACAGTTACCATAGAAGTATTCATAAATATTAAAAGTCCAAGTTTGGTTAGGACAATGCAGGTTGATCACCTTTGATCAGGATTAAATTGAAATTAAAATTTAAGGGAGCCCCCCATACAAAAAAAAACTAATTTCGAGTCCGACTCGCACTTGGCTAATTTTTATGGTTTTCCCTATAAATGACCATTAAACCCTAAACTCTGTGCTAAATTTCAGCTCTCTGACTTTATGGGAAGTACTAGTTCTATTTTAATGATCTTGAGTGAGTGAGTGAGTGTCATAAATGAGAAACTTTCCTTTGGTTACCATCGGAACTTCTTCTGACCTCTAGAGGTTCTCAAATAGGGGCCTAAAATGCGGTGAAATGGTTCCTGTAAATGATGGTACTGCAGTGTTTGCTTCGCGCTCTACTTGGCGGGGCACTGCCGTGCCCCCAGATATTCTAATTAATGTTACCGATTTTCAGCTTGGTGCAAATTACTAGTAGTATTAACAGTAGATACCGTGCCGAAAGAAAGCCGCAATCGACTCTCGACTGCAGCACCGACAATAAGGTCCCTTTTTTACTAAACTTTAAGATATATTTTAACCTATAAAAAATCGTTTTTAAAACCTGTGTCTTCGTCATATCAAAATTTAGAGTCCGTTTATTAATATGGAGTAAAAAAAAAGAAAAAATGATTTTTTTCGACACTTTACTTTAAATGCGATTATCTCGGAAACTAGAACCCTCCATAAGGTCCCTTTTCCCAGATAACGTCACAATTATTTGAGATTACGTATCCATTTTGAATTCACAGATCTCATCAGATTTCCACTGAAAATTTTAACGGTCGCACTCAGAGACATATTTTAATGTTGATTAAACTTCAATTTAATTAAGAGTTTGACAGATAATGTGTAGGGCTATGTCAAAATCTTCATTTAATTAAGTAATTAATATAATCGTCTTTTAAATTACTTAAGTATAGATTACTTATTTAGGTCAGTCTGGAGTCTATTTCTAGACGGTATTTAAAAGTATACAAATAACAGATATGCAGTAGTCGTTTAATCAATTAACACTACTCTAGTCTTGACTGATTTTGTCGGTCATTGCACTCGGGTAATGTAGCTTCTAAGAAAAGTTTAAAAAGTTGGGTACAATAGAAATTTGTTTTAGCAAGCATGTCTTGTAGAAATCTGAAATATCTTTGGTCAAAATTTGTTCAACATTTTTTTTCATGAAAGAGTAACCAAATTAAACAGTTACAGACTCACGCGGAGGCACAAACTTTTTTAAAATGAGATAAGGGGGCAAACGAGCAAGCGATGGAACCGATGGAAAGCAAAAATCGTCGCCCATGAACATTCGCAACATTAGAAGAGCTGCAGGTGCGTGCCGGCCTTTTAAGAGGGACTACGCTCTCTTCTTAAAGGTTTGCAGGTCACATAGGTCCGGAAATACTGCTGACGACAGTTCGTTCCAGAGTTTTACTATGCGTGGTACTATGCGTAGAAAGTTACGCGAAAACCGTGCGTTTTTGTTGAATACTGCCACTTATCAAGATGAATATAGGACCGGATGGCATATTTTTCACGTGGATCAATGCCAGAAACTTGAACTTCGACACAGTACTTGGTTTCACAAGTAATCGTCTCAATTAGGTTTTCCTTTGTCAGTTTGTTTTGTTGACTTTATATTATTTGTTACCTTATAATTAGGAACGTATACAGTATACTCGTAATTAGGTACGGATCTCAGGGATATTTTCACTTGAGGATTTATATTACTTATCCTATCCCATCTTATCTTTACTTTTATGTCTAACATCTAATTTGAAATGTTTATGCTCGTTTAAAGTGTACCTAATGAGATTCCATGCCTCGAAATATTACAGTCGTTAATGTCGCTATCGTCCTCATAAAATATATTTCTTATCAGCCGCATCGAATCCGACTTTGATGCAAAACAGAACTAATTTCTCAAATGCTATTAATTAAATTAGCGTTTTGCGATATTTCATCCTTTATTTTCTAGTTGTTAGATGGTGTTCTGATGACCAACAAATAGACAAATAGGGGATAGAGTCGTGAAATAAAATATTTTTTGCGTATTCCAAAAAGGGGATTCTATGAGGATTTTTGTGCGTATAAAATTACTGTAGGCCGAAATAATGAAATGCGGAGGCTTTATCCTAATGACACCAGTTGAACCTTGAGGTCACTCGGACCCACTGTGAGAGCCCACACCTGTTTTTGGAAGCATACCTGTGGCAAGATGCCAGCCTGCTACTAGGGTAACTGAAACCGTAAAGAGGTATTCCGTCTCACCTGACGCATGCGTTCTACCTGCACCACCTTAAGCCAATTTATCATTGACACTTGCTAGGATACAAAGCGTTTTATTTCCTTAACGATTAAGGTCATATTTTCATGACGGGGGTTCGACAGCTACCAAACATGGAAGGCTCGCTCGAGACAGGTGTGTTACACCTGTTGCCTGTTGGGTTGTTTCTATTATTGTAATTTAATTATTGGCACGCGACTATTTTTACCTTTATCAACACTTTTTGCTACGTAGGCATTTGTAACACATTGTTAGAGTATTTTTACACCTAATTTGTTTAAGTATGATGATAGTGTTAATTGTATAATTATAATGACAATAAATAAAAGACTATAATAATTACATTCCTTTGTATTTTGGTAATTCTTTATCTTCTGTCATTTATTTCTAGAACCTAACTTAATTTCGAGGAAAGACTTTTGGCTTTGTATGGTTAGGTAATAATTTAAGTACCTTCATGTATTTGGCAATTGTCGGTGTAGTACACAGAACCGCAATTAGTATGGTGTGCTCGGCGCAAATATTTACACCTATTACGCCTTTGATCTCCATTCTTTGAACCTGGACTTTGAGTGTTTAGACTAAATTCACCAAACCGCGAAAAAATATTCATAATAAACGTACACAATTGAAGTGGGTCATATTAGGGTTAACGTCAATAAATTCACTTGTATTTTAAATGGGTTATTTTTTTATCTAAAGTCACCGATTTAAGGTTTCGTTCTAAGAAGGAAGTGGGCTTAGAAAGGGGCTTCTCGGATGAAGTTCACTTCCGCTTGGAAATAATCATAACAGGTGGCCAACTTAATTATAATGAAAAAGTTCAACTTAATAAGTATGATCAGTTACATGAAAGCTTTTACATGAAAGCCTAGGTACATGTAGATTTTTCCACAGTACAGGCAAATTGTATCAAAAATAAGTGAAAGCCTCTTTTTACCCATTGTGATATCGATGATTGCCATCATGATTAAGCAGCTTGTCTACAGTACAGTGTGGACTATTACTGTCGACTGTCGATTAAAAACAAACATTATCATATACCAAAATTGCCAGGTCGCTTAAATGACCTATATTCGAGCATAATACGAGATTAGCGAGTAAGCATGTACATAATATGAGGATAACTGTGTCACCAGTGATAAAAGTAATAGTGAATGGTGGCGGACACCGTGGGCGGCGGATGGCCTATCTCGTCCGCTCTATATCGGTACAGACTGTAGACTACACTACGTAGAAACATTCAAGGATCAACATCTTTTTACTTGATGTAAAGAGGCTCAAGTTTTCTTGAAGAATGAAATGAGCTATTTGGAATTATAAAGCGACTTATATTTTTTAAGGAGGGCGAAATAGTTCTAAAACTAAATAATTATTATTCACCCAATAAAGCAAAAGTGTGAAAAACGTAATGTATGAGTTCAAAATTGTAAAAATAATAATATAGCGTAAGGTGATTTTGTAGTTCTACGAAGGGTCTACGTCGTAGCTCGTAGCCAGTAGCTAAAGTGTAAAATTCAACTTTTATAATATGGACAAAATTAGATGGTGTTATTTTAATGGTTATTAGTTAATCCGTAAAATTATGGTTCTAGTAACGTCAATTTGATCCCATGGCATATAGGACATAATATTATGTCTCGTGTTCGGTGTGACGTCTTACGGAGACATAACAGAAGTAGGAAGTATAGTATAAAGTATTAGATATAGCTTTCATTATGTTTCAAATATGCTATGGATATTATTATAATATAGAATACGACAACAGATAAAATAGGTTTTCTATTGCCTATTAAAGACAATTTCAAACTTTAGTAAATTCAACTGGTAGTAAGTATAGGATAAGATTGCTACCATTTTATCGATTGATCGAATTTTGTAATCAAATATGTTAACTACGATAATGATTTTAACGTGATAATATCATGTTCGTGATCTTGGGCTATAAAATATAATATAACGTAGTTAAGCCCCGCCCACACGACCGCACACGGAGTCCCGGGTTTAATGATTTACATTTATAATCCTGCCGCAGGACCTGCGTCCTTCACCCATTCCAAATACCTGGAAAGAAGAAAGGGAAACGTTAGTTTTGATTAAACTTAAATATATATACACAACTTGGTAAATATGAAATCTATACGACTCTATCTTTGATAATTTTCACAATGTACGGGCTATTTCATTATGATAATTTTAATAAAATCTTTTAATACATGTTATGAAAATCGAAATACATATGAAAATTTGATGTGGGAGAGCCATGCTTCGGCACGAATGGGCCGGCTCGACCGGAGAAATACCACGGGCTCACAGAAAACCGGCGTGAAACAGCGCTTGCGCTGTGCAGTTTCACCGGGTGAGTGACTTTACCGGAGGCCCAATCCCCTACCCTTTTCCCTTCCCTACCCAGTACCCTCCCCTATTTCTTTCCCTACCCAGTACCCTCCTCTATTCCCTTCCCTACCCTCCCCTATTACCCTATTCCCTCTTAAAAGGCCGGCAACACACCTGCAGCTCTTCTGATGCTGCGAGTGTCCATGGGCAACGGAAGTTGCTTTCCATCAGGTGACCCGTTTGCTCTTTCGCCCCCTTATTTCATAAAAAAAAACAGGTCCAATTAACAGGTAGCTAGGAACTTCGCCAAATTTTGCAATAATTGCATTGCCAAAAATTGTCTTGTTTGTTTTATATTTTCTTTATTGTATTACAATCATAAATACATAGTACAAAAAATTATAAACCGTTAGAAATGTCAGTTAATATAGTCATTCATTACATTTGCATTATAACCGCAATTTCAAGTTATATTCTATTCAGAATAGAGCAAAATAGCGAGCTATAACCGCCATGTCTCAGGCAGGAAGCTATTACTGTTGCACAATAATGACACTTGACTCATTCTGATATCATACAATATACCACTATGTCGCTAATTAGTAATTATAATGATAGAGAACACAGTTTTGCTAAATGTATGCAACACCGAAAATAGAGTCACATGGTCAGTAGTTAATATGGAGTGTAACTTAGTATAAACTGAGTATTAATTTGGTTACAATAATGGAACGATTATCATAATAAGTAATAACAATTATTTACAATAACATTTTAGTTTGTTACATAGCTAAGTACCCCGTGGTACGAAATTGGAACATACGTTTCTAAGTACATCGACGAATGTGTACTCCGTGTCGGTGTACTTAGAACATACAAAATATTGCTAACACGGTACTAGCAATATTTTGTATGTTTCCCTGGAATACGGTAGACAGAGATACCAATAAGTATACTTTCCTTGTCACTCTTTAACATAGACGATAGAACATTTGAAAATATCCCTCTGCCCATGCATGGTATAATCGCTGCTGTATTAATGAAATATCAAATGTTCGTATTAGAAACCTTCTAACGTTGGCTTCATATGAGAATCCATGCATTAGAAAAAGCACCGTTTGCTTAGCAAATTCTAATCTCTACACATACTCATGAACCAGGACAACATGGGTGCGGAGGAAACAACCCCACGTATGGCTCTATATGAGCCTCTATAGACGAGTATAGGCACATACGCATCGTATGTCTGAGGGGTAGCCGTGTAGGTATGCCCCCGGCATAGCCACACTCACTGGCAGACGTAGTCGCCCGTCGCACCCCCGTCTAAGTAAGAGAGACAGAGATCAGACTATCTGTCTCGTGGCAAGGGTTAGAAAGAGTTAGATACGTCCGACGAATTGCGGAAAATGGTGGAAGGGTGCTAAGAAAAGTTCGAGTCTGCGCATCTTCGGGTCACGCTAAGGGTAGCGCCCCTCCACTGCTAAGCTCTTCTGAAATCCTGGTACTTGTTTTCCATTTTAGGACAAAACTCGATAAAAAAGGGCTCCGTGGGGCCCGAATCGGTTGGGGACCAGTCGGTGCGTAAGGGTCTCGGGGATATTTTGTGTACGCACGGCTCTTTACACACACATCGCCATTCGCCGCGAGCCCTTGGTCACACATTGATGTAATCCTTTGTAATAGTAAGTATTTAATTTTAATCAAAATGCGGATTAAATTACAAAAAAGTCTTTCTTTTGTGGCAATTGCAAGTGTTACAAAATGTGGTGCTTAAGGAATCAGTTAGTGGTTTGGAATTAAACACAAATAATTGTTATTATTAATGATCCATACTAATAGACAATGTTATGATAAAAACTATTTTAATTATTTTATGTAGTCAAAAGATTGCAAGTCCTAATTTTAACCAGAGATTACAATCTGACACCACAACGCTACAACAGCACATTGCGAACGTAGAGAACACGTCACTCACACAAACGGAAAACACTTACAAAGACCAATCAAGTTATTTATTTACTAATGTTTCTCTGCGAGCGCCGTTATGCACTCGCCCGCACCTCACGTAGATAATATTTACCTTCACACATATTACCTTACCGTTACCTCATGAGGTGCATTATGCTCGGTTCTTACACATTTGAACCCAATCAGAGGGCATGCCTCATCGCGCGTCATTGTACGTATCGGGGACGGAGCAGCCGACCGCGAAATGCCTTCATCACAATTCACAATTCAGTTTGGTGCCTACTCGTTCACTTATTAGGTCGCTTATTGTGGATTCTTATTGAACCTGGGACAATAGAAGTCATCAATAGATTAACTGATAGACCCTGGGATTTAAAAATCTACATTACTTACCTTTAGGAGTTTAGACTATACCCATCTGTAGGTACTAATACGAAAAACGCGAAAGTGTATCCGTCTGTCTATCTGTTATCTCTAATAATGAGCCGCTATATACCGAATTTGATGATTTTTTTATGGAAATACTTTGAGTGACGGGATGCTCCTGGGAACTCTACATACAGTATATTACTTATAGAGTTCTTGTGCTATGAAAGAGTCTGTGCTGACGAGGTTGCGTTGCGGACAAGTTTATTACAATTTATTACATACCGTTAAACCTGCAGTCTACAGTTTACATGTTTCTGTTTCGAATCGTATCCGTTACGAATTATTGTGATATATCAGGTAGGTACCAATTACCATCGAATAAATTGATTCATAATAGGCAGATGGCTGCACGTCATTAGGTCAGGACTCAGGTTATGTCAATTTAATGTTGGGTTTGACATAACGTGACCAAATTACATAGGTAGTACCATCTGCCTAAGAATCAACTTCTCCGATAGTACCTATAACTTAGAATATTACTACTGGAGCCTGGAGCCAGGTCGGCAAACTATACAGAGAAAATAATTTCAAGAGTACACACAATCAAACACAATATACGGAAACCAACAAAGACTCGCTAATTTGAATTTCATTTTGTTTATTAGCACCACTATATTGTGTGCCTTTTCCATAATACTTGACGCTGGCGCTGCTGGTGCCGCTGTTGGGGCCATTTTAGTTTATGGTATTCAAAATGGTCATAGGTAGTACCTTGTTGTCTAATACTTTGTGAAACTTACTTTTTCCGTAGCTTTCCCATTATTTATTACTTACCATGAGTCTGTCAAGTTTTCAATTTTTAAACGATAGTACAAACGATTATAAAGTATGCTAGTTGGCATAATAATTATAGTAGTACATAATACGTATTATACTACGTAGTTTATTAGTAAACTTGTAACCGAATTCCGTTCTGCTATTGCCGGCCGCTTTCCACTTTTACGCTCGGTGTATGTTCATGTTTGTCTAACTGTCAACCGTGTAGGTACTGCAGCCGTTATTGTGCAGCTTCACGCATTCGCAACTAATTTACCCGGAACCCGGCCGTTTTACGCTGCTTTTCTGTGTATTTGCGGGAAATAACATAAAATAACTCCTAATTTATTCTATTATCCTTTATTCTTTAAAATATACAATAGTATAAAAGCTATAGGTAGCGTACATCACGATTCACGACGTCTAATCCCATGCTTGATGCTAATATAAGTAAAAACTTGCGTTATGGCAATCAGATCAAATCGGATGCACGCCGAACAATTTTATCCTAATATAATATTATATAATTAGCTTGTCAACCCCTATAGTGCAGTTCCTAAGCCGGAGGCTTAATTATTTTATAATTTATCGGTAAGGAACCCTTTGTGCGCGAATCCGACTCGCTCTTTGCCGATTGTTTATTATTATTGTTTATAAACTGAGTTACCATTCAGTGTGTCAAAGTTTATTCCATGTAAAGTTGGCACTTGATGATTTTTATGTGTTCTTAATTATATGAACATAACAGATTAAATTGGGTTTTATTTAGAATAAATGATGTTCCTAAAAGTAATTTAGGTGATGGTTTGCCTTTAAAAAGTTATAGTGTGTTTGTTGAACTAAGGAATTGTTAGATATACTATTTAAGTAATAGTTAATCGTTCAGTAAAACAGTTTTGCAATTAACTTTAAATATTATGCTTAATTCGCCTTATTTAGGGTGCATAATCAGTGTGCAAGTCAGTATTTTTGGTGAAACTTTCAAATATTTTGATCGAAAAAAGGGAATATACAGATATTAATTTAAATACATGCCTTATAACATTATTTACACATTCATACACACAATCACACTACACTTTGTCTAGTACACCGGCGGGCCAGAAGTCAGAACTCCTCCACCTCAAAGATGGATAATACTAGAGTCGGCACTCTCACCACAAAGGAACTGAAATTCTCTTTGTGGCGAGAGTGCAGACGCTCCACCCTCAAGGTGTAGGTGATCTTCTCGCGGATGTAGTTTACGACGTCTTCGACCGTCATGGACCAGTGCAGGCGCGGCACGTAGAGCGGCGTCGCGGGCACCTCGCTGCGTAGGCACAACTCGGGCACATAAGGTGCGGTGCCGCAGTGGTTGCGGACTGTGGGCTTCCTCTTCTTCCTCCTCTCCACCAGAAAGAAGCCCTCCTCATCGCACCTCCTGCTCTCGTCCCTGTCGAGTTGAAGATGTTCAGCCGTGCGGCCCTCCTTTGCACCCCTCGCCTTTATTCGCGGGGCCGGTGCGGGGCAGAAGACACTTGCATAGTTTTTCTGTTGAGTCGATGGCCTCAATTTCGTGTCGACGTCACGCGGTGACGGCGAGCTAACTAACGGCGGCGGCTGTTGCTGGCCCACTCAGTTTCGCTGACGTGCAAAACGGCGAGTCGCGCTGAGCTCCGCGACGCATATTTATCGAGTCAATCATAATAAATCAAACATAATGAATGTACTTTTTAATTGTAATAATTCACTACGTAACTCACTGGTGGTGGATTCCGAGGCATCCAATCTACCTCGCATCTCATCCAGGTCTGCCATCGTGATGTTGAATTTCTGGAGTAGACTGGGGACGTTGGGACGTTGATGTGGTTCGTCGATAACGCCGGCAGTTTGTGGAGCAGTTTGAGGATTAGTCTGCTTGAGCACGGAGATGATGTGTTGCAAGCTTCGTTCGCTTCCGTCTCTCCTCCGGGACGTCATCTGCGCCGTCTTGCCGAGCGCTTCGTACATCATCAGCCTGCCCTTGCAGATCTCCTCGCAGGTGTAGGTTGACCTACAGAGCTGCACGATGCTATCTTCGTCCATGGTGTTGACGACGTGTTGCACAAACGCCAGGAGCTTGTTGGATACGAGCGCCATGATGTCGGTGCAGTAATTAATTAAATTAATATTACATTTTCACGAGTGGATTATATATTATGAAATTAATATTCCTACTTATATCAAACGTTCTATAGGTACTTATCGTATTATAGGTATCGTACCTTTAATAAAAAATATTTAATTTTTAAAACTTAATTTACCCGTCAAGCCCCAAGCGGTCGAATGCGACCGCGATAACAATAGAATAACAATCATTATAGATTTCCAAAAATCCACGACCGAGGGATTAAACAAGTAAAAAAGTAAACAAATAAAAAATTACTTACTGCTTTCATGCCTCTAATGATTATTTTTATTGTTACGTCATCATTAAAATTTCAATAAATTAATTCAATAATTAGGTGGCACTAAAAAATTTAATCCGAGGGTGAAAAAGTTTCCCTTTCGTTGGAATGCCGGGCCATCGATTCACGGTGGAATGCTCCACTATCCCTTTCCTTTAATTTGTCTCGCTCGCACCTGCGAGTTGTTATTCTTGTTAAAACTTCGAACTGGTTAACCATGATTAATGGTTTATTTTCTACGTATTTTATTATTCGAGGATTAAGAATAGTAACATAATTAACTGTTCCTACTGTTACTATATCGTAAATACCGACAGAATTTTGTACACCGGCAATGGAAACCTGTCTAAGCGTCATGTTCTCCTAGTAGCTTACCAGACGAACGTATATTACGTCACTACCAAGAACCAGCGACGCGACATTGCAAATTGCAATGCAAGTTGCAACGAGAGCTTTTAGCAGAATAAGCTAATGACTTTGAGTAACTTAAACGCTTGCAAACTGAATAAACCCGGGCAGTTTCTGTAAATTCTAATAATGTAGGTAAATTAATGGATAATATAAAGAGCAAACTCGAAGATGACCTAATAAACACAAGTTTAAGCGCCGTTGTTTATTTTCTCAGCTCCACTGTTTCTTCGCATCCTGTTGTTACAAAGCATCTGGTTTTCGCCAACATGCTTATGTCAAAATTCTTCGTTCTAAGCGGGTAGTTTCGTAATTTTTCTGCGTTCTTAGGTCATCGCTATCTAAATGAAGCCTCATCCTACATTGTTTTATGAACAAATATTGTTTATACTTCTCGATTTTTACACGTCAGGCCTACGCATTGTGCAACGATTCATAAGGCTCCATAATTCATAATGTATAATTATTATGAATAGATATTACATGCTTTTGATTGTGTAAATCGAGAGGTGTTTAAAGTTAGAGTTCCTAATAAGTTCCTATAAAACTTTGATCGCCTTCCCATAATTCTAGATGACGCGGGCGTTGCGCAAGGAGGTACAGGACTACACAGTTTTATCGGCATCTTGTGAATAAGTAACGATTATAGTCCAATAATATAGAACCACTTAAATCGGTCTATGCGACGTTATCAACAGAAATTAAAGATGGTAACGTAATTTACTCTAGCGTCGTTATGGTCGTAAAAATCAGAAATATTTTTATTTAAAGGTTTAATCGAAATTTGAAGCCAGTCGTTATAATTTTATCAAAAATGGTTGTTACAATCAAATGAGAAATCGACATAAGTAAAAGTAAAATTCATATTGAGAATATTGTTTCCTTTGCTATAATATAATAACTTTAAAAATATTGGCATACTTATTGATAAAAATTAAACTAAATCCATTAAACACTGACTTCCATTATTAGCTTGAGTTTGCACAACCCTAGCGTCACCGTCGCGTCGTTATCTCAAAGGGTATTTAGGCAACTAATTAGATTAGGAAAATGTTCTAGGAACTCCTCGAATCAACCTTTTAAAATGACGGCTCCTCTATAATCTTTAAAGCTATTATTTATTTAACGATAAAATTTGATATTTGGTTAGATGGATAGGTTTAATCTTTATTACTTAGTATTTTATAGCTCGGGAGTCGGGACCTTTCGGCCAGGTAATAGCGGGCTATTTTAAAACAAACTAGAATACTTTTTAACCAAAACAAAATATTAGATTAAATACTTAAGGCTGCTCTTTCGAAAAAAGCTTGCAGATGAAACAACTTTTCATCGGCATTAATAGAGAAATTATATCTGAAAAAATAATTAGTAATCTACATGATATGGTACGTAATTTGGTTTTGCCGTATTTTTTCTATCGGTATCACATAATAAAGAAATAAAAAACCAAATCACCTCCAAATCGTTGAATGAAACCACTTTACTCCTTCATTATTTATCAAAAGAATATATAAAAAATATCTACTGCTTTGCAATACATAAGTTAATAATTTGGTTTTTTTACTATTTTGAAATATGTATTATATTAAGCCTAAAAAAGGTTTTTTCTCTTATTTCGCCCTATCATGGACGCGGCGAGCGTCGTAATCGCCACCGTACAAGGCGCGCTGTTATGAATGTTATTTTAATGTTATTTACGTCGATATTCGCACTGACAGACAATCGTGAATCGACCTGCTAATTTAGGGAGAGAGGGCCCTTAACACAAAAATTCGTATCACAAAAACGCTTATTTTGCTTTCTTCTTCTCTTGTAAATAATGTAATTGCAGAAGATGAAGTAACTGCAGAACTTAGCCGTTAAAATTCTTGCAACTAAAGCTTGAGTTCTTTTAAGCTTTAGCTTATAAAGCAGCTAAAGCCTTAAGGTGAACTCAATTTATTTTCACATTAAGTTCAAGGGCTGTCCTCGATTTGTTTTTACTGGTACTGGACAGTAAAAGTTACGATTTAATGGCTGTCGGTAAGGAGTCTGAGGGCATATCAAAGACTAGGGCCCTGAGCCATAGGCTGTAAAGTTGATTGGTAATTTGGAATCGGCCCTAAATGCCTTCACAAGCTGCATCACTTAAGGCCCAGTAGTCCCTAAAATTAGCAGGTCAATGTCTGTCAGTACGAATATCGACGTAAAGCACATTAAAATAACATTCATATCAGCGCGCCTTGTACAGTGGCGTTTACGCGCTCGCCGCGTGCCTTGATAATAGAAAATAGGAGAAAAAACCTTTTGTTTTTAGTATTACACAAATCAAATATATCAAATCGTTTAGGTTAGGTTATGACAAATGTGCTACATCTTTTGTTTTTTCTAGAAAGTGTGTAATTTAGCCATAAAATGATTTAATTGTGAAAAACAGCGTTATAAGAGTCATCTTTGAGATTTTTTTCTATCGAGCAGAATTTTTCAAATTGTGTACTGATATACCTTTGCGTATAGGAAATTTTCTCAATTTTAAAACTGTACTTTTTTATACTTAAATAATGACATTTCCTTTACAAAAAACATTATTTAAAAAACCCTTTTTGCGTAGTTGCAACAACCACTGCACCTTAAGAAGCTGGTGCAACTTGCAATAGACGAGCTTTAAGTTTCGAATGTTAAGAAATATAAGCCTCGATGCTAAATAAGCTGTATAATATTGGTAAAACATTTATATATTATTAAAGTAAATGTTAGATAATAAGCTTATTTTCCATATAAAATCTCAACTTCATAAAAATAATGATTTATGTTCAGTCGATATTGTATGTTTTTAGGGTTCTTAAGTCTTAACGCATACGCTAAGTCGTTAATTACATAATAATGTTTCTTTACGTACCTACGTAGGTATGGCATAATATATTTTGCATACTGATTAAACAATTACATGCACCAAAAAATTAGGTTTTATTTCATATATCAATGTTTTAAATATTTCCCTGCGTTGCCAAAATATACACAAAAAACAGTAAATCGTTGTTCCTGTAAAATTTGGATATTTCGGTTACCGTTTTGCTTGGGGGCATCGATATATTCTGTGCTTAAGGGAATAAGTTTTAACGTTTCTGTAACAAGCCATCAACTGCTTTAATATAGTAGATATCTATACATTCTATACTAAATACTAATATACTAGATATCGTATGTTGTTTTCAGAGTCTGTAACTTGAATAATGAATTCAATTTTCAGTCATAATATAGTTATTGTATATTTTGTAGGTATATCAATACTTAACGAATTTGTCGTAATATCTGTTTGCCTTATTTATACTTAACCTACCGAGTACATACTGTTGAGTGTGGAGCCATGGCCCATGACTAATGGAAAAGCGTTGGCTAGTGTCGTTAATCTTTCATTTGCGCTTACACCTCGCTCGGACAGGCTCAATTAATAATTTCACATTATTTCCGTATTACACAAAGATGTTCTCATGTTATGGGCGTGAGAAATTTCTACGGCGAATGAAGTGTCAATCTTCATCGACTGCTAACTAGCGCTACGACAAAGTTCGGGCCCTACTTAGCGTTCAGTGTATAAGACGTGACACTTGATTTTCGTCGAATGATTAATAGCATTAGCGGTACAATAAACCTTTGATGCAGGCGTCGCGTCGGTTTGGAGTCTGGAGATTCGGGAGTCGGGAGTCGAGACCCTTCACAGATCATTAAGATAACGGAGACAAGAAAAGAATAACTTAGTTATTCAACCCAATTTAATATCCTAATTCTATGCCTTCAAATAAGTTTTCGAGATTGGTCTCTACTCTCTGATCCTGCCTTAGTCAAAGTGTCTTTTTTAACGGAGCTATTTTTGGCTTAGGATATAATGGATGAACAAGTGTTTTACATAAAATACGAGTATTTAATGCAAATTGTAAGATAAAATTAATTTTGCCAACGCATTGTTGGTAATTGAAGTAATTTGTTGGTGAAATCATCACAACCACATGTTAAACGGACATTTTATTTTACGGCTACATTCCCATATCCTAGAGGCTAGAGCTTTTAAAAATAAATAAGTAACGGACTTTATATTTTGTAACATTCCAGCAGTGGACGAATATAGGCTGATATGATGATGATTTGACATTTGTAACATTGTGCTATAACTACTTTTACTTACTACTTTAAGTTATCAAGATTTTTTATGTACGCACAGGATATCATCGCAAGTTTGGAAAGCTTACTATTAATATGTTTTGCAATCACATCAATGCGAACACATTTTATTTAAAAAAGTATGAGTGTAAAATATCCGCCATGATATCAAGTTTAATTGAAATTGTCTGTTATTAGCATGGGAGCACTCGTCACATCGATGCCGCGTCATTAATAAACGACGCGGCTCGCAGCACCAGTCGAGCTTAAACCGCGGCATTCAGGGCTGGCGACCAAATAAAATGTATTATAAGTTATCCCCTTTTTTGATAAAAATTGGTAGGGTATTTTACCACCTTACTAATAAAAAGATAAAAAGAAGAGAAAAGAAAACACAGCGTACACTCAGTCAAAAATACAAAATGTGTCCAACTATAGAATCTATAAAGCTGCCACTTTACGTATTTGTGGGAGAGTAAGAAATATTTTTAATTTTAATTGGAGTTTACTCCTTATGAATCGATTTTCATATTATATAAGGCGCCCGGTATGAGAAAAATCCGAGGGGTAAAACCTACTAACAAGTAACGAAAATGTGTCACGTTTTTGGACGACGGAAACTTTCTAATTTAGCTGTGAGTGTATTAAGACCATAAAGGTAATATACCTATCGAAATATAATATTATATAAAATAATATAATTATATAATAATATAATATAATATAATTATATTATTATATAATTATATTATAATAATTATTATATAATTATATAATAATATAATTATTTCAAATTCAGGGAAGGGGTAGCCGAGGTGTTGCCTTTGATGTTAGAAGAAACCCCGTTCCTTTAGGCCTATTGGGAGCGGAGTTATGGCTACTTTAGTAAGACGTTTGACAGTTGCCGAGCTGTCAATGTCAAAGTTTGAATGCTTGTAACTCGGCAACTATTTGTCCTGGATATGGGTTTCTTCGGCTTGATCTTCCTGGGTTTTTCTCCTCTATTTGATTCTGGCTAAGGCCATTCTAAGGAATTGAGAAAAAAAATGATGTCTCTAATTTAGTTCAAATTCAGGGAGGGGGTAGCCGAGGTGTTGCCTTTGATGTTAGAAGAAACACCGTTCCTCTAGGCCTATTGGAAGCTGAGTTATGTCCGCTTTTGTTTGAATGCTTGTAACTCGGCAACTATTTGTCCTGGATATGAGTTTCTTCGGCTTGATCTTCCTGGATTTTTCTCCTCTATTCGATTCTGGCCTTAGAATTGAGAAAAAAATATTTTGAAATAACTATGGCAGAAAGGGGTGTAGATAATATTGCCGGAACATCAGATTTCATATTATATTAATCTTTTTTCAGTTGAATAAACTTTTTGGTCGTGCGTCGGAGCTGACACACTTTTTTATTTATAAATAATTACTTCCGCAATAGTTTTTGTGGGATAGTCAATTGATATTTGAATAGTCAGTTGACGGTTGATGGATAGTCAGTTGATACGTCATAGACGAACACTCCTCTCCGCCACTCGGTTCTCTTCCCCTTCTATCCTCACAAGCTTATAATAAAAAGGGGTGACTTACTATCGACAGATCAGAAGTTGTCTGACTTTGGGCACGGCAAGACGTTGCTCTAAACTGTCTTCAGAATAACTTGTAAATACATATATCTGGTGAGTTGTTTTATGTTTAAGTATAATAATAAATTAATAATGATAATTGTACGATGCAAGCATCGCACATTCCTAGGTCAGCTGTCAGCATAATAATTAGTACATCAATATCTCAATATTTAACGATTTCGTAATGTTTTAATTTTTGCTATAATCATCAGTATCTTTGTGTATATAAAATGTGTCTGCTATAATACGCTATCATTATTATCACTTATCTTATATCATTCGTCTTATATCAGTGTACCTTTGTAATGTGTATCTATCAATAAACAGTTAATTTATGATAAACTAGATGATGCCCGCAACTCCGTTGCGCCAAAACTCGTTTATCGCGCGGGAACCGTAGATTTTTCCGGGACAAAAAGTATCCTATGCCCTTTCCCGGGACTCAAAGTATCTCCATGCCAATTTTCTGCAAAATCGGTTTAGCGGTTTGAGCGTGAAGAGGTAACAGACAGACAGACAGATAGACAGACAGACAGACAGACAGACAGACAGACAGACAGACAGACAGACAGACGGACACACTTTCGCATTTATAATATTAGTATGGATGATAATGATGCATAATTGAGTATATTTTACATATTTTGTTTATTTGTGATGTAGTTGTTATTTAAATAAATTGTTTGTTTTATATATTTTATGTTTTCTTTTATTTTTCTCCTACATATTTTTATATTAATAATAATTAGTGAATATTCTTACGTATTTTTTTAACTATTTAAACAACAGCTGTAAGCAAAATGTATGAATTTTTCAATATTTTGTAAATGTGTATAAGGCTTTATTGGCAGCCCTGTCAAAAATATTAATACCGTGTATTAAAAAAACATATAATATTAAGATTGACATATTTAATAATACATTTTGTAACAAGCATAACAAATTACTGCGATATGCTTTACATGCACGAAATTAAATATAATTGTAAGCGGCCAATATGATTCTACAGTCTACGCCAACTCAAAACAAACAAAACTTGGCCAACATGGCCAATACTCTACATTACTCGTATATTACTATAATATATCCACCGTCCACATCCACTTAATCTTCTAATATATAAAATTCTCGTGTCACAGTTTTCGTTGCCATACTCCTCCGAAACGGCTTGACCGATTCTTATGACATTTTGTGAGCATATTGAGTAGGTCTGAGAATCGGCCAACATCTATTTTTTATATCAAAAATTATTAATATGGCAAAACAACGTTTGCCGGGTCAGCGTTTATAAAATTCGACATCGAATAATGAAATATTCATATTTTGGTTCCATTAATAAACATTAACTTTAAAATTGATTATGATGATTGTTTGTAGTATGGTAATTGGTAAAGCGTGTAAACAAAAAAAAAATATTGAAGAGGGCGACTAGAGCAAAAAACCAATCATCGTCCTCTCTTCACATTCACTCCCAATCTCACCCCCGTCTTTCATATGCGGTGAAAAGGGCGACGCGAAATCATCGACAAGTTAGTATTTTCTTAATCTTAACAAATATACAACAACAATCCGCAAATTTTAACAATCCGCTAGGCCAGTCCCTCGATGATCAAATTTAATGCAATGTGTTAAAATATTAACTCAGTTTAATGCTCGGTTTTGGCATTTACATAATAATATATGAAAAATTCGTGAAAAATTAGATGCATTTTTGTCATTTTTTTCTATCGAGGCAATTTTAAGACATCGTTTCCGCTGGGTCAGACGATCAGACATTCGGGGCTTATTTTCAAGTATACAGGATGTCCCAAAACTCAACGATAATCTGGGACCGGATGAATGGCCAAGTTATACCAGTTCCGTGAAAAATAAAATGAAAATTCCATATCACTCAGTTCAGCGATAATAGACAATTTTGTAAAAAAGTCGAAATTCGACACCCTTGGTCGCATTTTCAAGTCCTGTGATCACCAATGTCACAATTTCGCTGTGGTTTTTTTAATTTCGAGATCTTCATTAACGATGCTATTGATCACAACTACGAATTAATGCAAAAAACATTGTTAATTTAATAAAATAAGTTAAGTTTTAGTGAGTCATGGTTCACAAAAATATTGTTAGTTAACTTTGACACTTCATTTTGAAAAAAAATTGTACTACACTGCCCTTGGCAAGTTATATAAAAAGTTGGCGCATTTAATCAAGATTTAAAAATGGTGCAACACTAGCCACTTTTCTTACCATTAAAAAATTTATTTCAATTTTTTTTTCAAATTGAACTCATTTCTAAAATAATAATTGATACTTTTTTATATTAAAAGATCAGGGTATTGAGTGTGTGTAATGAACAAAAGTGATAGAATGAGATAGATAGTGACGCTGACAGTCTGTCTCACTCTAGAGCAAGACAGATCGACATTCGACTTTTAGAATGAGCGAGACGGATAGTGACGCTTGAGGGGTCGTCCGTTCACAACATTTAGTACGCATCGTTTCTTCGTCTACTGCGCATCTCTCGTATTCGTGTTACTATCGTACTAACGACTTTGGCTTGTATTACTTTGAACTTGATACCGCTTCCGTACTGACGACTTTGGCTTGTGTTACTTTGGACTTGATACTGCATTTGTACTGACGACATTGGCTTTGCTTTTCTGGACTTTGTGCTGTGAAAATAGTGTGTGAACAACATGCCGGATCTGTACACAGTACAAGAATATGCAAATATGCATCTTATCTACGGTGAATGCCGTTGTAATGCCTCTGCCGCAGCCAGATTGTATCGCGAGAGATACCCCAATGTGCAGCGTCACCCAGATTATCGCGTATTCCAAAATGTGCACGCGTCATACTCGGAAGGACGATTGCCCAGTGTTCGTACGTCCGGTGGAAGACCGCAAAGAGACTACGACGACGTAGTTTTGAATGAAATTCAAAATGACCCTAGCACTTCAGTACGTGCGATAGAACTAGCAACGGGAGTACCGAAAAGTAACGCTCATCGAATTTTAAAACGAAACGAATTTCATCCGCATCATGTGCAACGCGTCCAGAGTTTGCTCCCACGAGATTACGCACCTAGAATTAATTTCTGCAGAACAATGTTAACGAAAATTCGAGAAGATCCTGAATTCCTAAACAAAATTTTATGGACCGACGAATCTACATTTAAAAGAGACGGTTATTTGAACTTACACAACCTTCATGAATGGCACGTCGAAAATCCGCATTTAATGCGTGAAGACCGATCCCAATACCAATTCAAAGTAAACATGTGGACTGGAATTTTAAACGGACGAGTAATTGGACCATTTGAGCTAACTCAAAATTTAGATGGCGCCACCTATTTGCATTTTCTTCAAAACGATTTGCCAAATTTGTTAGAAGACGCACCGCTCAGTATTCGCAGAGAAATGTGGTTTCAGCAAGATGGTTGTCCGGCGCACTATGCTCGAGCTGTAAGGGATTATTTAAACGCTGATTATCCTGACAGATGGATCGGACGCGGTGGCTCAATTTTATGGCCTCCTCGTTCCCCCGATCTAAATCCAGTTGATTTTTTTTACTGGGGATGCATAAAAGAAAAAGTATATTCGAAAAAAATACAAAATCTATCAGAACTTCGCCAAAAAATTGCTGCAGCGTCAGAAGAAATAAATTCAAGAAATTTGGCACGACTGGTGCAAAGGTCTTTTGTAAGGCGTTGCAGAGCCTGTATTCGTGCCGGAGGCAAACAATTCGAACATTTATTGTAGTTTAAGGAGAATAATTTAATAAAAAGTTTTACGACGGTTCCTTCATTGTTTTATTAATTATTATTATGTTTTTTTACAGTAAGATTGGTTATTAACTGACTGAATTACCTCTTTACTAAAAATAATAATTTGATTTAAGACCAGAAACAAAAAATAACAAATTTTAGTAACAAAAATTCCTAATCTTGAGTTGTTCAAAATAAGCTCAATTTGGAAAAAATGAGAAATAAAAATTTTAGTAGCAAGAAAAGTGGCTAGTGTTGCATCATTTTTAAATCTTGATTAAATGCGCCATCTTTTGAAATAACTTGCCAAGGGTAGTGTAGTACATTTTTTTTTCAAAATGAAGTGTCAAAGTTAACTAACAATATTTTTGTGAACCACGACTCCCTAAAACTTAACTTATTTTATTAAATTAACAATGTTTTTTACATTAATTCGTAGTTGCGATTAATAGCATCGTTAATAAAGATCTCGAAATTAAAAAAATCACAGCGAAATTGTGACATTGGTGATCACAGGACTTGAAAATGCGACCAAGGGTGTCGAATTTCGACTTTTTTACAAAATTGTCTATTATCGCTGAACTGAGTGATATGGAATTTTTATTTTATTTTTCACGGAACTGGTATAACTTGGCCATTCATCCGGTCCCAGATTATCGTTGAGTTTTGGGACATCCTGTATAAGACAATTTCTGGGTAAGGAGGACTCAGGGCAGGTGATTTTTTCGTAATTTTTTGCTCGATATCAATAATAATGGCAATAGGTAGACACTTGATATTTCAGAAAATCCTCAGTTTAGATAATATGTGTACTTTAATAATAAAAGATAAAATTTAAATATAATTTTATTTAAGGGAGGCTACCGTAGGTAGAGGCTACCTTTAAAAAAGCCAAGTGCGAATTGGACTCGCCCATAAAGGGTTCCGCAGCAGCAATAAGAATTATTTCTATGAAATTATAAGGTTTTTGATTTATTTTAATATTTCATTTTTGATATAATGAAAGTTAAATTAAGGTTTATCATTTATGACGTATAAAAAAACTACTGGCTAGATCTCGTTCGATCCAATTTTCATTGGCAGTTTTTATAATAATGTACATAATATATTTTTTTTAGAATTATCATGCTGTGGCCACAATTCGCCTAACATTCCTGCATCGCGCTATCGAAGTTTTCTAAGCGCGGCGGTATAAGACAGCTGAAATGTATCACGTGGGCTTCGGCCTGACCGAGCATACCACCTCGCTCGGTCGGAAGATCTTCCTTTGGCCTCCACGCATTATTCCCACATTGGTGACCCTCGACAGAACACGCCTCCTTCATCATCATCACTCCCCGCCCCTCCGCACCGCGCCAGCCAGCATCGCCTCATCGGGTACCTCGTCCACTAGCCGCAATGTACCGCGGCCTGGGCGACTCCGCATCGGCATCATCGGGCTTTCTCACTACACCGACCGACCGGTCAGCAAGCAGAGCACATCTCTCCTGGTCAGCACGTAGCATCGGCCCCGCACGGCAGCTATCCGACTCACTGGATCCCGTGCAGCAGCTTACAGTTCCGACTCACTGGGACTCACTGCAACAGTTCCGACTCACTGGAACTCACTGGCACTGGCGACTCAAGCGACAAGACTTCAAGATTCGACCTCCGGTCTTCGGGGGGGAGTGATGTGGCGGTACCCACAATTCGCCTAACATTCCTGCATCGCGCTATCGAAGTTTTCTAAGCGCGGCGGTATATATAAGACAGCTGAAATGTATCACGTGGGCTTCGGCCTGACCGAGCATACCACCTCGCTCGGTCGGAAGATCTTCCTTTGTGGCGGCCACACATTATTCCCTCAATGCCCCTACTTTAGAAGTTAGAGGGGGGGACACATTTTGCCACTTTGGAAGAGTCTCTCTCGCAAACTATTCAGGTTAGAAAAAAATGATTTTAGAAACCTCAATATGATTTTTGAAGACCTATCCATAGATATCCCACACGCATAGGCCAGATGAAAACATTTTTTTTTGTTTCAGTTGTATCTATGGGGACCACTAAAATTCTTAATAATTTTTAGATTTTTGTATCAAAATCTTAATGCGGTTTACAGACTACATCTACTTACAAAGTTTAAGTTTCAATAGCTCTTATAGTTTCGGAGAAAAGTGGCTGTGACATACGGACGGACAACAGACAGACAGACAGACAGACAGACAGACAGACAGACAGACAGACATGACGAATCTATAAGGGTTCCGTTTTTTGCCATTTTGGCTACGGAACCCTAAAAACACATAAGTGCAATGTCAATGTAATGAAATATAAATTACTTACCAAACTTAATGTTTTGTTTATTTATGTTATAAGTTTTATCAATAACTTAATAAATAATAAGTCAATCCCGTGGGTATAATTTTTTTTCTCAACTCTATTTTTATGCTATAATCTTAAGCTATTAAGGGTAAACGCTACATCGCAAACGCCAGATTAATCGCAGTCTAGAGTTCTAGACTCTAGACGAGCAAGGACACTGACAGCAGGATTTTGACCCTGGGCAAATCAGGGTTACAGCTTACAAACATAATATTAAACATGACAAGGCTCTTAATATTTTTATTAAAAAAGTTAAATACTTTTACTACTAAAATTTCAGCCTACTTAGGTACCTACTTATACTTTAGTGAGCGCAGTTTTTACATTAGGATAATTTTCCAATATTAATGTTCCTGAATCCTGGGATGTGTTTGGTTTATTTATAAACAGCTCTTCACATTTCTGTGACTCTGGTACGCCGATGTTCGAATCTCAAAAGGTCATCCAGATAACATGGGACTCGCAATTTCCAAAACTTTTTTTATGAAAACTTTGCAATCATTGTCAGATCATTATTGGTGATAAATGAATAAAATAAACCAGTTCTATTTAGTAGTAAGAGCTTTATAGTCATAGAAAGTGATAATAATTATAGATGCAATTAACCTACGTCAACTCGTACTTCAAACCTGTGTGGTCGGCTCTATCTAGCGGCTAGGCGCTTCAGTGAAATGAAAAGATGCGATACAGCTCTCGAATTTCGAAATCTCCGAGATGTTAACTAACGTTCACTGTTCATTAGTCATTACCATTATAAAGTTACAATAATGAACAATACTTTTGCAATTTAAATTTACTGATTCTACCAACTATTAAAAGGCTATGGGCAAAAATGTATGGGCTCCGTCCCCACCAACCAACAGTTATAGAACTGATACCAACGTGTTCCTAAAGGGCCCCCTATTTAATTAAAATCATTTGTTTTAGATAAATCAGTGGGAATATATATTTAAAAAAAAAACAACCATATTACTACTAGACCTTGCCAATATCTAGTTGTAATACAGGTCCATTTTGTCTAATATTTCATTTGGAGGTGGGCATTAGCGGCTGTAAGATAGTTATAACTTCTGCAGCCCCCACCGTGCATATTATTTTTTGTATTCTGTGTTTTTATTTAATAAATATTTTTTATCATTATTTTCTAAGGTGTAACAAAACTAAGTGATAATACTTTAGGGGATGTATGTATTCATGTCATAAAGTTCACTGTAAAAGTAGCAGCGCTGAAAGCACCGCTGTTTTTTTACTTATAAAATAAGGGGGCAAACGAGCAAACGGGTCACCTGACGGAAAGCAACTTTCGTCGACTATGGACACCCGCAACATCAAAAGAGCTGCCGCGGCCGGTGCGTTGCCAGTCTTTTAAGAGGGAATAGGATAATAAGATAGGGGAGGGTAGATAAGGGAATAGAGTAGGGGATTGGGCCTCCGGGCTCCGGTAAACTCACTTGCTCGGCGAAACACAGCGCAAGCGCTGTTACACGCCGGTTTTCTGTGAGCCCGTGGTATTTCTCCGAGCCGGCCCATTCGTGCCGAAGCATGGCTCTCCCACGGTGCTGTGCACTAATGAATACATAAATGAGCATGTACTTTGGAATTAGTCGTCAATAAGTACGTTAACGAAATATTTGGTTAAACGTAAGATACCATGAGAACCCCATGCATTTGGGCAAAGTCGCCATAATATAAAAATATAATCTTGCCAAGATCTATCAATTGAGCTACAATACACTTGTGTTGATGGGTGGGGACGATTCCGCCCATACCCCTTTAATAATGATTTTATTACATAAGTCAATGTCTTATTTTCTATTAATTCAATTTTACGACAAAATAATATATTTTTATTTAATATAATATAACGCGTTGAATGCAATAAAATCAAAGTAAAATATCAATAATTTTGAAACTTAAGGGCCTGTTTCACCAGTTCCTGAAAAAAGTTCCTGATAAAGTGCCGTATAGACTATCCACATCATTTTTGACAGATTCTCCCTAATCTATCTGTTAAGTTAAATGGTGGATAGCCTAATTCCAGTAGGTACTAATCAGGAAGAGGTGAAACAGGCCCTAAGGCCTAAGTAACGTTTGAAAGTTTAAGTTGGATAAAGCAATTATGTTTTCTAAGCCCTATACGTAGAATTACAAACTATAGAACAATCGGAAGACATCAGTCGTCAGTGCTCAGAACGTAGTAACTAAGACCTAAGACCTAACTCGTTACTCACGGGCACCTGTGCCGTAAATAACGTGATGAAATATTGCACCCAACAGACCCATCCTAGGAATTAGTGAAAGTACCCGCTGCAGCGAGATGTGGTATGAAAGAGGTACCTCATTAATTTTATACGTGTCAGTATAACATATTATTATACATACTAGCTGTCCCGGTGAACTTCGTGCCACTTTAAAACCTTCCCTGGACTTCTACGAATATTTTAAGACTAAAATCAGCCCAATCCGTTCAGCCGTTTTCGAGGTTTAGCGCGACTAACACATTTGAAAATCCATTTTTATATATATAGAAGATAGAAGATTTACAAAATATAACTAGGTATACGTGGCGAAAGCTTTTAAAGGATTAAAGTAAGTAAGATAGACATGTGATCCAACATCTTATAGCCAGAAATATTTGATCGAAGCTTATAGCACAATAATTTGTAATATCCATACTAACACTATAAATCCCAAAAATGTGTTGAAGCGTTCAAAGTTTAGACTAAATAGAGATACTTTGTAATAGAGATACGAGAGCACCGGGAAATGACTTAAGGCCATCCCCCGAGCAAACGACCTTGACCATACATTTGCCGCGTCGCCGAGATCGCACCAAAACACTATTTTTTTTTTACTTATCTTAGTTTAAAATTGACCTAAAAAAAAACGTGGAATATGTAGTTTATGATATTGTCGATCTATTGGCGCGTGTTTTAAATAACAGTAATTTGTAAATACTAAGGAGATGCTGAATGTATGCTTGAATTTTAATAAATCGGTTTTACTTTGGAAGCTGATATCATTAGTATAATAAACAAAAATAGAAAATATAAAACGTGGAAAAGAATGTTGATATGCTGAAGATTATTGCTGTATTTTTATTATAACTTTGTAGATTTTAAGTTATAAGTTTATAAGCC
Organism: Lysandra bellargus; assembly: GCA_905333045.1. Taxonomy (NCBI): domain Eukaryota; kingdom Metazoa; phylum Arthropoda; class Insecta; order Lepidoptera; family Lycaenidae; genus Lysandra; species Lysandra bellargus. The sequence goes on from HG995321.1 coordinate 4,172,058, forward strand.
CCTAAATACGGTAAATTACGGAATCTCCGTACGCCCTTAATTAAATGATAATTTTATCCCGATAAATGTAGGGTTGTTGCTTGGATGAACTAAATTCGGCGCAACGAAGTTGTGGGCATCAGCTAGCGATAAATATTTCAATCTACAAAAACCTTTGACATCTTATTAATCTAAAATTAGATTAATTAGTTCTCATTAAGATTCAAATCTCTTGTCTCTACACAATGACTTGACGCCAGCAACCCTTCGATCGTAACTCGACGCAACAAATGTATAGTGTGACAAGATTAATCGCTGGGGACGGTTCACTATATTCGAAATTAATTAGAACCAAGTTAAATAAAACGTGAAAACGTCAAGCCTTTGATCTACTATACAATATTAATTATTTTTATATTAAACTGCCTTATGTAAAACTTTATCTGATATGCCAGGTACTCTACCTTCATCATACACGGTATTGGTGATATTAATTAAACAACACGAAATAAATCTAGTTGATACCTCGTGCAAGTGAATAAAAGAAAAAAATATAACTGCGAATTTATTTCGCTCGAAATAGGTTAAAAGCACTGCGTGTCTTCCGCGTCTGTGTAAATTGCTCGCAGAAGGAAGGAAGCTAAATGTTCCATAAACAAACGATAAACGTAGGAACGCGGCCGAAATGCATTTTTGGATATTTCAATAATTTTACCGTCATAATCATCTATGGACTATGGGACCAAAGATAATAATAATTAATAATCACTACGTACGGTAATGCGGATACCTGCATGACTATCGACTTTTTCGGCTTGTGGACACTATTATGCTCTGGAAATCTGAACATTAGGTAGTAGTTACTCATCCTTTACCCCCTAAGTAAAGGATGAGAAAGGACTCCTTTTTTTCCGTTGGGGAAATGTCCCCCATCCCCGGCAGCCTGGGGAGTTCCACCGGTGTATGTGAGACTCCCCGGGGGCGGTGAGGCTGCCCCCAGGCATACATGATATCGCATACCCACTAAAACCCCAACGGTGTTCCTACTTTTCCGCCTTTTCCGCTTAAGACAGAGCCACGGGATATAATACGCGGAACACGCGACCCTGCCAGCAAACTACGCAGTCATTTTATTTTTCCAGTATATATCTAAGGCTGAAATTCGGAAATTGTATTTCTATGCACTTTTCGCTTCCACAAAGGAATTTTATTGGTTTACAAAGAATAGTAGAGTATAGCCACTAACACTACTAATTTCCAGAGTACTCCAGGACCGTTGTGTTTTGGGAAGCAATTACACCATTTAGAGCGCAACTTGCGGTATTTAGGTGAACACTGTGCTTCTATTGTTACGCAATAAACTGTTTATTAACTATCTTTCAATAGAGGAGAAGTAATAATAATAAATTTTTCCCGTCACAACTCACAACTCTTGGGTAGGCAGGTATAAGCAGGTAAGTCGATACTAGTAGTCTGGTTAATGCATATTCTACGCCCTACGGGCTTCATACTTTCGATTGGTATGGAATTTGTCTATTAAGGCCGTCCCCGAGCAAACTACCTTGGCCATACATTTGCTGCGTTGCCGAGATCGCACCAAAACCCTATTTTTTTACTTATCTTAGTTCAAAATTGACCTAAAAATAACTGTATTTTAAAAAGATAAAACCGACTTCAAAATTGTACGTAATTGAGAATTAAAATTCCCTATCTCAAAAACTACTGAACCGATTTTGATGAAACTTGTAGTATTCCCTAATTTGAACAATACCTAGTATAATAAAAAAAGAATAATTTAGATCGGACTTGTAGTTCCGGAGATATGCGTGCACAAACATAAAAACATACATACATACATACATACATACATATATACATACATACATACATACATAGTACATACATACGTACATACACTTGAAATTTGGCACATTTGTTCAGAAGCTGTTATAGATTAACATAATTATACAAAAACTGGGCAGTTTTGGAAATATTACATACATACGCGTCGAATTGATAACCTCCTTTTTTGAAGTCGGTTAAAAATTTAAAACGTGGAAACGTGGAAAAGTTTATGATATTGTCGATCTATTGGCGTGTGTTTCAAATAAAAGTAATTTGTAAATACTAAGGAGATGCTGAATGTATGCTTGAATTTTGATTTTACTTTGGAAGCTGATGTCATGAGTATAATAAACAAATATAGAACATTTAAAGCGTGGAAACGAATGTTGATATACTGAAGATTATTGCTGTATTTTTATTATAACTGTGTAGCTTTCAAATTATGAGTTTATAAGGCTCTAAATACGGTAAATTACGGAATCTCCGTAGGGAACGCCCTTAACCAAATCAGTGAAATGTTAAAAAAATGTTTTTTTTTTAATTTTATGGACTGACATTTTTTAATTAAGCAACCCACTAGCAATAAATTTATTGACATACGTACCTAAGGGGGCATCCACAAATTACGTGAGAGACGTTTAGGGGGGGAGGGGGTCGAATCAAATCTCATATAATCTCACGTTGGGGAGGGGGGTAAAAAAAAAAAAAACACCTCACGTAATTTGTGGACGTAAAAGGTGAGGGTCGTTCTATGATGGGATCTTAGGCTTTAGATTAATTTATAACGACAATAATTACAACGGTCAACTCTCAATATAATAATTTTGAAATAAAATTAAGTAAGTATAATAATAAGTTAAAAAAAATTTATTTAAAGCAATATCACAAATTAAATTAACATTCAAGTACTACGCTACATAACATTGTAGACAAAACAATATTATTTATTTATTACATAATGTGTTAAAAATATTTAAGGTTATATTTTACAAAAATTAATACTCTATTCTCTAACAATATAAGGTGCCTATAAAATATATTACTAAAATATAAAACAGGGGGAGAATAATAAAAAAAGAAAGACTATATATAAAAAACTAAATCTAAGTCGGAGGCTGCGGGCAATGTACCCAAGAGGCTGGCAGCATTACCTCGCTGTATCGCAAGACTGATACGTTGGCCGAGGTAAGCGCCAGCTCTGGGATCATTAGTTTTCTCAACCAGTCTTTGGGATAACTCCTTGAATAGTAGTTTGGCACCAGGGCCCCACGGGCCCAGGGTCTCAACCCCGAAAGGTACAAAAAAGTAATCACTTCCCAGTGCTTCATACTTTCTTCTTTTGTTTGTCTCCGCTTGTGCCGCCGCAGCTCCCGCCTCTCTCGTTGTGGCCGTCACGTGCGACGCCGCTAGCGTATCCACGCAGGTGGCGTCCCATACGAGAGGCCTCCCACGGCTCCACGGAACGAGCGTCATTCCGTCGGGCCTTTTGCCGTCGTCACGTGCGATACCGTTCGGCTCAAGAGTGGCCGGCACGTTGACGGAGACAAGGGCCCTGCGGATCACGTCGTTCAAGGAAGCATGGCGGGACTGGCGGCCGGCACTGCGTCGACAAGACAGGCCGTGATGACCCTGGCGGTCTACTGCGGCGCCGCAGTGGCAGCGATGGGGTTCGCTGATATTGGCTCCTAGTCGCAAACTGAGTGATAGATTGAATGTATGATTATCTAATAGTGTTCCGGTATTGGATGATGGGTTTGCCTGAAGCCAGTAGCCTGATTCCGGCTCGGCGGACGCTAGGAGACGCGCGCGATCTGTGGTGGACGAGGAATTTAGTATGTCTGTTTGTGCCAAATTAATTAGGGGTTCATCCCAATTCTTTTGGATGTTGGGGTTAGCTGGAACGTCACTGGGACAAACACGCTTCCAAGCGTTGATCGCCTCAGCTAGTGACTGAATGCCTATGTTTCCAAAAGAATTGGTGATGATTTTGATGAAAAGAGGATGAATGCTGTGAGCTGAAGAAAGGAAGGCGGGAAGAGACACGCTGGACACACTTCTGAGACCCAAGCCGCCGAAACGAATGGGAAGAGTGGCTTGGGCCCAGGAGGTGTCAGAGATTTGACAGTTAAAAATATTAATTACTGTGTCTTTTAAAATAGAGTCTAAATGGGAAAGAAGGTTGGGACACTCCCATAGAGGGCAGCACCTCAAGACATATGTAAATTGGGGCACAAACAAACAAAAACGAATTATTTGGTAAGCCATATGGGATTTTATTGCGACAAGTTTGCCAGAAGATTCTACGAATTTTTGTTTTTGTTCCGAAACGTAAGGCTCAAAACCGTCATTTAATATGGGGGCACCTAAAAGGCGGAGGGATTCTTTACTGAGAATTTTGATACTAGGGGCCAAATTGTTAAATTCCGATATAATTACGTCGTGCGGCTGTGTGATTGGGCTATTCAAAAAAAGCTCACATTTGGAGAAATTTAAATCCAAATCTATTGCTTTAAATTTCTCTATTAATACCTGCAAATCGTGGAGAACTGTAGCCGGGTCACCACCGAGGGTGCCATCATCCAAATACCAGACGTTAAATTCAGATTGGAGGGATGTAATTGTAGAATGTATGGCAAGGCTGAAAATAGCGGGGCCCAGAGGATCGCCTTGCTGGCAACCAGTAGAGGATAGTAGGCAATCCCTGTTATATAGAAGTGTCGAATTGGCGCCGTAGCTTTGGAGGATGTATTCATATATTTCGGGAATGTGGTTATGGACTTCCTTGAGCAGAGCGCTTCTAGATACGGAGTTGAAGGCATTTTTTACATCAACCTTCACGATCACTTGTCCGGTTTTGGATTTAATATAAGTACGGAGGGCGTGAACGGCGGCTTCACATCCACCCTTACTCCCAAAGCCAAGTTGTACAGGCTGAAAAACATCTCTAAGTTTATTCGTAATGTGCTTACAACAAATTTTCGATGCGATTCTACGGTAGGTGCAACCGACCGCTATGGGACGAATACCACCATCTTTTTTCTTTAATGCGCATAAATTAGCGCCATATAAAATAAACGTGAAATCGTGGTGGACCTTGCCAGATAGCATCAAAAAAAACATCCTATTTCAATTTTATGACGTACGAAATAATTATTATTGTATTTGTATAATAACCATCTATGTACCACAGATGATTACCATCTCCGTATATACCAGGGGCTCCTAAACTGTGCGTCGCGTAAAGGCAAGAGGGGCGCCGCCACGGGCGCCCCGCGCCGCCTTGAGTCGATCCTCCATCACTATCCATAACTCAATCCATACTTATATTATAAATGCGAAAGTATGCGCGGGACAAAAAGTATCCTATGTCCTTTCCCGGAACTCAAAGTATCTCCATGCCAAATTTCAGCAAAATCGGTTCAGCGGTTTGAGCGTGAAGAGGTAGCAGACAGACAGACAGAAAGACAGAAAGACAGAAAGACAGACAGACAGACAGACAGACACACTTTCGCATTTATAATATTAGTATGGATGATTATCCAATAAATGTGTTTATTTATGTATATTTTTGTAATACCTAGGTAAAGTAGGGCGCCGTGACAAAATGTTGACTTGTAAGTGCGCCGCAGGCTGAAAAAGATTAGGAACCCCTGGTATATACTATATAGTCACTCGGCTTATCCTGTGGGCTGTGGCTAAGTACTGTTACTCATTACAATTAGCCTCTCAGAGCGGATGGATTACTTCATACTTGCATAGAAAACCACAAACACGGGAAGTATTTTATAACGGGAATCTACTGTTCGATGAATAATTCTCACTACAATATTAAAATGTACTGGGAACGTTAATTGTAAACGAGTTTGGAGCGTAGAATAGCTAGTCTTATAATAATTATTAATTACCACCAGAAAAGGCCGAGCTTTGCTCAGAGTAGAATAATTATCCCATACCCCAAGATAACGGGCCAAATATACACGTTTCCTTTAAGGATATTTTTCGCTCTCAGAAGTCAGAGCCCCCTTTATTATTATATAATAATAAAATAATATTATGTATACAGGGTGCAATTGAACCTTCCTTCCCAATTTTTGATATAATGATCCTTGTTAAAAATAAAAATACACGTATTTTGTCTTTTATAGTCACTCAGTACTAAAATGTTGAGAAATAGCTTCTGAAAGTTATCCTAAAAAACACTACAATTAATGGACACGATGCGTCGGCCGCGCGTGAGCGCAGTGTTGTCACATCTACCAACTTTATGGTAGATCTACCTATTTCATCTCCCTTCTACCTATCTACCAACTTCGGTATCAAATCTACCTATTTTTCAACATAATAATTATCATTGTTCTCGTACAAATAATAAACGATACAGGCTGCTCGGATAGCATTTTGGTACATTGAGTCGTCTTGGTACAACACTTCCTTCAGCAATTATCATTAAAAAAAAGGACCACTACGCGCTACCACACGAGCTGCAGCTGTTCTGAGTCGTTCACTCACTTTCGAAACTTAGATTAGTCTGTGAACGGTTTGAAACGTAAAATTAATAGTTGATTAATTATTGACTCTCAAATAATTATATATTTCAAGATAAAAATCTATCAGGATAGTTTGAAATCTGAATATCGTCGAGGAGACAAGTAGGTACTTGCACTTCCACATAGCAGTGCAATGTTGAGAGACTTTACTCCTCTGCCAACAATTTAAAGACATGTCAGAGAAACTGACTCAGCACTGACACATTAGATTACAGTGGTCCTCAACCTTTTTTTTATGCGGGCCTTGTACAAACATGTTTTGGTCTTGGTGACGCGGGCCGCAACAGAAAAATTTTAGGGTTAAAAATAACATTCAAAATTAACGATTTAAAAAGGTGGAAAAAATTTCACAACTATCACGACGATTTTACATTATTTTTTCGGGCGGCATGAATTTCAAAATGGTTTAACATCACGCGGGCCACAAATAAAGTCCCGGCGGGCGGGCCGCGGGTTGGGGATAGCGGCATTGGAAGGTTTGTTTCATACGTTGCTCTTCGTTCTTTGAAATGAACCTAATTTCAAAGAACGAAGAGCCGAGTCAGCACTCGGCTCTTCGTTCTTTGAAATTGCTGCTGCTGCTGAACATTTAAAATTATTCAATAAAAATATGTATAAACACTATCAATAAAACTCTCTCTATGGATAAACTAGCATTTTATATTCTAAAAAATTTACTGATATGATAATCTACCAACTTTTGGTTCTAATATCTACCTAATTCTACCAATTTTTGGCATGACGTCTACTGATTTTCTAAAATTTGGTGTGACAACACTGCGTGAGCGTGACATGCCCCCGCGCGCGCGCCTCATCCCGCGCATCCCCTCCCATTCCCCCGCGCCGCGAGTGACCATTCTGCAACTATTTTAAATGGGATAAAATATGTCATTGAAAAAAAAATAACACCCATTTTTCTGGTTAAATGGACTCTCCTAATGATACCTAAGCCCTGGAAAAATGTTGGCAGGAAGGTTTAATTGCACCCTGTATATACAATAATAATAATTATAGTACGATACAATCTTGTACTATAGTCACTATAGTACAAGATTGTATCGTACAAAATTATAATTATTGTTATTAATATTACTAACTATATGACCTGAGCTTTGCTCGGTATTCGATAAAACACGAATAAAATGACATTTTCTAAAAATGATTCCTAGCTAGATCGATCTATTGCCCCCGAAACCCCTTAATACTAAATTTCATGAAAATCGTTGAAGCCGATTCCGAGATTCCAATTATATATATATATATATATATATATATATATATATATATATATATATATATATATATATATATATATATATCTTTTATATAAAATTCTCGTGTCACAAATCACAATGTTAGTCCACGAACTCCTCCGAAACGGCTTTACTGATTTTTACCAAATTTTATATGCATATTCAGTAGGTCTGAGAATCGGCTACTCGGTACTTTATATATTGATAAGTTCATTTGTTGAATAAATAATAGTAAATTATTGCAACCTGAGACTAACGGCGACCATAATTGTTTGTGCGACGGAATAGCGATCGACGTTGCCATGGTGACATACTTATTTAGTCACATCAATTAAATAATATGGCAAATATACATATGGCAAAGCAAGGTTTGCCGGGACAGTCTACTTAATAAAACAACCCTACTCACCAAATTTCGTGGCTGTAACTTTAACAGTTTTTGCTCAGCGATGATGAATCAGTCAGTCAGTCAGTCAGGAGTCAGGACATGTAATTTTGTAAGTATAGATTTCATTGATATGTTACAGTTTGTATAGTTTGTATAGTCACAGTTTGCTTTTATTTTTTTTTAGATTAATCCAACAAGGTTTATCTCTAGAGCAGTATTTCCCAAAGCATGGGTCGCGACCCACTGGTGGGTCGCGGGTAGATTTTGGATGGGCCCTGATCCTGAAACTACAGGATGATTGTCGTACCTACTCGTTCGATTGTCTATAAGAATATTTTACAACTGGAAATTTTCTTTTTTCTTAATTGAAATGGGTGTGGTGACGAGCTTTAGAAAAGGCCCAAGTCCAGCAGTGAACGTCAGTAGGCTAACGATGATGATTTGGCGGTGAACTACGATTTAAGAATTAACGGATAAATGCTGCGGCAGCGACATACCGCTGCTTTTTTATTTTCATGACACAAGGTGGGTCGCGAATTTTAAACTTTCTTATAGATGGGTGGCGGTCCCGACAAGTTTGGGAAACACTGCTCTGGAGTGTATTTTTTTAAATAATAATAAATAATATTTATTATTATTATGTCAATAGGTTTGACACATTATTCTAAAATTGAGTGATATGAGTGAACATTACTTTTAGCTCAAAGTAGGTACCTACTACCTGCCTCTCATGGAAATATAAATGAGGCTGTGATTGCTATGTATGTTCATTGATTTTTTTTTATTGCTATTTCCAGTTGATCTGCTTTCAGTCAAAGGTGTGACACATTATTCTAAAATTAAGTGATATGAGTGAACATTACTTTTAGCTCAAAGTAGGTACCTACTACCTACCTCTCATGGAAATATAAATGAGGCTGTGATTGTTATGTATGTTTATTGATTTTTTTTATTGCTATTTCCAGTTGATCTGCTTTCAGTCAAAGTGTTTTAAAATGTAATAGGATAAAATAGTTAAAAGACGGTAAGAATAATAAGAGTAGTCTTAACTTTTAATTAATTAAGTATGTTAAGTTATGAAGTTTTAATAGTTTTTTTGTTTAGTAAGTAATATTAGTTGCACTTACAATAATGAACAAAATTATTATTTTTAACAAAAAATTAAAACCGACTTCTTTTTGAATCTACATTAATAATTTTAGTGTAAGAGAATGCCACATAATTTCTTCAGACTAGAAGCTTCAAAATCACTTTTCGAACTGGCCTGGCCCAAAAAGATATTTTGTTTCCAACACTTCATTTTACGCAGAGTAGTTTACACATTTTGATTTCCCATTTTCCAGGAAATTTTACGCCCCCCTGCCCCCCCCCCCCCCCCCCCCCCCCCCCCCTCGGTACGCCCATGATCTTATCGCTTCTTTGCCAATAACATATCACCTTAATTAACCAGACCTACAAATGCGCAAATAGCCCAGCGATCGTAGAGTATGTGACATGAGTTCAAATATTATAAAGTCACTGTCGTAAAAAAAGCTAACTATAATATGCACTCTTGACATGAAAACATAAAATGGTCATTGCTTTAAATGCGTGAGTAAAAGTAAATTCTTTGTTTCGCAGGCAGCCGTAGCGCTGAACGAAGATGACATGGCAAAGGCTTCTTCATGGCTTGACTTGGTTTTCTCACTGCTGATATTTGACAAAGCTGACCAAAAACACTTAGAATCGACGCTTCGACCAGAGTTTATTGAAAAACTGCTATCTGCTGGTGGTGAGTTTTACCTGACTGCCGGGAGGGTTATTGCGTACTGATATTATAAACTTATGACATTAAATATGCCCGATTTTTAACTTTGCCGTTATCTATTTAATTTAACATAACCTGAACTCACATAGCCTTAAGTGTTAAAAGTCTCGAAAAAAAATAGATAATAAAATCGACCAAGTGCGAGTCGGACTCGCGCACGAAGGGTTCCGTACCGATACAGAGCAATAATAGGCTAAAAATCGTGTTTTTAATTGAGCCAAGAACCAAGGTAAAAACAATAGTAATATGAAATTATAAACTAAAAAGTATTAAAAAAAAGAAATTTGAAAATCGGACCCAGTGATATATTAAATAAAAAATTGATCGGACCACAAACGACTGAGTAATCGTTTAACATAGATAAAAAAAAAATACATACAGCCGAACGTAATTACCTCCTTCGTTTTGGAATTCGGTCAAAAATTAGTGATAAAGTGTTACCATAAAAATATAAAACAAAATAAATAAAGCTGTAAATATTATAATTAACTTTTTTAACTGGCAAGTAAACCCTAAACTCAGCTTTTATTTAGAAAAAACAGTGACTATTTTCTAATATTTACTCCCCTGTAAAATTTTATAATTTCGTTTGTGAGAAAAAAATTAATCTTTTAAAATAATGTTTACAATGTTGTAACTTAAAATTATACAATGACAACATACATACATAACTATAACCTAATTCCTAACAAATTAATTTAACAATTGACAACATTTGTTAGTAAATGTTTTTGCGTTAGAAAATGTTTACAAACATTTTCTAAATGTTTACAAACATTTTCTAACTGCGGTGTGGGAGCACCATAACTTTAAAGGTGCGATGTATTCTAGACTTAAATTGCCTCAAAACAACTTGCGAGTTTCTTATCTATATTCAGTGCGAATGTGTGTAGGTGACGTGTTTGTTGTGAACAGTGTGTAGACGGCAGATGTTTACTGTATAACGTGCCTTTAAAGAGTGTATATGTGAGTGCGGCACGGGCGTGCGGTGTTTCTGCGCCCGGCAACTACCAGGCGCGCAGAGCTCCGAAGGAGATAGCACTATGTACAGCCGGATGTGCGAGGGAGACAGAAATTCGATCGATACAGCCAGTAGCGTAACAAGCTTGTGGCGAGTGTTACATGTGCTGGATATTTACCGTCGTATTTATCGTGATAATATTTTCTAGAAATTGTTAATAACACTACACATAAGATACGGATTGTGTCAGTTCGATGGTCCACTCGTACGTTTCGTATTAAAATATAAATGCAATTACTGAGAGTGAAAATAAACAAAGTTTACATTGCAATTTCGAAATAAATTGGTGTCACGTTGGTTTCAAGGTACGTAGATAAAAGTAATACGCAAATAGTATTACATAAACCGACTATCTGTATCGAGTATCGTTGAAAATGTATCGAGTGCTTACAAGTCTCTAATCAATATTTATCGCATAATCGCGCCAGTATTCGTCCAGTCGACGATGGAAGAGGACAAGCTTTTGGAGGAATCTTTTTTAACGAATGATCAAAAGAACTTGAAAGAATTTATACTTTTGTTAGAAACGCTACCGGAGGTATGGGACCCTTCACATGCCGACCGTCAAAACAGAACAAAAAGAGATAATGCCTTTAAACGACTGCTGGAAATTTATAAGAGAATTAAACCAGAAGCTACAGTTAGAGACGTAAATGTTAAGGTTAACTCATTGAAATCTAACTATAAAAAAGAGTACAAAAAAGTAATTTCAATACAACAAAGTACTGGAGTTGAAGATGTTGATATTCCAAAGTCTTGGGTATTTCACATGCTAAGATTTTTGGATAAAAATATAAAGCCCATTGATATTATGGTAAGATTTTGTATTCTTTGTATTTGTATATTTATTGTTGTATATATTTTGTATCTAAAATTAACTTACTATAAAGCGATCCAGATTCCATCGTATGTTGAATTTTTAAATTACTATGCAGTTTTAAAAAACGTGCAATAGCCCGTTAGCTACAACTTAAATTTTAAATTGATAAGGGCGGCCACATACATCAGTTTTCCTGATTCGATTTCCTGATCCGTTTTCCGAAACCGGGTTCTCCGAACGCAGTAAATTCATACAAAAGTAATTGCATGTCACACACATTCGATCAGTTTCCGTACGCTTTTTTTTCGTGATACGGTTCCCGAATCAGGAAAGGTGATGTATGTGGCCGCCCTTCGGAGGCCCGGTTTCGGAAAACGGATCAGGAAATCGAATCAGGAAAACTAATGTATGTGGCCGACCTTAAAGTCATAAATTTTTTCACGCCAATGTTTAGGGAGGGTAAAAATAGCTTAAATCCAAAAACTCGAACAAATCCGACCGGTTCGTTAGCCATCATATTGGTTTGAAGGTCAAACCTTATTTTTTTATTTTGATGAGATTCGGCCTAGTTTTTGGAGTTGGTACAGAACTTACGCATGCCCAAAAATAGCAAGCTTATTAGCATTCTTAGAACAAGCATGCTGTTTGAACTCGATACATATGCTTCTAATGCATGCTGAAATTATAGTGGTAGATAAAAAAGCTGGTGGAAAAATAATTTCTGACTATCTAACGCGACGACCTACAATGCTTAAAAGTCCTTTGCGATATTTATCTATTATTCTTTTGTTGTTGGCATCTAAAAATTTAAGTTTTTTTTTTCAGAACACTATTGATTCTAAATTACATATATCCAAAATCGAAGAACAAAGTGAGCATTCGTTTTCTTCTATAGATGAACCTGCGCCGCCTCCAAAAAAACTTAAGAAAAATAGGCCAGTAGCAGGACAGAATGATCTTCTCGAAAAAGCCTACCGCCCACCTGAGACTCCAACAATGGTGGACATAGATCCTGCTGCTCTTTATTGGACTCAGAAACTGTATAAGTTAAACCCAACTCAAAGAGTGTTCGCCGAAAAGGCAATTAACGATGTTCTTTTGGAGGCTGAGTTAGGGACACTGACCAAAAACTCGGTACAAATTAACGTTGGACGTCCAGAATTGGTGTTTGTTGCATCGCCAACGAATAGTGAATAGTGATTCAGATAAATTGATTCGTAGGAAGATGGCGGATCTACATTATTTGGTTGTGTTATACTGTCAATTAATTGTAAATTTGATCTGTTGGCTGGACTTAAAATAACTCGGCTGAATTACGTAGGTAGGGATTGCAATCCCGAACCTTATTCAATCCCGCGGGATTGATTTACGGGATTGGCAAATCCCGCGGGATCCCGCATGTTTGAATTTATGTTATAAAATTCAATAAATTGAAACTGTAGGTTTATGTTTTATTAAGAATCAACTTTACTAATAGAAAATGTCTCATAATATTATGCCAGAAAAATATTTGTTTTGTAACAAAATAACAATGAAATTATATGATAACTAATCTTATTAGATCCTAAAATAAAATGCTTTGAATGCCTCAGCAATCTTGAAGTCAGGGACCTCTCAACACTATGGCTCCGCATTGATTGCGACGACCACCCTCGCGTTTCTGCGTACCTTTAAAGGTCCCATAGTGGTGGCCCCGAGACGGACTGACTCTTTGAACACCTGCAAGCAGATTTAGTGCAGCAGCAGATTCCATCCGCAGAGATAATAATACTTGGCGACTTTAATGCCCACCGAGCCGACTGGCTCAATTCCAGTAAAACTGATTATGCGGGAAGATCTGTATTCTGTTTGCGACTTTGCTCTTGCGAACGACTTAATACAACTGGTTGCTACGCCTTCGCGAATCCCAGATGTAGACGGTCAGAATCCTTTGTTCAACTGTTGGACTTTCTGCTGACTTCAAATCCTCATAGCTACCAAGCATCCATGACCGCACCACTTGGTTCATCGGATCATTGCCTTGCCACTTACGACGACATTGCGACAGCGTGCTGTTAAATACCGTCGTGTGTGGCTCTACAAGTTAGCGGACTGGGATGGGATGCGGTCGTTTTTTGCATCCTGTCCTTGGGGGCACTTGTGCTGCTCGCCGGATGATCCCGACAACACTGCCAACTCCGTTGAAAATGTGGTGATGCAAGGGATGAAGCTTTTTATTCCGTCCTCTGTAGTGCCAACTTGCGGCAGATTTCGATCCTGGTTTCGTTCATCCTCCAAAAAAGCTTCTCGCCGGAAGCAGAAGGCTTACCAATCCTGGGCCAATGCAGTGTCTGCTCGGGATTTAAATATCAGCACATATAAAATGAAGTAAGTACTCAAGAAAGAGATGACTTGGGCAAAGAAACAACACGTCAATAGAATTGGTGAGAGACTCGAGCGCCTCCCTTCGAAAACCGGCGTGCATTCAGGTCTCTGGCCAAAGCTATTGAAAGGAATTTCTGCAAGCCAATCCTACCATCCCTACACGTCGAAAATGGCATTATATCGGTTCCTGGAAGACTTGGTGTACCCGATCCCCAAAAAAGGTGACCGCTCAAATCCATCCAATTGCAGACCAATAGCTATAACCAATTTATAATATTTATAATGGAATCAATGATTATTATCAATAGCCAGCTCCTTCGATACTTGGACAAACGGTATGGGTTCCGTAAGGGTCGCTCGGCTGGTGATCTCTTGGCGTACCTTGCCTACTCATCGTTGGGATCAGGCGATTGTATTGAAGGGAGAGGCATTTGCTGTTAGTTTGGACATTGCGAAGGCCTTTGATCGGGTTTGGCACAAAGCGCTGCTATCAAAACATCCGTTTCATCTTAATATGGGCTCCCCGAGAAATAATTTCTCGGGGTGCCCATATTTACATGAAATGGATAATTATTATATAAATAGGTCATGCGGGATCCGCGGATCAGCGTTTTGTAGATGCGGGATCCAGCAGATTAAAAATTGGCGCGGGATCCCGCGGGATTTTTAATCCCTATACGTAGGTCCGCCAACTGTCTTCGAATTTGTCGTAGTAACCACAGTCTGTTACATCTCCGGAATCATGTTGCAGCATCACCTCAAACTGATTAAGGTTTTACTTCAATGTATGACGGTATTGTTGTAACGACTGGTGTGCCTTGAATTTGATGATCAAAATACAAAAATATACTTAAGATTCACTGGGAAAAGCTATACACTATAATATTAGTTATAGTATTATATTGAAGGGGCGCTTTTCTCTACATATTATCAAGATGAATAAGTCTGAAATTAGTTTTAGATATTTTTACTTACTGTGATTCGTAACAATAAACGATTATATTATAACCATGATGATTTTTTTTCTTAGCTTCAGATATTCCCGCAGAGTAATATAATAATATTAAACCCATATTATGGTAGATGAGTATCACGATTAGCTGATAACCATAATAATTACTATCGATATTTATCGAAATAATTATTACTCAGGTCTCAGATAAAATATATCGATCGCATACCATTCGTCATGAATGAGGGTTGTATCATATTTTACGCAGTATGGCTAATGGTGCTTTGTAGCCGTCAGCCGTCAGCTATATCGTGACATAATATGCACTGACCTACTGACCTCTATTAAACATTGGTCAGGCAATGCCGTACAAAATGACAGCTATTTTTTGTGACGGTTTGAAGCGCCACGGTGAGTGTACTGTGAACTAATTGTGACATAAAATGCAGCGGCCATTTGCAAAATTCTCATTATCAATGACATTTCTGAGGGATGTCAAAATTGATATCGATAATATCATAATATTAATTTATAGCGACATTATTTTTTGTAATTAAAAGAACATATTATGTTATTCAATAAATAATGTTTAACATTAAATACCATACACTATAGCACTACTTTGATATTAAGAATGAAATTAGAAATTACAATACAACAAAGTTTTTGTTAGAAGCATTGGAAGCTCATCTTCATCTTCTAACTTTTACTAAATTACCGAGAGGAAGTCTGTAATACAAATAGCGTAATATTTTTGTCCTATTGGTCGACATTATCTGAATCTGGAAACATTTAATCGATAATAGAAAAGACAGTTGTACATCACTAATACTAGTTCCCAGTACACTCACCACTGCTATCAGCGCCAATATGGCGACTTTCAAATAGGAACATTTTATTAATCGCCGGTCCAGTGTATAATAGAGGTCAGTGCATAATATGACAGATGCTTGACACGACAATTAACACGATAGACCGGCTACATAGTGCCAAACAACCCTCATTGAATGAACATTGGGTTTCAGCTTGACGATGTTCGCCTAGGATTCACTCTTATAGCGCTTACAGCCGAACGGCACGTGTCGGCGGCACGCGTCGGCGGCAGTCGACGGCAGACGACGGCACGTGTCGGCGGCAGTCGAAGGCAGACGACGGCACGTGTCGGCGGCAGTCGGTGGCAGTTGATGGCAGCCGTCGACAGTTTATCACGCTTGCAGTTGTGACGTAACGCGTAAAGGTAAACGTCCACAGGTCGGTATCGTACTGTTTTGCAGCACCCTCTGTGTAAGTTTTTAAAAAAAACCAAAAGTTCACCCTAAACTAATTTATTTTCCCAAAATTAAAATTAGTTACACTTTGCTACAAGTTACGACTTCCCACACGTTACTAGCCCGGCTTCCAGATTCTAACTGTTCGATAAATTGAATTAAAATGAATGCTAAACGAAAACTGCAACACAAACGGAAAAATATGGTAGAATATAGAAATGCTTACTAAACGTAATGTACTAAGTAACTAGGGATGTAACTGTACGCAACGGACGTTTTGCATCAAACGGATATTTTTTTACAGTAGATCCACTGTATCGGCAGCGTACGGATTACTGACTGGCCAGTATGTTTATCTTCAAATTAGTCCAAACAAAGTTCCTAATCGAAAATTTCTGCTTTCAACTTTTCCATCCACACCCCCCTTTTGAGCATTTATAGGTCTACCAGCATCTGATGGCAAAAAGTGAGAAAATAAACTGACTCTAGCAATACCGCGGTAATAGGTTATAGGAATAAAACATTTTCATCCTTTTTTGTGTGTGAAGCATGAAAATATAAAAAATTATCCAATGATCAAGGATATTTTTTGAAAATCTGCTGTCAAAAATTGCCATCAGATTCTGGTAGACCTATATTTACTAAGCTAGTCGGTAATCCGTACACTGCTAATTCAGCGGACGTACTGCGAAAAAAATGTCCGTTTGATGCGTGACGTCCGTTGCGTCCGACCGACCTGTGGACGCTTACCTTGCGGGGGTACGTCACAACTGGGGGCCTACCACCAACTCTCCTAAGCGACACCGTTTGACAGTAAACATTTATTACTTTTACGTCAAGCTAGCGATCTAAAAAAGTTGATATTTCACAGCGGATTTAACATTGTTTTGCATTTTTTACTGTTTTTTAGTAAAATTATATTTAAAAAGTGAGTACGGGAATGTTATTGTAATTTTACAACAAAGTGTTCTGGAAACATGATAGTTTTGGGAAAGGTCGTGGTAGGCCCCCTGCAAGCGTCATAAACTGTCAACGGCTGCCGTCGGCTGCCGTCGGCTGCCGCCGACTGCCGCCGACACGTGCCGCCGACTGACGTCGACTGCTGCCGACAACTGCCGTCGACTGCCGCCGACACGTGCCGTCGTCACGTGCCGTTCGTCTGTAAGAAGCCTAATTAGATAGATGATTGGTCTTGCGCTCGAAGCTACGAGCCGCCGAGCGCGAGACCAGTCAGATAGAGATCATTTATCTAAGAATTCACTATATCACATAATTTATGCCTGCTTTCTAGATATATCTACATATAATTGATAACTGATTACAACTTGTTTTGAAATTATAGGAGTTATCTTGGAGTTATCATTATTTTAATATAGCAATCGATATTATCCAAATATTTTTAAAAAATCATTGAGTTACATGCTCCATAACTCAACATCATAAGTCAATTATAATTTATACATCAGGTGTTTTAAAAAGTGAAGCCAGATCCTATAGTAACAAACTATACTACACTAGTGAGCTGTGCCCCGCGGTGTTACTACAAGACTATGAAAAGTACCGTAAGTAATTAGTAAGTGGTAGTGATGATGATGATGATGATGATGAATGCATAATATTACAGTCGGGGCATTTTAATAGGCCACATTTGACATCTGTCAGATTAATCTCCATAGTGAGGTGAGCTGCGTAAAAACACCGACCAAAACGAATAAATCGATACGGACTTGAAATAAAATATTTGAATTTTATACATTTGAAACAAACTCCTGTCCCATTATTACTTTTTCTTTTGCAAATTCAAGGAGCAAAATAAGACAAGTACATAATTTATAAAAAAAAATGCATTTATTCGCTTGAATTATAAAAACTGTAAAATGTAGTATTATCATTATTCATTTCACATAAATATGTGTTACTTTTCCCAACGTGGTTATTAATTTATGGGGATATTTCGTTACAAGTAATCAACTGATCAATGCATCGATACTATTTATTCGCTTTCGATTTTTAGGGTAACTTCCCTAGAGTTTAAAAAGAAAAAAGGTCAACTGACGTAACATTGTAACGACGTACAATTATTAAGATCAGAATTTTTTTATTATGTTTAGAATTGTTTATCAGTAAAAGCAAATCGTTAAATAATTCGTATCGGTCATATTTACAATAAATATGTAATCGTAATTGAAAAAAGTTAATCAATTGTGCAGTTATAACAAAACGAAAATATTTATTTTTTATGTACGTCGCTACAAGGTTACCTGGTACAATTTTGATGAACTGTCAAATGTGGCCTATTTTAAATGTCCCGACTATAAGCTTTCCATTCATAAAACAACGTTGACTAGAGATCAACTACGATAACTAGGCGCGCCCCTCCAAATGACTGTTTCAATGTGTGTAGCCGCATCCTTATGAAAGAGTTTGTATGTAGTAGGTAAGTATTCAACCAATCACAGTACACGTAATAATATTGGATCCGAGGATCCGACCGTAAAATTCTGCATGAATAGTTTTTTTTTCGATCAAATATATTTTAAAATAATCTTTAGAACGTATAGAATGTATTAATGTTGGGTTGCCTTGTCAAAAGTAGCCGCAAGTACCTCTAATTAAGTTTAACATTTCTTGAGATAAATGCATTAATTTGCATGTATATTTTTTTCAATAAATTTTACATCATTTGAAAGAATATGTCGTAACAAAATAAGGTATAAATGGTTGCCAGCTCTAAGTCAGCCGCAACCTAGGGTTGCCGGCCCGTAAACAGACATAGTTCTTCATCAAAATTGAAGCATCGATTTTTCAAATAATTTTGTACATAAATATCCATGGTTGCCAGTTGCACGACAGCCGCAAACTGGGGTTGCCATTACTTTTGTATACGATAAATGTTCAGGCTTGCAATTGTTATGCCTGGCAGGATTTGAGGACGTCGAGAACCCGCAAGATTGCTATTTTTATTTAAAAGGCGTTTTTATTTTTATGCGTAGTGTCCTCTCATTCCTTCTTAGTTCTTACTTTTCTATTGAATACACGCAAGTTTGTATTACGGGCTTTCATTTTGCTTAATTAGAGGTACTTGCGGCTACTTTTAACAAGGCAACCCAACATTAATCCATTCCATACGTTATAAAGATTATTTTAAAATATATTTGATCGAAAAAAACGATTCGTGCAGGATTTTACTGTGGGATCTTAAGATATATAATATTTCAGTTATTGTCACTTATTACCAAGGTTTGTTGGTCAACTAATCATAAAACTAGCCTACCGCGCAAGACAACGCACTTCAAACGTTTTGACAACGCATTTCAAACGTTTTGAATTTTGGAGGGTCGCGCCATGTTATCGTAGTTGATCTCTATTACTAAACATGTATCTACAGCATGACTGGTGAGACATGATTAATACTTAAGGAGAGTACCCGGTAATTTTTGACCAAATTTCCCTTTAAATAAATAAATCATGGACATAAGTAAATCAGTAATCACTATGCAGCACCCCGCCCCGTGCCGCGCGCTCCACATCCCGCACGTGGTGTCCATGCGTTTGGTTAATAATTAATTAACTTTATGCTACATGTACTCTGTGATCAATTTATATTATTTTTTATACTATTATTTTTCAACTAATATAATAGCCAAATATCACGTCCTCGAGTATTGAACATGTCTCACCAGTCATCTATACTAATATCATAAATGCGAAAGTGTCTCTGTCTGTCTGTCTGTCTGTCTCGCTTTCACGCCAAAACTACTGAACCGATTGTAATGAAATTTTGTACACAGATAGTCTAAAGCCTGAGAAAGGACATAGAAAAAGGGGTTGCAAGGGGGTGAAAATGCGTAAATTTGTTAAAAATAAGTTAGTTCCAAAAATTCATAACAGATGGCGCTAAGAGTCGCCTACATCGCGCTATCGCTTGCTCATAAGTCTTTCTATAAGACGTGGTACCATGCTTACTCGGGTCTTCCGATTCTTTCGATTGTTATACACGTTATTAAATAATTCACACTATTCAGTAGTTTATCTAATATCTATGCAGTGACGTAACCTTTAACCTACCAATGATAAACTATAGTTTATGGGTAAAGCTAATGTTGTGTAATGGGGGGCTAAATAAGCTTTTAATTTGGTATGAATAAAGTTTAATTTAAAAAAATGAAATATTATGTGCACACTGCACAGCTGTTTTTAGGTATTTGGATTTAAGGGGTACCAGGGTTTTAAAAAGCTTTTAAATTTGACACAAATTTTGTTGACACCGCGCGCTATAAACTGAAGTCCACGCGGACGAAGTCGCGGGCAACAGCTAGTGCTGTATAAAGAGTCAGGAGTTCTCTCAGCACCTTCAGAACTATGGTAAACATTGTTGCAAAATCTCACTTGTTGGTAGCAAATGCTTAGAATTTATATGGAATTTATAGTAATCGAGGGAACTCCTCGAAATTTGTATGGAAACATGTGGTATGTGAATAGTGATTGCTTATTAGTCTTATTACGGTAACTATCTATATCTATTGTGGCAATTTTCGTTGTCACTTTATAACTCAAGAACGGGCTCACCTATCCAAACAAAATTTTCAGGGTTTGTTCGGACTACTTAGTAGATGGTTTATGTGAAGTTTGCACAAAATCGGTCAAGTGGTTCTTCATTTATCACATTTTTTGTGACAAATGAATTCAATAAATGGTTAGATTTTTTAGACGGGGAAATATTTTTTGTTTTGTTGTATAGGGTATGATCGTGGATTGGTACCATGTTCATAAAAGTGGTGATCTGATGATGGGATCCAGGAGTAATCGAGAGAACTCCTCAAAATTTAAATGGAAACATATGCCGATTTTGATTTTGTAAGTATTCCAGGCATATGTTACCAAAAGTAAGATTTTGCACCATGATATACCATGGTTCGAAGGTACTGAAAAGAACTCCGAACCCCTTATAGACACAAATTTGGGGGTTGGGGCGCTGCTTTAAGAACTGTGAGCATATGCTATTGTGCAAATTACATTCATCATCATCATCATCACCATCATCATCACTACTACATCAGGGTCACCAATGTCAGATGACTGTGTGCGTTACGTTCTAGAGTTAACGTTGAATTTATTGTTATGTTCATTAGCGCTTCGACTTACGAGTAGTAGGTATAAATTGACCCGTGTTGCGGATACTAAGATAGCAATTTGATCACGGGATCTATGAGGTATGTATATTGTATAGGAAAGTCTTTCAAAATTGGAACAAACATAGTTCTATTGATGTAGTTTTAAGTAGTTTATACATATTGTTTATGACGATTTTCCATGCGGAATTAGTGCTATAATAATAAAACGAAAGTCAGAGAACAGAACTCTAGAGCCTAATTATTAGTGATAGGTGTTTGAACATATCATTTTCAGCATTTCTTGATAAACTCTAAGCATATACAGTAGAATATGCTTGGAGTTTTTTAAGAAATTCTAAAGTGGTAGTGAAGTCAGCTGATTATGAGTTTTCGTATTATTAAGGTGTATCCTGGATCAAAAGTCACTAAGCAGAACACGTCACAAGTATTTACAGAAAGTCTTATATAACTATCTAAAAAGAGAGAAATTATTATTTTTTCAACTGGATTATCCCATGTTTATATCAATCTTAATCATAAAGTATTCGATAGTTTTAAAAATTCTTATCCAACAACCTAAAATAGCATGCATGTTACAGATTCAGGACCAGATTTATCATCAAGTTGGTTCGTTATTGCCGCACCCCGACGCTGATCATCAATTTTTGCAAATTTATTCTATTGGTGATGAAAATCGTGAATTGGATCAACGTTGTTGAATTTTTTCTAATAAATTATTTCTAATACAAAACGAGAAATTATTCGTGAGCAACGATGGTTTTTCCATCAGCATAACGCATTAGTTCAATTGTTTAAAATTGCTCTCGATCGTATGCCATCTGATACTCACAATTAACGTTTGTGGTGTGAATTTGGAAGAATCGTGTTTTTCACATGGACAACTTTATGTTGCCTGTTCCAGAGTTGGTACCCCCCAGGCCCCAGCCATTTGTTAATTCACACTCAAAATGGAAAACATAAAATATTGTTTATCGCAATGTTTTATATTAAGTTTTTAAATAGCTAGCAATTAAGTTATAATATTTTTTTTAAGAAAGGAATCGATGTTCTAACTGATTTTTGTATTATTTCACTTTATACGTAGCGAAGCACGTACCGGGCCGCTAGTAATAATATGAACTTAGGGTTTGAATAATTTCTCGGTGCAGTGATGAGAAATGTAATTTCGCTTGAGTCAGGAAGACATCAATGAACTGTCATAAAACATATGACGTAATAATATTATGGCTTGTCAAAGCGCGCCCGCTTCGCTTCTCTGCGGGTGATTTAGCGCGCATTGTTGGTAAACTCTGCAGGGCTGTGCCACGGCCTGTGCTGCAAATCTTTTTAATTTCCCAATTATTCCCATAGTTAAATACGTTATATATAATAAAAACGTTAGCGCCTCTTACATTTTGATATTGTCATCATTCTATTCAAATACAATGTATAACAACAATACATCTCGGTCACGAATTAATTTGCTGTAGATATTCAAATAAGGTAGGACTTAGGAGAGGCAGCCCTGAGCAAATGCACATGTCAACCCCCTTAGACGGAACACATGGTGCACGGCTGTCGGTCCTCGGTGCATTTCGAAGATTTTAAATAAGTATTTCACATATCTTTTAGTACTTACCTACTTATCGATGTCGATGTCGATATAACTAAATAGTTTTTTCTTATTCTAATAAGAAGTAAAGTGGTTTTCTTAAAACGTTCCTTTTGTATTAACTCTCCTGACATTTTTTTTCTATTCCATCCATTATCCATATTATGAAGAAATTGTTACCGAATTGAATCAGTTAGTAGAACTACCATTAATTTGTTACTTAATCATGAATTAAATAAACGAAAGTGGATATTCAAAAGCTTGTTATTCGTCAAGAGTCAAGACAGTAGGCACTAGGCAATGTGGTGTGGGATCTAGGGGCGTGACGTTGTGTGACGAGGAGACGGACACGTTGGGGTGGAGCTGCTTTTTGTATCCGAACTACCAGGCTAGCATGCGCCCGCGAGAGATACACCTAGAGTCTAGACGTGTATAGGTGGATATACTAATTTTATAGCCTGGAGCTAGACTGACGCTAGACCTAGACGCTAGCTCTGGGAAATATAAAGCTACTTTTTACGCTTATTTATCTGTTTTATTGGTTGCTCGAATTAGCATAAACATTCCTAACTTTCTTTATAAATATACATAGTATTTTTTGAGCACTCTAGATTAGGTCGAAACCTCGATCTCGTGAATAATGTTACGTTGGTTTATATCGGCATTTTTAAAGTAAATATTTGGAAGTGGAAACCTCCGCCCACACTTGTTACCGTCGTAATTGAGTTCTCCACCGGCGGAGTCTTGAAGATGTATCTCGTTATTATAGCCTTCATCAGATTAGCCGTTACGTAGGCCGTAACTCGTACTCTATGGGAAAATTTCTTCATACAAAGATGCAATCATTGTTTAAATGTTATAAAGTATACTATTTATATTTTTTACTAGCTGTCCCGGCAAACGTTGTTTTGCCATTCAAAGTATTTCCCCTAAGAAGGGTGGGGGGAAAAATTTTATACACCAGATGTTAAGTTGGAAAAACAATTAATAATATGAAGTAAGTCCATTATAGAAAAAAGTTTAATACAAAATCTGACCCCCTCTTTGGTCCCCTTAGAGGGGGGGGGGGTGATTTTTATACACCAGATGTTGGTTGTTGGAAGAAGGCAAATATATCTGCGAAAACCGTATGCAAATCGGTTCAGTAGTTTTCGTGTGATAGTGGAACAAATATACAGACAGACAAAAAAACTGACCACATTTTTGGCTTCTATAGCGATGCACGATGTAGTGACACCCTCCGCTTATTATTTTTTGAATATCTTTAATGTACAGAATCTCTATTTCTACAGTTTTATTATAATATGTATACATTATAATATGTATAGATAAAAAAACAATCGTTTGAGTTGCTTTATAAAATTTGATGGCGGCCAGTAACAATTTTTGAGGAGCTTTTATTGTTGACTTTGCAATAAAATCGTGACATTTTTATGATTAGTATAATATTTAAATAAGATATTAGATAGAACAATTAAGTGCGCTGTGCGGATAATTATATTGAATAATTCATTAATCAATAATAACTTTAAATGAGGATCAAAAGTTCAATTCCTAATAAAAATTATAA
Organism: Lysandra bellargus; assembly: GCA_905333045.1. Classification (NCBI taxonomy): domain Eukaryota; kingdom Metazoa; phylum Arthropoda; class Insecta; order Lepidoptera; family Lycaenidae; genus Lysandra; species Lysandra bellargus. The sequence continues at coordinate 4,196,598 of HG995321.1, forward strand.
AAAGTCCAAACCAACAACTTCAAATCAGACTCTTGATGATACCAAGAACCGTGCAGGAAACTTAACTGGCTTTCAACGATCCGATTGTTAAGAAGTTCCCAATTTCCTTTGGGAATTTTAGGAATTTTAAAACTGTCAATAATAAATCGCCGAAAATTCTACTTATTTATACAAGTTCTCTATTAGATAAAAAACTTGAAAGTCTAAACTCATGATAATAATTTATCATTGACTCTCGACAAAGTACGCCCCGGACGCCCAAAATACGCACGGACAAAGTGACATTAATTATGATAACTGACTAAAATCTAAATATTATAATTTATAATTAAGGGACCAAATTTTGCATTTAAAATGTCACGTTAAATAATACAAAAACCTGCGCACGAGTCCATTGTAATGCATATTAAACGACTACTTAGCATAAAATATAAAAATAAACTTAGACATTCCGTTTAGTCTAGGTCTTGTTTTGTACCTACATTCACTAGGAGTACATAAACATGTGGAGCTCCTTAAGCACTAGATTCTCGGACTCCGACTACAAATACCGCGCGGTCTAGGTACCATATTTTGTGAGTTCTCTACTGTCCTGAAGGCACTGGTGAGGCTATTAGCCGCAGTCATTTGAGCGCTAAACAATTATTACTATTTTAAACTATTTAAATAACTCTGTGTTCTATTAATTTAGCAAAGTGCACTGCTATTTTAGTTAAGTGTCAATTTCGGTCTAAGTTGCTCAATGATCATAAAATTTGTCTGAAATGTATTGTTTTACGTTATGTCTGACCTGGATCCGGAATGGGTGCCATAAGTGCTGGTCGTAACCGCAATACAGGACCAAAGTAAATCAACCTATTTTAATAAAGACCTAGTAACAAAATCGCTTGGCCTAATTCCTAGATTATAAATAGGATAAGTAATATTATGTCACACTTGATGCTAGAGTTAAACTTAAATAAACAAACGCTACGCCTTTTTGGCAAAAAAAATGGTTTTTACCCTGAGAGTGCCACAGCCCACAGGGTACCTAATATCGTCCTAAGCACTGTGTTTAGAGTTTACTAACTTCCACCTAGACATCTAGGTCTGTCTCAGCTCATCATTAAGTGCATCATTTCGCCGTATGAGTCTTAAAGACACGTTCGTCGCCGCTATAGATAAAAGCGACGATACAGTATGTTCATGAAAAACACAGTTTATCTCCAAAAAACAACAAACTAATTTTTCAAGAACGGATAATCCTACAACAAAGTATCCCGTATCCGAAGAGATTCGAAGAATTGCGCGAGCGTAGGCCGGCGCCCGCAAAAACTTACTGCGCTAATACCATTCAGCCACAGACTTTTATCTTATTTCTGTGCATTGAGCACTCTACTCCTTCGGGATAGTTGTCAAAATACATCAAAAAAATGTTTCAACCCTTCTAATCGTTTAATTATACGATTCTCCAGCCAGAAATGAGAAACCGGCAATGAATTTATGCATGAAGCGGTAGAATTTCACTGGCGGGACGCGGGATAAAGGAACAATAGTCTTAGCTTTAATCTCGGCTTTTTTTCGTGGACGAGATCCAGTCTGAGTGCGGGAGGCTGCCCCCTCCCCGCTTCCTCCCCGTCGTATGACACGCCGGGATTGTGTGGTTTTTTCGTTTAAGTCCCTCAGTCCCGCTCCTTTGAATCAGATACTTGATACTGTTATTTGTTTTGCTTGTCTTGCATATTCTTTTTCGCCACTTGTCTGTTCACTTTTGTGTCCTAAGTTTTTTTTTAATAATTAAGGCATAATACTTGAACTATTTCATACAAAAAGTACTTGTTAACATTTACTGTATGCAGCAGAGACATACAATAATTATATTTTCTAGTAGTAACTGCTCCGTATAGTGCACTCTAGGCCGCAGCCCTTACCTTTCAAGTTGTAGTGCACCTAAGTCTAGATACCGTACTTCATTTGTCTTAATTATTTTGCCGTTAGCCGTCACATGTTTATTGCCAATCGCCTGTTAAGAAAATTGCGGTACCGACATACGTATGCAAATAAGTAGTTAATACTACGAGTAACGAGTTACACCTGTAATAATTATTACAGACACTGTTGCTATTTTAAAAATACAAGGAAGATACTTATTTGTAAGAACTAAATGTAAAAAGCTCCACACAATTCTTGTCAAACTTGAAAATTAATTAATCATTATCCGTGGCCGAGACATTGTTTTACCTATTTGGGCAAGTATTTTAAGACACACTAAATAAAGGTTGTGACATCTCTTCCGCCCTTCTGTTTGGTGACAATTGTGTCCTATTTCAGGCACAGGACATGTCTGTTACAGGAATAGATGAGGTGGAATGAGCAAGATGAATCTCAACTTAAAGTGATTTAAATGTAACGTTTTCTTATATTTTAGTCTTCCAGTTTAGCCATCAAAGACTTTTTTTCATTTTTGTTTTATTTCTATCAGAAATAATATTTTTTATGAAAGCGAAAATAGCAAGAGAATACATTTTAGGTGAGTTTCAATAATAGATTGAAACAAAAATGCTTGAGCAAAACGCAAATAGGTAGTACTAGGCTCTAGTCTCTACGAAAGCTTTTTCTGGCCTGAGCTTTGGGTTTCATAATTTTATTAACGACGTTTTCAATATTAGCCTCTTTATAAGATGGATAATATTATAATTTTAAACCTTCAGGCCCCGCGCGAGCACCGGTGATCGCGACAACAATAGAATACAATAGCAATTCCTGGAAATTCCGACTGAAGTATTTATTTTTAATTCACTTAACTTCATTTTTAATATCCATAATCTATATTATTGTCTTCTCAATATTTTGTCTATTTTTTTGCGCCTAACGCCTTGATATTTGACATAGCAATCATAAGATATAGTTTATGAGGTGTAATAAAATGCTGATTGCTGATGTGGAAATTATTGTTTCCAAAGTCCAATTTCCAAAATATAAACTCTGCGCTAATAAAACCTTTTTAATTTTTGTGGCATGTAAGTGATGTATGAATGAAATGATATCTAAAAAATATTTACATTTTAAAGAGGCTTAATTTTTTGCAATACCTATACCTAAAGTTAAATTATTATTTAAATAAATATTTCAATTTTCAAGCCTTTGACTATCAATAACAGTAGTACTACTTGTTATTATTACTCTAAATTTCAAGCCTTTTGTTATTATTACTCTAAGTTTCAAGCACTTTCAAGTAAGTACTAAATTGAATTACTTAACTTAAGTGTACCTAAGTATATTTAATTCGCTTGGTTAGTTATAGTTCCTCGACATTTTCTTCCCAAAAATAGATATTCCTAGTAAACTATCGAGCTTTAGATAGTTCAAGATAAATCTTTAAACAGATTTTTTGTATAATTCTCTAAAAAGTCGATTGCGACCCTTTTTTAAAGATTTAAATGAAATAATTTATTTAGTTGGATGTTAACTATGCAGCTGGCTTTCATTTTTCAGGGATTTTAAACATATTGTCCAAAAATAATAAAGAAGCAAAGAATAATATTTTGATCCGAAATTTTGTTCACAGTATCGACGATCGATAGATTAATATTATATTAGAAATAAAAGAATAGTATAGAATACAATATAATTTAACTAAATAAAAAAAATGATTATTATTATTCCGATTAAGTGCTCAAAATCAATTTGCCTCAAAATATTAGTTATTAGTAACTCATTCTCTGAATTATTAAGTATCTAAGTACCTATACATCCAATTTGCGTGCACCTGAAATAAATTTTCGCCTACCTTATATTCGATGTCCCCATCTTTACAGCATGCCCGAAAGATTGTCCGGAACTGTACAAAACTAACACCACCGGTTATTCACTTCAAACAATTTGAATTTGCCGCGTTCGCGCGTATGGATCACGCACGGTCCGCGCAGGCGCGCCGGTTACCAGTGAACTAATATCCAGCCTTCGGCGCGGGCGCACGGGAATGAGTCGCCCCACCACGGTACCATTCATGAAAACCGCCGCTGAATGGGAGCTTCCGCGGGAGCTTTTCGCCGCTGCGATTCGCCCATTTGACTTACGACCATTTACGGAAAATCATTTTGAGACAGTAGAGATAAGATGATAGAAAATTCATTCATTCCATTCAATTACTACACTATCTTTGTCAGAACTGGCCGACTGGGGTAAATGAGTCATAGTAATATCTTTATTACGCTCTGGATAATAATATTATGTACTTCATAAGATAAATAATAATTAACTACATATATAGGTACTAGAACCTAAACGAATCTCTCCGAAGTCCGACGTAAACATGTTTAACGTTTACGTTGAAGGGGAGGAATGATCTCCTTTGGATATAAATAATAAATTCCCGTATCATTTTATTGCAGAAATATTAAATGTTTTTTTTAAACATATTAAGTATCTATGAATAAATCAAATTTTAATGAGGTATTGTATAATATAATAGAGTGTGCTGCGTCCGAGCCGCGTGGTCATAAATCCTTTCCCATTATTCAACTTATTGCAGACTCAAAATGGTAATCATGTTCAGTCTACATAAATATTAATCCAGTAGGTAGGTCATGATAGAGCACGTTTTCCAAAGACTACAGACCACGACCTTTCACCTACATTGAAAACCCAGACCAAAACTTAACAATGTTTCCATTATCTAGACTAGAAAATTCCTAGCGGGATTTTAGATGCCCTGAATTCTGTTTATGATACTTTTATTTTCGGATGATATTCTTTATCTGGTGTTCAAACGATCTGTATTAATTACTGGTTCATTTAAATACGCTTGACGCTTCCGTTATAAACCTAACTTTCTTGGTTTAGTCAACCATTCCCTACCAGACCAAAAAAAAAAAGTCCCTTACAGACCAAGCACCTAAATCCTAATGTAATTTTGCTTATTATACTTTATCACCATCATCTTCAGGAAGGCTGTATTACCTGACCTAACCTAACCTAAGCTAACCATTCCCTACCAGACCAAAAAAAAGTCCCTTACAGACCAAGCACCTAAATCCTAATGTACTTTTGCTTATTATACTTTATCACCATCATCTTCAGGAAGGCTGTATTACCATTTATTTCCAGTCTACGTTCGTAATGTTATTAATTATTACATTTAGTTACTTAGTCAACGTCAAATATGAATTCAAACTATTTTCTTTATACTTAAATATCTATATCTATACTAATATTATAAATGCGAAAGTATCTCTGTCTGTCTGTCTGTCTCGCTTTCACGCCAAAACTACTGAACCGATTGTAATGAAATTTTGTACACAGATAGTCTAAAGCCTGAGAAAGGACATAGGCTACTTTTTAACTGAAAAAGGGGTTGTAAGGGGGTGTTTATGCGTAAATTTGTTCAAATTAAGTTAGTTCCAAAAATTCATAACAGATGGCGCTAACAGTCGCCTACATCTCGCTATCGCTTGCTCATGCGTCTTTCTATAAGAGGTGGCCCATGTTTCATTCCATGGATCCATGTTTAGTTACATTTTCCGATTCATTCGATTGTTATACACGTTATTAAATAACTAATAAATCACTACTCAGTACTCTATCTATGCAGTGACGTAACCTTAAACCTACCAATGATAATTAATAGTTTATGGGTAATGCTAAAGTTGTGAAATGGGGGCTAAAATATAAGCTTTAACATTTGGTATAAACTTTAATTTTTAAAATGTAATATTATGTGCACACTGCACAGCTGTTTTGGGTTTTTTGATTTAAGGGGTACGTACCACTGGTACCAGGGTTTTCAAAGCTTTAAATTTGACACCAATTTTATTGACACCGCGCGCTATAAACTGAAGTCCACGCGGACGAAGTCGCGGGCAACAGCTAGTAATAAATAAATGTTTATTTCCAACTTACATTACAATAATTGAGTAGAACAGTCACCTAGTAAGCTCACGCCTAGCCTGTATCAGGTGACTAGGCTCTTCCATCGCTAGATAATGTGTGACATTTGTGCTACAATACTACATCCCAAATCAAATTCAAATCATATAAAGCCGTAAAATAAAATGACGATGATTGACAACGCTGCATCTTAGGAAAGTTCAAATACTATATAAGTTTCAAATAAACATGCCCGGTCTAATTAGACGCAAAATAAATCGTAACCTCGGAATAATTCGCATAGAGCTGAAAATTGGTAGAGACGTTAAATACACCATTATAAATAAAACCTCAAAAGTTTTTTATCCAAACTGTACATTTTATCACAAAAATAGGTGGGACAAGAGTGTAGATCATAGAATTATTCTCTACAAAAAATATTCAGACACTTTTTTCATACGACTTAACATTCCTTATAAATGGCGGGCTTAAAGTTTGGCAAAATCATATCTAAAGAATTTGTGGAGCTACTGCTACATACCTACGAAACTTCGTGCGGGACTCTGACTCGCACTCGGCCGATTTTTTAACTTCACTCCGATTTCCACTTATAGTCGTGTGCGTACAAGGCAAAAAAACGAGGAATACGGCTTTTGGTGAACCAAAGATTTCCTTTGGTAGGATTGATCTTTATATCCCTAAGATGGGTTTACGATGTGGAGCCACCTGAATATTTCATGCAGGTGGGGGAGGGGTTTTTTTTAGCTTTAACAAGGTATGAGGTCAATAACTGCATGGGATTTAGGTATATAGTCGAGTTTGGTATCATTTTCGGTTGAATCGAATGTTTAAATGCCAATTTTAGAATAATATTTAGATAAAAGATAGTAAAAATAAAATAAAAAATTTAGTATAAGTATAATATGATTTTCAACCAACGAAAACGCTGTTGACAGGGCTTAATTAATACAAGGAGGCTGATAGCCGCATTTTTCTGCATGCCAAAGACATGGTGATGAATGGAGCAATAAACATATTAATTAATACTAGACGTTCCGCGCGGCTGCATTCACGTAAATCTGAAATTTCACGGAAACCGTATATTTTTACAAATTAATAACCCATGTCTCACGTAGTCTACTATATATTCGTGTCAAATTACATAAAAATTGCTCCAGTAGTCCGTGAGATATTAGCCCTTTCAAATAATTTTTCCCGTTTTTTTACATTTTCCTCTGTATCTTTGCTCTTATTGGTCTTAGCGTGATAAAATTTCCCCATTTTCCTCTATTTCTTCGTTTCTATTAGTATTAATATGATAAAATGAAACCTATAGCCTTCCTCGATAAATGGGTTATCTAATACTGAAAGAATTTTTCAAATCGGACCAGTAGTTCCTGAGATTAGCGCGTTTAAATAAGCCCTTTCAAATAATTTGCCCCCGTTTTTTCCACGTTTTCTTCTATTTCTTCGCTCCTATAAAATATATAGCCACTGAAAAAATGATTAAAATGGATAGCCTATTATCCTTCACGTGGTCTACTTCTTATCTGTGCCAAATAACATAAAAATTGCTCCAGTAGTTCGTGAGATAAGCCCTTTCAAATAATTTCCCCCGTTTTTTTCACATTCTTCTATTAGTCTTAGCGTGATAAAATATAGCCTATAGCCTTCCTCGATAAATGGACTATCTAAGACTGAAATAATTTTTTAAATCGGAACAGTAGTTCCTGAGATTAGCGCGTTCAAACAAACAAACTAACAAACCCTTCCGCTTTATAATATTAGTATAGATTTTATGTAGACGTTTAAGCCTGTGTACTGTGTAGTGCTTTGAACACGATGAGCAAACATAAATATAGATTTCTATTCACCTGCAGTCTGCACATAATATTTTGTAAAATAAGTAAGTACATTTAACATGACTACTGACTAGGTACATGATATTATTGTGTAATTGGATCTACCGTTAAACTATGGTAGATTCAATTACACAATAATTACACATGCCAAATTCAGATCAATGGATGATTATAATTTTCCTGTGTCCGTGCGGTCCGTGCTTAATAGAATTTAGACCATAATTATAGCTTTTAGGGCTCAGACTTTTTAGTCAGGTTAGCTCAGGCTATCATATGTGCAATGTGTGCAATGCACACGGGCGCCATCCTCTAGGGGCGCCAAAATCCTTTTTTTTTGCACACAGGCGCCAGTAGCCCTTACGGGGGCCCTAATTTGAGGTATAAAAATCTTACACGTAGTAATTATATTCTATTTGATAATAATTAGTGTAACAATAAAAAAAACAATGTATCGAGCACGAAGCGCGCGGCGGGTCGTGGACGGACGCGCTGATATGCCCTTCCGTTTGCAAAACACCGGAAGCCAGCGCTTCCCAACACTAGATAAAGAGGCAGATTGCGAAATTTGCCAAAATCTCAGCCACGTTGTCACTAGGTGTCAACCAGTTATGTAATTACTAATAGGCTACTTGACCTATATTCAATTTCATTGAACAAATGCATATTTCTAGTAGAACTTGGCCTAGAAAACCGTATTTCACCCTTATCATCAAATAAAAGCTTATGATTGATAAATAAAGTCGATTTGAAAATATGATTTTATGAAAATAGGATTTGTACTGACGAAAACGCTTTTGCGATACTTCCGATTTGGATGTGACGTCATCCTCACAGTAATTTAATATCTTTTATTTATCGCGCTCGTTATATGTAAGTTTATCTGTACATAAATAATAAGAATAAGCCTAGAAAGATTTGTCAAATATATTTTATTGAATAATTAGCTTAAAACATCAGTTTTAAATATTATCTCTATTTATTGTAGACGGGAAATGAAATGGCCAAATCTTTTCTCAAAAAGTTTTCAACATTACAAATGATTTCTAATTTCTTATTTAATTCTTTTATAATTTTTGGGCACTTTTAGACTCGTACATTTAGCACATAAAAAATGTTCAATAAAGAGAGTTTAAAATACAAAACGTATGACGTCACACTATGGCGGACAGTGTTTTCGGCGCCATTTGAAAGGCATGTTTTTCAATCAACATTTTTATGGGTTTCTACTGTGTAAAATATTAAAATATTAGTTTTTTGTGTGAAAATGAATGATTAAGAAGCGATTAGCATGAAGAAAAAAAATAGGTCAAGTAGCCTATTACCTAGTGACTAGACAGGCGCTTGTAGGCTCTAAGGGATCCTATTTCCGTTTAAATCACGCACTTTCTTTTGATATTTTTAGAAAATCTTTGCCTTATGGTATATCTACCGACTCAGGACTCTACTTCTTAGTACTTATACTTGGATCCTACATAATATTAGATAATAAATTAATAAATATGATATCTTCCCATACTAGACTACAACCCTAAAGGGCCTATTATGTTACACAGATCTGTGTCACAGGACACTCCTTTTCCAAGCGGCTGATAACAATTCTCTCACCATGTAGTCTCACTTCCCCCCAGGAGGGAGGTAAGCCTGATAAACCTTTTCAAAGGCTTATCAAAGCTTGAGAGAGTCAGTAAGCCTAGGCAACAATATGTAAGTAGTCCGAATAAATGTATATTTTTTAACTCAGCCTAAGCAATAGATTTCAAAGGTGACCTCTAACTACCTTCTGGACAGTAGCTAAGTATAATAACCACATAACATTTATGGTGATGTGGGATTTCACAGTGAATTAAAATATAATGGAGTTAATATCTTTTGCTTTTTCAGGCTTTAAATAATTTTGTCTACACATACACGTTGTGGTTTAATAGCAGGCAATCATTTTTAAATCTTAAATCATTATAAAGAGGATGTATAAAATATTTTTATAACCTTATCTATTTTCTTGTCATAAAAATTAACGGGATCTTAATTTTGCATTCATTGCAATTCACGTCGACATTAAAAATATTGTTTACTTAAAAAAGTTGGGAAAAAAGAAGATATATAATCTATACTGATATTATAATCTAGTTTGTTTGTTTGAACGCGTGAATCTCAGGAACTACTAGTCCGATTTGAAAAATTCTTTCAGTGTTAGATAGCCCATTTATCTAGAAAGGTATAGGCTATATTTTATCACGCTAAGACCAATAAGAGCAAAGAAATAGATGAAAATGTGGAAAAAACGAGGAAAATTATTTGAAAGGGCTTATCTCACGAACTACTAGAGCAATTTTTCTATTATTTGGGTCAGATACGAAGTAGACCACGTGAAGGATCATAGGCTATTTTTGTGGACTAATTTGTCTGTGAAATATCTAATTTACGCGGGCGAAGCCGCGTGGAACATCTAGTATGTATATAATGTAATATTATTTTACGAGTATTAAAAATTTATCTAAGTCTACAATACTACCATGGGCGTAGCCCACTGATCTCTATTATACAAGTAATAGAGAGTTACTACTGGCCGAAGAAATCCTACTACTTTATTACGCTTCCTTTGATTAATTTACTGCAAACGACAGGTATCGCCATAAGGATTGCAAATTATTATGATTTCTAAGAACAGACAACACTACAATATACTGTCGCACAAGAGAGCACGCTATGGCACGCACGCATTTTCATACCTACTCGTAAATTGACTGCCGCGGCTGCCCGGTGTCGATCCTAGTTATTATGATCCTAGCTTACAAAACTTGCAATGGTGGAAATGACATACAATAGGCAAATGACCGCTAATAAAAACAAGCTCCACCTAGAGACGTGTTTTATACAATAATTACATGCCTGCAGCCTGACCTTCCTTATGGGGACGACCTTGCAACTGAAAGCTCAATAAGCTTTTAGCCGCGTGTCTCTTTAGTTTTATGTTACCCTAGTACAGAAACTTGCAAACTTTGACATGGCAGGTAAAAAGCTCGTAGAAGTTAAAAAAGCTTTCATTTTTATTTTTTAACGAAATATAAAAGTTACCACTTTACCAGTTACTTTTTGGTACTTATTTGTTACTAGTTAGTTTAGTAATATTATGTAACTATTTTTTCTTGATCCCTAAAATTAATATAGTATGAGTACATGCTTCTGACGCCCATGCAAAATGTTATAATGTGAACGTATCAACTGCATATTACCTCGTATATTTTTTACCCGAGTGTAAAAAGGTCTCGATTTAGTCGTAACTCGTATCCTCATGGCTGAGGGACGTGACCACTAAAATGAGCTTCTGGGATAGGGCTCTCCACTTGTCTCTGTTTTTGGCCTGATGCAATGCCTTATGAATGGAAGGTGCAGTCAGCAGCCTTGACAATCGCGTCTGTCCATCGTGTAGCCACTCTGCCTCTGCCAATTTTGCCCTCTAATTGCCCAGCTAGTATGAGACTCTCAAGATTATTAGGCCCCTGGCGGGCTATATGGCCAAAAAAAAAAACTTAAGTATATTAAACGTTAAAAAACACGTAACACTGAAGTAATAACTAACCAGCAATACCTACTTATTCAATACATTTTAGTTCAAATTTAGAGCTTACAGAACAGTTACATGATATCCTCAGGAACCTTCATTTTCCTCCTGCCAACCTAGTATTAGCATTACACATTTCGTAATGTCGCCCAAAACTGCGGGAGGAATAAGGACGAGCGGCCAATCTTAAGGAGCACTTAATGTTACTCCAATAAGAATAGTAGAGTTTTATTGAAGGTAAATTGTACAGTGTACTGTCACCCAGGCAGTTTGCGTGGAATAGGTATGTTTTCACGCTACATATGTCAAATAATTAATATAATAAATAATGTTCATCAAAATATGTGTTCATAAAACAATCATCAAGTTTCATAAAACAAATCAGTCCAGCAGACATTCAAATGAAAATAACATAGAAATATTATATTATGTAGAGGTAAGTATTTAAAACGAAAACTTATTGACTACATAAAGTTTTTATTTTTTTAAGACAATTTTAATTAAAGGTTTAACATTTTTGTTTTATCGATCGCATTTCGATGAAATATTACTAGAATTTAGGTATTTTAAATTAAAAGTGATTAACATGATTAGAAATATTTTATTTGCTACTGGAGCTCTAAGAATTTAGTATTATTTTTCATCAACCTCCTGGACGTTTCGTGGCTATTAGTATTAATAGATCCAATTGGATTCAAATACAAACCAAAGCACATCTCGGCCAGCTGTTATCCCGGTAAGTGTTTCTGACTGCACGTACTCGCAAGGAGTGTGGGGGTAAAGAACAAGATGTCATTGTGAGTTGCGCTGCTGTAAAAGTCAACGTAGCAAAAGCACACACATGCATTACAGCTTCTTCCATCTTGGTTATATGCTAAGCATGTTGTTCTCGTCTACATTGTTGATCTCGTTTCAGCAAATGTAGAGAACTGAACGCTCTTCACTTGAATGTTGTGGCGATTCTAATTCTAGAGCTCCAACAAAGTTATGCGCCCTTGGTATTGGAGACTACGTCATCAATTTTTCCGACTCGTCTCTCGAGCAGTCGGCACTCGGCAGACAGACGGCTCAGCCCATGCTCAGCCATTATCCGACAGACGAAGGCGTGGCCTAATGACTATAGCATTTAATGCAGTTCATTCAACCCTCTAGTGACTTAAACTACTTAGTTCTCAGAAAATCGCAACAGTACTAACTATTCGATGATACTAAAGGCTCATATTATTTTCTGCTTACCCTAACAGTTTTTAATCAAATATGAAACAATAGAGGCGAGAGCATCCCTGATATAAACGCAGCATATTAAAGAGGCCAATGTCGAACATCGAACCAAATTGGCCTTATAATAGAATGATAAGGATAAGCTGATTATTATAATTATAAAAGTTAAAACGGGCCTCTGCGTAAACCAGTAATTGTGCCGGAAAGTGCTTCCTTGACGTTGCGCGTTGATAATAGCCTGGTATAAATAGGTCATATCATTGACAGTGCCGGCAATATAATGATAAGGGTCTCATTTGCGATACAGTTATAGGTCACTGTAATATTGCTGTAGTTTCATAAATCACCACATACTTACTACGAAACACTGAAATTCAAAAACAACATCAATACTGAAAATGCTGTACGCTCTGATACAGAGGCGGCGAGCATGGGCGATGTGGGAGACCGCCCACGGCTTCGCGGTCCATTGGGTCTCGCGCCTCTTGAAACACGAGTTTTTTTTTTTTTGGATTTACGCGTTTTGAGACTCAAATTTTTATTTAAAAAAATCATTGTCTGAAACAATTAAATTGCGTCATCCATTGGGGGCCGCGCAAAATCTATCTCGCCCACATAAAATTTAGGTCTTGCCCCGCCACTGCTCTGATATGATGCAATTTAGTTCCTTTGCACAAGTTAAGCTTTTCCGAGAGAAATAAACCTGATAGTTTCTAAATAAAATGTATAATTATTATAGACACATTTGAAGGCACCTTTAAATCGTGGTCGTGACTCGTGCAGCTTTTTATAATATAATTATTAGCACAGGGCACTGGTTCTCATTGTAAATTTTTGTTACCCAACCTAGATAAGAGAACCTAGATATATCTAAATACCTAATATAAAAAAACAGATAAATGATAATAATTATTATTAAGGGATGACTTAGAAAAATACCAAATAGCTATAAATTTCTTCAAGTGTAACCGTCAAAATCGCACTGGACTTCCACCTTGATCGAAATACGTTTGATTCCCATCATTCGGCTGCCCGGACAACAGGTACTCCAAGTGTCTGATGTAACAGATCGCTATTCTGAAATAATACAGCATCATCATTATCATCCCAATTAAAGCTTGCGAAAATTAACTTGGCACTTGCTTCGACTGACTAACTTTTGCGTCTGGTTGACTAAAACTCAGAAAATAGGGTGGTTTACCAAGGCAATCCATTAGCTATGTCCACACTATGCGCTTTCGTCTTCAATTTTCGTCATCTTCTTTCATTCAACTTTCGTTTTGGCGCATTCAATAATTGAATGCGTCAACGAACACAACGCCAATTCGCTTTTTTATTAAAAATTACATTTTTAATAACAAAGCGAAAGTTTTGGATACGGTCAAAGGGCATGCGTCGCGGGCATGCCTCACGTTCGCCGTTGACTGCGTTATAACGCATGCCCTTGACGAACAGAAAAAAGCACAGTGTGGACAAAGCTATTGTGGTGGTAGGGTATTTTTCCAAGGACGTTCTACAAAATTCTAGGCGACTAAAAATAATGCATTTGTTAGATAAAAGTTAAATTTAAAGTCCTACGAATAAATTTATACAAACCACGGACGATTAAAAAGATAATATTAAAATTCAAAATAAAACCATCGACGCACCTCAAGCATTCAATTTTGGAATATTTCTTCTTGGAAGGCTTCGTAACCGGTAGCTTGGAACGCAGCAAGTCGAAAGCTCTGTTCATGTCGCGCATCCGAGTTCGCTCCCTGTCGCACGCAGTCTTCTTGTACTCTACAAAAATATTGAATCATAGTTATAACACAATCGATAACGTATTTCATTTTGTTGAAAAAACCAAGTATGCCATTTGGATGTAGGTACAGAAAAATTGCTACTCACACTCACAATGGTAAAAAATTTCTGTAAGCTTACTCGTAGTAAGTTAAATAACTTTGTAACCAAGACTAATTTAATGATACCCCCCAAACTCAAATCCGATAGTCCGTTTCATCTCTATTCTCTACAACTTATAACAGAAATATACAATACATATGCGCATACATTAAAAAATATGCTAACCCTTCTGGCGCAGTCAGTTATTAACGAGCCATATTTAAACAACATTTTTTTTATATTGTCGTAGCCCTGAGGCAGTTTCCCGCTAAAAATATATCATACTTACCTAGGTACTATATTGCGGCAAAGTGTAAAATAATGCGTTAAGATCATGCTACATTTCGTAGCCCTCGTTTATTAAATACTAGCCATTTGACCGAGCTTTGCTCGGTATTCGATAAAACATAAAATGACATTTTCTAAAAATGATTCCTAGCTAGATCGATTTATTGCCCTCGAAACCCCCTATGGCCTATACCTATAATAATATATAATGTAGGCACTTCACATGGCTATTTGTATTTGCTATTGGCTATTTGTTGTATTTGGTAAAATTATTGACGAATACACAAACAAGCAAATATAGGCAAATACGGCCCTCCACACATGGACCTCAAATACCAAACTTTTACTTGATTTTTTTACTTGCCTATTTGACTCCTTTGGTGTGCGTCAAAAACCGACAAAGGTACGGATACGTGTATTTGGTATTGGCCATATTTGTCAAATAGGCAAATAAGGCCAATATTTGTCAAACATACCGTCTACACATGGTGATTGTTTGGCAAATACAACAAATACGCAAATACAAATAGCCATGTCAAGTGCCTCCATAAGATAACTATAATTGTAATAAACAAAGGCAAGAGTCATGAATTGCCAATAAGTTGCACAAAAACTATAAGGTACCTATATTTTACAGGGCGTAAGTCGTAACAAAACTAAGTGATAATTCACAATACTTTAGGGTGTGTACTGTGTATGAGTCCAGTGTTATAGGTATAGTGTTAACTGTAAAAGTAACAGCGCTGAAAGAGCAAAATTTTTTTCACTTTTGTATGGGAAAACTCGTGAAACTGCACAGGGGCGATTGTCCGTACAAATGGCAAAAAAATGGTTTTTCAGCGCTGCCACTTTCACAGTTAAATCTCTACAAGAAACACATACACGACTAAAGTATTATCACTATACAAGCAAATCTGTCCCTCTGTCTGTTGCTATAGGTTAGTATTTAAGAGCCAGAATTTTAACCTTTTTCCAACTGTAGCGCTCGCTCCTTCCAGTCCAGGGAACTTTCTTGATTTTCGTAAGATTTCGCGGTGTGCTGGCGAAGCTCCAAGTCGTAGTCTACTGTAGGTCTCGCGAAAGACTCTTCTACGGACACTTCTCTAAAGTCGTCTTGGTCAAAATATGCAGAATCTGAGTACATATATAAATATATAAGCAGGTATAGGTAGGTACTCCGTACTGTATTATTATAACTACAAGTTAAAACTTTTATCGACAAAAAAATAAGACTTGCTTGCTAATATGCTCATAGACTAGCTATATTAGCCATTTGTGGTACAATGTAGATTACAATATTATACTTTGCTACGGCCTACGCCCTACGCTAGGTTGCCACTCAACGTGCTACAGCGTAGGCCGTAGTTACTGCTAAAATAAATAAAAATTTTGAAGACGTTTTTGCACTCGAGACTCGGGTATACCTACCTAGTGGCATAGTCGCGCCTGACTTACTAGTTTTAAGTGTTGTGTAATTAACCGTTCGATCGTGGAAAATTCTGTAAAAAATTTTCGTGTCACTACTCACTTACCTATCAGCTACTGCTAATTGCTATCGATGTCGACGTATGTAAAGCAAAATAACTCGGGATTGCGTTAATAATTAAGTGCTAATTGAGTGCTATTTTGGTGCAAAAATCGCGAATTTAGTGCTCCTCAAAATTCTCAATAAATGCGAATACTGCTAGCTTTACGTCAAGCTAGCAGTGTACATAACCAAAACCTTAATATTGATGATATAGCTCCGTGACAAATACTTAGCGATTAAATGCTCATTAAGTGCTCTTTCAGTGCACAAAATGCGAATTGAGTGCTTCTCAATATTTGCGACAAATGCGAATACTGCTAGCTTTACGTAAAGCTAGCAGTGTACATAAACAAAAACCTTAAAAATGATGATATATATAACTCCGTGATAAATACTTAGCTAATAAGTGTTCATTAAGTGCTCTTTCATTGCACAAATTGCGAATTAAGTGCTCCTCAAAATTTGCGATAAGTAAATGCGAATTCTGCTAACTTTACGTCAAGCTAGCAGTGTACATAACCAAAAACCTTAAAAATGATGATATAGCTCCGTGATAAATACTTAGCTAATAAGTGCTCATTTAGTGCTCTTTCAGTGCACAAATTGCGAATTCAGTGCTCCTCAAAATTTGCGAAAAATGCGAATACTGCTAATTTTACGTTAAACTAACAATGTATAGTCCGTCAAGAAAGTCATGACAGGCGGTAAAATTTTCTAAACGTTATTATATTACGCTTATAATGTGTATTTTTTTCTTTGTATTTTCACAGAGAACGCTTATTATACATTTTAAATATTGTCACCTTGCAAATTTTTTCTCGAATTGATAAAGTTCTCATATTTTTTATTTCATTTAAAAATTTTCCCGCCTGTCATGACTTTCTTGACAGACTATACATAACCACAAACCTTAATAATGATGATATACCTCCGTGATATATACTTAGCTAATAAATGCTCATTAAGTGCTAGCGATAAGCGGGAAAAAATTTAAAAAACATTTAAAAATGCATTTTTTTTACATTTTTCTCCCGCTCTGGCTAGCACTTAATGAGTACTTATTCTTATGTATCCTTAAATATTGTAGATTTCGTCAAACTACCTAATTAAGAGGAGCATCTAGCTGTTACCGTTAAGTGAGCAGTATACGCTATAAAAATAAAAAAATAAAAATTATTTTTTCCCCGCTTATCGCTAGCACTTAATGAGCACTTATTAGCTAAGTATTTATCACGGAGCTATATCATAATTTCTAAGGTTTTTGGTTATGTACACTGCTAGCTTGACGTAAAGTTAGCAGTATTCACATTTATCGCAAATTTTGAGGAGCACTGAATTCGCAATTTGTGCAATGAAAGATCACTTATTAGCTAAGTATTCATCACGGAGCTATATCATCATTTTTAAAGTTTTTGGTTATGTACACTGCTAGCTTGACGTAAAGCTAGCAGTATTCGCATTTGTCGCAAATTTTGAGGAGCACTGAATTCGCAATTTGTGCACTGAAAGAGCACTTAATGAGCACTTAATAGCTAAGTATTTATCACGGAGCTATATCATCATTATTAAAGTTTTGGTTATGTACACTGCTAGCTTGACGTAAAGCTAGCAGTATTCGCATTTATTGCGAATTTTGGGGAGCACTAAATTCGCGGTTTCTGCACCAAAATAGCACTCAATTAGCACTTAATTAATAACGCAATCCCGAGTTATTTTGCTGACTTTGTCATTGCTAGCTTTACATACGTTCGATGTCGACTTATAACGTCTAATGTCAATGGACAATGTGTATGTGAATACTTATAAAATTGACAGAATATTAAAAGGTACTTTGCCAACAAACTAGGTAAGTACAAACCACAAGAGTGGCTTAAAATTTAAGCCTTACTCTTGGACATTTAATGTCCTGTTTAAAAATATACAAAAATACCTTCATGAGTGACGGGCTCCAACTCGTGCGGCCTAAAATACGACACTCTCTTCGGTTCCTCGTATTCTTCTAGAACATACGATCTGTGGTGGGATATCGTTTTGTCGTATTTCTTGTGGGAGAAGGTCAGCTCCTCCTTTGGCCTATCGCACTGTCGTCCTATCTCCAGAATTACACAGCTTTCTGGATCCCTTTTCTCATCATTTTCCTTCGCCACCGCGTAATTCGGAGTAAGAGATATTGGGGTTTCCTCGTACAGTTGACTGTACATTTTGCTACTTTTTATCTTTTAGATAAAGGTGTAACAAGTGGAATCGTGTGTTAGCTACCTGCCGCTATACTAAACTGTGTCATCCACTTTTCTGTTCTTTTGTTATGCATATTCGATCAAAACTCGCATTGTGTACACAAGTGTTGTCTGCCCTATTGAAGGTGGTCTGTTTTATTTCTAGTGACTGCTGTATTTTTTGTTTTCTTGTTACTATAAGTTACGATATTATAAAACGATTGTATGTTATTACTTATTCTTACATGACTACTTCAATATCTACGAAAATATTGTCGCTTTGTAATATTATGCTTAGAAGCTATTGCTTTGTTAGGTGACGACGGAAATTATTTAGTTTTATATCGGGAATATTATAAATGCATGCTGCCAGTAGCAAATAATTTATTTCGAAAATCAATTTATATATTAGCAAAATAAAGATAATATTATATACTTAATATGAACAATGTAACTATTGATTCTGAATGCTTAAAGCACAACCTGTAATAAATACTTTCCATTCGTATGAGATAATAAAGTTTACTAAAATATAAGTTAAGTTTTAGGTTTTATCTTATACTGATAGCAGAGTACAGTAGTCAGTAAAAATATTATGATGAATGAAAATCTAAGAAAGAAGCGCTTGAAATTGTGTTTGACACAATAGTTAAGTAATAATATGAGATACAACCAAATCATAAGCTTAAAACAAACCTAAGCGTCAGTGACAGGAGACGCGGTACGCGATACGGGAGCGTCTGCAACGCGAAACTGGACGTGCACACCTGCGCGACTACGGTGCGAACCGTCAAACGTTAATATCATGACACAATCTATCAAAACGTATACAAATCAAAAAATCATAAACTAAAGAGTTGTAGAAAATAATATAAAAAAAAAGGTTTTAAAAAAGATGTCTAGTTATGTACACTTCAAAACACGCGTCTGACAACTTGACGCGCACGTTCCGCTTGCCGACGCGAACATCCCGCGTCGCGGTCGTGCAGGTGTGCACAGCGCCATAAAATTACATGGGCAGCGTCCGCCGCGCGGTAGACGCTACCGCTTCGCAGTCGCTTTGGTCGCGTAGGTTTGTGCAATCCTTTATTCTCATTCTCATTCTCATCAACAAACTGAACACAGAAAGAGCACAGCAAATAAATTAAGAGTCTTATTATAGTACAAAAATGTATATGAAAAACAATTTACATCTACATTATACTCTTGTAAATGTTGAAAATAAATAGACCATCTATTTATTTCTTCTATTGTTTTTGTACAGTTTAACAAAAAAAAATTGTGGTTATTAGTATTACAAATGCAAATTCTTCAAATTATGTTCCAGTTATTTTCTGATAGAGATCATTTGGTTTAAGTTTATAATAAGTGATACACAGCCATCCACATACTGCAAGTACTTGGAATAAACTGTATAAGTACCCAAACTTTTAGTTTAATGAGAGCATATATACATCAGTGTGAATACATTTAATTAGATAAGCACTAGATATTCAATTTTCTCAGTTTGAAGAACTCCTTCATAACTTCATCTGTGACTTTCGCGCGGCGCGCCTGGTAGTCTTGTATGATGGGAGTGATGGTGTCTATTGCGATCTTCTTCAATTCACCTGTCAGTAACTCTCCAGATTCATACTGCTTTTTGATCTGTAACAAATATATCATAAAAACTAAATGGTCATACTAATATTTAATCAGCTATGCGTTATGTCAGGCCAGAATTAAATTAATTAGAAAAGCTTTTAAACATGTATTACACATTTCCTAAAGATTATAACACTAATTATTATAATATCTCCAGTACTAATAAAAATATTTACATAATAGATATCGCGACATAGCTATTCTTATCATTCAAGTGACTTTTAGATGACAGTAATGTTGTATAATTAGTTCACGTGGGAGAGCCATGCCTCGGCACGAATGGGCCGGCTCGACCGGAGAAATACCACGTTCTCACAGAAAACCGGCGTAAAACAGCGTTTGCGCTGTGTTTCGCCGAGTGAGTGAGTTTACCGGAGGCCCAATCCACTACCCTATTCCCTTCCCTTCCCATCCCTACCCTCCCCTATTACCCTATTCCCTCTTAAACCTGCAGCTCTTCTGATGCTGCGAGTGCCCATGGGCGACGGAAGTTGCTTTCCATCAGGTGACCCGTTTGCTCGTTTGCCCCCTTATTTCATAAAAAAAAATTGGCTAATCATTGCTTAAATCAGGGCTTCTCGAACTGTGCGTCGCGACGCCCCGGGGCGTCGCATGTCAACACAACTAAATCGAGTAAACGCCTCGCCCATTAATATGTCTTTCATACATCCCGGGCAGTCTCAATCCCCGGTTTCAGAAGCTATGCTCAGAAAAGCAAGCGCATCCTTCACATTAGCCAGCCTTGCTGGCTTTAATATCTTTCATAAATATATTTTTTAAATTTTTATGCTTGCGTTTAGTCATTATTTCCTAATAACATTATAAATGTCCAAATAGTGATTTATGATAACCTATGTTGGGTAGGCTAGTTCTAAAATTAGAAAATATTTTTGGGGGCTGGGTTGAGGGGGCATCGTAAAGAAATGGCAAAGTCCCAAGGGCGTCACAGTACAAATAAGTTTGGGAAGCCCTGGCTTAAATATTTTAAGTGACTGGGTATAACTTTAGTCTTTACCTCTGCTAGTTTGACGTCGTCTTCTAAGAAGAACGTTAAGTATTTGTATGATATGTCCACATCCGTGTTGCCACCCTTCAATCTGTGCTCCTCGACTGTTGCCTGTCCACCGGAAAACGCATATTTGTTTATCTGAAAGAAATTAGAAATAAAATTTAAATAAACTGATTTAATTACAGAAGTTAAACAGTGTTGGTGGTGGGTTTTCCTGGCCTTGTAGACGCGCGATAAACAAATAATATTGAGCTAATATTCGTCTATCACGCGGGAATTTCCAAGATTTCGGGATTTTCCACTTTAAAAAATATGAATAATATAATGTAAAAATATATTATATTATATAAAAATATATATTATCGCTCATTTGGTACAACAATGGCGTAATTACAATTTAACAAATTTTACAGGAGACACAATCAAAGATTTGAATCCAAAATATGGCTTTTTGGGAAGACTTATTATATACCGACTCAATTTAAAAGTAAGGTTTATTTCTGTTGTTAGAGTTCAAGACTTTTCGATACATCATACATTACCTAAATTATAGGCATTCTTATAATGATGTGCACGGATTTAAAAAAAATACGGATGTAACCTTGTCTAATCCCGAGTGAAGCATAGTAATGGCCGCCCGTGTAGGATGTGTGCGTGTCATTGGCGCCGTCACTCTATGTACAATGACAGCGGGTTGTATAGTTAAGGGGCCGGGTTACCCTCGAAATTCTCATACAAACGTAATACCAAAATCATTTTCTCATACGAAAATATTTAACATGTTTGAGTCATTTTTCAGCTTAAAATAGTAATTACCTAGGTTCCTGAACAAAAATTAACTTCAAAATATTTAAACACTAAAAAATATAAGCGATTACATTTCATAAATTTTTACGCCATTGTCGACATACTTTTCGAACACTTGTTTTATATTAAAAACTCATCGAATCGTAATGTATTTTTCCTGGGACCACAGCTTATATTGTGTAGTTACAGAATGTCTTCAAAAGAATGGCAATATAATAAATTTTCATTCATCATTTTTGGTATTCGTAAACGCAACGAAATTTCTCTATAATTTCCAACATGGTATCATGCCGATCCACTCGCACGACAGAGCGCGGCGGCGGGTGGCGCGGGCCGCGGGCGGCGGAGCGGGGTAAGCGACACGTGACAAAAGTACAATAATATTACCTCGTCCAAGCCCCAAGCGGTCGCATGTGACCGCGCGCGCGCGATAACAGTAGAATTCCAAGAACTCGCGATCGAGAGAATATTATTGTTGTTGTTTTGAAAGTTTTTTGTGATAAGTTTGAAGAAAATTGCTTGAACAAAATATAATTATTGTGATTTGTGGCCTGTTGTGGTGTTTGAACTTTTAATAATAATGGATACCGAAAGATGGGATGTATCACACAGTAAGTATATTATATCTTATTATTATTTTCTTATACTTAGTATTTTGTAAATAACTGTAAATAACTTTTGTAAATAAATAACTGAAGTTATTAAACTGAAGAGCTGAACTATGTAAATAACTAAAAATAACTGTAAATAACTTTTGTACCACATTTTATGAAATAAATTATTCTAATTTCTATTCTATTCTAACGTTCAGGAATAGCGAACGATAGGATAGGGTATTTTTTTACTATTTAGAAGGCCGACATAATATATTATGAGACTTTTCCTAAATCCTAACTTCCTAGGTATTTTTTTAAATATGGTGCAAAATGTTTACTAATAAATAAATAGGTAAGTAAGTGTAAACCTAGCTGTCCCGGCAAACGTTGCTTTGCCATAATATAAAGTATTTTGCCCATATTATTTTATTGAAGTGACTAAATAAGTACCTATGTTACCATGGCAACGTTCATCGCTATTCCGTTGCACAAAGAATGGTCGCCGTCAGTCTCCAGTTGTAGTAATTTACTATTATTTATTCAACAAATGCACTCATCAATATAAAAAGTACCCAGTAGCCGATTCTCAGTCCTCAGACTTACTGAATGTGCATATAAATAGTTTTTGTTGCGAGAAAATGTACGGTCTCCACAATTCCCCTTCATTAGTCTTCTATATAAATTTTAAAAAATATAATAAACTAGCTGTTGCCCGCGACTTCGTCCACGTGGACTTCAGTTAAAGTTGTTCCCGTACATCGATTGAATAGTTTACACGCAAATCATAAAGGCACATTTTGTGAGAACCGTACATTTTTCCGCGAACACAATATATCCCTTATCCTTTCCGAGACTCAAAGTATCCCCATACCAAAATTCATCAAAATCGATTGAATAGTTTACGCGCAAATCATAAAAGTATATTGTGCGGTAACCGTGTAAAAATGTATCCTATGTCCTTTTCCGGGACTCAAAGTATATCTACTTATACCAAATTTCAGCAAAACCGGTCCAGCTGTTTACGCGTGATGTCGTAACCAAGGGAAATATGGATTCATTTTTATTATTAATAGACGTTCCACGCAGCTTCACCCGCGTAAATTAGATATTTCACAGACAAATTAGTCCACAAAAAATAGCCTATGATCCTTCACGTGCTCTACTTCCTATCTGACCCAAATAACAAAAAAATTCTCTAATAGTTCGTGAGATTAGCCCTTTCAAATAATTTCTCCCGTTTTTTCCACATGTTCCCCTATTTTTTCGCTTCTATTAGTCTTAGCGTAATAAAATATAGCCTATAGCCTTCCTCGATAAATGGGCTATCTAACACTGAAAGAATTTTTCAAATCGGACCAGTAGTTCCTGAGATTAGCGCGTTCAAACAAACAAACAAACAAACTAACTAACAAACTCTTCCGCTTTATAATATTAGTATAGATATAATGCAATATTATACATACGGCATACCTATAATTAATTTCGTTAGTCTCGCTTAAACTCGAGAACTCCTAAACAGACTTGCTAATCCCTGTCTTGAAATAAAGTAAAATATAAAACTGAAGAATTTTTTTACTTATATGTACTTATAGCATTTTTGGGACAACGATTATTCCATAAATAGCAGAAAATTCGCGCACATTGTGACGGATTGCATCGGGTCGGGCCGCATTTCTGGTACAAGTTTTATAACCTACCTATCGCATATTCGGTCGTAAAACTCGTATTGAAAAATACGTCTCGCCCCGATATATTATTAATTTTATCTAATTAGTAATTACTAACCGACTTAAAAATGGAGATATAATATACAGGGTGCAATGAACCCACCGGCACGCCACCGGCTAAATTTTTTAGGGCTTAGGTATCATTAGGATTTAGGAGAGTCTATTTAAATATATCTATGGACGCTTTACACCACGTCAGTCTGGCCCCGTGCTAAGGACCCAAAGGACTTGTGTTACTACGGGTAATTTTACGAGAGGGGTAAAGGTCGCGACTCGCGAGGCAGGCTCAGGAGGCACGTGCCGGCGCGCCGCCGCGCCGGCCAGTCCGATGCAGTCAGGCTCGCACATCGCGTGTCCATAATTGTGGTGTTTTTTAGGAAAATCTTTGGAAGCTATTTCTCAACATTTTAGTACTGAGGGAATACACGTGTATTTATGTCAAATGCAAGTACGATATAAGTAATTCTTTTTTATTGTACTAGGCATTGTCCAACTTACTGCAAGTTTCATCAAAATCGGTTCTGTAGTTTAAAAAAATAAAAATAGACATACATACAGCCGAACGCATTACCTTCTCCTTTTTGGAAGTCGGTCAAAAAGGTAAAGGTTTATAGGTAAGTTTTTATTTTGAAGTCAGTTGGATTTTTAACCGACTTCAAAAAAGAGGTTATCGATTCGAGGCGTGTGTATGTAATATTTCCAGAACTGTCCAGTTTCTGTATTATGCTAGTCTATTTTAGTGTCTGAACAAATGTGCCTCAAAAGTGTCTATATGTATGTGTGTATACAGTATGTTTTCATGTTTGTGTTCGCATATCTCTGGAACTACATGTCTAAATTTAGTAATTATTTTTTGTTGTAAGTACTAGGTATTGTTCAACTTAGGGAATCCTGCAAGTTTCATTAAAATCGGCGCAGTAGTTTTTGAGATAAAGCAATTTAAATTCTCAATTACATACAATTTTGAAGTCAGTTTTATCTTTTTAAAAATACTATTATGTACTGAGAATTATTGAGATAGTTCTATCGACCTCAGCTGGCGACAGGAGCTCACATGTTGAAAAACACTGCTATTATTTAATATATTGTAACATACTTGTTAGTAATGAGGGAAAAATTATTCAAACAATCTTAAAAATATTTTCGTTATCTAACTTCTTTGTGTTGACTTTTATTACAAAATTACCATTTTTTGTATTTATAGAACCACTGCGATCAATCAAACGTCGTTTGTGGCTATCGGTTCCTAGGAGAAAACGAAGTAATAATAAAAATAAAGAAAATAGGCGTCCATTGAAGTGAGTATCGCACTTAGATTAAAATTAAATTTTATTAATACACCCACTGATAAATTACAAAATATCACAAACTGTAACTAAAAGATTAATACTATTTGATAGTCAAGTTTTTTATAGGCGGATCACATCCACTAAGATTTTAGGATACTCAGGTAGAGTTTTGTAAAATCTGTTCCTATAAAGGTGTAAAGTAAATTGAAATTATTATTTTTTACAGATCGTATGAAGCAGGTAGCAAACAAAATATTACAGTATTTGGTGAAACCGTTGAGTCAAATCCACCCGAGAGAATTGAGTCAATCAGTCAATCGTTTAGCAGGTATTTTATTAAATACTAATTGATGCCCGTAACCGTAACCCTTAACAGTGGGAACCGTACATTTTTCCGGGATAAAAGTATCCTATGTCCTTTCCTGGTTTCAAAGTATCTCCATACCAAATTTCAGCAACATAAGTATAATAATTGTTAGGACGGTTAGCTTATTCATTTTTTTTCTTTTTATAGGAATTCAACTCCTACTAGTACTTCCAGTGTGGCGTCTCTTATTTGTGAAAATGAAAATATTGAAGAAATTGAAGTAAAAAATTTGACTGGACGAAGAATAATTGATGTCTTATACTTTTTTGAACAATTATCGGAAATAGATCACAGTCCTTTTAGCTGTTCTTTTAAATATTTTAAATTTAAGGGCGAGGGTCGAAATGGATTTTATTCATCTTTTAAATTTATTTGTGAAATGTGTGGTGTTGAAGTAGTACTAAAAAATGACAGATCTGAGCACAATTTAAATCAACATATTCTTCAGGGGACTGTAGTTTCAGGTAATGGATTTGCTCAGTTAGATGAATTTTGTGCGCATGTTGACATTCCGTGCATGTCAAAGAAGCTTTACACAAAAGAGAATAACATTTTTGGTAATGAAATTAAAGATATTGCATTGGAAAGTATGTACCAAGCTGGGAGAGAAGAAAAAGAAATTGCCATCGCAAAAGGTAATGTTGACCCTGATGGAATCCCATATATTACTGTAGTTGTAGACGGTTCATGGGCCAAGCGCTCATATAGAACTAATTATAATTCGCTATCTGGAGTGGCGTGTATAATTGGATTCGAAACAAAAAAAGTTTTATTTTTAGGTATTAGAAATTCCTATTGTTGCATATGCGCAGTAGCAAAAAATAAAAATGTTAACCCGAAAATTCACCAATGCTTTAAAAATTGGAGTAAAAGTTCGACGGCCATGGAAGCAGATGGCATTGTTGAAGGTTTCAAATGCAGCATTGCAATGCATGAACTAAGATACAAAACGTTGATTGGTGACGGTGACAGTAGTGTAACTAGAGCACTTAATGACTCTTTGCCGTACGGTCATACTACTATTATAAAAAAAATTGAATGTAGTAATCATTTGCTGCGAAATTATTGTTCAAAATTAAGAAATTTAGTAAAAAAGACTGAGAATAAATTTGGTTTAGTACCAGTTACGCTACGGAAAAAACTCGAATTAAATATTATAAGATTACGAAAAGCTATAAAAGGCGCCGTTGATCATTCTAATAAACTACCAGACATGACCATAGAGCAAAAAATTATTCATTTAAAGCAAGATTTACTAAACAGCCCGTGTCATGTATTTGGTGAACACGATAAATGTAAACCCTATTTTTGCAAACAAATGAGCGAAGAAAATTTAGTCCCTGCAATGAAAAAATGTGGCCTGTGGTTTGAAATATTCAATAGTTTAAGTGTTGTTGTAACAAATGCAGAAAGTCTTTTAATAGCTAAAACAAACAACATTGCTGAGCAGTTCAATTCTATAATAGCAAAATTTATTGGCGGGAAACGTATAAATTATTGTCTGCGTGGTTCATACGAAGCACGATGTTTTGCAGCAGCGACAAAACAAAACACTGGCAATTTAATAAAAACACTTTCAAAAGAAACCGAAATATCAGAAAGATATTTAAAGCGCCTTAGTGATAAAAATAAAAGAAAATCTGAAACGTCGAGAAATTCAAAACGAAAAAAAAATAATGTTACACTAGCTGATGAACATTACGGGGATTTAGAAAAGGAGGCTGATATGGACATTGGACTTTTTAATAAGAAAAAAGATGAATTGATATTGCAATTAAACCAAAGTGTAAGCCAGAGGCAAACAATTGCAGCTATGACCGTAGGACAAGGAGCAAATGAAGAATGGCATAAACAGAGAAAAATAAGGTTAACTGCTTCGTTTTTTGGTCAAGT
Source organism: Lysandra bellargus (assembly GCA_905333045.1). NCBI lineage: Eukaryota > Metazoa > Arthropoda > Insecta > Lepidoptera > Lycaenidae > Lysandra > Lysandra bellargus. The sequence continues at coordinate 4,224,338 of HG995321.1, forward strand.
TTGTAAATTAAAAAAAACGACGTCCTGTAAAAATATCGTAAAACAACTATTATATAGTACATTTAAGGGCAACCACGCAACAAAATATGGTCATGAAAATGAACCAATAGCATTAAAAGATGCTGAGACAATTTTAGGACTCCATATTGAACCATCTGGATTTTTCATTTGTGAAAAGCATCCTTTTCTTGGAGCTAGCCCAGATGGTTTGATAGGTGAAGATGGTATCGTAGAAATAAAATGTCCTGCAAGCGCAGCGAATTTCACTCCAGATGAAGCAATAGATCACAAAAAAATTACTTTTTGCACCAAGGATGCTGTAAATAAAATTATTAAATTAAAACGCAATCATAATTATTACTATCAGATACAAGGGCAACTCCACATAACCGACCGCAAATACTGCATTTTTATTGTATGGACGCCTAAAGGTCTGTGTTATGAAAAAATAGAAAAAGACGAGGAGTTCTGGAATTCTATTGTCTTTAAATTAGAAGAATTCTACTTTAAGTGCATAGTACCAGAATTAATAGATGCTCGTTTACCCAGAAATTTGCCTATTAGAGAAAAAATATAAGTGTCCGTTTAAGTACAAAATCAGCCAGATATAATTGGTACAGCCCAAGAAATTTTATGACAAGCTCATATTAGGCCCTTACATATGAAATTGGCGTTTTGTTGGGCAGGCCACTTTGATCTCAAATATCTCATCTTTCATTGAAAATAATTCCAAATTCAAATTTTTATATTGATTTATACGCGGACCCATCGCAAACCACATCAGAGTTAGCAGCAGGCTTCGGTGTAAGTGATAAATTTGCTTTAATCCACTTGAAGCAAATTGGGAAGATAAAATACTTGAAAGGTGTGAATTGAGTGAAGCAAACCAGGAAACACGCGTCGACTGCTGCGTTACATTGCTCGACCGACACAATAATTAAGGGATTTTAAATCGGATCATTACTTGTGATAAAAAATGAATCCTTTAAGATAATGGGAAGCGTTTGTCACAATGGCTGTCCTCTGGAGAATCAGCCAAATCCTGCCCTGAGCGAAAATTGACTCAGAAAAAGTTACTTGTGAGTATTTGGTGGACTAGTGCCGGTGTCGTTCACTACAGCTTTCTAAAATCTGGGCTGTACCGATTGTATCTGGCTGATTTTGGTATCATTACCGGAATCTATTTTAGGTTCATTTCTTTTACTCATCTACATAAATGACCTACCTTATCTAGTTAAGGACAATGATAATGGATTAATAGTACTTTTTGCTGATGACACTTTACTTATTTTTAAAGTTAAGAGACAACAGTCTATTTAGGACGAGGTAAATTACAGTACTCTTTCAAAAATAGTACATTGGTTTAATGTTAATAATTTACTTTTGAATTCTACGAAAACTAAATGTTTCAAGTTTACTTTGCCAAATGTATGGCAAGTTCAAACCAATGTACTATTAAATGACGAGAAAATGAATTTGGTTGACACTACTGTATTTTAGGTATTACACTAGATAGTTTATTACAGTGGGGTCCTCATATTACTAAACTCGCAGATAGACTCAGTTCTGCAGCATATACAGTCAGAAAGGTTAGGGAAACTTCTGACGAAGACGTGGAGTTGCCCTTGTATCTGTGAGAGTAGCGCAAATTTGGTTTAAGCGTTTTCAATCCGAAAATTTTGATATCAAAGATGCACGTCGCTCTGGCCGCCCTGTTACGGCCAAAACTGATGCCATTTTTGAAAGTGGAGCAAGATCGGCATATTAGTAGTTACGATGTAGCTAAAGAACTGCTAATGAAACCGAACCATTTTTGAAGAAGCTAATAACTGGTGATGAAAAGTGGGTCACAATTTTATAGCAATGGGATCATGTCCCAACAAGATGGCAAAAAGTCATCGAACAAAATTGCACCTATATACTTTAGTCAATTCTAAATAAACTTAAATAAACTCCCCAACCTAATATTAAGATCATGATAACCAAATCTAATAATAGGAATTCTGAATGATAATAATCAGTCTTGATGTAAAATAACTTTCAAAATAGAAAGTGTTATATTAAAATTAAAGAACACGATATTCCGACTTCACCACTTCTAAAATGAAAAAAAGTGCGATATCAGTAGTCGCGACTCGTGACACGATAAAAATTCGCCTATTAATGTTGCTGGAAATGTGTTCAGTACTCGTTTTTTTGTTTATATAACAAATTATTGTTTTAATGTTTAGACTTCTTGTGATTTTAATTATTGTTAATTTTGTTTCTATTGGCGGGTACCACTTATACAATGCGCTTTATATGAAGAGTAGAGTTCACTGTGAAAGTATCCCAGAATATTAGCATTTATTTTATCGCATGCCTGTATAAATGTGAGCTTCGAATCTTGTATAACTTCAGCATTTTCCCAACAAATGTTATTATTTATCTCGTTTGCTTTGTTATTTTTTGGTTTATTTTTATGTTAATAAAAATTGTATTAGAAACATACGTATGTATAATGTATATTCATTTTTGCAAAGTTATTGTGATTTTAATTAAACATTAAATCCTTATTTTCCACAATAATAATAATATATTATACCTGGTACAACATTTTTTTATTTACTTACTTTCATCCGTTCCTATTGAATGTTATTGCTTATTAGTTATAATTACATACTTGATAACAATTTTTCATATATATATGTACAGGATATTGTAACAAAAATAAGTGATAATACTATGTAATTGATTGTATTGTCGGTTCTTGGAGGAAATTTATTTTGAACACTAATAAAACACAATTTTTCATACCCACCGCCGCGAGTGACCGTTCTGCAACAATTTTAAATAAGATGAAATACCTATGTCAAAAAAAAACCACCCATATTTTTAGGAGTAGGGATACATACAAACCCTAAAGTATTATCATTTACTTTTGTTACAACATATATATACTTACAGGATTATTTTTTCACCAGTACAATAAATCAACATACGTAATACTTAGTTGTCAAAATTAAAAAATACTAGCGATTTTTGTTACTACCCCTTTGGAACAAAAAAACAAAAATATCAAGCCCCGGACTTATCCGCTAAACTACTCAAAATGTGGATGCATTACGCATTCCGGCCGATCGCTTAGTCAGCGGCTACACGGTCAATTTTTCATCAATCTGATCCATCAATCTGGTACTGATTGACGAAAATTTGATCATGTACGACTCGGATTGGTGGATTGATAGTATTTTTAATATGAACTTTATATAACCATCAATATTTCGTCAATCTGATTGTTGGATCAGATTGATGAGAATTTGACCGTGTAGCCTGTGACTCACTTCACCCCGCCGCGCCGCCCCCTACCTCATACCGCACCCGTTGTCGCCTCACGCGGTCACGCCTTGTAATAGTGCGCCAAAGTGGTAAGCAGGTACCTACTAGATTGGATTTAAAACTATAAAGGATAAGTTAATTGAAATGAAAAAAAAAAATGAAATATACTCTATTATCGATACCAATGACGTGGTATTGTACTGGTGAAAAAATAATCTGTATACTTATAATCATGTTTTATGAAAATTAGGGGGCAAGCGAGCAGACGCGACACGTGATGGAAAGCAACTGCCGTCGCCCATGGACACTTGTAAGTTGTAACATCAGAAGTGTTGCAAGTGCATTGCCGGCCTTTTTTTAATGAAGGAATAGGCTACGGGAATAGGGAATAGAAATGAGGTGTAGGGAGTTGGGCCTCCGTAAACTCATTCACTGGACCAAACTCATCGCCATTTTTCTGTGAGGCCGTGGTATTTCTCCACTAGCTATACTCTTAGCCACACATGGATGCTCCAAAATATTCATTCATATTATAATATTATTCATGCTAATATTACAAACAAGATGTTCCGCGCGGCTTCGCCTGCGTAAATTAGATATTTCACAAATTAGTCCACAAAAATAGCCTATGATCCTTCACGTGGTCTACTTCTTATCTGTGCTAAATAACAGAAAAATTGCTCCAGTAGTTTGTGAGATAAGCCCTTTCAAATAATTTCCCCCGTTTTTTCCACATTTTCTTCTATTTCTTCGCTCCTATTAGGCAGCGTGATAAAATATAGCCTATAGCCTTCTTCGATAAACGGGCTATCTCAGGCCGTGCTCACACCAAACTGACTATACGCCATTACGCTAGGCGTAGGCGTGGACATTCGATACCGTATATTTCACGTTCACTTACGTTCACACTGGGGCCACCACAGTCACCACAGTAAGCCTGCTCACATTCAGCGGCGTATAGTCAGTTTGGTCTGAACACGGCCTAACACTGAAACTTGAAAGATTTTTGTCAATTCAAACCTACGTTCCTGAGATTAGCGCCTTCAAACAAACAAACAAACAAACAAACTCTTCCACTTTATGTTTAGTAATATAGTATATGTATATAGTATAGATAAGAAAGTGTGTGTATTTGTTTGTTTGTTTGTCCTTCCTTCACGCCCTAACGAAGTAACCAATCGACTTAATTTTTCGCACAGGTAAGTACACTTAGTTAAAAGAATGGAGAGTAACATAGGCTACTTTTTATCTTGAAAAAACATTATGTTTTTAAAGGAAGCTTACAAGAATATTCGTATTTTTACGCGATTTTCGAATTCCACGCGAGCCCGCGTTGAATGACCTCGCACGCACACATACTCACGCTGCCGCGCGGGGCGTGCGGGGCGAGGAGTACCTCGCAAACGAGACAGCGATATCTAAAAGTTGCGGAGGCGCTAGTGTCGAGTTTGATTTCAGCGACTGCATCACCCGTGCTCTTAAGTGTGTGAGTGTCGGTCACGTGTACAATAAACGAAATTGTCGTACCTTGCATGCTTCACCTCTTTATAATGTAATGCTCTATCCGTATTTTTTTAAATCCGTGATGATGTGTATGTAAATACGTCATTGTTTCTTCAGGATTAAATTTAAGAAATAATGCATACCATAGGGGATTTTGCATTTGTGACAAAATAAAACTAAATAAATTAATAAATCAGCTTCACCATTTAATTATGTAAGTTTTAAATCAGTTCAAAACCAGGAGGTTATTTCTATTTTACCAGTTACTTAATTAAATATTTAAAAAAGAAACATTTTAGTAACAGAAACTAAATTCTAAATAACTAGACGTTCAGCGCGGCTTCGCCTGCGTAAATTAGATATTTTACAGATAAATTAGTTCACAAAAAATTGCCTATAATTCTTCCTGTAATCCTTCACGTGATCTACTTCTTATCAGTGCCAAATAACAGAAAAATTGCTCCAGTAGTTCGTGAGATAAGCCCTTTCAAATAATTTCCCCTGATTTTTTCACAATTTCCTATATTTCTTCGCTCCTAATAGTCTTAGCGTGATAAAATATAACCTATAGCCTTCCTCGATAAATAAGCTATCTAACACTGAAAGAATTTTTTAAATCAGACCAGTAGTTCCTGAGATCAGTACGTTCAAATAAGAGCCAAATAATCTGTGATTTTTGTTCCAATAAGTCCTAAACATTGTGATTTTAATTATTCTGTTACTATATTTCAGCTTCAATCATCGTCATACTTAAATGGGCGACTAACCCAAAATTGACGATTTTATAATTCATTTTTATACTTGAAAATAAGCCCCAAATTGTTTCATTTTCTAAAATTAAATACTACATCATATTTCCAAGAGTTCAATCTGAGCAAAAACACGATATCTTAAAATTTTCTCGATAGAAAAAAATCACAAAGATGCATCTGATTTTCACGAATTTTTCATTTATTGCCATAACCGTTCATTGAACTAAGTTAATATTTTAACACATTGTATAACAATCTATCATTGAGAGATCGACCTAGCGGATTTTTAAAATGTTGTATATTTATCGTGTTATTGAGAAAAAAATAATTTGGCGATGAATCCGCGTCGTCCTTTTTCACCTGGCATATGAAAGACGGGCGTGAGTGTGAAGAGAGAAGGACGATGTTTGATTTTTTGCATTAGTCGCCCTCTTAAGAGCCCGTACCTATACGAAATTTTGCCGTTGAATACGAAATTGCAAAGGTTCGCTACAGAAATATTATTAGGTTTTTTCCCCTTAATAGACTTAAAAATATATATATTAATTATTAGATTTAAAATATATTTAAGCGCGGAAAGCCGACTCGAGCCTTGCGGCAAGTAATATAATGTGAGATTTAGGTTGTTTTGAATCGTGTTTTTTGGCACAATTTGTTTTGTGATATTCTAAACCTTTTACAGCAAAAATCACAAAACTGTCGCGGGTTTGAGTTGGATTATTTAAAAATACTTTTAAAAAAAAAACTAGCTCCAATATATTATAATTGAAATGATCTTACATGTTGTGCATTAAAACTTATAGAAATATTGTATTTTAACTGTTAAATCACATCTGTTAAATCAGCGAAATCGGCAAATTTCGTATACGACCCTTAAGTTTATATTTGTATATTGCATCATTATCTTTTCTTAATTCAATAGTCTTTATATCTGAAGTTTTGATCGAATTCCCTTCAACATCTTTGCCAGTGTTAAGTTCAACTTAAGTACATACTGATCTGGTACTCGTACATAAATTGCAGAACAGATTTTTTAGTTTTTCGTTGCCTTTTCAATTACATCTCCTTCGTTTTGTGTTTGACCTATTATTAAAAATTTGTGTGTAGTGTGTACTTAAGTAATTTTATTGATCTCAAAAGTTTTGACTGCAGACAAATTAAAAATATGTACATAAAAATTAAAAATCTGAAAAAAAATACTAAATACAGGAACAATTTCCATTGCTCCTCCACCTCCCGTAGCTTCATGCCAAAAGTAACAATAAGTTTGGTCTTCCTATGACTTTTCTTATACTTACCTGTAAACTATAAGAAAAGTCATTTATAAAATCAATTAATATTAAATTTGGAGCTACATTAATGACATCATTTACACAATTATGTCGTAGTTTCACCAAAAATTATCGAATTGAATGTCATATTGACCTTTACGACGATGTAGCTCCTAAATATACCCACAATCAGCGGGGCGGCCGGCGCAACTGGCAGTCCGGACGTTGTAGCATCAGAAATGTCGCCACTTCAGTCAATTCCACAATGACAATCACGCTCCATCGCGGAAAATACACATAAAAACATTACTGTCGATGTTTCTCCGGGTGTAAATATACTTTTGGAACATAATGATATACTTAACTCATTTTTGGAAAAATAGGTAATTACGACGTTGTTGTATCAAATAAGCGATATAAAAATATATTATATTCTTTCCTGGAACTCATTACATACTCAATTTCAAAAAATTCATTAAAATTGGTACATGATACAAAAGACGTAACTGACTGACATACACTTTCCCATCTATATATTCTTTAAATATAAAAGAAAGTGGTGTTAGTTATAGATAAACTACGATAACGTGGCGAGCCCCTCCAAATTACTGTTTCAATGTGTGTCGTCGCATCCTTATGAAAGAGTTTGTATGGAGTAAGTATTCAACCAATCAACCAGTACTTGTAATATTTCACTTAATGTCACTTATTACCAAGATTCGTTGGTCAACTAATCATATGCGCTGTTTCACGCCGGTTTTCTGTGAGAACGTGGTATTTCTCCAGTCGAGCCGGCCCATTCGTGCCGAAGCATGGCTCTCCCACGTATATAAGGTAGGGAGATACTTTTATAAATTAGTATATTTTATTTCTGCAACAATTACCTTATTCTTGATTTGCTTAGGCGTGTCGTTGAGGAATATGGATGCGTTGGGATCGCTGGCGGACATCTTGTTTTGTGCGCCCTGCAGCGCGGGCAGGAAAGACGCGTGTAGAAGCGAGGGCTTGGGCATCTTCAGGCGAGCAGCCACGTCACGCGTCATGCGGAAATACGGGTCCTGGTCTATCGCGCATGGCACTAGACATGGGAGCTGGAAAATGGAAATTAAGTAAATTATTTAGTAGACCAATTTTAGATTAAGTTTTGTAATGCTTAAAATTTAAGATTGATCGACAAAAATGTAAAGGCAATGCGCAGAATCCCATTTTTGGTGTGACAAACATTTAGGGGGTATGCACACGAAAGCATTGGATGGGTTGTTATTAGTATATCACGGTAGATGTGTTTGTTAGTAGAAATTGTACTGATTGCCCCCCCTCACCTCTCCAGTTTTGCAGTGCGATCTAACAGTTTTGCGCCGTCTATACCCCCTTTCTATCTTTGTCTGTTAATATCTACAAATAATAAAAACTAAGGAAATGTAACTCCCATACTATTACCATTTTAAATTTGGTTCCTTTCGAACTTCATGTAACGTCAGCCTTATACTACTAAGTATTGTGGAGCATGTTTCTTGACGGAGTTAGTTTTCCTTAGTTTTTATTTTTTGTAGGTAATATGATAAAATTAAACTTACAACTTTGTTGTCGAATATGAAGGGGAATGATGTGGAGAATGCCGGAGCAGCTTCAATAGACGGGAATGTTATTTTACCGATCACATCAGAGTCGCCAAATCCAAATATTCCCTTGACTTGGTTGAATGTTACACATTTTTGTATTCGTAGCATGTTTTGATAAAATTCTGGGCATTGACTGAAATCAAAATTTAAAGAATGAGAATTTCAAATAACTAAATAATATTATTGTTATTTTCAATGTTACTATTATTTAACCAACTTCCAAAATTTGGATGTTGCTTCCTCATTTTGATTCCCAATTTCTTTTCCCATTTTTATTACAGATACCTACCAAAAGTCCTATAGTAATATTATGCATGCTTGTGTCATAAATTTATATAAATCATATAGATTTTCTAATTACTTTAATTCATGCGTTAGTTACATCATTTGATCTGATTAAAAAATCAATAAATAAAAAATGTTCTAATTATGTAACAAATAATATTGCTCACCCAATAAAATCTAAATCATTGAATATAAATGTATTGGCTGTATCAAAACCAACTGCTATAATATCTTTAGCATTATTGTAAGCCATTTTACGAGCATCTTCAACTTTGATATCCCTCCACAGAATTTTCTCATCATCTGTTAGTTGAATTATTAGGGGAACATCAAATACTTCTTGCAGCCATCTGAAATATTTACATGACAATTAATCCTTCGATCGCGGATTCTTGGAAATCTATAATTGTTATTATATTGTTGTCGCGGTCACCGGTGTCCTTCTGGAGCTTGATGGGTTAATATAGCTTTTTTCCATATAACTGAGTACATCATTAAATCTTAAATTAAAATTGAGCATATTTTGAAGAAGCAGTCTATTCTAACAATTATTATGAATTATATTTTGAAGTACATACAAGTCTTTTCCTTTTACTTACTTAGTGAACATGAAAGGTATCATGTGGCCAATGTGCATACTGTCTGAAGAGGGACCTCGTCCAGTATACAGGTAAAACTTCTTCCCAGCCTCATGTACATTCAGTATATTGTGAAGATCTCTGTGGGAGAAGAATATTCCACGCCTCAAGAAGTGGTGGGCTAAAAATTTATAGTTTGGTAATTTTTCAGTTGCCTTAGGGAAACTGAATTTTAAAGTAATGGAGCTGCAGTAGTAACTAACCTTTTTTCCCTGTAACCTTTTCAAACCTAGCTATAAGTTCATCATCAATTTTTTGACTGCCAAATCTTTCTGAAAAATTTAATAAGCACAAAATTTTAAAATTCATACAGGACAGGAATAATGTAACTACACATTACTAAAATTTTATTCAAAACTGTAATGTTTTTTTAAGAAAAACCTACATAGTACCATCTATTTTTACATGAACTAAGACTAAGATATTTTTTTAATGGTAACAGCTGCTATTGTTTAGTGAGTTAAAATATGTTACAACAATACACTTACTTATCAATTTGTCATAATCGATTCCTGCCTCAGACTTTCCAGTTACATTCCACGGATCCACTACATCTTCTTCCTCGTTAACTGTTAATGCGCCTATTTGCTCCTCAGTCATTTTTATGCTGCAATAAATGGTACTATACATTGAGTAAAAAGGTTTCCTTAACTCCTAACCTATAAATAACAATTTTATTTTCTGAACGTACCTGAACTAACTAATTGTTCAAATTAATTATAAATAGTAAGTTTAATGTATTTGTGTTACACATAAAAAATTAAATTTTCAGCAAAATACAATAATATTAAATATGTATTGTAATTCGTAGTGCTGACTGCTGACCAGTGTTGCCAACTCAGATTTTTTAAAGGAGCTAGATCATATCTGAAAAAAAGCTAAAAGAGAGCTAGATTTTTTTAGAAAAAAGAGCTAAATTATTTTATGTACTTTTTATTAACAAACATCTTTAAAAAGTAATGAAATAATATTTTCTGACTTTAAGTTTAAATAATTCCTAGTCTAAAGTGATATTGTGTCGGGGGACCGCCAACAGCGACTTTTGCATTTTGTATTGCCAAGTCACTGATTGTCTCGATTCGGTTCGCACTTTGCTATGAACTGACCATTAAACTTTAATGTTATGTGAAATCAAACATCTACATTAGCGGTCCCCCGATGGACTAAAATATTACTTTAGACTAGGAATTATTTACACTTAAAGTCAGTCAGTATTATTTCATTACTTATTTTTTAAAGTTTTTTGGCGGGTTTTTTTTTTTTTAATTTCTTAATTATTTCATGCTTTTTAAACTTGTGTTGGTTATAGTGCAGAATAATTACTATCAACAGGATCATAATATATCCTAATGAATACTATCTATGAATGTCCTCTTGGACGAGGCCGTCGATATGAGTCCAAACATGAAACCTTCACTTTGGGTTCATATTATGGAGCTCGGCTCCTATAGAATCCAGGTGATGCTGCAGCAGCAGCATGCAAATATTTACAGTTTATCTACGTCTTACTACTTACTAGTTGTTGCAATTAAAATGAGCCCAAACACGAAGCCATTGTCTAAGTTGGTGAGGAGTTGGGTATCCATGGTGAGGAGATGCTGAATGTATGCTTGAATTTTAATAAATTGGTTTTACTTTGTAAGCTGATAATATCATGAATATAATAATCAAAAATAGAAAATTTAAAACGAGGAAAGGAATGTTGATATGCTGAAAATAGTGAAGATTACTGCTGTATTATAACTTTGTAGCTTTCAAATTAAGAGTTTATAAGGCTTGAAATACGGTAAATTACGGTATCTCCGTAACGAACGCCCTTAATCTATTTTCTAAGGATTTATTCATAGTGTACACGGAAAAAAGCTAAGATTGTAGAAGAAACAAAGCTAAAGAGCTAGACCCACTTTTTTAAAGCTAACCAAGCGGATTTAGAGCTAAATCTAGCTCTAAAAACTCCGTGTTGGCAACACTGCTGCTGACTGCTGAATACAACGAATACTATACTCACAAGGAGAAGAAGCGGAACTTCATAGAAAAAAGTGTACCCCTCAAATCCTTTAGTACCTGCGAAGTAGGGGCAGAGGGCGTTGAAGTGGCGATGACGTCAACTGGCGGGAAATTTAAAATTCTACTATTCCTCTGTGGCGGGAAATTTGAATTTTTAGCTGGGTGGGGTGGCGGTACTCTTTATTAATTAATTCGAAAGAATGGAACTATCAGAATATATTATATATTCTGACAGATCCACTCTTTCAGTTATCGCATAAAAACAAATAGAAATAAAACAGATTTATACAATTTTTCAAAATTTTTATTTATTCCCAAGGAAACTTTCATTGACTTCCGGTAAGGCACATGAATCATAATTGCGTGAAATTCAATAACACTTTATCACATTAGGATTAGAATCAATTTCTTAATTTGATTGTTTAACGCACAATAAAAATAGTTTCGAAGTCAATTTTTCAATACAAACAAAACACTTAAGCACACAACAACATAAACATGGCAGGAATCTATTTTTCGATTTAAAAAGTGTCTCAGCTTATAACTGGCATAAAAACACACACAGGGTTTTACGGAGGACATAATTATAGTCAACTTAGCGTAAATTTGCTGCTAATGAACAAAATATGAGAAAATATTCAAGAATATAACCTCACAATTTCACTTGAAAATAAACTAACCACAGCTAACGAAGTAAATATTTATGTTGCCAGTACAGATGTCTATGAAAATACAAATATTTTATTTCTAATTTTGTTCACAGAATGAAATAGCATTTAGTTCGTGATAACTTAAACAACTTTGATGTTTTGCCAATTAAATTGTCTAAAACAATTTGCAGAAATATCAATCAATTCAAATATTTTCTAAGAAAACATGATGAAATTGAAAAAATAAAACTACCATAATGGATTCTTTTTAATAGTGGCAAACATTCGAACCAGCGCAACTAGTGTAAAATTATCTATGTGTGGGTGAGCTTTCACCGACACAGAAGTGCACAGCCCCTGGCTGAATATCGCTGATTTCAATGACCCAGATTACTAGTATACATTTGTAGATATCGTGTATTGTTCTAGGACTTTGACTGCTAAACTGTTTTCTTTTGACGTTTTGACTTTTGACGTCGCGTTCGCTGACAAGCTATTGACAAACAAAGAATTTGACAAGCATTGACAGTCAATTTAGGTCAATTACCAATGAATTACCGTAGGTACATTGACATTTAATTTCTTATAAATCTAAAAAGATTATGTTTTTGCCAAATCAGATCAGAATCGTTTTATTTCAATCTACCGTAAGCTACCAGTCATTGGACAGCTAAGGATTTTTTTACAGAAAAAGCTCTAAAACATTAAATACTTCGCATGAAATAGAAATAGAAATTATATTTGTGTTCATAAATTATCTAGCTTAAGATATGCAAACATAAAAATGCGATGGTTTTTCAGTTTAAATTGATTTTTTGGTAAAAACTGAATGGTAAGTAAATCACAGTCATGGGACGGAATTATAATAGTTGGGAACCCACAACCAGTAGTTGGACAAGCAAAGTTTGATTGAAATTTGATTAAAATTGGTATTGTAAGTAGGAAACATTTTTCTATTATTATTGAATAAGGGGGCAAACGAGCAAACGGGTTACCTGATGGTAAGCAACTACCGTCGCTCATGGACACTCGCAATATTTATTATTATAAATAATTGTTGTTTTCACATATATTTTTATTATTTATTGCAAAATAAGGTATTTTAATTAAATATTTAACAAAAACTGACCACAAAAAAATTAAAATTCTTACCAATATTGCATAGTACTATTGTAACATACATATCCATACTAATATTATAACGTTATAAGTATGAAAGTCTGTTCGTCTGTCTGTCAATTACTTCTTCGCGCTCAAACCACTGAACGGATTTTGCATAAATTTGGTATGGAGACATTTTGAGTCCCGGGAAAGAAAAAATAGTACTTTTTGTCCCGGGAAAATGTACGGTATTCACTCAATAAACGGACTTTGACGCAATGGAGTTACGGCCGTCATCTATTATTTTAAAAGTATGTTCGTCTGTTTCTTTATCTGTATGTCTGTACTTATATTACATTATTCTGGTAAAACGTAACTCAAATATTTAAAGATTTCAGATTGTCCTCACCGAGCCAATCGGCATACTCAGACAATATTTAAATATGGAGCACAATGCAGAGCATTTGCCTGCTGCCAAATAATTGGAACGTACTTCACAATCCAGGGATTTCCTAATAAAACAAAAATGTATGTATGTTTATATATATATATATATATATATATATATATATATATATATATATATATATATATATATATATATATATATATATATATATATATAAACAATTAATAATATGTGTGTATTGTATATATGTATTTTAGTCTAGATAGATATGCCACATTGGTGACCCTCGACACAACACGCCACCTTCATCATCATCACACCCCGCCTCTCCGCACCGCGCCAGCCAGCAACGCGTCTCTCCTCGTCCACTAGCTGCAACGTACCGCGGCCTGGACGACTCCGCATCGGCATCAACGGACTTTCTTACTACACCGACCGGTCAGCAAGCAGAGCACATCTCTCCTGGTCAACACGTAGCATCGGCCCCCGCACGGCAGCTATTCGACTCACTGGGACTCACAGCAACAGTTCCGACTCACTCAACCACTCCCTGACACACTACCGACTACGGACAGTGACAAATAGTGACATTTTGCAAAGACAATTAATTAACAGTACACATAAATAAATAAAAAATGCCCACGCCACAGGAAAACGCCGCGACTAATAACGAAGAAATTCCGAACGCGGATTTCCCAAGCAAGGTAATAAGGTAATAAAGGTAATAATTTCGAGTCGGAGTTAAAGTCCCCCCATTTTGGCCAGAGCGCCCGGCACTTTGGTTCGCGCAACTGGAAGGCCAGTTTCTACTGTCAGGGATTAGTTACGACACAACAAAATTTTACACGACATGCGGTAACCTAGAACACAAATACGCAATTAAGGTGGCAGACATCATAGAGGACCCGCCCAAGGAAAGGAAATACGAAACCTTAAAATCCGAACTGATACGTCGACTGACCGCCCCACGTGAGGAGAAGATTAAACAGTTCCTCATCAGCGAGGACATCGGCTCGAGAAAACCGTCGCAATTTCTGCGGCATCTCCAACACCTCGCCGGTCCGAACATACCAGAGGAGTTCATACGAACGACCTGGTACAACCGACTCCCGGTATCCGTACAGCCAATAATCGCTTCGCAGAGCTATAGGCCTCTGGACATGTTGGCGGAGTTGGCAGACAAGATAACGGCCATCGCACACCCGACACTCCAGGTGGCAGCAGCGACACCTGACAGCAGCAGCACACCAGCTAGGGACTCTATGTGGTCGGCGATGGAGGCGATGGCAAGACAGATCGAGCAGCTGACCAAGCAGTTAGCAGAACTCAGCACACACCAGTCGCGACAACCACGTCGTAGATTCGACAAGCACTTACACTGCGACGACAAACAGAGATACAGGTCACATTCGAGATCTCAATCGAGGAGTAACGGTATGTGCTATTTCCACAACAAATTTGGCGACAAGGCATTTAAATGCAACCGCCCCTGCTCGTTCTCGGGAAATGCCGACGGCAGTCAGTAGTAGCCGCACATGAGTGCCATGCATGCAACGGCCACCTCTTTGTCACCAACAGGAATACCAAGTTGGAGTTCCTAATCGATACTGGCTCCGACTTATGTGTATTCCCTAAGAAAGCGACCAGAGGACACCGTAATAAGACAGAGTTTCAACTGTATGCAGCAAATAACTCCATAATATCGACGTATGGCTACGAAGAACTGCATCTCGACTTGGGATTACGACGAGACTTCGTATGGAGGTTTGTAGTAGCTGACGTGGCAAAACCTATAATAGGCGTCGATTTTTTAAGTCACTACAATTTATTAGTCGACTGCCGCAACCATCGACTCGTAGACAACCTTACGACTCTTTCGATAGCTCTGCCACATAACCATTGTGCCAAGGGAACAGAGACACTTACCATCAAGGCCGTGTCAGGTAAATCGCAATACCACGAGTTGCTGAAGAAGTTTCCTGTCATCACGAGACCCGCGGGAAAACCAGTGGAACCGAAGCACACGACAAAGCATCATATACGAACCACTCCAGGCCCACCCGTATGTGCCCGCCCCCGTCGATTAGCTCCAGACCGCCTGAAGATAGCTAAAAAGGAATTCGACGAGATTCAGCAAAACGGTACTGCAAGACGATCCGAGAGCTCATGGTCCTCGCCACTACACCTAGCAAAGAAGAAAGATGATGGGTGGCGACCATATGGAGATTACCGTTCCCTAAATGCAAGAACTGCAATGTTGCAGGCTTGGGAGACTAATTGAAAGATGTATTAGTCGCGACTGATCTTTATTAACTAACTTAATTATTACTAAATCTACCTTATATAGGAGGGAGGTGTGACATACATTACACCTCCCCCGTTTTTTTGAAAAAAAAATTACTTACACTAGGTATTTTTTTTTTTTTTTTTTTTTTTTTTTTTTTCGAAAGGGTCTAAGCTACTGGTCTGGTTAAGACCATGGTAGTTTAATCGTGGCTATAACTAGTCTGTTGCTAGTTGGTTTGGAGATAAACAATGAGGGGGCCTGGCCCCCTCTCCTAAAGTCACACGTGTGACATTATAATCGGGCAATATTGGGGAGAGCTACGAGAATAAGCTATTTTCATCTGACGTGGGGACACGGATCCCCCCTGCTCTTAAGGGGTCCGACCCCTTACTCACTCTCTGACGAGTGAGGCTGCTCGCGCGCGGTAGCACAAACTAGCTGCGTACGAGTTATCGCGGTAGATGAGCTCAAGTTATTAATGTTATTGCACAAAAGAGGGCCGTCCCTCTCCCCTTCCGAGTCCGGTTGGGGTGACATACGCGTGTATGTTCTAATATCAAAGTAATTGGTAGAGCTCTCTACGACAATGTCGCGGTCGCGGTCATGATTTAGGTGTGTTCCTATGCTATCCGCATGCGAACTCGAACCCGGGATCGAGCTCGGCACCGGATTTCGGTCGGTCTGTCTGTTTGTCGTTCGGGTCGTGTTAAGTCCTCGGGGAAGGCGCCGGCGTCGTCCCCGGTGCAGTACTAACCACGCGGGTGAGTGTGATTTGTGTTTGCGTAACTGTACACAGTACGTTACGTATTCTGTGATGGGGTCTACAGGGTCGGCTAAGATATGCTTAGGCCGCCTGAAGGGGTATCGGAATGTCCGTGCGTCATGTTCGTAGTCCACAGCCTTACGAATGAGCGGATTGGGATGTACTTTTCCTTTCTCAAAGAATCTCTCCGAGAGTTCTTTGATGTAGGCTTTTATAGTGATAAGCTCGCAGTCTCATATTTTTTTTGTAAAGTACTTAATCCTATGTACTAAATTCATAACTTACTTTACACATTTTTTTTTTTTATTATACTTACTAAAAACTACAATATTATCTTAACATTTCAACCTAATATGTAAAACCTTTTTTATATTATAAATTACAATAAATACAAATCTGTATAGTTTTATTTAATAAAAATTTGATACATTTTGTTTTACTTCAGTGATGGGTGGTTGACGATGCAATTTTTAAATACACAAAAATATCAAATATTTAACATTTTCTCAGAGTTTTAATAAAAGTTTTTCACATGGTTACTTTGCCTTTTAATTTTTCTTACACCCTTTAAAATATAAACTCTATTCCTCATTTACCTACTCAATATCTTATGAACCTCTATAAAAACACTTTAATTACAAAAAAAAAAAAATTTTCTTCAATTTACTCTCAAAAATTCGCCGTAATACTCATTAATAATTTCTGAAACCTTTATATTTAAATTAATAACAATAATGTTTACTCTTTGAATATAAAATACTATAATATTCTTAATTCATTCATTTTCAATAGGTAGGTACATAACTCACCTTACATAACCTACTCGTTTTATAGTCATTCATCTCATAATATTAATTATTAATTTATTACCCTATCAATCATTTACTAATACTTTTGATTAGTGGACTGGCCAGTCACTTACATTTTAAATAATAATTGTCTTTTCATATTTAGGTATACCTTTTAATATACCTTTAGTTCTTATTGTCATTTCATTATTATGCATGCATGCCTTTTCATTTATTTATATTATTTTATTAACATTACTGGTACATTTTATTTTTATAATATTTTTATTTATAGTCGACTCTTTTATTTATTATAATGGTACATATTTTTTATATACTTCATGTGCGCACTTTTATTTGGTACAATACATTTATATTTTATACAACATTAAACGGGACCTTTTTTAAGACTAACCACCAAAAAAAAAAAAAAAAAATGTCTCCAACCATTTTACTTAAATGAAGGATTGTTCCCGCCGAGCATGCTCTAAGTACCATTTATTTTTGTACCATTTTGTACCATATTTAATACCAAGGTTCTTTTAAAGCTATTTGACCTCCAACTATTCTCACAGAGAAAACTCGTTTACAACGTGATCGAATGAAGGATTCCCTTGCGTATTTTTTTAATGCTCTCGGCATTTTTTTTTCTCTCAATATACGTAGCATTTTAGCTAGTATTTTATAATGCTCTATGGCATTCTTAACCCTTTCTATTCCTATTCCTAACAAAGAAACCTATTCCATAATTTTATGCAATCAATATTTAAAATATCCTTAACCATTGGGTGATCAGGCCAACAGCTACCAAACATTTTAAACATTGATGCAACCCTATCGACCTAAAAACAATCCTTTTTCAATCAAATACCTACTAAAACACTAAAACCTTTACTCCTAACTTCAAAATAACCATTTCTATACCTAAATAATAGCTTTCAGCTATTTTGCAAACCAAATATCACATTCCTAATCATTTCTACGTATTCGTACGTTCTAATATTACGTCATATCTCGTAAATATTTTTAAGTAAATCCGTGTAGTCATATCCAGTCTCATTTCTTAGAAAATGTAGCCAATCAACTTACTAAAGTAGTTAAAAAGAATTTAATACATTTTCAAGAATTATTTCTCCCTTTCTCTATATTTTCATAAGTTCACTGAAAAAGTATGTTTATTTTACATAGCATAATTTACTTTTTTAACATATTGTTATCTAAGTACATCTTTTATTTTTGTTTCTCTTTCTTTACTATTTCACTTTTATTTTACCTTTAATTTTACATTAAGATTTACAAAGTAACCATGGAACCAATTCAAAATAATTTTAATAAAAATTTATATGTAACTTCTAAAATCTTACTGAATTTAATTGTGTCGGAATACATAGCAACATTACTTTTTTTATTAAATCATCACCTAACTAACCAACTTATTTATTTTTATTTACGTTAATTTAATGCACCTATAATTATTATTAAAGTTATTTCAAATACGCCTCTAATGCTTTAGATTTAAAAGTATAATATAATATTCTTTATTCTTAAAATTTAGTATTTTTTTTACTTATTATGTTTTTACATGAAATGTTTTTTATTTGTTATGTAAGTAATTAAGTTATTGCGCATTTTCAGTTACTTAATTTGAAACAGTCATAAATTGACAACTAAAAATAAACCAATGTAAAATTATTATTAATAAATATTGAAAATAGATTTCAAAAGGAATTCATACTTCCTAATTAATTTTTAAAAATCAAACTATTTAAAATGAGTAATATATTTTATGAAAATTCAAAAATAAAATTTTAACTATCTAATTTGAAAAAAAAAAAAATGTTATCAACTTCGTCACGTAGGTTGACGAAAGTTGACGCGTTGTCAACGACCAGAAACAAAAATCATTTTAGAAAATTAAATGTATCTTACAGAAAGTTAATTTTAATCTATAACTAATTTTAAATGTTATTTAAAAACATACATTTTGTTATTAAAATATTCGTTCTAAAAAATTAAATAAAATTCATGCCCTGGAATGTATGCTAATTATGATTGTTAGTTTTGCAACAAATTACTGGAATTAAATTACTGGAATCATATTCAAACATACTGGTAAATATGGACTGCGCTTACATGACGTATTTGGATGCATAAACTCATTGCATCACGTTTCTTTGTACCAAATGTGTATTTGCACAATATAACAATATCAAAACACTTCGTTTTGATATTGTTATGCGAAACCAAAATATGATGATCTCTTTTGGACCACCCATAATGCAAACTGTACTGTACTTAATATAAATTTAATGTTTCATTATTGTGACACAAAACCAATACTTACATTGCATTTTTGCATATAAAACAAAATAAATTTAACATTTTACGTAACTACTAACCCGTTTGAAGCTTTTACCACTTTTACTAAACTTTGAAAAATTAAAATTACTTACACAAACGACAAAAAGAAATGTTACCTACTACTGAATTAAAAAAATGATTAAACATCAAACTATTTTAGTTTGCAATTAGATATTTAAGTATATTATTTAAGACAACACTTTTTTTTTTTGCAAAACAATAAATCTCCAAAAATTATTTCATAAAAGAACCTATAATAAGTAATAAATATATAAGAAGGCGTAATCTATACCTTTTTAAGAAATTTAATTTGTTGATTAAAATTCTTGTAACAAAATTTATATCTACTTGGTACAAACCTATGACTAAAATATATTTGACCGAACAAAGAACCTACTCTTTTTGTAAAGTCGGTTAGAAAAAGTTTCTACTTACATTTCGTTGCGCGAATGCTGAATTGGCACCGCGGACATTTGACGCTTTTCCCACAAAGGCGTTGCATATCGTGGAAACTTACCTGAGGTGTTACCTACCTGTTTTAACTAACTGCGCATATTATTTGATTAGTTATGAGTTGCTATGTATTCCTCTATTCCAAAAACAAACTTAAGAACCCTTCAACTTTTCAAAAGTAGCATTGTTCTACACAATTTCCTAGTTATGAAATTCTTTTGTTATACTACACATACCTAGTATTTATTTAATGCTGTAACATATTTTTAAACAAAATATACATATACAAAAACTTTTTCCATACAAAAATTCATCGTCAACACCTTATTTTTAAAATTTCTAAGTTTTTCTCTACGAAAGCACAATAACATTACCAAAGACACATTTTAGTTTGGAATATTATTCCAATTATTATTATTTTTCTTTTAACATTATTTTCTTTTATATCGATTTTTTTTGACATTATTAAATTAATTAACTTCTCTTCCAATACGACAAAATTTGCAAGTTGCCAAGTTGCAGAATAATACCATTATTTATTTATCTTTACTCTCAAAACAATGAACAAGACATCACTAAAAGATATTCAAAACACTTTACTGTTGCTAAAACGTAATCCTCCGAAAATCTTTCCCAAAAATAGTTGAGAATAATATTTTGATAATATTAATAGGCTCTAAACAAAATTAACATGCACAAAAAAAAAAATACTAGTAAACGTCTTATTATAGACCGTATCAACTGCAGTCAGTGTAAAACATTATCAAAATATTGTCAATATTATAAATTTTGCAAAAACCTATTTATTTCGTAAAGCAATCTGACTTTCCAATAATTAATTAACTGTTAATTTCTTACTTTGCTTACTTTTATCGAATTATTTAATTAAAAAAAATTAATTACTTTTATCAAAATTACATGAAATTGCCATATTATTAAACTGAAAATGCATTTTGTACCTTTTATGTACAAAAAAAATAAAATTACCTGACTTTTATTACTCGAATTATTATGTAAAAGGAAACTTGCTATGATATTTTTATATCTAACATAAAATAAAAATTTGATAAATTTGTCATAAATAATTACTAATATTATACATACCGCTACAGTTACAAATATGACATATTATAATTTATTTTTTTATATAAAATTTTAGATAAAACAAGTGCAATCGCATTTTTCTATCCTCTTCTCTCTGCTCTCCCGGCTGCATCCACTTCCGACACGAACATCTCCCGGCCGCCTGCTCTACATTCCTCTCATCCGACTCCAACATCTCCCGGCTGCCTGCATATTCCACTCATCTGACACCATCAACTCCCGGCTGCCAGCTTTGCATCTCCACACCAAAATTTTGATTTTTCAGCAACTATTCCTTTTTTTTGGTTTTAATAGATATTATTCTTGCAACTCTTTTTGTTTAGTTTATTATTTTTTACTGAGTCTTCTTTTTTTAATTATTATAATTGATATTTTTATTACATTTTAATTAGCAGATTTGTATTTATTTTTGTCTGTACGGTATTTATTAATATTTTTTAATCCTACATTATTTTAATTTAAAACTAATGGCCATTCAGTTTTTACCACTAAAATATTATGTCCACATTTATCAGTCACTGTTTAATTACACTTTTTGCATTTTTAATATATTTTGATTTTAAGTCCAATAATAAAAATTCACTTATACATCCCCTGTACCTGCTACGCAGCGCTGCCACAAGGCAGCACTGGCAGGGTCGCCATGCAATGTTGCAGGCTTGGGAGACTAATTGAAAGATGTATTAGTCGCGACTGATCTTTATTAACTAACTTAATTATTACTAAATCTACCTTATATAGGAGGGAGGTGTGACATACATTACAGAACCATACCAGACCGCTATCCTATACGTCACATTAATGATTTCACATACGAAATTTCTGGAGCCAAAATATTCTCAAAAATAGATCTAATTAAAGCTTATAATCAAATCCCTGTCTCTGCAGAGGACATACCTAAAACAGCAATCACTACGCCTTTCGGCCTATATGAATTTCCCTACATGACATTTGGATTGAGAAACGCAGCACAAACCTTTCAGAGGTTCATAGACGAAGTACTTCAGGGTATGAGCAACGTATATTCGTTCATAGACGATATTTTAATCTACTCACGCACAGAAGAGGAACATATTAAACACCTGGAAGAAGTCTTTGAGCGACTCTCCAAATACGGAATACTGATAAATACAGCAAAATGTACCTTTGGCGTGCCAGCAATATTCAGCATTCCTGGGATATCAAGTAACAGCTGAAGGAACAAAACCGCTAGATGAAAAGGTTGAAGTTATCAAAAACCTGCAACCTCCAACCACAGCGAAACAACTCCGAAGATTCCTAGGAATGATAAACTATTATAGAAGATTCATCCCTCAGGCCGCCAAAATACAAAGTCCGTTAAATAACGCCCTAACAGGAAATATTAAGGGAACAGCCCCTGTAAGTATGACGAAGGAGATGTTAGAAGCCTTCGAATTATGCAAGAAAAGCCTAGCAGATGCCACGCTACTTACTCATCCAGACATACATGCAGAATTGGCACTTTTTACGGACGCTTCAGACCAAGCCATTGGAGCTGTCCTGCAACAAAAAGAAGATGACATGTGGAAGCCATTATCGTTTTTCTCTCGAAAATTGTCTCCTAGTCAAAAGAAGTACAGCCCATACGATAGAGAATTACTCGCCATATATGAAGCAATCAAATACTTTAGATATATGTTGGAAGCCAGACAATTTACTATTTATACTGATTACAAACCACTTACCTTTGCATTTACTACGAAAAGAGAAAAGTGTTCACCGAGACAATTTAGATATCTGGATTTTATTGCTTAATACTCTACAGACCTGAAACATATATCCGGAAGCGACAACGTAATTGCAGACGCACTATCGAGAATAGAGGAGATCACAGAAGCTATCAACTACAGAGATCTTGCAAAAGATCAGGAACAAGATCCTGAATTGCAAAATCTACTGAATACTGCAACAGCTCTAAGATTGGAAAAACACAATGATGTATACTGTGACACATCTACGGGGAGAATCCGGCCATACATAACACTAAAATTCCGGAAACAAATATTCTCAAAAATGCATGAGCTAAGCCATCCTGGATCATCAGCATCTGCAAAACTGGTCAGAGAAAGATTTGTATGGTCTGGAATGCAAAAAGATTGCCGCAGATGGGCAAAAGAATGCACTGATTGCCAGATTTCCAAAATAACCTGTCACACATCCTCTCCTTTATCCTCTTTCTCAATTCCCTCCCAACGCTTTTCCCAAGTCCACATCGACTTAATAGGACCACTTCCTTATTCTAATGGTTACAGGTACTGTTTGACCGCCATCGACCGCTACACACGTTGGCCCGAGGTCTACCCAACAGCTGACATCACAGCCGAGACGTGCGCACGAACCTTCGTCTCCGGATGGGTATCACGATTCGGATGCCCCGCCATCATCACGACGGACCGAGGTCAGCAATTTCAATCACAGCTCTTCAAGCGCCTAGCCGAAATGATAGGCGCTGAACATCGCCCCACCACAGCATACCATCCACAGTGCAATGGGATGGTGGAGCGACTACATCGACAGCTGAAAGCAGCCTTGGTCTGCCACAATACGGCAGATTGGTCAGAATCATTGCCATGGGTCTTGCTCGGCATTAGAGCAGCCTGGAAGGAAGACATAAAATCGTCTGCAGCAGAACTACTCTATGGCGAACCATTGAGCTTACCTGGAGAGTTTTTCGCTCCATCACCTGCGATCGTGCTGGACCAGTCAGACTACGTAGAACGACTACGAAAATATTTCACTTGCCTTTCACCAACACCAGCTTCGAATCACGCTAGAAATCGCGTTTTCTACATTCCAAAAGACATATGGTCAATCACCATACACAGGGCCTTACAAAGTCTTGACCAGAAGTCCCAATATATTTATTGACTCCTACATATTGCTATTACAACCATTTTCCTGAACTAACAATACTGACAATTCACATGTCATTAACTATGTTTCATAAAATACAAAGAGGATACATCACTGACCTCCAATATACAAGTACGCGTACTTGTATAATAGAGGTCAGTGGGATACATATTCGACCGAATAACTACATACATTGAAACAGTAAATATATGGAGGGGCGCGCCACATAATACGTCGGACAACTTAAATGCGGTCTGGAGAAATAGGCGTACGGGTACGGCGTACCGCGTACCGCCGACCGCGTAATCGTGAGTACAATAGTGTAGTCATGGCCTATCTAGAATATTTAAAATAGCAACACTTTAATGACGTCTGAATTTATTTATGGCAACTAAATAACAAACGTCAAAAAATGTCAATATCGCTTCAATCGCAGGGCTGGATCGTTGCTGCAAAATTTTAGTAAATTTTATAGAATAAACAAACGCGTGTGTCTTCATCAAAGTGTATGGCTGTTTAGTGTTTAATCTATTAAAACTAAAGTGTTCTTGATGGTTTCGGGTGATGATTTCAATGGTGGCCGAATACCGCGTAAAACTGCTAGGTCTCCGAACCGAAAATCTAAGAAGACAGATGCAGACCTAACGAAGGGTTCTGTGTTGCGAAATGATTCGCAACCTTCGGTCCATAAAAGGAACCTATACGTCGTTTCATTCCCTATCATAATTCTATTTAATTTATTAAGATCCATTTTATACCAGTTGTTTATAGTTTTTAAATATTTATATTCGGCTTCCCATCGATTTATACATAGGCCTCGTAAGAACGGGGAATGTAACTTGGAAGTGGTCGTAAAAGACGGTGTTGTATCCACGGAAATCGCGCACAGTGAAGAGATGTCGTATTCCAACCACGTCGGACCCGGCGACCCCTTGCTGGCCAAACAGAAGCATCACCATCGTAAAGCGTTCGAATACATTTCAAAGGCGTTGAAAATAGACGAAGAAAATGAAGGTAATTGTTGTTTGAAAAAAAAATATTTTTAAAGGATTCTGCTTAGAGCAATTATGTTAATTTTATGCAGTAAAATATAATATGTGTGTGTCATAATATATACTTGCTGTATATAATGTTTAGATTTTAACGAATTCATTGTTACTTTAGGCCAGAAGGAATTAGCGATAGACCTGTACAAGAAGGGAATATTTGAGCTGGAGCGAGGAATAGCCGTAGACTGCTGGGGTGGCCGTGGCGATGCTTGGCAAAGAGCTCAGAGGCTTCACGATAAAATGAAAACAAATCTGGGCATGGCAAAAGACCGTTTACATTTTCTTGGTATTCAACTTTTCATATTACTCCCGTTTCACACATTCCATGCGGCACATTTTTATTTAAAGCTATGTGATCTAAAGTAATCGCTGTATTCATTGGATATGGCTGTGTTTTGCATGATGAGCTTGTAAATTTATTTTTTATCAAGTCACACATAATTTTGAACTATGTTGACTAAGTTTTAATTGAAATACATATTGTCTCCAATGTAGCCAACCTTGTCGCCCTGAGTAAGTTGGGGGTAGAAAATGAGCCCGAAAGGAGTGACAAAAAACCCTCGGAGTCGCCACTTAAGGCAAGACGGCCATTAGAGAAGTCCAAGACCACGCTACTGGCACATACAGAAAGTAATAGTGGTCAAACGAAGTCATCAAATGAAGGTAGATTAATATCCAGCTTTGCTTCGTTTGACTTAACCAACTGCAAAATGAAAAATAATAACACAATTTTCATTGATTTTCATTCCATGAAGTAACATTAATTACTAAGATATTTAGGTTGGGTATTTTCAACTTCACAGTTTTTGCATGTGGTTTTTATGTGCTTAACATTTTTTGTTTTGCTTTACATGTAACATTTTTAAATTTTAATAATTCTTTACTTTTTATTTATTAAATATATTATGTCTATTTAGATAATTCAACTTAAAGCATGTTATGTACTGAAAGCATGTTATGTACTGTATATTATTAATATCTCAATCATGGGAATTGCATACACAATAGCTTTTCAATTGTTATGCAGCACCCGGGTGCCGCTTGGGGATTAAAGTGATGGGTTAAAAAGTTAACAATTAATTTAATGTTAACTTAACAATGCATCTTAACTTAACAACATATGTTTTTAAGGCCATAAAGTATACTTCACACTCAATTATAATATTATAAAATAAAAATTTTAGGTAATAAGTTAATAACATTGGATAGATAATATTTAAGCATGGTGCACAAAAACATCAATAAATGGCACATAATTTTTATGTTAACTAATGATGTTTTACGCTATTTTTGAATGTGCAACATAGAATCGCGCGGCAATCGTACATTTTTTCGCGCTAAAAGTATCCTATAAGTCATCTACAGAGGAAATTCGTGGCACCAACCCCAACCATATCGTTCAATTTATGAGCAGAATTGGGCTGGGGATGATTCTCTAGTGCGAAGGAGTCACAATAGATCCTCATGGGTCGCAGTGACGTCAGGGCTATAGCGACCTGCCTTCTTTAAAAAAAATCCTATAAGTCATAAAAGCCGTTAGTTGTAAGTCATAAAAAGGTCCATGTTATGTATGCCAAATTTTTTCCATTGCCGTTTCTAGAACCTATTGTATGCAAACAAACAAACATTACCTCTTTGTTATCCGTTCATCTGTCACGAACCATCAAAACATTTTCCATTTTCGAAAATTTTTCAATTTCCAATAATTACTCTGAATATATTATCTAAAGAAATTACCATGAAAGCAATATATATTTTTTATATAATTAGAATGTTTTAATAAATAAGCTATTTGTGGCGCAAATACACATAGTTTTATATTTGAAACAAAATACTAAATCGGCGGTCAAAGTCGAAGTACCTACTTTTGAATAGTTTTAGGGTAAGACGCCCATTTTGGGCACTTGACAGAAGAGAGGATATATTAGTTAATTATTTTTAATCTTTCCAGCGTAATAGCTTTTATAAACTATAGTGACTAAAGTCCCGTTGTATCCAATTAGTGTGTCACAGGACAATGAAAAAGTAACATGATACAGCCTTTACACTTGTGAAAGTATAAGCTGGCTTCCTCACAGGAACTCAATACCATTTCCTTGTCTTTGTAATAGATCCTGGTACACTCATGTATAATATAATTAAACACATTACAACTATATTTTCTATGTACTCAATAATTGTGCAACATTTCTCTTGACTTTCTAAAAAATAGACCTTGGTGACTCCCACATAGCCATTACAGCCTACGTCGTACCTGATGCTTATATTTTTGTCGTTATATAAGACAAACACTCGTAATTTATAAAGGCACTCCCATTTCGCAAAATTCAAAAATTAAACAGTGAATGACTACATTATGATGAATGATACTTATAATGTAATGTACTTATTAATGGGATTAAAATCATACCGTAGTCCAGCTGTCGGCAACCTTTTGGCAAGTAAGGGCCACAAGGTGGCAAAACAAACTAAAGGCGGGCTGCAGACCTCCTACTCGTATTAACCCTATAACCCTAGAAGCTCTATATACCAAAAAAAATTGAAAGGTAATAAGTTTTTATTAAAAACAGCTACGTACTTAAGTGGCGATAACTACTGGCAGTATAAGAATACATTGTTTTTGATACTTACACATAACTTATTCACAAAACATTCATGGGCCGCAAGTAACACGTTCGCGGGCCGCGTGTTGCCGACCGCTGCCGTAGTCGATAACATTAGCTTTAAATAAAAATAAATCGGAAAATGATCTATAAACACTTAATATTTTTAAAAAACCTATCCAATGACACCCGACACGGTGGGGTGGACGCGAAAAAATAAATTACCCCGCTTGATGTGTAGGGGACTGGGGAGGTACGGTACCGTATTATTTTTTTTAAGATCTTATCCATTGTAGGTCCTATAATAGTCAGCAAAACCACGGACAGACAGACATTCCGAAATTATAAGGGTTCCTTGTTGACTGCGGAACTCTAAAAAAACAAAATCGGTAGATCCGTTACGGTGCTAGGGTGCCAGTAGTCAGTACATAGTATAAACACGTCAAAACTCAAAGTTCAAACTTTTTAAAAATAAAATCGGCATTCACAAGCTAAATATTAGTAGATGTGCCTCGATATTTGCGTAGGGAACTAATTACTTTGGGATACTTTTCGCAAAATCAATAAAATTTCATATTTATAATGTCAGAGATATTATATCAGACGATGAAAAATCTTATATAAATTACGCATGTCATGTTCATCGACTGATATAATATCTCTGACATTATAAATATGAAATTTTATTGATTTTGCGAAAAGTATCCCAAAGTAATTAGTTCCCTACGCAAATATCGAGGCATATCTACTAATATTTAGCTTGTGAATGCCGATTTTATTTTTGTATAAAAAACGAACCACCTTTAACTTCTCAATACCAAAATATAATCATGAACTTAATAAGTAATTTATTACGCATTAAATACAGCACTATATCCGATCATAACTTCATAATACATTACTTAACATATTATATTATAATAATTGATATAGATACAATTAAATTAGTTGCTTCAATTAACTTTCATTTATAAAGTTTTGAAGTTAAAACTTGTATATAAAGTCTGTAAAGGAATTAAGAAAGATTATCTAACTGTACTCGGAACACAGTTTTGACTACTACAGTACTCAAATGTAAGATTAGCAAATAAGAGCAAATAATATTATTTATTAATCATTAGTCATTACTTAACTGGATACCAACATAACACTCCAGACTGACTCGTATGCTTATTTACATCCGAGCAAATGCAATAAATAGTAGTTTCAATGACATGTAAACGTGCGTGTTCTATTATCCTTATTGTATGGTCGAACACAGATCCTTTGCACAACTCCTCGGCCTTAATACCGGGCAATAAGCCTCACGAGTTGTTCATCAGATACATTAAAATACAGAATAAACAGGAGGTGTGTCATCTCCCCAATATACCCATCAATATTTACGTTCTGTTATCGAGTTAGCCTGTGACTAACGCGAGTCCAAAAAGTAAAAGTTCTATCTAAACGACTTGATGGTATATTCAAATGGGTATTGATGTATCGTGATGCTCTAGCACGAATTACCAACTATACCACGGTCTACTATCGCATAATTTGGCGTAAAATAACAACACTTACGTTGTATATGCCCAATCCTTCGGGCATAATTTTTACTCCTAGTAAGCGATGAAAATATGACTGGGAAATCAATAATTAGGGCACGATTTATCGTAGAAATGTATAAAGATACTAACTAGGTGATGCACGCAACTCCGTTGCGCAGAAATTAGTTTATCGTGCGGTAACCGTACATTTTACGCACATGAAAAGCATCCTATGTCCTTTCCCGGGACTCATAGTTTTTCCATACCTCATCAAAATCGGTTCAGTGAATTAAGCGTGAAGAGATATCAGTCGAAGACACACTTGTGCCTTTATAATATTAGTTTAAACGGTGAGATTACATCAACAATAATTATTATTAATTAATATTATTAAGTAATAAAAGGAGATTCACAGTGATAAGGCCGCTCTTCCCACACGATGACAATGATCGAGATGAACAATGTGGTTAACGACTGGCCTTGTGGGATTATCTTCCGTATTTCGACTTTATATGCACGGATTATCTATATTACCTAGTTAATCTTTAAAATTATAACAAAATCATAATATTGTAACATGGTTGTTACTTGTTAAGTTTTTTCTACTTAGATCTAAATCGGCAAAAATATTTTACACGGTCTTGGTCTAATTATGATTTTCCCAGATGCACAATATGTTAATCAAAACTAAATACTAATATTGTAATTTGTAATAGCATAGTTTTTGCTAGATCTAAATCGACAAAAAGTTTATTTACATGCTTGGTCTAATTTCCTCCATCGCCCACAACGTAAATCAGCAAAAAGTTTAAATAAATGATATGGCTTTATTTTCATTGCAACCAAAACTGATTTTAATATAATATTTTTATTGTTGCCGTAATTTAAATTTTACTTATTGTTTTAAAATAATACACCGGTCTACACCATTATTTAAGGCCATCCCCCGAGCTAACGACCTTGACCATACATTTACCGCGTCGCGTTGCCGAGATCGCACCAAAACCCTATTATTTTACTTATCTTAGTTCAAAATTGACCTAAAAAAAATTAAAACGGGGAATATGTAGTTTATGGTATTGTCGATCTATTGGCGTGTGTTTCAAATAAAAGTAATTTGTAAATCCTAAGGAGATGCTGAATGTATGCTTGAATTTTAATAAATTGGCTTTACTTTGAAAGCTGATATCATGAGTATAATAAACAAAAATAGAAAATTTAAAACGTGGAAAGGAATGGTGAGATACTGAAGATTATTGCTGTATTTTTATTATTAACCGACTTCCAAAAAACGAGGAGGTTATATGTTCGGCTGTGGATATATTTTTTTTTTTATTTTTTTTTTTTGTATGTTCAACGATTACTCCGCCGTTTGTGAACCGATTTTCGAAATTTTTGTTTTGTTGTATTAGGTTTCACTCCAATTTGGTACCATGTTCACAAAAGTGGTGACCTGATGATGGGATCCATGAGTAATCGAGGGAACTCCTCGAAATTTATATGGAAACATATGGTGATTTTGGTTTTATGTGAAGTGTACTAAGAATATGCTACCAAAAAGTCAAATATTGGGTCAAAGTATACCATGGTTTCGAAGATGCTGAGAGAACTCCTGACTCCTTATAGATACACGTTCGGGAGTTTCGGCGTTGTTTTAAGAACAGAAAGCATATGCTACTATGCAATTCATATTCATCATCATAATCATCATCATCATCATCATCGTCATCATCATCATTAAGGTCACCAATGTCTCATGGCACAGAATTAATAATAGTACAAGGCATAGGTATGGATATACTAATAATAATAATTATGTACTGTATAACAACACCTGTTTGTTTAATACATGGCGGTCGGCGCCGCAGAGGCGACGGCGTCGCCGCGCCGCCGCGCCGCGTGGCGCGTGGCGGCAGACAACAGATCGAATACTTTACTAATTGCTTTATAAAATTTAAATAGACAAATAGAATTAAAATAAAGTAATTTTAAAAAGAGCATTTACACAAAACAAAGTCATTAAGTGTCTTTTTAATCAGTTATACTTATTAATCGATAGATGGCGCACTAAGTATCGATTTGAATTCTTGATTAAGCGCTTATTCCACTTATCCTAGCTAGGAAGTCCTAGCTAGGGTCCTAAAAAATTTAGTCAAGTGGAATAACATTTAGAAGCTAGGATCCTAGCTAGGACTTCCTAGCTAGGATAAGTGGAATAAGCGCTTTACAAGAACAGAGCTGTCAATAATTATGATAATATTAAATATTATGAGTAGCTACGCTACATCCTATGCAAGTTTATACAATTTTTTATCTGGTAGATCCTTCGATCGTGGAAAAACGAGACACAATAGCCTTTCTATTGTTATCTCAATCGCCGGTGACCGCTTGGGGCTTGAAGCATTAAAATTGTTAAATTACTTAGCACAATATGTTCACTTCACTGATAATATATGATTTTGTGAGTGTGAGTTGTGACTCTTGACAAATTGTAATAAGATACGTAAAATATACGCGAAGGTTTACCTACTAGTGTAACTAAAAAGAGTGAAATTATTATTATTTTTAACAAAAAATTAAAACCGACTTCCAAGGTAAAAACAATAATAACATTAATATGAACTAAAAAGTATTAAATAATTTTTACTATCTAATGGTGCCTTTTTCCGAATTCGGCTAAACCTCAACTATTTCTGTATTCAATCTTCATTATTTTGAAGTCGGTGCCAGTTCCAAAAGTTTCAAATATTCTGTCAGAGGACTGAAGATTCAGCTATCTGGTACCGACTTCAAAATAATGAAGATTGAATACAGAAATAGTTGAGGTTTAGCCGAATTCGGAAAAAGGCACCATTAGATAGTAAAAATTATTTAATACTTTTTAGTTCATATTAATGTTATTATTGTTTTTACCTTGGAAGTCGGTTTTAATTTTTTGTTAAAAATAATAATAATAACTCTGTAGCTTTCAAATTATGCGTTTATAAGGCTCTAAATACGGTAAATTACGGATTCTCCGGAGGGAAGGCCCTTAATGACGAGGGCGCGAAGTGTGAAAGGATATGTTTATTTTTATATTTTGGGCTTAACTCGTCAGGAAAAAGGATGTTAAATGTTTATGTTAACATTTTTTGGCATCCCTTACCAAACAAACTAATCTTAATAAAACAAATAATAGATGGTTTAGTTTCGTTTTTTATTGACGAACAAGCCAAGTTATTACTTCGCAAAAAGTTGAGAGATAAAATTGTAGAGAGTAGAGACAATGCAAAAACTATTTTAACTCGGTCTCTAATCTCCTGTACCCATCTAAACTTTTTACTTAAAGTTTATTGTAGTAACAATTTGATGAATAATGTATTTTCAAGTATGTACAAATATTATATTAATATGTTGTTTCCAAATTTGTGGTTTTTTAACTCAATCCCTTTGGTGTCTTTAAAAATTGAAAGCCTGACTGCGCAAATCCTCACGTGAGGTCTATTTACTACAACATAATATTCTATTGATTTTTGCAATCAAATCAATATTCTCAACACGACCGAGCCCGACCTTGTCTCGTTCATGTAAGTCTAAATACTAAATACCTATATAAAAATGTTGAGGTAGTACAAAGGAGGTAGAATTTATAGGTCATAATATAAAACAAAATCAATAGAAATACGATATCAATAATGGGCCAAGTGCGAGTCGGACTCGCGCACAAAGGGTTCCGTACCGGTATAGAGCGAAAGTAGACAAAAAATTGTGTTTTTTAAATATTTACTTTATTTTAATTTTATTATTAATTCTTCGATCGCGGATTCTTGGAAATATATTGTTATTCTATTGTTGTCGCGATGTCGGTGATCTTATGGGGCTTGATGGGTTAATTAATAAAGTACAAATATAATTAAGGATTTTGTAAAAATTTCAAGTGCCCAGCTGTTACCATTATTGATTACGAGCAAAAAGAGACCCAAAAATCACTTTAATATTAACTTTATTTTATTTTCAGTATTTGTTGTTACAGCGGCAACAGATATACACAATCTGTAAAAAATTCAGAAATCTTATAGCTATAGCGGTTCTTGAGTTACAGCCTGGAGACAGACAGACAGACGGACAGACAACGAAGTCTTAGTAATAGGGTCCCGTTTTTACCCTTTGGGTACGGAACCCTAAAAATGATCAAACAATTAAACACTACGTCTGAAATAATCGGCACACAAATCAAAATAAACTGACTGGTACTTAGGTACTGGATGCTCTATTTCTATAATCTATCTAGAATCTCTATACAGGGTGCAATTAAACCTTCCTGCCAAATTTTTTCCAGGGCTTAGGTATCATTAGGAGAGACCATTTAACCAAAAAAAATTGGGTGTTAATTTTTTTTCAATGTCATATTTTATCCCATTTAAAATCGTTGCAGAATGGTTATTCGCGGCGCGGGGGAATGACCGGGGGTGACGAGGGTGGAGGCGCGCGCGCGGGGTCACGTCACGCGTGGCCGACGCATCGTGTCCATTAATTGTAGTGTTTTTTAGGATAACTTTCGGAAGCTATTTCTCAACATTTTAGTACTGAGTGATCATAAAAGAAAAGATACGTGTATTTTTATTTTTAACAAGGATCAATATATCAAAATTTGGCAGGAAGGTTTAATTGCACGCTGTATATAAAAATGAATCCATATTGGCGTAGTCACGACATCAGCATCACGCGTAAACGGCTGGCCCGTTTTTGCTGAAATTTGGCATAGAGATACTTTGAGTCCTGAAGACCAACTTTGGATACATTTTGTCCCGGAAAAATGTACGGTTACTGCACAATATACTTTTATGATTTGCGCGTAAACTATTAATCAGTCTGTTTTGATGAAATTTGGTATGGAGATACTTTGATTCTCGGGAAAGGACAAGACTTTTTGTCCCGGAAAATGCACGGTTCCCGCAAAATAAACTTTTATGATTTTCGCCTAAACTTTTCAGTCTATCTTGATGAAATTTGGTATGGAGATACTTTGAGTCTCGGAAAAGGACAAGGGATACTTTTTGTCCCGAAAAATGTACGGTTCCCGCACAATAAACTTTTATGATTTTCGCCTAAACTATTTAATTTAATTTGATGGGCATGGAGATACTAATTTTTTTCTTAATTATACCAATTCGAATTAAATAATCATCGTTTAGACAGAACAACGTCTGTCGGGTCAGCTAGTTAACTATATACTAATATTATGTAAAAGTTATACC
Organism: Lysandra bellargus; assembly: GCA_905333045.1. Classification (NCBI taxonomy): domain Eukaryota; kingdom Metazoa; phylum Arthropoda; class Insecta; order Lepidoptera; family Lycaenidae; genus Lysandra; species Lysandra bellargus. The sequence goes on from HG995321.1 coordinate 4,258,939, forward strand.
TATAACAGGCAAATTCTAATAGTTATGTCGAAGTCAGACTTATGGAATCTCTTGAAAAACAAAGGGCCGAGTAAAAAGTTGGCACCAACCTAAATGCTTTCCTCTCTTGACACATTGTAGCGACAACTTTTGTTGTGATCTTACTAATGTCGTGAAAATAGCGAAATTTATTTTTATGTTCTCCATTCTAAGCTGTAGATAATATAAGAACATGTTGCAGAACTAGATTTCAGTTTTGTAGTGATTTGGATAGTCTGATTTTATCGGTCTATGAATTTGTGCCAAATCAGTAACTATTCGATTTAAATTCTCGTTCTCATTTATTACTCATTCGCCTCGATATTGTATAAAAATAAAATAAATCCACGAAAGTCGAACCAAACTGAAATCCACTCGTACGAAGTCGTCAACCTAGATAGAAGGAAGATCTTTAAATAGGTTAGTTTTATTATAAACTTGAGTTTGTCAACTTTCCAGCTCTCCTAGTGTTAGTTGATATTATACGCGTAGATTTGACCCACATTAATAATACGTCACCACATTGTTGGGGCTATTTTAACAGTTGAACTTTTCAGCTGGCGAGTGCTGGCTGCTGGCCTGAACTGCCCGAATATTTATGTACCATCGAAGAAATCGATTCATAGGCACTTGAATGAATCAACTTCTCTGAATTCTCTGATAGTACATATAGGAAAGTCTGTCTACCTGCTGGCTTTTCACTCTTAAACCGATTAAGAGTCCGTATACGAAATTTTTCCGATTTTGCCGAAATTGCAAAGGTTCGCTACAGAAATATTATTAGGTTTTTTCCCCATATTAGACTTTAAAAAAAATATATTAATTATTAGATTTAAAATATATTTAAGCGCGGAAAGCCGACTCGAACTTGCGGCGAGAAATATAATGTGAGATTTAGGTTGTTTTGAATCGTGTTTTTTGGCACAATTTGTTTTTTTTTTTCTCGAATTAGATAGAATTTTATCTATATATTATTTCTGTCGTTTTCTTTTTATGAATTACAGCTCTAAAGTGCCGAAATTAACAGCAATTCTTTGCCCATTTTCTCTAAAATTTTGCCGAGTTACATATTTTTTTACTCAACTATTTCATATTAAAGTGGTAAAAAGTAATTCGAACATTTTAAAGACGACTTTCTCAACAGTACATTGTATTTTTTTCATACCGTTAAGAGCCCGGGTAACCCTCGAAATTCTCATACATACGTAATACCAAAATCATTTTGTCATACGAAAATATTTAACATGTTTGAGTTATTTTTCATCATAAAATAGTAATTACCTAGGTTCCTGAACAAAAATTAACTTCAAAATATTTAAACACTAAAAATTTTTTTTTTGTGTAAAACTTTTTTTTACTAAATTTACTACTAAATATTTAAACACTAAAAAATAGAGTAAAACACTAAAAAATATATAAATAAATAGTAAATTTACTACAAAATATTTCAACTCTAAAAAATATTTTTTAGTATTAAAATATTTTGTAGTAAATTTACTAATTTACTACAAAATATTTTAGTATTACGTATGTATGAGAATTTCGAGGGTTACCCGGGCTCTTAAGACGTCAATACAATCCATAAACAGGTGATATTGTTACGGATACGGGAAGTTGTTTACGTGTTACGAATACGGGCAGTTGTTTACCTGCGCGCGACAGTTGCGCGTACCTTCTAGAAAAGCCCGACCCTTGTTTATGTGATTGCGTGTTTACGTAAACAATCCAAAATAGAACGCTCCAGAATTCGACGCGGGCCATATAAAAGGTAAACAAGCCGGCAGTCAGGCAGTTCGATCCGAGCGATCATCAAGGCGATTTCAAAGTGAGACAAGTGAACAATAGTGAGTGATTGTGATAGTGAACTAACGACTCGGCTACGACCTAGGACAGTGATAGTGCTCAGTGATTTGGATCTAGTGCTTAGTGTTTGGACTTAGTGATTTGTGTGAGCTAGTGTTTGTGAATAAAGTCTTCAAGAGAGTCACCAGGTCTTTCTCTCCGAATCCTCGAACCCTAGCACGTAACAACTGGTGTCGGAAGTGAGATTTGGAGATGCCATTGACTCCGAGTGAGGACTTCGAGGGAAGTGTCAGAACAAGGGCGCAACGGGCTGCGGAGGCCACATCCACTGGGGACCAAGCTCCGCCCACTGAGGGACAGGCCCCGCCCACTGGCTCCGCCCACCGGGACCCGCTCACTGGCCACGCCCCCCAGGCTCCGCCTACTTTGGGCGTGGCCACGCCTACTGGCCACGCCCACCAGACTACTCAGGCCACGCCCACTGGCCCCGCCCACCGGGCTCCGTCTACTGGCTCCAGCCACCAGGCATCGCCCGTAGTTTCTACGGCCCCTCAAATGGCTCTTCATTTAGAAAATTTAATTAAATTAATGGAGCTGCAAAGGGCTGATATTCAGGCTTTGCAAGATTCTCAAAGGGCAATGATGGAGGCACAAGACCGCAAGCTGGGCGCTTTGCAAGAGTCACAAGACCGCAAGCTCGGCGCTATGCAAGAGTCACAAGAGCAACAAAAGGACCTTCAAGAAAAGGCGCTTCTGGCTATAAAGGATGTCAGTGACACGGTGACAAAGCTTCGTAAAGATGTCGACGTAATGGACGAACGAGTTACGGGGTTAGGATTGGATGTAGAAAATGTGAAAACCGGCCTCACTGAACTTCAGAAGAAAGTAGTGCGCCTGGAAACCACAGGAGTGGCGGTGTCTAGTGGAACTACCGGAGTGGTGCAAGTGGTACAAGGACCAAGAGTTAAAGTGCCACCATACGACGGTACTACTTCATGGAACGCTTATCGTCAGCAATTCCAGACGGTTGCTTCTGCCAACGGATGGACTGACGAACAATGCCTGACCGCTCTCACTGTTGCGCTCAGAGGGCAAGCTTTGTCGGTCCTAGAAGTACATACAGGGAAGGGGTTCCAAGACCTGATGGAGGCCCTTGAATCCAGATACGGGGAGCGACACCTGGAGCACGTGTTCCGTGCTCAACTTCGTGACAGAGTCCAACGCTCAGGAGAGGGACTACAGCAATGGGCGTTGGAAATTGAAAAACTGGTCAAGAAGGCACACCCAGGAGCCGATTCCAAGATGGTCGACACGAATATTGTGCAAGCATTTGTCGACGGAATCAGGGATCTGGAGGTCAGAGCTGCAGTGAGGCTACGTCACCACACCTCGCTAAAGGAAGCGTTGGCACATGCTTTGGAGGTCGAGGCTGTTCGCCATGAGATACAGCAGACCCATAAGATCCGCAAGGTCTCCGAAGGAAAGGCTCCTGCAAGGAAAATATTTGAAGCCATGTGCTATAAGTGCGGGAAGAGGGGCCATCTTCAGCTCAACTGCCCGCAGAAGGAGACCCAGATGTCAAGGATGAAAAGGCTCGAGCAACAAGTAGAGGAGCTGAAGAAGCAGGGGGCTTCAGCCAGGACTAAGAGGCGTGTACTGGCTGACGCAGAGGAAGCCCCAATAACCGTTGTCTCCCAAGCAAGCAGTAACTACGGATTAGTGACTGAGCTACTCGACGACTGCAAGAGTAATCTGACTTATTCGCAGAGCATGAAAGCTAAGAAGTTTTTACAACGCCACGCGAATATCTTCTCCAGTCAGGAAGGCGACCTTGGAAGAACGTCGATGGTTCAGCACAGGATAGATACCGGAAGCGAGAACCCAATTCGTCAACGAGCAAGACGGATACCTATTGCAAAGGAAAAAGAAGTTGAAGGCCTTTTGGAGGACATGAGAAGGCATAAGATTATTGAACCGTCTGCAAGTCCGTGGTGCTCACCTGTTGTGTTGGTGAAGAAGAAAGATGGCAGCACAAGATTTTGTGTGGACTACAGGCGTCTCAATGATGTCACTAAGAAGGACAGCTATCCATTACCTCGAATCGACGACACTCTGGATACCTTGAGTGGCATGAAATGGTTCTCGACCCTGGACCTGAAATCTGGATACTGGCAGGTCGAAATTCATCCAAAAGACAAGGAGAAGACAGCTTTCTCCACCGGTAAAGGTTTATGGCAGTTTAACGTCATGCCCTTTGGATTGTGCAACGCACCTGCCACATTCGAGCGACTCATGGAGTGTGTACTGGCAGGCTTAGTTGGAGAGGCTTGCTTAGTCTACTTGGACGACGTCATCATTGTTGGCCGCGACTTCGAGGACCATTTGCGAAACCTAGAACGAGCTTTCGCTAAAATAGAGGGGGCCAAGTTAAAGTTGAACCCGAAAAAGTGTCGTTTATTCAGGAGTAAGGTCAATTATCTCGGCCATGTCATCTCCAGTGATGGAATCCAGACGGACCCGGAGAAACTGGAAGCAGTTCAAAATTGGCCAACCCCTAAGAACAAAACCGAAGTGCGGGCATTTCTCGGCCTATGCTCCTACTACAGGCGTTTTGTCAAAGGATTCTCAGAGATAGCCAAGCCATTACAACGGCTGACGGAAGATAAACGACAGTTTATGTGGGACGAGACTTCTGAAGATTCTTTCCAGAAACTGAAGAAACATCTGTGTGAAACACCAATCCTGGGGTATCCACAACCTGAAGGCCAGTTTATAGTCGACACTGACGCAAGCAACACGGCCATTGGAGGGGTGTTATCTCAAAAACAGGGCGAAAGTGAAGTTGTAATTGCATATTTCAGCAAATCTTTATCTAAGCCAGAGAGAAACTACTGTGTGACAAGAAGAGAACTCTTGGCTGTTGTAAAGACGCTACAACATTTCAGCAAATATCTCATCGGCAGACAGTTTTTACTGCGAACTGATCACGCAGCGTTGAAGTGGCTACTGCAATTCAAGAACCCAGAAGGCCAAGTAGCTCGATGGATTGAACAACTCCAGGAGTCCGACTTCAAGACGGAACACCGCAGCGGAAAGGCGCATGGGAATGCCGACGCACTTTCACGAAGGCCGTGTTCAGAAGACTGCAAACACTGTGTTAAGCAGGAATCTAAGGAAGTGACATTAAAGTTAACGAAAACAAGTCCTTTAGGTCCATGGGAGAATGATGCTATGAGGGAGGTTCAAGAAACAGATGACGACCTACGGCACATCATCACATGGAAGAAACGAGGTGACGAAAAACCAATCTGGAGTGAGGTTGCACCCACTGGCGCTGCCACTAAGGCGTACTGGGCGCAATGGGACAGTCTGATACTTCAAAATGGAATACTTTACCGAAAATGGGAGAAGACTAACGGCAGAGAGTTCCATCTTCAGATAGTTGTCCCAAGAACGAGAGTACCGGATGTTCTCCGTGAAATGCATGATGGCGTATCAGGAGGTCATCTAGGTGTCAAGAGGACGTTAACAAAAGTGAGAGAGAGGTTCTACTGGTTGCATTGCCGAGATGATGTGCAGGAGTGGTGCCGCAAATGTACTACTTGCGCTGCAGTCAAGGGACCACAGACAAGGAGCCGTGGGAACCTGCGCTTGTATAACGTTGGCGCACCGTGGGAACGAATCGCAGTTGACGTAGCTGGGCCATTTCCCGTGACGGAATCGGGAAACAAGTACTTTATGGTCGTCATGGACTACTTCACCAAATGGCCCGAAGTGTTCGCCATACCAAACCAGGAAGCTACAACAGTTGCTTCTAAGCTGGTCGAGGAAGTGATATCTCGCTTTGGTGTGCCTCTCGAAATCCATTCCGATCAGGGCAGGAACTTCGAATCGCAGGTCTTCCAGGAAGTGTGCAGAATTTTGGGAATGCATAAGACGAGGACCACCGCGTACCATCCACAATCTGATGGAATGGTCGAGAGATTTAACCAGACCCTTGAGAGGCATTTGGCGAAATTAGTAGATGACAAACAAAAGGATTGGGACAAGTATATACCACTCTTCCTTCTGTCGTACCGTACCGCCGAGCATGAAAGCATAAAAGCTACCCCGGCGTACGTCAATTATGGTAGGGAACTAAGAGTTCCAGTAGACCTTTTGACAGGAGGGTTACCGGAGGAACCAAAGACCGTACCAGATTATGTCTGCGATTTAAGGGAAAAAATGCGTTATATACACGCCATGGTTCGGGAAAATGGGTTACAGTCAAGTGAGAACATGAAGACCAGATACGACCGGAAAGCGAACACGAGCGGCTTCGAAGAAGGGTCACTGGTATGGCTGCATAACCCAACTCGCCGAAAAGGGAAATCTCCAAAGTTGCAGGCCAAGTGGGACGGCCCATATAAAGTGGTTACCCGATTGAATGATGTGACTTACAGGATTCAAAAGCCACCAAGAGGCACATTCAAAGTGGTACACATAGACCGTTTGGCGCGTTATCATAGCAGTAACAACGATGCTCGGGACGAGCATCTCTAAGAGGGGAGTAGTGTTACGGATACGGGAAGTTGTTTACGTGTTACGAATACGGGCAGTTGTTTACCTGCGCGCGACAGTTGCGCGTACCTTCTAGAAAAGCCCGACCCTTGTTTATGTGATTGCGTGTTTACGTAAACAATCCAAAATAGAACGCTCCAGAATTCGACGCGGGCCATATAAAAGGTAAACAAGCCGGCAGTCAGGCAGTTCGATCCGAGCGATCATCAAGGCGATTTCAAAGTGAGACAAGTGAACAATAGTGAGTGATTGTGATAGTGAACTAACGACTCGGCTACGACCTAGGACAGTGATAGTGCTCAGTGATTTGGATCTAGTGCTTAGTGTTTGGACTTAGTGATTTGTGTGAGCTAGTGTTTGTGAATAAAGTCTTCAAGAGAGTCACCAGGTCTTTCTCTCCGAATCCTCGAACCCTAGCACGTAACAATATTCTAAACCTTTTACAGCAAAAATCACAAAACTGTCGCGGGTTTGAGTTGGATTATTTAAAAATACTTTAAAAAATAAAAAATCTAGCTCCAACATTAGATTATAATTGAAATGATCTTACATGTTGTGCATTAAAACTTATAGAAATACTGTATTTTAACTGTTAAATCACGTCTGTAAAATCAGCGAAATCGGCAAATTTCGTATACGGACCCTTTGACAGATTTTGATGATGATGATGACATATTTTGGTTGATACACTTTGAGGCCCTTGGAAAGGATTGTAAGATAGTTATGCCACGAATTTATGGTATGACGATGAACAAATTTCTGCGCAAACAGAGTTGCGGACTTATTCGCAGTTAAATTTTATAACTAAAACTGAAGAAAATCATTGTAAGAAACCTTCTAAAACCTCAACCCAACATAATAATTTAACATTTAAAATAAGTCAGGACCGAGTTAGACTTAATTATGTCAGTCAATTTAAAGTTTGGTCTGTGAGTTCAGTTGAAAATGGCCAGATATTTATTAGCTCGCTGCAGCAACTGTCCAGAGTTGAGACAGGTCCGAAACAAAGCTGCAGTCAATTAACTAAAGAGCTTTCTCCGAGTTTCGTTTATTTTTTAGATATTGGTCCGATACACTTAAACCGGTTGCACGTACAAAAGAAAAATCTAGAACGCATTCGAATTGTTGAATTAAGAACAAAGTTAAAAAGATTTAACAGTGTTTATTCTGTAGACTGTATCGCCCGGCCTAAATGTTTACGGTTTGCAAACTCGCCACTCAGGTAAATGGGCGCTACATCTCCAGCTTTTGACAGTGATAATGCGTGTGTATAATATTTTGATGGGAAAAAAATAATATTATTTGTCCTAAAATAATAATCACTAAAATATATTAAAAAACAAAAGATCACTTACGAAATTGTACATTAATGGTCAATGGATATGAATCCCACTTACAACACTATTAATCGTATTACGTTGAATAAAGCGCAACATTGGTCAGTGACCCGGGCATTATCACACTACACAGAAAAGCTATAGGGAGATCGCAGACGATAGACTTTTTGTGTGATCGAGTCTGCGGCGCACATACATTCTGCCAGACTCGATCACACAAAAAGTCTGTCATAGTAAAAGGAGGGGTCCGAAAACGGTCCGAGATTTTAATAAGAGTGCGTGCGGCGACGCATTGATACTATGGCGCACACATACAAGCCGCGCGCGGTGCCTTTGTATGAGATAACTTACTTCCCCTCCTTATACTATGAGTCGGTCGTCTGCGATCTCCCTTGACAAGGAGTTAGTTATTATATAAAGGTTTCAATAACAATGGTGTTTGTTAAGTTATATGTAACCTGGCTAAAATGTTACAGCTGAGCAGCAGTACTCAGAGACATTTAATTATGATAACCATCAAATATCAATCTAATAAGAGTTTGACAGATAATGTATGGGGCTTATGTCAAAATTTTGAATTAAGTAATTACATTTAAGTAATTAATATTACACTCTGAGTACGGCAGTTAGTGTAAATCCTAAAATATGCACTGAAAATATATTGTAGAGTATTAAAACGAGTAAAGTGCCTCATCCTCATATTTTAGCGGACACAACTATAGTTTGTGTCCGCTAAATCAAAGCTAAAGCAAAGGTTTTTCATTTTTCCCGTGCAAATATATTTGCACGGGAAAAATGCTAAAACCTTTGACGAGCACGCGGAAAATTTAATAAGTGGCCTCTAAAATATATTGTCAAAAAGTTGAAAAATATTTTTTAATTTGTTAAATTGGGATTACGTAAAACCGGTTTTTATTGTACTCTGAATTTTAACGTGTACGGTTAACCCACTTCGTGATTCAATTTTATGGCCATTCAACTCGAAATTTTCCTGCGAACTCTACTTGTAGTGTTATCTCCTAATATTTTTTCTTATATTAACGTAAATCAACTGATTGTTTCTAATTAACAGATTTCCAAAAAAGGAGAAGGTTATATGTGCGGGTTATATATATTTTATTTTATTTTTAACCCATCAAGCCCCGTACATCAAGCACCGGTGATCGCGACAACAAAGCGGCAATAGAATACAGTGGCAATTCCTAGAATCTCCGTTCGAAGGATTAATATAAAAAAAATATAACGCCTTTAAGAGCCCGTCCTCTCTTTTCTACTGCTCTCTTCACACTCACGCCCGTCTTTCATATGCCAGGTGAAAAAGGACGATCGCCAAGTTAGCGGACAGATCCTCTATCTGTTTTTCTGTTTTTAAAGGGTTTTTATATTGAAGTGGTAAAAAGTAATTCCAACACTTTATCTTTTTTTCTCTTTTTCAACTTTCTCTTTCTCAACAGTACATTGTATTTTTTTCATACCGTTAAGACGTCAATACAATCCATAAAAAGGTGATATTCTAAACCTTTTACAGCAAAAATCACAAACTGTGATTTTTGCTGTGGGTTTGAGTTGGATTATTTAAAGATACTTAAAAAAAATAAAAATCTAGCTCCAACACTATATTATAATTGAAATTATCTTACATGTTGTGCATTAAAACTTATATAAATACTGTATTTTAACTGTTAAATCACGTCTGTTAAATGAGCGAAATCGGCAAAATTTCGTATACGGACTCTTAAGGTTTCGCGTAGGTTAGTATATTTCCTAATCTCAATTAGTCGTGAACTCGTGAATCATCTATAATAATAGACCAACACTTTACTGCCCAGTCCATATAACTAATAATGATAAGGAGTGCTGGGCCCAAATATTTTTTAATCTTATCACCCAATCGTACAACAACCTGCGGCCTACATTTAAATTAACCTTATTAGCTTTGCGAATATTTATGAAAGAAACTTATCTAACTAGTACTGAGCATCATATTATATAACGTCCTGGAAAGTAATAATGGAAATTGGGAAAATGAATTTTAGAGCAAAACAGTAAATGCCTTTTTACCCACAATCTCTATTTTTTATATGGTCTTTGTTGACGACGCGACGGTTACGATATAAATTATTAATCTATATACTTAGTCTGGCCATAAATACTGTTACTAGTTAAAATAAACAAAATATACATTTGAATTTGGATTCTGTAATTTTTATATGATTGTTAGTTGTGTTTTCTCGTTTTGGCGCCAATGTATTTTACAATATTTTGCGATACTGAAATGGAGTGGGGTGATCACAAGAACCAAATCGCTGTGATTGCATCACACAAAGTAGGTATGGAGTCCAATGTCATTTTTAAAACTCTCCATAATATGCTTGGTATTACTAAAATGTTTATGTACCGGGCCATTAATAGGTACAATGAGACCTCCTCTACTTGTGACAGAAAAAGATCTGGCCGTCCACGCAGTATTCGTACGAAAAAGGTGATTAAAGCAGTAAGGGAAAGAATTTGAAAAAAGTCGGTTCGAAAGTAAAAGATTTTATCTCACGAGATAAATATTGCACCTAGAACCATGTCGCGTATTTTTAATGATGACTTAGGACTTTCAGCCTACAAGAGACGTACTGGTTGTTTCCTAACTGATAATTTAAAAAAGAAAGGGTGGTAAAATTAAAACAACTACTGAAGCGGTACGCAAAGAGGTCACAAAAAATGTTTGTTTACGGATGAGATTTTTTTTTACAATTGAGCAACATTTTAACAAACAAAATGGTTTTATTTATGCTTGAAGTTCTAGGGTTCAACATCAAGTTCAATAACCAAGAATGGTCCTTCCAACAAGGCTCGGCGCGGGTCATAAAGCTCAGTCGGTTTGGTCTTGGTTGGAAACGAACGTTTCGGACTCCATCAGAGCTGAAGACTGGTCGTCGTCTAGTCCCGATCTTAATCCACTGGATTATGATTTTTGGTCAGTTTTAGGTAGTATGGTTTGCTGTAAATGCCGTGATAATTTGGAGTCTCTACGACAATCCATACGACTGGCAGTGAAGAATTTTCCCATGGAAAGAGTCCGTGTTTCTAATGATAACTGGCCACAATGTTTAAAAGACGTTATTGTAGCCAAAGGAAGGCAAATTTGAATAAGCTTTTAATATTTTAAATTGTTTTATATTTATGTATTAAACTAATACACTGTAAAAGTAATAAAATTTATTTGCAACAGAAAAAAAATGTTTTTCTTTGTAACAGTATTTATGGCAAGACTAGGTATATAAAACTCAAAGGTGACTGACTGACATGGTGATCTATCAATGCACAACCCAAACCACTGGACGGATCGGGCTGAAATTTGGCATGCAGATAGATGTTATGACGCAGGCATCCACTAAGAAAGGATTTTGATAATTTCCCAACCCAAGGGGTAAAATAGGGGATGAAAGTTTGTTTATAATAATACTTCTAAGCGCGAGCAAAGCTCGTTTGATATAACTGTGTTAATTTTAGCTTAACTATCGCAACCCACTCGAATAAACCCGTCGTATTAATTCAGAATATAAACTGAACTATTGGCAGCTGTTGTGTGCAGAGTCAGACGTAGCTATCTGTTACCGCAATTATTGGAAAACAATAAGCACGCTCGATGCTCATGCAGCGGATTTGCGGCGAAGTGGACTACTTCAACACAGCCAGCTTAATTCCATAACTTATAATGTGTCTGTGCGACTTTGATACTGTATAATGCAGGGCCGGATTTACCTTATGGCTATTTGGGCTTAAGCCCAGGGCCCCATGAGTTCAAGGACCTCCGCCGCCCAGCTAAGTCATGTCAAAAATAGACGATAATGCGAAAGAATTCATAATTTTAGTAATTTTTTGTTGATATCCCTGAGAATCCTACGGGCTACGATCAAGGTTTATTATACAATTTAGGTGTTGGTACTACGAACTGACAGTTAAAATGTTGTAGCTCTAAGTAGTTTCAGCCCGGCCCCGTAAACTCACGGTCCGGCCCTGGTATATAACTGGAACTGGAAATTCAGTATATAACGCGGTGACAGCTCACAGCTGAAACATTTTCGATTATTGTTTATTTTGCAATTGTAAAATGATAGAACAACGGGGACCAGTCTCTGGAAGATAATCTAATTGTAGTTGTGAACGATCACTAAAAGACATTTTTCTGTATAAACGTTTTTTTTCAGCTGTTCTAAATAATCATTGTTCGTGTTAATTGTATTGAAAATGATTATTATGTGTTCCGGCCAATAAGTTGTAATTAATCATTTAACCACACTTAACTAAATCACTCTAAAATTTCAATGCTTTAACACTAGGTAACTATTATGTGTAAAGTAGTTTTTGCTTTGCCAACTTTTACCTAAAGCTGCGATTCCACCGGAACTGCTTTGCGAGAAATATCTTTTTAAGATCCTATGGAATTGCTATGCATAGCAGCGTTAGACAAGAAGCGATTCTATTGGTTCTCAAAAACACGTTCCTCGCAATGTAGCTCCGTTAGAAACACACACTTAACTTTAACGAATTAACGTAGGTTTGGTCTACTAATATTTTTTATATTTTCGTCCCAGTTCACATTTGGTATGTCGTATTTCGTACTACATCGGTGCCAATTTTCAGTGGCGGGCCGCAAGCTGACGGCGGGGCGGCGGGTGGCGGGCGGCGCGGGGGGTCCGCTGATGAAGTCGCAGACGTTACCGCGGTCCATGGGCCGGTCGGCGTCGCAGCCCAACAGCTCCAGCAGCTATAGCCGGTACCCCGTCAAGCCCGCCTCCACCCCGCCCGCTGTGAAGAGACAGCTGTCGGTGAGTGTTGCTCGACATGGTCAGAGAAGGTCAATGTTCACAGCCAGATGGCGGACTTAAAGGGAGACCACACTAGGCGACATACGGTCGAATATTCTTTGTTCGAAATAGTATATGTATGAAGCCCCACACGCTGCTGCTGCACGAGCTGCGCGACACAAATGCTATGGAAGTAAAAGTTGCTTAGTGCGGTTTCGCCTTTACGTAGTCATTAGGCGCGTTATGTCAATGTCGTCGTGATCTGTCGGCTAAGCTAGACACAACCCGACCAAATCACGTAGGTCCGCCATTTGATTATGAATTAATTTTTCTGATAGTAAGCAAACGTGCTTACTATCAGAAAAATTAATTCATAATCAAATACCGGCGCGTATGGTCCCTTAGACTACTCTTGCATAACGATGCAAGAGTAGTCTAAGGGACCATACGCGCCGGTATACCATAGTGTCGGGAAAATTCACAGCAGCTCTATATTGTGCTAGTGCTAAGTTCTGAATTCATTACTGAGAATTTCCCGCAATTCCGATACGTCTCAGTCTAAAAGTCTGCAACTGTAGTCTTAAGAGTCCGTATACGAAATTTTGCCGATTTTGCCGAGATTGCAAAGGTTCGCTACAGAAATATTATTAGGTTTTTTCCCCTTATTAGACTTAAAAATATATATATTAATTATTAGATTTAAAATATATTTAAGCGCGGAAAGCCGACTCGAACTTGCGGTGAGAAATATAATGTAAGATTTAGGTTGTTTTGAATCGTGTTTTTTGGCACAATTTGTTTTTTTTTCTCGAATTGGATAAAATTTTATCTATATATTATTTCTGTCGTTTTCTTTTTATGAATTACAGCTCCAAGTTGCCGAAATTAACAGCAATTCTTTGCCCATTTTCTCTAAAATTTTGCTGAGTTACATATTTTTTTACTCAACTATTTCATATGAAAGTGGTAAAAAGCAATTCGAACATTTTATAGACGACTTTGTCAACAGTACATTGTATTTTTTTCATACCGTTAAGACGTCAATACAATCCATAAACAGGTGATATTCTAAACCTTTTACAGCAAAAATCACAAAACTGTCGCGGGTTTGAGTTGGATTATTTAAAAATACTTAAAAGAATAAAAAATCTAGCTCCAACATTAGATTATAATTGAAATGATCTTACATGTTGTGCATTAAAACTTATAGAAATACTGTATTTTAACTGTGAAATCACGTCTGTAAAATCAGCGAAATATTCAAATTTCGTATACGGACTCTTAAAGGTATGAATCTTGATTACACCTACCGAATAAAGTGGTGAGAGAGTGCCCTTGGCCGAGCACTCGGTACGTATAGTATCACCGTACTATACTCTGGGGGTCGCGTCAGCCCTAGCCCCCGGTTAGGGGCTAGGGCTTACGCGTTAGATTAGAGCCTAACCCCTTCATGAAAACGTAATCCGAGTCGTCACTATTTCTCAGGTGGCTTTTAGAACGCCTCAGACAAAGGCCTAGAGTCTAGACTTTAGAGTTTAGACAGTAGAAGATAATGTATCCAATATCCAATTTTAAATTATAATTATATACAATTTTAAAATATAATAAAAAGTAATTAAGATAATATATCCAATATCCAATATCTATACTAATACTATACTAATTACTAATTACTAATTTACTAATATATTATAAATGCGAAAGTGTGTCTGTCTGTTTGTCTGTTACCTCTTCACGCCCAAACCGCTGAACCGATTTTGCTGAAATTTGGCATGGATATACTTTGGGTCCCGGGAAAGGACATAGGATAGTTTTTGTCCCGGAAAAATGTACGGTTCCCGCGCGACAAACGAGTTTTGGCGCAACGGAGTTGCGGGCGTCATCTAGTACAATATAAAATCCGCATAACATTATCCATTAATATAAAATATTCATTTTTCCCTAAAAATATTAAACCTCAACATCTACCTACTTCACAATAACTCTCACGGCTCCCAAAATGTTTTTCCCAGAAAACATTAATTACGAAATTGAATGAGAAAAGCTAAATTCAATTTAAATTTCTGAGTACGCCCAAACGTAAATCTTGATGGTTGAACCAGAAACGTGTTTCTAGAAATACATTTTAGGCTTAGTACATATTTAAAGCTGTCAGCAAAATAAAATTGACCCAAACTGTACAATGTATTCTGTAGGTGTAGACGTATCTAAGACCTTCATCTTGTCATATTTTTCTGTGAAAAATGCACAGAAAATTAAAGGGAAATCCTGTTAAAAATATATCTTGTTTACCTTAAACACGAGGTGAATGACCTTTAAATAATACACCTGCTTAACTACATAATTTATTTTTCTATAAAATGAGCGTAATTATAAATCATATTTTAATTTGCTTACTATATTATATTGTATAATATGTTCTGCAAACTAATTCTCTATACGTTCACAACCTGACGAAAACGTTTAGAAACGACTCTATGTCACCGGCTACACGGTCAAATTTTCATCAATCTGATCTATCAATCCGGTACGGATTGACGAAAATTTGATCGTGTAGGTACTCCACGGATTTATGGATTGATAGTATCTATTTTTAATATGAAATTTTTATAACCGTCAATATTCCGTCAATCAGATTGATGGATCAGATTGATGAAAATTTTACCGTGTAACCTGTGACTATCTATTGCAAAGTGCGAATTTAACGGTTAATTAAGTGTGACCTTTGTAACGCTACTGTATGAGCACAATGTAAATACTATACAGTACAGCAACTGAGCCGTGTCCGTACAAATAAACTCTCTCGTAACAGGGACAAGTTTTACAATGCGACATTGCCTACTTGATATTTTTGCTATATTTTATGAGAAATTACACTAATATGTGTGTGTATCTACTTCGGGAGGTCTGGCATGAAGTCCGGCTTAGGGTAATTCAGACCGCAACGCGACATGTAGGTGCATTTCTATGGATTTTACAGATTTGCAAGACGCCTCACGCAATGAGAGGTTTTCTTATTTTTAATCTCCACCAGACGGCGCGACGATAGACACTTCTAGATGTTCTATTGGTTCCCCACCGATCTGAAATTATCTGCAGGTTGCCATCACGGATACATATTGGTTGTGTTTCAAAAAAATATCAGTGTACCTACTGTCAAGTGTGGCATAAATCAAAATATCTTAAACCTAAGCGATCATTGGCCTAAGCGATTAGGCCAGTATACTGGTAACAGTTTAGGAACACGCAAATTGTCAAACTGAAAACTGAAAGAGTTTTGGCGTGCATATCATGGGCATGTCACTTTCAAACTTCTTCTACTTTTTATTGTTGGTGTGGTTTTTATTATTTTTTCCCAAATTGTGTTATTTGAGTCTTTGATGTTCATTATTGGTAAAATATTAGCCATGAAATATCCGTTATCTTGCACAAGTGCAGGTAAGGTGTTGTCAAAACCAAAATGTATAATTCCTGTGACATTTGGTGTGAATATCGGTAAATACGGCTATTTCTTCCGTGAGTTTGAACTAAAACATCGTTGTAATAACTTTGTTATCCTAGTCATTGGAATATTATGGCGTCTTCTTCAAATTGAAATGTATCAAGTTTCACATTCTTTTGCCCAGTTTTGTAGCAACTATTGATGGTATTCCCTGGTATTACCGATAGTTGTCTACCCATACGCCATCTAGTTACTAAAATGGAAACTGTTTGACAATCAAATTAAAAAGCTAAGAAAATCCCTCATTGAAATCTGTCTTAATATCTTACTTAAGTGCCGGGACACAAAAACACGGCACGACGTCGTACGGCGTCGTGCGGCGCCGTGCGGACGCGCGTCGTAAAAAACCCACGGTACGGCGTCGTACGACGTCGTGCCGTAGAAACTCATCTTAAATTTCTACGTTAGTACCGGGACCACAGAGTATATATTAGTTGTACCAACATAATTCCCACTGGCGTAACCCGTTTAAAGAATTAAGGACTCATGCTACGATACTATAAAGTTCGAATTCCGACCGCGCAGTGCTAGGTGCCTACAATTATATGTGCCTACATCTCCGCTCTCTTTCTATCGCATAACTCGTACCTTTTCTGAAGAAATCAGGGTTGTCTCTTTTTAAAAATAATATTACAATTTTTATATTTAATTAACTACATTTTATTTAACTCAAAATAATCTAAGATATTATGTCAGTACTATGTAGATTTAATTATCATAAATTCGCGTGTCACTAGTTACGCGTACTTAGATTCGATAAGTACCGTAAACCGTTACTTATTCTTAATCTTAATTATTCTTAATAATTGAAACCGGTCTTATATTACCTACTTAAAGTGTTTGTATAACTTAGTTATTTTTGTAAACAAATGAGGTTTCGATTATAGTACACCTACGATGCTTACTATTAGTAATAACTAATAACCTTATTAATTATTGTGTTTTTTTGACAATGAAATATCTTTACTTATTAATCATACGTCTACAAATAAAGGGGCGATTCCATTAGCGAGTTGCAACAGTTTGACACACTTAAAGGTTCCTACAGGCAAAATGAAGCATATTTATTAATAAAATATCCCTTGAAGGGATACATTTTGACTAGTTTAACAATGATGTATAAATGAAAACCTTCATCAAATGTATGAAGGGCCACAAAACAGGCCGAAGTGCCATCGCGGGTGCAACCAATTTGACCTTCCATTAAGAACTGTGATGAGTTCATATGTGAATACTGGCTATTGCGAAACTTTTACAAAATAACTTGCATATATTTAAAAATAGCATAAAACAAAGAAACTATGTAACTAGATAAAAGTAATTATAGTAATAAGTACTAGAAATTATTAACCATTTTACGATCGCGGGCGCAACATCAAAATTCTCAAATCTCTTAAAGGTGAATTAAATCGTAATTCTCTAACAAATTTTAAAATTTTGAATATGGAATATATAATTATACTAGTAAGTTTGTAATAAAACTGTGCCAAATTGTAGTTTTTTTTTAATTTTCAGTTGTTTATTGGCCTGACAAAATTAATCGTCTAAATCACTAAAAACGATTGAATAGTGTAATTTATACAAGAGATTTCGACGTATTACTGTACAACTATACTACAGCTAAACATTAATTTAAAATATATTTTAATTTAAAAATATGGGAAAAACATCGCGTTCCTTAGATGATGTTGCTTAAAAACGCTCTAAATTATTCGAATTCCATTTTTTACCGATAAAAGTTTATGTTTTGTTAGTAAATACACATCTTCTTACGTATATTCCAATTGAAAAATGTAACTAATGCCGCATTTTAAAAATTCTCGTTAAGGGCCGTCTGTAGCGGAATGGCCCAACTACTAAGGTACCACTAAGGTAACCCAACTAATATATTCTACTTCAACTAGTATTTAAAACTATTTAAATCATAAGTAATCGTAATTTTACTGTATAATAAATTGTACAAAATTTAAATCTATAATAAACAATAATAATAATAACAATTTAAAAAAGTTCTAACACCTCTCATCGTCCTTAGAGAGCTTAAAGAAAGTTAAATTTGGTTCACATTCCGTGTTAAGACAGTTAAACACTGACAAATTGTGATCAGATTAATTTATCAATTCTGTGACAGCGAATGAATAAGTACGCAGGTAGGCATGCCGCATCACGCATGCAACGATCAACTAAAAACTTCAAATTAAGTTTCTACGGCACGATGTCGTACGACGCCGTACGGCGCCGTACCGTGGGTTTTTAACGACGCGCGTCCGCACGGCACTGTACGGCGCCGAACGACGCCGCACGACGTCGTGCCGTTTTTTTTGTGTCCCGACCCATAGAAATTCGAGATGAGTTTCTACAACGCCGTACGGCGCCGTGCAGTAGTTTTTTACGACGCGCGCCGTGAATTCACACGACGCGGCACCGTACAACGCCGTACGGCGCCGTGCCGTGTTTTTGTGTCCCGGCCCTGAGTTTCTACGGCACGACGTTGTACGACGCCGTGCCGTGGGTTTTTTACGACGCGCGTCCGCACGGCGCCGACGTCGTGCCGTGTTTTTGTGTCCCGGCTCTAAGCCCTAAGGACCGGGACACAAAAACACGGCACGACGTCGTACGGCGCCGTGCGGACGCGCGTCGTAAAAAACCCACAGCACGGTGCCGTGCGGCGCCGTACGGCGTTGTACCGTAGAAACTCATCTTGAATTTCTACGTGAGTTTCTACGGCACGACGTCAAACGACGCCGTGCCGTAGAAACTCACATAGAAATTCAAGATGAGTTTCTACGACGCGACGTCGTACGACGCCGTACGACGCCGTACAGCGCCGTGCCGTGTTTTTGTGTCCCGGCCCTCAGGCGATATTGTATGAAAATGCTCTACTGTATATTTATATTGTGGTTGTCACGTGCTCATCATACCCATCATTTACCCAACTAACATCACCATTATCACCCTACAATCAGAACGCGTATCAGGTGCCGGTGAACGGTTCGCCGGTGCGGCGCGCGGTAGGTGGGGGCTCGCAGCGCGGCACGCCCACCCGCAGCAGGACTCCGCAGCCCACGCTCTCGGTGCGCGGCGTCGACCCCAAGCTGGTCCAGCTTATACTAGACGAGATCGTCGAGGGCGGGCCCAAGGTGCACTGGGACGATATTGCGGGACAGGAGGTAAGATGCTTTGATAGTTCTATGTAATCTAAGATCTTATTTGCTTCGTCGGAACAATGCAGGTCTAAAAACTATGGAAATCTGGCTTAATTGAGAAGTGGTAAGCTAATCAAAGTGAATACAGGCCCTAACCTGTATTCACTTTGATTAGTGCGAGTGAAAGTGATTAGTGCAAGAGATTAGTGATTAGGAGAAAATAAAGGACTTGCACTAATCAGTCGCTGTCCACACTTGCTTTCTCCTGATTAGTAATCACCTGCACTTACCAATAATAATAATTACTACTAGACACTAGTAAATAGTAATCTGTTAAAAGTCTGATAAGGACATAACATTGTAATACTACAACACAGTATACATAATGGGTCTTTATGTTAGTAAGGTAAGTAAGTATATTTTAAGGACATTTCACATCGTAGCTTGCTTCTAAGACCTTGCCATAACAAGTAAAGCAAAGGTTCATGTAATATCACCATATTTGAACGTTTTACATTGGGATAAATGTGTAAACAATAAAATACCAAAATGTTACCTTAATAATTTATTATGATCTTTATCTCAATGAGCACATAGCACGCAAACTGACCATATGGTCAAACAATCACGGCGGGAGTCAATTAATTGTAATCAAATACGTTAAATAACAGTTACATTGACACTTTTATATTAACTTCTGAAAAAGGACAAGGAAAGTTTAAATGTCAAGTTCAAGCGAATAGCGATCATGCGAATTGAAGTGTTTCAAGTATTATTTAACTTTTCAACCATCAGCAATATTAGTATAGGAATCTCCTATTAGGAGATATATAGGTAGGCACTTGAAATGTTCACAAAATTCTCAGTTGTATTTATAATTTAATAATTAACAATAATATTTAAATAAAATAAATAATTAAGGGGGGCTCTCATACAAAAAAAATACCCATTTTTGCTCTATAATGGTACGGAATCCTTCGTGCGCGAGTCCAATTCGCACTTTTCTGATTTTTTATTTCCCTTTCCAGTCAGCAAAACAAGCGTTACAGGAGATGGTGGTGCTT
This sequence comes from Lysandra bellargus, assembly GCA_905333045.1. Lineage (NCBI taxonomy): Eukaryota > Metazoa > Arthropoda > Insecta > Lepidoptera > Lycaenidae > Lysandra > Lysandra bellargus. Next base: position 4,279,171 of record HG995321.1, read on the forward strand.
CCCTCTCTAAGGCCAGAACTGTTCACCGGCCTGAGATCACCAGCTCGGGGGTTACTGCTATTTGGACCACCAGGAAATGGTCAGTATGTACGAAAATAAAAACCTGTTAAAGTTTTGATTACTGCATCGCATTTAAGGCATTCGTCTTTGATTTTTAAATATAACAAGAAATATCTTCTACGAAGGGTTTTATTCAAGTTGCATTGAATAATATCGAAGGCAAAACTAAAAATCGGAAATGCCTGTCATTTTATATAAAGCATCACATGACTGTGCAATATCACGTAGGCTTCAGTCTCGAAATCAGCGGGCAGCGGGACGGGAGCGGCGGCGGCGCGTTCCAATATATAGATTTATATGGATAAGCCGCATCGCAGCGAGCGGCGCGCCGCGGCTGCTTTTGAGGCCTGTCCATATAAATCTATACATTGGAACGCGCCGCTCCCGCCCCGCTGCCCGCTGATTTTGAGACTGAAGCCTTATAGATTTATATTTGTATGTATGTATGTTAATCTGTGTTATAGGTAAGACGCTACTGGCGCGGTGCGCGGCGGCGGAGTGTTCGGCGACGTTCTTCTCAATATCGGCGGCGACGCTCACCAGCAAGTACGTCGGCGACGGGGAGAAGATGGTGCGAGCGCTGTTTCAAGTCGCTAGAGAATTACAGGTGAGGCTTATACTGGCCATAGGCGGACCGCAAGTTGCTGTCGGGACCGACTGCTCTAGAGCGGTCGCGTTGAAGTCGTACACGACTGCAACACGACCGCAACATGCAGTCGACCATACATGACCTTTGTTGTTCGACCGCAGGGCGAAACTTGACAGGCGACAGCAGAGCGACTGCTCTAAGCGCTCAAAAACTGGTCGTGCAGTCGGTGCATTGCGGATGTGAATTTAGTATGGAAACTGCAGATCGCCGTGCGGCAACCGTCGGTGTCGACTGCAAATGCGGTCCGTCTATGGCCGGCCTTATATTAAATTTACTTATCATTGTATTCATGCAAAATTTCCATTTGCTTCGGGTTGTAATATCGGCTTCTTTCGAAGAACATCTTTAATTTACCAAAAATATATCAAATTTAAAAATAATAATTTGTTATTGTCTGGTCGCGAAGCTGTAATAGTCTCAGAATATGTAGATTGCCACGCTAATACACACTTGTGAAAACAGAATAACAATATTTTCAAGTTCAAAACCGTGCGTTCCATTTTTCCAGCTATGGGTTCTAATTGCTCGTCCATAGTTAAGTACTTTAGTCACACTTTCAGTTATTTTGTTATTTTATTGTATGTACGGTGCGCACAATCTTTTTATGATAGTTTGATATTGATTTGATAGAGAGCGAGAGAAAGTTCGTTTTTGATACCATAGACTATTGATACTAAAGTTGTTTAATCGACTGATAGAATTATACGAGTACGCGCGGAATGATTGATGACCGAATTCGAACTGAACTTATTGCTAATAATTACTAAAATCGTGTCAAATGGTGATGATACAATTTTGTTTAATGAATGTCGATGTATCGTTGCAGCCGTCGATAATATTCGTGGACGAGGTGGACTCGCTGCTGTGCGAGCGGTCGAGCAGCGAGCACGAGGCGTCGCGGCGGCTCAAGACGGAGTTCCTGGTGGAGTTCGACGGGCTGCCCGCCGCCGGCGCCGACCGCCTGCTCGTCATGGCCGCCACCAACCGCCCGCACGAGCTCGACGAGGCCGCGCTCAGGTTAGCTCCCGACCAAGATGTTTGTACGGCGTTGTAGGCTGCTAATTCGCTACCTAAGGGCCTTTCCACACGACGTATTTTTCGCGCACTGACGACACTCGTTTCTGATGCGCTCGTCTTCTGCGCGTTTTTATCGCATTATTATTATTTTTTTTTATTAAATAAGGGGGCAAACGAGCAAACGGGTCACCTGATAGTAAGCAACTACCGTCGCCCATGGACACTCGCAACATCAGAAGAGCTGCAGGTGCGTTGCCGGCCTTTTAATACGCTCTTTTCTTGAAGGTTTGCAGGTCGTATAGGTCCGGAAATACTGCTGGTGGCAGTTCGGGCCGGGACACAAAAACACGGCACGACGTCGTACGGCGTCGTACGGCGCCGTGCGGACGCGCGTCGTAAAAAACCTACGGCACGGCGCCGTGCGACGCCGTGCGGCGCCGTACGACGCCGTACGACGTCGTGCCGTAGAAACTCACGTAGAAATTCAAGATAAGTTTCTACACGCCGCACGGCGCCGTGCCGTGGGTTTTTTACGACGTCGTGCCGTGTTTTTGTGTCCCGGCCCTTCGTTCCAGTTTTACAGTGCGCGGCAGAAAGTTACGCGAGAAACGCACTGTGGAAGACTGCCACTCATCAAGGTGATGAGGATGGTATGTTTTTCGCGTGGTACGATGGCGAAAAGTTGCAGGTGGTATGATTCCGAACAAATCCTCAGAGCACTCCTCGTGATACAACCGATAGAGGATGCAGAGTGAAGCTACTTCTCGGCGTAATTCCAAGGGGTCCAAGCTGTTTGAAACACTATGGCAGTCAACAATTCGAGCGGCCCTTCGCTGGATACGATCCAGAGGGAGCAGTTGGTATTTTGGCGCCCCTGCCCAGAGATGAGAACAATATTCCATATGAGGCCGAACCTGCGCCTTGTAGAGTTGTAGGCGTTGGTCCGGACTAAAGTACTGTCTCGCTCTGTTAAGAACACCAAGCTTCTTCGAGGCTAATTTGGCCTTACCCTCTAGAGTCTAGATGATATCGGAACTGGACTTCGCTCGATATGTTGACGCTAAGTATCTCAATGCTAGGGGAGATGGTTAAAGATGTGCCCTCGAAACGAGGATATACGACCATTGGTGACTTTTTAGTGGTGAACGCGCAGACTTGTGTCTTGGCGGGGTTGAATTGGAATAGTTACGTCTACTCCATTCAGAGACTTTCTCCATTGAATTCTCTATTTTAGACACAAGTTCGTTTCGACTCTCAATGACATTTAGCCGAGAAATATTGGGGGAACCGGTATATACATTATACAGCATCACCTGTACTATCATGCGCATAGCAATGAATGTCGTTGGTCTGTAACATGTCATTGATATGCAGTATGAACAGACTGATTTTCCGAGCATTCGCCTTCAACTTAAGCCGGAAGGAAGCCGACACGTTTTAAACTTTATATCTGCCAAAACGTTATTTTGGCAGATATAAAGTTTAAAACGTGTCGGCTTCCTTGCCTTTGTTGAGCGTTCAACTTGCGTTTGTATCGATACAAACGAGCGTCAAAAAACGTCGTGTGGAAGGGCCCTTTAGCGGAGAAGTAGGAACACCGTTGGGGCTTTAAAGCCATACCACACGACGCGATGCGGCGCCGCACCGCAAGTCATCTCGCCGGACTACCGGCCACACGGTGAGTGCGGCGCCGCAACGTTTTGCAGTACCGTAGCAGCGACGGACTATCGAGCTCCACCAATACATACAGTATACACCCCTCCCCGCCTCGTCCTCGATTCCGATGCGCGTGCGTACAGCGTCGGAGCGCACCGGACGGCGCTGTGTGCCATACCATACATATGTAGGAAACCGGTCGGGCGCCGCACCGCCGCCGCACCGCATCGTGTGGCATGGCTACCCACGGGTATGCCCGGGCGTGGCCTTTGCCGCCCCTGGGGAGTCCCACATACCCCGATGGCCCTCCGCAGACTGCCGGGGATGCGTAAACGCATTTCCCAACGGAAAAAAAGTCTGCTAATTCGCAATTCGGAATTTGACAACGAGCTAATGGTAAAACGGGAATTTGATTTGAATAACACCACAGGACAGTAGTCAGCCGAATAGAAAGTTTGGTAATTTGGTAGCGTTATGTCTAACCCAGCCGATAGATCACAATTTACAGCTAACATTGAATTGACATAATCGGATCTAATGACGTAGGTCCGTCAACTGCCTATGAATCAACTTCTTCGATGGTACAATTCCTAATACGTATTCATATCCACATACGCAGGCGGTTCCCGAAGCGCGTGTACGTGGCGCTGCCGGACGAGCGCACGCGGGCGGCGCTGCTGCGGCGCGTGCTGGCGCGCGGGGCGGCGGCGTGCGCGCTCGCCGACGACGAGCTGGCCCGCCTCGCCGCGCTCACCGACGGCTACTCTGGCAGCGACCTCACCGCGCTGTGTCGAGACGCCGCGCTGGGACCGATACGTGGTATGTAGTAGACGCGGGCGGCGCTGCTGCGGCGCGTGCTGGCGGAGGTATGTAGAGAGTACAGGGCCAGTTTCGCCACAACCTGATAAGTGCCGGATAGGCTATCCACAACTTATCTGACAGATGGAGTATATCTCAGATAAGTTGTGGGTAGCCTATCAGGCACTTATCAGTAAGTGGTGAAACACTACTACCTAGTAGATGCTTATAGTAATACTAATATTATAAATGCGAAAGTGTGCAAGTCTCTTCACACCCAGTGTAATTAACCGATCGGGGCGCTGCCCAAAATAGTGTAAAGGATAGCTTTTAGTGTGGTAAACTGATAAACAAATTACTTCGCAACAAAGTTGCGGGAGAGCATCTATTAATAATAATTAATTTATGAGGTGTAGTATGATAATTTCACTATTGTTTTTTTACGTCGCCTGTCGTTTTCTCAAAAAAAATTAGGTTGGCAAAGCACTATTTGATCAATAGAACGGTCCACCGTTCATATAGTTCAATAAGATCCATCTTATTCAGGCGCGATAATCCATATTTAGTTTTTTTTAAATCATCTTATATACATATACAAGGTGTAACAAAACTAAGTGATAATACTTTAAGGTGTGTATGTGTTCCTTGTAGAGAGTTCACTACGAAAGTAGCAGCGCTGAAAGACCAATTTTTTTTCTCTTTTGTATGGAGAAATTCGTGACGCTGGGGCGCTTGCCCATACAAAAGTGAAAACAAACTTTGGTCCTTCAGCGCTGCTACTTTCACAGTGAACTATGTACAAGGAACACGTACACGCCCTTAAGTATTATCACTTAGTTTCGTTACACCCTCTATAAATACCTCCGTGACGTACTTTTCTAATGAAGTTTTTAAATCTTTTATTTACAGAACTAGATCCGGAGGAGGTGAAATGTTTGGACTTATCGTTGGTACGGAGTATCACGTTCCAAGACTTCATAGAGGCGCTGAAGCGGATCCGGCCGTCCGTGTCGCCGCACAGTCTCGTCGCGTACGAGAAATGGTCGGTGCAGTACGGCGAACTAGGTGTTTGAGTATTATACAGGTATTTGTTATGCTAATTACACCTCTAATACATGTGTATTTAGGGGGCCCCCATATCAGGCGTGGGCGTTCCCCGGGCGTGTGAGCGAGAGAAGCTGCGCTTGCGCTGCGAGCGTAACGCTTATGCAGTGCGCTCGCGGCAGGCACGCGGCGCTAGCGTCGCTCATACGCCCGAGGAACGCGCACGCCTAATGTGGGGTCAGCGTTAAAGCTACATTTCCAAAATACATCATTTGTAAGTAAAAAAGGTGCTTTTCAGAAAAATATAACAATTGCTTTAAGCTGTGGTTATGATACTTATATATCATGTACTGTTCTGTTTCAGGTGTTGGTTTTGGTACAATATTACAATACGGACGGTGAGTCATTATGGTTGAGAAATTTGGGATGGAGCGAGGCGGACGTGACTTTTTGAACTCGTATATTGTTGTAACGCTCAAATCTAAATCTATCTTAAATGTACTATTTCTTGACATGTTTACGACGAGCTCTCATTCTCACTCTTATGATATCTTACGAGGAGCGAATGAAGTAGTCGATGCGACTAAACCAACTGAAGTATTCGATTGGGACTTAAAATCTTCACTTCAAAAATGTTAAAGTATTTTCCTATGTAATATAAGATTTCGATGTATAAGCGAGTTATAACCGTTCTAGTCAAAGTAATCAGGTTAACCTTAGCCGAGTATTCGCCGCGTACCAGTAACTGGTTGATCTCCTGCCCTTGGCCCCGTTCGGCGAGGGTTCAGCTTTCGATGTTTACACCTAAGGCGCTTGCACATCGCTTCTCGAAACGTGTGACGTTTTCGACCCGTCCAAGATGATTCCGTTTGAATGTCACCCTTATGATTAAAGCATTACGACTCGAAATCCGATGGCCTTTCGAATGTGCTTAAAAAGTAGCGATTCGAACTTATTTACAATTAATTGACAGCCATTTCCTCGAAACTTTACCAAGAAAATGAATCAAACAATTCCACGATTTTTGCTCGGTGATTTTAATATTTTATCGAAACGAGCAAAAACACTTATCCCAAATACAAAATATCTGTTGTACAAAATGTGTTTGAACTTTTTATATTGTAGTTAGTACTTATATTATGTTTTAATGGTAAGTATGTATGAATATATTGCAGTTTTAGTAGTATGTAGTTTAATAAAATTTATTGTTTTTTGTTCGTAATTTTATGCAATTTTAAATTTCATCAGCAATATATTGTAATGCTAAGTACTCACATACGGTTTTGCTCGATAGTTTTACTCCAAATCAAGTAATAATTACTGTGTGGACCGCGAAACTCACAGCTCGAAGGCTCGCATCGAGCTGAATGTGTGGACGAAAGTCCGAGCTGCGGGTTTTGCTTGACGTTATTGCTCAATCGATCAAAACCGTATATGAGTACTTAGCATAATGAGTATAATAACAATACTTTATGCATTTATTTATGACATTTTAGCGATTTTCAAATTGTGTAAGTATTTAAAATAGTTTTAAATTTAACTCATGTATGGTTTAAAAGACTATTTTTAAATTTCTCTTAAATATTGCCAAGAAATTTTCCACAAGTATTTGATATTAAAATGTGTTTATTTGTGTATGAACACTTATGCCATATTTTATAATTAGAAGGACGTTTTGTTGTGCTACTTGCTTCATATTATGTCGCCGTGTCTTCTGATGATTTTAATTTATATTGTGTTAGTAATTTTGTTGAGTTTTTGTTAACTTGAGAGTAATACTTAATAATTGTATTGTGCCGTTCTGTAGCTATGTAATTTATTGTAGTGTAGTGATATAAAGACATTTGTAACGGGTAGTAGCTTCCATTTAGCAGAAAGCAAAACGACCGCTCAAAATAAGAACCAAATATGTATTATGTTTATGTTTCTATATCGTATGAAGCAGTATAATAAGACATGTGATAACTCATCTAAAATTATGTATTACGACGTCATCTTTTATAATATAGACATTAGCATTTTGTAGTATTATATATTTATAACTAATTTATAAAATAGAATTATTATTTCTTTTTCATTTTAATTAAGTATAGAATTTTGCTTTCTGTTGAAAAAATTATTTGATCCTTGTTATTATTACAAGTTGTTTGTTTTATAAGCTCTTATTTTAAGAGTCGAAAATTCCCCATCTTTATTGAGTATTTCTTAATTTGAAATGTTTAAATTCGTTAAAAATATATTTTCACCGGCGCACACGCCAAGAAAACAAAATTACCATAATTTTACTCTTTTTTAGGGTTCCGTAGTCAACAAGGAACCCTTATAGTTTCGTCTGTCCGTCCGTCTGTCCGTCTGTCTGTCTGTCTCTCCGCGGCTTTACTCAGAGACTATAGGACCTACAAAGCTGTTATTTGGCATGAATACTAATAATAATTAATGATGGCAACAAAATGGTACATGAAATCGAAAAAAAAATATTTTTTTATGGTACCTCCCCTACACATCAAGCGGGGATGAATATTTTTTTTCGCGTCCACCCCATCGTGTGGGGTGTCGTTGAATAGGTTTTTTAAAAATGTTGCGAGTATTCATAGATCATTTTCCGATTTAGTGATCCGTTTCTGAAATATTAAGTTTTAAAGTGGAAAAAATCGTTAGAGTCCAGTGTCCCCCCCTTCTACCAGCTAAACGGTTGGTTCTGGAAATGTGAAAAATTCACGGAAGTAGGAAATATGCTGAATTTAAAAGGAAAACTATCACGGCTAAGAAGACTTCATAAGTTATTGAGTAATAGTCGATCAACTAAAAAAGATGGATTAGGCGAAGTATAAAGGAACTTTTCGTTCAAATTCCTTTGAAAGTAACTGAGAAGATGTTGTTAGTAGTGTAAAACACGCTATAAATGTACGTTCATTGACCATAAAAATATTGTCAAAAACTAGCGGTACTACGGAACCCTGTTTTGCGCGTGGCCCGACACGCACTTGGCCGGTTTTTTTATACTTTAAACGGTTTTTTTACGGTTTAAAAATTATGTCTAGTATTTTTTTATCTTTACTTAGTCCTGCTCATTTCATATTCACATTAATTTAGTTAAACACTTTAAATCACAATATAATAGATATCTATTATGTATTCGTTTTACTTCCGTTTCGTACAAAAATCTGTAAATCTTCCGTAGATAACAAATTTAGCCTACCTAATGTATACTAGATGAAACATTTATGATAATGAAAATCACTAGCCAAATAATATTTTATAAATCAGATAAACCATGTAGATTAAAAAATTCATTACGGAGTAGCGATCGAGCGACGTAGAAGTTGCGCAGTGGGTAGATATATTTTTACAAATGCTTCGTTCGTAGTAGTCGTGTATCTTTGTAAAATAACGGGCATGCTACGTAATTTAATAAGAATTATGTCACTTGAATTTATAGCAGCTTATTATGAGTCTTATTATGAGTCATATCCGTAAAAGTCATATAAAATGTTTGCAGAGCGGTGGCGTCGCGATGCAATCGGTGCGCGCATCTTGGCGTGCATACGCTCACTACTCAAGTATGTAAAGCATAATAGTCCGCGCGGAACTAGTTGGCCGCTCTGCCGGTATGTGAAGCTGGGCAGATATGTTGCTTTGACTGGCCTATCAACAATTCTTAATATTGCGTGGCAAGTCTATTTGATTAGATAGTAAAATAAGTAGTACGCGTTCAACGTACGTCGCAATATACATAGTTTTCTGCCTTCAACACGTTTGCTTGCCTTCAGTTTTGGTTTTTAGAGGTTTAAGGTCATTTTTTTAAAAGAAACTCGTTCGATCTTATAGTTGAAACTTAAAGACATACTAGTGTTAACAAGTTTCCAATTAATAAAATTGCTCGTCCATAAGACAATATTTTACGGACATTAGACGCTTTTCTACCGTATTTTTTGCTCAAACTACGATTATTATTATTAGAGCTTTCTCTGCCATTAATTTTACGCAACGACTATAATATCATTATTATAATTAACAATCAACTTACCGCATTAAGCTCAACCTTACCGTTAATATGTTTGCAGGCTTAACCTAACAATAAGTTGGTTGTGTTTTTTATACTTTGCGATTTTCATATCCAATCTTTACACCTTAGAATTTAGAAATTATAGGCATTATTCAGTATCCGTTATTACAAGTATATTGCAGGCAAAACGATAAATGATGACCACGACCAAGAATATTTTTAAATTTGAAATGATACAAGACAAAAAAATAAAATTAAGTGATATACCCTCGAATTTTTATTACTTTACATAAAAATGTTGTTTAATAATAATTATTAAGTACTAATTTAAAGAGGCTGTACAAGCTTTTTGGCGATTTAAAAATAAGGCGGACGTTTTCTGCAGCGCTGTGATAGTGATACACAAGTTATTGCCTTATTTTGTTGCCAACGTGCTATGTAAATAAATAATATAATATTTCATTGTGCCGAGTTATGTAAATAAAGCGCTAAAGTCTTAAATGTGCATTAAAATATAGTTTATAAAGTAATTATGCGCCCGCACCGTACGTTGTGCGCACCACGTACGTACACGTACGCACATTGTTAGCCGTTTTTTATAACAACTTTTTTAAAAAGGTATAATATCCGGAAACATTTTCATATTAATATTTTTTCTTTACATAACTCTGGCGCATATTTACAATATTTATTCGAAGGGCGTGAATCTATAGCAGAAAAATGCAAAAATAATGAGTATCTCATTTCCACTCGTTTGAGTTAAATTATAGTGAGTGTGGTAAAGCGCCCCCCCCCCCCCCCCGGCAAGTGCGACATATATAATGTTAATGATATAATTTCAATTGTTATTTTATTCCATACTGCTGATTGGAGATTTCCAATCCAGCAGTGGCGCGCTTTGCCACACTACTATATTGATGAATTTTGCTAAATTATTCATCAATATATCAAAAATCTTTTAATCTAATGCTGCATATCAGATTGTTTTATTAATAAAAACGCAACAGACTGCTAATTAAAAACTTTGCCTTGATATACATTAATTCATTATGTAATTAACCGATCGTGGGAAAGCGAGACACAATAGATATTCTATTGTGTCTCGTTCACCGGTGACCGTATGGGGCTTGATGAATTAAGATAGTGACATACTGAATACAAAAAATCTTCTTTCAATTGTTATTTTGTTGATTTGTTGTATTCTACGAATAATAAAAGTATTTATTATTCGTAGGTTATATCATAAGTTTTGCAATTCTAAATTAAAAAGTTAAAATTGTAATTACCGCACTTGCGTTTAAATATATCGACTGCGAGCGAAATAATAATTATTACTAACAACGGTTGTGTTGATGCATCGCGTTATGCTTCTTGATTGCACGAATTTACTGTCAATAGTGTAATAAGTGTCGTCGTGTGTTGAAGAATAAAATGTGTATTTTTTCATAATTTTCGTAAGAATAAGCACATTGCGCCTAATTTTGTTAATATACACCTAATGTGATACACGGTTTATCTATGAATAAACGATTATTTGTGAAAGTGTATTTATTTTATTTCGTAACGACCAACTCGTTTGTCCGATCACTGGACAAAGAAAATTCGGTCTCTTATAATAAGTTGCAACTATTTTATAAAAAATGTCTTGTATAATTAAAAAAAATTCAATTGTGCGCAATTTCTTTTTAAATAATTAGTTTCTCGTTTCTCGTCATGTGAGTAAGATGTTTCGTGTGCGAGTGAAAGAGACAGACATAAGATTATATAGGCCAAAGGCCGAAATCCATTATATCCGGCGATCGGACTTATAATATATTTATTTTTTCTAAGCCTTCTTTCTGTTTGTAAGATTAATTAACATTTTGACGTGAATGTTTGCTGAATTTGTTGATATAGGTACCTTGTAAAACCTTTAGGTATCAATTTCGTTGTCATTAGACTCATTAGGAGTTGTTACGTTAGTCGTTATTAACGGAATTTACTTCGTCCTAAACTATGATTAGGCAATGTTGTGATTAGTACACAATTAGCTGGTATCGGTTGATACAATATACAACTAATGGGTCTTTCATAACAACTTCTACATGGGCCTATTAAGAGTCCGTATACGAAATTTTGCCCATTTTGCCGAAATTGCAAAGGATCGCTACAGAAATATTATTAGGTTTTTTCCCCTTATTAGACTTAAAAAAATATATATTAATTATTAGATTTAAAATATATTTAAGCGCGGAAAGCCGACTGAACTTGCGGCGAGTAATATAATGTGAGATTTAGGTTGTTTTGAATCGTGTTTTTTTGGCACAATTTGTTTTTTTTTTTCTTCTCGAATTGGATAGAATTTTATTATTTCTGTCGTTTTCTTTTTATGAATTACAGCTCCAAGTTGCCGAAATTAACAGCAATTCTTTGCCCATTTTCTCTAAAATTTTGCCGAGTTACATATTTTTTTACTCAACTATTTCATACTAAAGTGGTAAAAAGTAATTCCAACATTTTATAGACGACTTTCTCAACAGTACGTTGTATTTTTTCATACCGTTAAGACGTCAATACAATCCATAAACAGGTGATATTCTAAACCTTTTACAGCAAAAATCACAAAACTGTCGCGGGTTTGAGTTGGATTATTTAAAAATACTAAAATAAAAAATCTAGCTCCAACATTAGATTATAATTGAAATGATCTTACATGTTGTGCATTAAAACTTATAGAAATACTGTATTTTAATCACGTCTGTAAAATCAGCGAAATCGGCAAATTTCGTATACGGACTCTTAAATGTATCCATTAGTTATTAGTTATTACAGACAAACATAAATGTCCTCGCCATATTCACTTGTTATTAACTTGATTTAATACTGCAAAATAAGAGTATGATGATCGAAGAATCTGGAACAACAATAATATTCTGGATGGGTAAAGTTGGATTTAAAAATAAATTTTAAACATAATAAACGAATACTTACAGAAACAAAGGTAGGTCGTGACAGTGGTATGTAATGCCCGGCTCTGAAGATGATGGGCTTTTTCATCCGCTCCAGTGCGATGATCAGAGTACGACGAAACTTGGCGTCCTGCTCATGCCATGGATTTTGGTACAACCACATGCGGAGTTCTTCACTCTAGACAAGCAAAGGAATGTATGTCCACAGGGTCACAATTTGGAAACAAAACTGCAGTTCCTGCATACCCTAACGTGTTAGATACCGCAATTAGGCTGCGTTTCCACCTGAGATGTGTTGCGAGGAATGTGTTTTTGAGAACCAAAAGAATCGCTTTTGACCCTATTGGATCTTAAAAACACATTCCTCGCAACACATTTCTGGTGGAAACGCACCCTTATGGTGGTGGTAAAATGCGCAAATTTAACGTCTACCGGTCACAAAGATGCCCAATGCGCCTAAGGAAGTTTTCACTCCAGATTTAAAAGAAGTAAGTCTGCATACATACCGTAAAAGTAAGTTCGTGGCCGCACCAGCTATAGAGCAGCAGCTGCGACAGTATCGCCCCCATGTAAGTGATCATTGAGTAGAATTGGACGCCGCTTGGCTCAGCCTGAAAATTAAATACCCTTTTTCACCTACCCTCTACCTAAGGCCAAAGCTTTATGTATCTTAGCGTCCTTTGAGGGTCATAATAATATATCATCACATGTGCCACCCCTGGGTTCTTAGGCCCTAAACACTCGGAAATATCTAAATATATAATTATATAACCCAAAGGTGACTGACTGACTGACATAGTGATCTATCAACGCACAGCCCAAACCACTGGACGGATCGGGCTGGAATTTGGCATGTAGGTAGATGTTATGACGTAGGCATCCGCTAAGAAAGGATTTTGATCAATTCTACCCCCAAGGGGATAAAATAGAGGATGAAAGATTGTATATAATAATACTTCTTAACGCGAGCGAAGCCGCGGGCAAAAGCTAGTTGATATAATATAATAGAAGGTACCCTTAATGACCGCTAGGAGACACATTAACTAGCGTTAGGGGGTAGTTGACGAAAATGGGCTTGAGATTTGACAAGGCTCTAGAAACTGTTGGAATTAGGCAATTGAAGTTCTTACAATAGTTATACGAAGTCCGATGATGCAGATAATCATAGTAGATCCGCTGAGTTGGAAAAATATGTTGGCGTGATATGTGTCTTCCAATATTTGAATAAACCTGGAATATTATGGAGGTATGAATTTACCAAAGTGAGTAACGAGCGACCACGGCAAACCTCAAACCAGAGGAGTTGCACAAATGCTAGATATTATTCTTAAGTTTGCACAGTTTGCGTTCCTGGACTTTTACGTCCCCAAACCCATTTTGGCATCTGCAGAATTAACATGAACACAGTAAAAATGCGGAAGAGCAGAAAATATAAATACGGTCAGATTTTTGAAACAAACGTATGTAAAGATTCTTATTCTCTTCATTCTCAATCTACTACTTTGTCTATTTATATTTTCTATGGCGGCTATTTCTAAGCGTAGTAGGTAAACGGTACGCCGCGCCCGTAAACAATGCCAGCTGGGTTTTTCACTTTTTCAGTTGCGTTTACCGCCGCAGGTCAATAATTGACTATTCGTGCTGGTGAATAATATATCTCATGCCTTCTAAAGTTCTAACGAATATATCACAAATCGCTTACCTTATAACGAGCTGATGCTGGTTTATGCATTCGTTGAATAATTTATTATTGTTTAACCACTTCTCTTGTTTTTCTTGCGACTTATCGACTATCGGTACACTTTGCAACTACAAAAAAATCATTATTTTAATGGACTAGGAAATAAGCATTTGGATTGCTTTGCTTTGCTTTGGATTGCTTTAAGCGATACGAGCTGCCCTCAGACACTTGCAACAACAGAAAGTTACACTCGTAAGTCATATCTAGTTATGCTCTTGAGTCTTGCGTTTCTAGTAATTCTTATACCTACCCTTACAATGTGAGCATTTTTTCAAACTAGTTGTCTGCGAGGTCGTCATAGACTATCTATGGTCATGGTCATGGTCATGCATGGTTAGGACTTTCGTTCGGTTACTTAGTTCGTGATATTTATATATTATATTATTATACCTTCCCACGTTGACTTATTCAACTTCAACGGACTCAACGGTAGCACTCAGATATTTAATGATTATTGAATTAGGCCTTAAAATCTTATGTGCGATGGTTATAGTTATAATTAATAACGGGACGGTATTGTTTTAGTGGGTGGACCCGGGTGCTCCTTACCGCGGCACCAGGGGAGCCCCACATGTCCCGGTGCGGGCGGTCTTTCCCCCACGTTGTCGCGAACGCGTATCGCATTTCCCTTCGTATTTTTTTTGTACCTGCTTTATTTTATCGATGACAATCTTCAGTTGCGCTCGTCCGAATATAATCATCGACAATGTCGTGCTGTCCACCGCGAAGAACAGGAAAGCGCTTATGTAAATTGACGACACTTGTAAAAGTACCCCAATTCGTAATGCGGTGACTTCTGTGTGTCGATAGGCATCCTAAATAGTTAAAACTTAATGTTAAATATATAATTAATTAATATATAATTAATTAATAAAAATATAATTAATTAATAGTTAAAACTTAGTGTTAAATAAAATAGGCATACAGCTAAGGTATTAGGCAAATATATTAATAATTGTGCTTGGGCATAACACAGAAGTTAGCTAGTGTCTAGTTCAAAGAAAACTCTGGAAGCAGGTGCCAAGTTTATTTCTTCGTATTGTGTTGAGAACTTGCTTACCAAATTTTGAATGGAAAATGTCTTTTTTCCGCCGAGTCAAACAACGGCATGATGGCCCAAAGAGTACAAGTTGTGGTAGCGTTGATCAGGAATATCGCAGTCAACCTCTTTATTTTTCCAGCCTCCGTGTGCAAAATTCTTAGAAAATTATATTTAAGTATGAATTAAGCCCATATGATATATCTTTTAATACGAACAAAACGCATTTTCTCAAAGCGAGTAGCAGTAAGTACCTAAACACAATTTTTTTCCCAGCCTCGTGTTCAAAGCCTACCTAAAGAAATTGCATATAGTCGTTTTGATGACATAAACACCTTTTTCCCTCCATTTTTTCCGATCCGGCTCGAAGGACCGGCAGCCATATAATATTATATTGAGCGCATTTTTATACTCAAAACGAGGCACATTTCTTCAAATTTTGTTTGAAATGTTTGTGCCTCGTCTGACGTCTCGTTGTTAAGAGCCCGGGTTACCCTCGAAATTCTCATACATACGTAATACCAAAATCATTTTCTCATACGAAAATATTTAACATATTTGAGTTATTTATTATTATTAGTTATAGTTTTAACATATTTGAGAAAATATTTAACATATTTAGTTAGTTTACTAAATATTTAAACACTAAAAAACAGAGTAAAACACTAAAAATATATACATAAATATTAAATTTACTACAAAATATTTCAACTCTAAAAAATATTTTTAGTATTTAAATATTTTGTAGTAAATTTACTATTTATTTATATATTTTTAGTGTTTAAATATTTAGTATATGTAAATTTAGTAAAAAAAAATTATACACAAAAAATTTTTTTAGTGTTTAAATATTTTGAAGTTAATTTTTGTTCAGGAACCTAGGTAATTACTATTTTAAGCTGAAAAATAACTCAAACATGTTAAATATTTTCTTATGACAAAATGATTTTGGTATTACGTATGTATGAGAATTTCGAGGGTAACCCGGAGTTTCGGTAATCAAGGTTATATCAGCAGAAATAAAATTTTAGCAAAGCAAGAGAGTGCTCTACGGACCACGGCTGTAGAGAGTTAGAGACTGTACAGACACAGAGTCTTTGAATACAAAGACTTTGTTACAGACACAGAGTCTTTGAATACAAAGACTTTGTTACAGACACAGAGTCTTTGAATACAAAGACTTTGTTACAGACACAGAGTATTTGAATACAAAGACTTTGTTACAGACACAGAGTCTTTGAATACAAAGACTTTGTTACAGACACAGAGTCTTTGAATACAAAGACTTTGCTACAGACACAGAGTCTTTGAATACAAAGACTTTGTTACAGACACAGAGTCTTTGAATACAAAGACTTTGTTACAGACACAGAGTCTTTGAATACAAAGACTTTGCTACAGACACAGAGTCTTTGAATACAAAGACTTTGCTACAGACACAGAGTCTTTGAATACAAAGACTTTGCTACAGACACAGAGTCTTTGAATACAAAGACTTTGCTACAGACACAGAGTCTTTGAATCAAAGACTTTGCTACAGACACAGAGTCTTTGAATCAAAGACTTTGCTACAGACACAGAGTCTTTGAATACAAAAACTTTGTTACAGACACAGATACCCGTTTGCACTAAACTTAGGAATCGCCTAAGTCCTTGCCTAATTTGTTTAGGCTACTCCTAGAGAAAAATTTGCTTGCACTAACCTTAAGCCATTCCTAACTCCACTTAGGACATTCCTAACTTTAAGAGCCCGAATAGGAAGCGCCCAGCGAGTAAGGCGATACTTATAAGCAGTGTTTTTTGCGTTACATTACACAGCATAGATATCCTTATCCTGCCCAACCTCGGTTGAAAAAAAAGTACTTTACGTCATTTTCTCTCTATGCACAATTAACTAATCAGGCACTTTTTGATGTACTTTTGATTTGATTTCGATTGACTGTTTAGGTTTTTCATAGTAAAGCTTAAAAACGTAAGGGTTTAATAACGCTATGGCAGAGGATATACTAGATTTTCTGGAATTCTTATTAGAAGAAGTTGATTTCATTAATGAAAGTCAAGCTAGGGCTCGCGTTACAAGATCGCGACCAAACTGGGTTCCAAAATTACGACGAAATAGACTTTTTCAAAAGATATAGGGTGTGTAGAAGTACAGCATTGTGGATTTTAGACCAAATCGCCCAGGATTTTGAGTTTTTTTGCGTTTTAAACTTTCCATTTTATTAAGGATAAACACTGACCTTTATGTTTAAAATTAAAAACCACACGATGACTATCTCTGTTGTCAAAAACACTAGACGATAACAAATTCAAACAGATTTTGATTTTTTTAAATAATAGACCATAAACAATCTGCCATTACAATCGTTCGTCATTCATTTATCATTCACTTTACTAGGCAATTCCTTAATTTCGTCAAAGCTGAGACAAAACTGTTAGTGCAAACCGAATTTTTATTTAGGCTGTAAACATGTTTCAATCCAGTGCTGGACTGGATTGAAACATGTTTACATTGATACAGTGCTAATCCAGCGACGGAATCCAGTGATGCTGGCGCCAGCTACTGTATCAATGTAAATCAGCCTTTAAGCTTAGGTGTATCATAACTAGGACAAGCCTAACCCAAGTTTAGTGCAAACGGGCAAGAGTCTTTGAATACAAAGACTCTGTGTCTGTAACAAATTTTAACAAAGATAATCTTTGTTCAAATTTGTTAAACAATAAATAAAGTAGAAAAAATAAGATAATGCCTATTGATTCTCCTTCTAACAGAATTAAAATATTTTTGCAAAGCAACTATTATCTGAGCGACTCTACATTCTAACTTTGGAACTGTACTTACTGAAAACTGCTCTATATAGCATTCGTAGTAAAATCATTTTTACCTGTCATGAGCTGTAGATTGCGATGAAAACATGTCAATATCCATAAAATCCAGCAAGCGTTTTAAGTTGCTTCGGGTAAAGATAAAGACAGTGGTTTTGTAGCAGACCGAAGCTTGGGTGAAGAGCAAATAGGAGGCCTCGGATACTTCCTCTAAGTCTCCCCAAACGACTACTATGTAAATAACCTCTAGAACTATAAAAGAATACTGCGTGAACATAATAAATATTGTGTAGATTGTGTGTAGAAGGACATATTTCGTCGGGGGGAGCCATAGTCCCAAACATTTCAAAACTGTTTCTGGTCTCTTCAGAAATATATTGGCGTTACTTTTGATCATCTTGGTAAATAGTGGAATATGTCAGTGTCGTTGCTAAACATTTCTTATAAAGATACAGTAGCAGTGTAAAGTTTCACGACAACACCAACAGGGTGTTCATTTAGATATTGTTTCTATTTGGTAGTTTTATGAAATGAAAACAAGGCCAAAAAGAGGTTTAGAAGAAGAAGAATATTAGAATCCAGATGTGTGTACCAACCTCGGCTAGTTGATGTTAGATACGACTTACGAGTTAGGTATACGTGACTTACCTAGGTGACGACTCACGGTAGAGTTCCTTAATCTAACTCTATCGTGACTTTATTGATGATCATTCACTCACCCACCAAAATATTCTAGTAATTTTATTCTGTTTGCCTTTTGTAACACCTTTGGTGTCTATATTTTAAAAGTTTTAACGATTTCCAGCTAATGACTTTTGTTGACAAACTTTCATACGTGTTATTAGCACCTAATTGTTGTGCTGGCTTTGTAAACAATTAAAGAAATTAAAGTAACAACAATTATTTATTTAAGCTTTGACATATTTATAATTGATTTAGGATTTAAATATACGGTAAACTTGCAGCTTTTAGCATTGCTTATTACAGTCGAAACCTACTTTTTATAAAATGAAAATTGCTTAATAATTTATGAGTTTTTCTATAATTACTTTGCGAATAATTATTGCTGCTACTGTTATACTACTAGTGCAGATCTCTTTTCGAATATCAATTAGCTTTTGGACAAATTAGGTTGTCTGATCGAGCACTGCAAAATACGAGTAAGACATTCGAAGGATCTGGAAAGATAAACATTGAGTAATTTAAAAACATTATTTTAAATAAGCTTCGATGGATAATTTTCCTATCATCACTCACAGAAACAAAAGTTGGCCTAGAGAGGCTAATGTAGTGGCCAGCACGAAGCACCAGGGGTCGTTCCATCCGCATCATGGCCACCAGTAGAATCTTTTTGAATTCCGAACTCTGCTCGTACCACGCACACTCGTAGAGCACGCTGTGTAGGTGCTCGCTCTAAAATACAAAAACTTAAGATAGGTACGTATTCTGCCTGCAAAATTATCAAGAAATCGGATGATACCCGCAACTCCGTTGCGCCAAAAGTTCGTTTATTGCGCGGGCGCGTTGGCGTTGGCTAGTCAAATAACGCAGTTAAACGTGGTTAAACCATAATATTATATGCTTCTCATGTTTCTGAAGGTGGAATGTTAAGTCGTAATTTCTTCGTTAGTCGTTCTTAGTAACAATATGAAAACTTACTGTAGCTGTAAGCTCATGACCACACCAACAGCTCACGAACAACTGGCTGATCATAACGGAGAGGTAGAGAAATATAGAGAGGAACTGCATGCTACGCCAGTCGATCTATCAGAAACAAAAATTATGATTGTAAACGACCCTTAGGCCCGGTACACATTCGGCGTTTTGAAGCGCGCGCTTTGCTTACGCGCGTTTTGAGAACCCCTCCGCCGTATCACGTATCTTGCGAGAGCAATGCCATAGCAATTATTGCGCGATAATTGCTCTAAAATCACAATTTCGTATCACGTAACAGCCAAAACAATACGATTGCAATCGATCGCTTACATGACACCATTGTTTTTGATAACCAGCAATCGATCGCGCGATTATTGGTAGTGGATTGTTGATAGCTATTTTTACGTGATAGCCCTGCCGGATTTTGTTGAAGCGTACACGTAGGCTAAATAACTATCGCATGCGTTAGCAAAGCGCGCGCTTCAAAACGCCCAATTTGCAACGGGTAAAGTCGCGGCAATGTTAGGCGTGATATTATTCGGGCTGAGTTTCACATAACTTGACCAAATTAGGATTTAGGTTGCTTAGTCATTTGCCTGTGAATCAATTTCTCCAATAGTACATCCGTACCAATATTATAAAATAAGCGAAAGTGTGTCTGTCTGTCTGTTAGTACTTCACACCCAAACCGCTGAACCGGTTTTGCTAAAATTTGGCGTAAAGACTAATTAGGATTGGAGATACTTTGAGTCCTGCGAAAAGATATAGGATATTTTTAACCAGGAAAAATGTACGGTTCCCGCCGCATACCGGCTCTTAATATAAATAATTGTGAATTGTTGCTTACCAACAAAATCCGAAGTGCCGACATACAAATAATACCGACGCTTCCGCTAAGTTGAAACAACAGGAACGTGTGGTAGGCGTTTTCCACCATGCCGGTAAACCTAAAATGGCCAACGCCACTGCAAATTACACAGTATCAAATTAAGTAGGAATATAATGTCCATTTTTACCAATTGCTCCCATTACGTTAGGTGGGGATACTCAACGTTAGGATGCGGTTGGTGAAAACGGCATAAAAGTATCAATTTGTATTTTCTTACGTAATTATACACTGATGTTGTTTTACACATTCTTTTAATTTTCTCAGATTGTCTTCTAGATAATCTGAATCATTGATAAGCTTTCTCGTTGATGATTGTTTAGAAGTATTCGATTTTATCTGAAACGTAATTAGAACCAGAGTTGAACTCTACATTGTAACTTTGGGTTGATAAATTCTAAAGCCAGATGATAGATACATTTAAAATCTTGTTCTTTATAATATCTAACTGAGCACAGGCGAATATGACCATGGACAGAGCGATGCTGTCGACTCCGAAGTAGATCAAGGCACTCATGCTTATCGTCAGAAGTTGGAAGGCGTATCCAAAAGAGTACTGAGATGGGCGCTCTGGATTCACGGGCATCCTGCGAAACGAAGATTACACTTCACATTATTTATTATTGTGCTTTGGATGGCTGGTGGATGTGTAGATGGATGGTGGATGGATCGTGTTACGTAGTGGTTTGGATGGTGGTAGTGGTTTTGCCTTAGCTTTAAGAAAACAAAAACCGGCCAAGTGTGTGTCGGGCCACGCGCATTTAGGGTTCCGTAGTACCGCTAGTTTTTTAAAAGTTTTGTATGGTCATTGGTCAATGAATGTACATTTATAACGTGTTTTACACTACTAACAACATCATCTTAGCTTTACTTTCAAAGGAATTTGAACAAAGAGGTTCCTTTATACTTGCTTGATGTGTTGGGAAGGTGCCATACTTTTTTTTAAAGATTTCATGTACCATTTAGTCGGCATCATTCATATGTGCATTCATGCCAAATTACAGCTTTGTAGGTCGTAGAGTCTCTGAGCAAAACTGCGGACAGACAGACGGGGACAGACGGACGGACAGACCGAAACTATAACCTGGTTCCTTGTTGACTACGGAACCCTAAAAACGCACCCGCTAACCTCCTCACTTATCTTCGTGCAGAAGCCTGGCGTACCTCCGCGGGGCCCCGTATAAAATTTGTTTGGACCCTTAGAGCGCCTTTACATTACGTCGCAAGCAGTGCGGCTGCAGCGCTGCTGCCGCAGTGCTTGCGACGTAATGTGAAGGCAGCCTTAGGAATGGTTAACATTTTTCTAAGGGCCCCTATAAATTATAATTATTGTTATTGATACGGCACATACGATGCCCTGCCTACATGGGTCCTAGGTACGGGTCTAAAGTTTTTACACTGGCTTACCACATGTCAAATGGAAACTTCTTGGAGCCAGCATCATCGAATAGAGGTTTGAGTGCCCACAGGCAACATGTAGCCTGGGAGCTGACCATAAAAGCAAACAGCAATCTCTTTATTCTTCCTGATTGATATCTCAAGATCCTGTATTGTAAATAACAAATAACAATACTTATTACTTACACGGACTAAAATTTTATATGTATACTGTATACATTAGATATGAGTAAGAGTTCATAGTTGCCATTTCTATTCCATTTACCTTATTTGCTCCTCATTCTGCGGTTTATAAATGTCATTATTCATTTGAATCAATAGATTCCTTACTAATTCTTTGTTAATTTGCAGAACGAAAACTTTGAAACATAGGCTAGCCTGGGTGAAGAGCAGGTACGAAGCCTGTGAGACGGCCTCCAAGTCTCCCCACACTTGGAATATGTAAATTATTTGAAACAATAAAAATAAATACTGTAGAGACATAATGAATAAACGGTGAAGTTTTTGGATGTGGTTTTCATCGGGAGGTGGTACCCAGACCCCTAAAAATTTCATCACAAATCTAGCCCTATTCAAATACAAGTCTTCAGATGATACCCCCGACATGACGAACATACCAAATGGTACTGAGTAGGTAGTATAGAAAGGTATACTTAAGAAAATATAATTATCTAATTTATTAAATAACCACATACCTAGGTACTTACGGTAATTTCGTAAAATGGATAATAATGGATAAATGTGTTGTATAATATTCGAATTATATTATCGTGACCTACTAAATACATGTCTACTGAAATGCCGATTAAAATAATCCAGGTCCAGTTAAAGTTAACAATATCAACACACTCAAGTTATCATAATTTGTACCTAATACCTACTGTCAGCCCGTTTTAGTTCATGTGACTCAGATTGTGACTTGTAAAATTCCCTAGATGAATAAATATAATTGACACGGCAAATAACTAAACTTGACTTTGCATGGTGTGGTCTGGCATTGTCACCTAGGCTCAGACTAAGTCAGCGAACCTTGAATAGTAAATTGTAAGTAGTTACGTGTAAGTTTTCGCTTGTCGTCTTTACCTAATTATTTCAGTGAGGAGTACCTAAAACCTGTTTTGAGTTTGAAGGTATCTTGAGCACTGTATACTGTATAGCAATATAATATTATATCCCTAAACTTGAGTCTCGAGTCTCGACTCTTGACTTTTTGAGTCTTGAGTTCTTGACTTCATGAGCCTTGACTCTTGAGTTTTGATTTTCAAAAGTCCTGACTCCTGACTCCTGAGTTCTTAACTGCAAGAAAGAAAAATGTTTGTTTCCGAGTTTGGAGTCCTATTTAACGGTCCTATACCTTATCTGGATATAGATCTGACGACGCTCTGGCTCAGTGGTTGAGCGCGTGGTCACCGCTCAAGCCGGGGGTCGCGGGTTCGAATCCCGCCGATGGAACAAAAAGTTTTAAATGTTCCTGGGTCATGGATGTATATTAAATATAGGTAAGTATGTATCATAATAAAAATCTTAAATTTATGTATAATGTAAGTATAGTATAAAAGTATTAAATATTTAAATATTTCCGTCGTCTGGTACAACTTAACACGGCGCCAGACTGATGTGGTGTGAAACGTCCATAGATAATAATCGTGGCTATTATTATTATTATTATTATTATTATTATTAGGTACAGATGCCTGAAGGCTTGATAGACAGCAGACTTAACTAGTTTTTGGAGAAAACGAAATAAGTAACACAATAAACCAGGCAGCATTGCTTTGTGAGATGTGACAATGGTACAAGTTACAACACGGGTATACCGTAGAACGTGGTACAACTATCAAGAATTTATGGTACACTATATTTTACAACAAACTCTTACAACAGACTCAAATACATAGGTACCTAATATTATGGTCTCCGAACTGCCCAACAAACATTTTTGAAGTCGCCACGACGTGCCTTACCGCTTACGTAACTTTTAGTTACGTAAGGGTGCGTCCACATTTGTATCATTTGCGCGATCAGATCTCCGATCCATCTCCGTCGCGTATCATCGAAGCGTGTCAAAATGATACGCGTATCATGATACGCTCCGATCGCTATTAACCGCGTATCTGATACAGTGTCGTATCAAATACACACATGATCGGCAGAATGATCTAATAGGCGTCCACACTATGATACGCATACTTGATACGGCGCGATGATCGCGCATGAATCGGAGATCTGCGCGCAAATGATACAAATGTGGACGCACCGTAACATGTCGTTACGTCGTTGATACGTCGATAAGACCGAGAAAAGGCCCATTTTATACAATTCAGTGTCGCAAAAGAGTCGCGTTATCGTCGTATAATTAACATGGTTACTAGTTAGTAGTGTAGTGGTCGCATAGATGTAGTGAGAATACCTTTTTGTCGCGTTATGGTATTTTTTACCTCAGTTTTACTACACTTTGCCGAACGACAGTAATAATGACAACTTCTAGACAGGATTTTGTAGTAAACTGAAGATTTTAAACTCAAAACTGTGGCAGAAAAGTTTTATTAGCAGCCATTTTATTAATTATCTATATACCTATTGTGTTGCATCTTCGAAACTTATGAAGTGGATGATGAAATCTGTTGGGAAATTATTGTTATCGAGCAATATGCGCTAGTTTTCTCAATAAAACCAACGCGCCTTCCAAATTCTTAAAATTAAACAGTATTTCTTCGTATATTTTTAATTAATGTGCTAACAGTTACTTTTAAGGTGAACGCAGATTTGGCCGCACCGCACGCACCGCAGTCGCCGCAAGTAGTGTGTTTTCGCGGATTCTGGATCACGATTCTGGGTCCACCCCTCCCCCCGCTCGCGGCTCGCAAACTTTCTCGATCACTTTTTGCCGGTTCGAGTGGCGACGTCGCCTAAAAAAAAAAAAAAGAGTTTGGTGTCAAAATAGGGGTTTTTGACCATGCCGTTCGATATATGCGATCCGTTTCTGCGTATTTGCACTAGTTTCAAAGTTAGCTTTTGTGTTTAACCCTCATTATCTACTATCACCACGCTCCATTGTTCCTTCATAATTACAATCGCTACTTATTGCATTGTTATGCTCACCTCGGTGTCCTATTGTTCGTAATGACTACCTGGGCTTATCGCTTACATCACCTTAATTTCTTACAAGATTTTAAATAAATATGAATCATAATAAACTAATGAATTATTGCAAATTAAAAGTACCTAATAATTAATTATGTAGGTCACCCGATCATTCGATGGACTTCGTAAACATACGACGACGCGGCGCGCAAACTGAGTCTTTTTTTAACAATATAATTAAAGCTAAGGTTAAAATAAAACTTTGGGTTACTTTCAAACAAATTATTTATTTCGTACTACATACCACAGTTCATAAAACAAGATTCAAACATTTTATTCAAAAACATATCATTTTTAAGTGTGTCACTACCAATTCAGTGTGAAACTCTGACAATGATTTGGTATCAAACTTGTATAACAAGTACAATAAACAGTACTCTCCACACACAGAAGTCCAATCATTTTGTAACCTGATAGTATTATAACGCCATTTCCTTGCATTTCTATTCAAAAACATTTTGTGCATTCCCGTAGGGAAGCGACCATATGTATCAAAATATTCACCAATGCCATGTTTGTCTATGTGAATAGCTACCCAGTGAGATCCTGGTTTTGAGTCCGGGTCCAAATTGCTTATAAGATATATAGGAGTCGTTATATGCATTGGCAATCGATTCGTGGCATATACGCTATTTTTTAGACTTGGATGAATCTTTTTTAAGTATGATTTTAGTTGTAAAGTATCCATTATTCGTTAAAAAAAAGACTTATTCATTCACTCTATCATATGATTCATACGCAAGTGAAATAAATAAGGTAAGACAATCTTATTTAACATGCAATTGACTGGGATTTTTAATACTTTTATACTCAAAAAATAATATCTTTAGATATTTAACTCAATGATCATAAAAAATGCACTATTACATTGGGATATTGTATTTATAACACGGTCACATTAACTTGACGCATGGTTTGATAATGTCATTATGGAGCAGACATGTTATTGCATTCCAACGATACGTCAAGTTAATTTGACTGTTTCATATACAAGAGGAACCGCAGATCTTAAAGTATTTTAGGTTCTTAGAACTAGATAATGTGCAATAGTTATTTAAACTAGATAGTTAATGGTTTATGTGATAAGCTAATGCGTTTGCTATCTACATCAGTGGTGCCCAACCGGTAGCTGGTAGTCCATGGCTTGTTATTTAGGCGCCCGTGAACAATATGGGCCAAAAAATAAATAAATATGGAGATAAGATATCTTTATTTATTTTTCTTTGTTTCATATGACTCATGTATTTTTTAATTTTAGTATTCTAACAGTTATTTGAATTAATTTTACAGAACAATTTTGAAGAAAATACTTATAAAGCCTTCTACTTCACATCTCCTGATAGTGAAACAACCGACTTAGAAATAATATCCAATCCAAGTAAAAAAAGATCAGCATCACCGCTTGCAAGGCTAGATGATCTATTTGACGTCCAAAAAAGCAAAAAGAAAAAGCTATCGTCGTCAGTTCCACGGATGCAAAAGAATGGAAGCACAGTATTCGTCTCTACCAATGCAGATGATGAACAAAGTTCCTCACATTTGATAAAAACTGAGGTTTACGATTTGAAGAAAATATCAAAGATCCCAACGAATGAACATTGGAAAAATACCGAAACCAGAATCAAATTATACACTTCTAAAACAAACATGAACCCATTCAAAGATTAATTTTTGATTTAACAAAAGAGATTTGTACAACTGAAAACTGCAAAAAACATAATTTTAACAATAACTGAGTTACTCTATTGTTCTATTCAAGATTGTTAATGTATTTTTACCTGTGCTTTCCTACAAATACCTTATAAATTGTATAAATCTCATCAGTTGGACTACGATATTTTAAAGGATAAGATCTGGCTATTTTACCTTCAAAAAAAATGGATTCGTACACGAGTGTTTTTTTTTTTGAGTCACAAATTGATGAAATTCAGGAAGACATAGAATCAATTCGATTGTGTAAGGAAATTGAAGAAGCTGATTTGTTCTCACATTGTTTCCTTGAAGATTTTGTTGATAGTCAACATGTAACTATTGAAAATCATAGCAAGTAAGTAAACCTTAATAATGCATCATTTTAATTTCAAAACATCATTTTAATATTTTCTGGAAAGTGTTTAACTTTTATATTTATACAGTAAGGAAGTATCTTTACAATTTATTGTAACTAACAATTTTCTACTATGTTTTAGTCAACCACAACTACAAGCTGGCGGGTCACTAAAAAGGAAGTCTGAAAGTGGGAATAACTCAGAATATCATAAACGTCAAAAAATGGAAAAAACAACATCAACTTCGCTTCGCACAACCGGAGAATTTTGTACTAGAGCAGCATCAACTTCGGGTATAACAACGGAAGGATCCCATAATGCCATTGCTTTATATTCGGATATATAAAGCATATCCGAATATATAGGTTTATACTAAAGCTGAGAGCAATGCCCACTTAAAACACATATAGTCGGCATTTTGTACATTAACAACAGCCTTCTTTGCTTTAATATCATGAGGTAAATCAATATAAGAAGTACCACGAAGGGGATTAAACTTATTAACATTCATGTCTAAGCTTATAATTTGTTTAAGACTCCATCCGCTGTCTTTTTTCTCAAAACTACTTACTTTATTCGTTAAAGTGTTACTAAGTGATGCAAAAAAGATATCTAAGTTATCTCCGCGAAAAATTATAAAATTACTAGTTTGAAAATCAAAAGTATTATGTGCATCATTTTTGCTTTGTTGAATGAATTCAGCATGTAAAACAAAATTTACTTTAAAAATGTTATGAGTTACAATTGAACGTTCAATTAATTGAAATATAACGTTTTTGATAGAATTCATAAATATTTCAGGGGTTTGGAAAGTTGTTTCAAAAGTTTGATTAGATTTATTACAAATTCTATACGTGATAATTCTTTGACCGAAAGCAGATTCAATTATGGAAACATTTTTTAGCGAACCCTCCATTTCCTTAAATCCTTTAATCCAGTCAGCAAACCAATAGCAAGATTATTAGTTTCTTATTTCTAGATTTTTTAGCCACACACGCGCGCACGCACAATGTCTCAAGCAGCCATCTTTTTTTGAGAATATTCCCGCGCAGTGATTGGACCCGAGGCGATACGCCTGGTTGGCGGGATATTTGAAATTGGAAGGAATATTATAGGAATAGGCTCATGTCTATACAGTTGTGCTTTCATTTTTATTAAAAACCCCAGTCAATTGCATGTTAAATAAGATTGTCTTACCTTATTTATTTCACTTGCGTGTGATTCATATGATAGAGTGAATGAATAAGTCTTTTTTTAACGAATAATGGATACTTTACAACTAAAAGCATACTTAAAAAAGATTCATCCAAGTCTAAAAAATAGCGTACATGCCGCGAATCGATTGCCAATGCATTTAACGACTCCTACATAACTTATAAGCAATTCGGACCCGGACTCAAAACCAGGATCTCACTGGGTAACTATTCACATAGACAAACATGGCATTGGTGAATATTTTGATACATATGGTCCATCGAATGATCGGGTGACCTACATAATTAATTATTAGGTACTTTTAATTTGCAATAATTCATTACTTTATTATCATTCATATTTATTTAAAATCTTGTAAGAAATTAAGGTGATGTAAGCGATAAGCCCAGGTAGTCATTACGAACAATAGGACACCGAGGCGAGCATAACAATGCAATAAGTAGCGATTATAATTATGACGGAACAATGGAGCGTGGTGATAGTAGATAATGAGGGTTAAACACAGAAGCTAACTTTGAAACTAGTGCAAATACGCAGAAACGGATCGCATTTATCGAACAGGCATGGTCAAAAACCCCTATTTTGACACCAAACTCTTTTTTTTTAGGCGACGTCGCCATGCGTGCGGTGCGGCCAAATCTGCGTTCACCTTTATACAACTTCTAAGCGACTATTTACACTGTACTTATACAATTTCAAAAATTTAATGAAATAAAATTAAAAAGCAGCGCAGTATATATTTTTTTAACTTTCCTTCTAAAAGCTCCATTCTTTTTTACATTAGCCCAGCCTTTTCTATCCATTTTGACGAAATATTCATTACAGTAAAAGAAAGATGGCTGAATATAATATTACAATACCCTACACTTATGCGACTCTCAGTCATTTAATAGTAGCGTAATAGTATTAAAATTAACTAAAATTCGTGTAAGAGTGCGATATACAACTTTTTCACGAATGTCACGTAAAAGTAATTCACGCAACTCTAATACAATGGATCTCAGTGTAATAGTCGTATAAACGTTACTAGGGCGACAGCGACAGACGGCGACGGTTATAGAGATTAATTACTACGATAATATGGCGCGCCCCTCCAAAATTCAAAACGTTTGAAGTGCGTTGTCAAAATATTTGAAGTGCGTTGTCTTACGCGGTAGGCTAGTTATGATTAGTTGACCAAGAAATCTTGGTAATAAGTGACATTAAGTGAAATATTACGTGTACTGTGATTGGTTGAATATTTACTACATACAAACTCCTTCATAAGGATATGACTACACACATTGAAACAGTCATTTGGAGGGGCGCGCCAAGTTATCGTAGTTGATCTCTACTATTGAAAGTTGTATAGTGGTCGTATAAAATAGTTGCAAAGAAGTGAAAACGACGAATTTATTCGACTGCATGTAGTATAAAAATAAGCAACACTGAGTCGTATTACAGACTAAAGTTACTTCAATACGATGCTTATAGAATTTTGAGTCATATATTAACTTACACATATACGACAAAAATGTTTGTTGGGTGGATTTTCAAATTTCTAGCGAATTATTAAACTACGTATTGCCCAATACATTTTTGATAATTGATGCTGAAAAGCTTTGTCCACACTGTGTCTTTCTCTGTTCGTCAAGGGCATGCGTTATATCGCAGTCATTACAGCAAACGTGAGGCATGCCCGCGAGCATGCCCTCTGACCGTATCCAAAAAACAATAAAACCGGCCAAGTGCGTGTCGTGCCACGCGCAATATAGGGTTCCGTAGTACCACTAGTTTTTGATAATTTTTGTATGGTCAATGAATGTACTATGTACATTTATAACATGTTTTACAACTCTAACAACATCATCTCAGTTACGTTCAAAGAAATTTGAACGAAAAGTTCCCTTATACTTCGCCGAATACATTTTTGTTTAGTTGATCGACTATAACTCAAAAACTTATGAAGTCTTCGTAGGCGTGATAGTTTTCCTTTTAAATTCAGCATATTTCCTACTCCCGTGAATTTTTTCACATTTTCAGAAACAACCGTTTAGCTGGTAGAAGGGGGAGACACTGGACTCTAACGATTTTTTCCACTTTAAAACTTAATATTTCACAGACCGATCCCTAAATCAGAAAATGATCAAGAATAATATTTTTAAAAAACCTATCCAACGACACCCCACTTGATGCGTATGGAAGGTACTATAAAAAATATATATTATATTATTTTTAAAATTTTGTCGCCATCATTAATATGTGCATTCATGTCAGTTTTGTAGGTCCTATAGTCTCTGAGCAAAACTGCGGACAGACAGACAGACCGACGGACAGACCGAAACTATAAGGGTTCCTTGTTGACTACGGAACCTTAAAAATGACAATGTTGGCATTGCGTTCGTTGACGCATTCAATTAGTGAATGCACCAAAACTGTGGCCAAAACGAAAGTTGAAAGAAAGTAGATGACAAAAATTGAAGACGAAAGCGCATAGTGTGGACATGGCTAAAGTGCAATATATTTGCGTGATAAAGTGTATCCGATTTTGGACTTAGAGCTGATCAACTACGATAACATGTCGCGCCCCTCCAAATGACTGTTTCAATGTGTGTAGTCACATCCTTATGAAAGAGTTTGTATGTAGTAAGTATTCAACCAATCACAGTACACGTAATATTTCAGTTAATGTCACTTATTACCAATATTTGTTGGTCAACTAATCATAACTAGCCTACCGCGCAAGACAACGCACTTCAAACGTTTTGACAACGCACTTCAAAGGTTTTGAATTTTGGAGGGTCGCACCATGTTATCGTAGTTGATGTCTACCTAGTCAATGTATCCGATCAACCACTGACGTGTAAAATGTCAAAATACGTCAATTAATCAATTGTCAAAAATGATTTCAACTTGGGTTGATTCTTACAGATAAATTTTATTTTAATAATTTTATAAAATTATGGTGCCTTAGCAGTATTGGAAATTAATTGGTGAAAATGGAAAAAGATAATAGTGATTTCATATTGCCGCCAGCCCCAAGGGGCTTATGTTTTGATCGCAATGATTTTGTTAAGGTATTACTCACATTTTTATGATGTTATTTAGTACTATTATTTCAAGTAATAGTAATATAATTATAGTAACACGGGGATATTTGTTTTCTTCTCTTTCAGACTAACTTTTTGGTGGATAACTTTTTGGCAGACCACAATGAGGTAGCCTCATTAGAAACTATGAGAGATGACCTAGGTGTTTATTTAAAAGTTCTTAGGTTGGCCATGATAGAACTCATCAACAAAGATTATGCTAACTTTGTTAATTTGTGTGCAACTTTGATAGGCTTCGACAAAGCCATTTTAAAAATTCAAGTTCCTCTAAGCCAATTAAACGAAGAAGTATTGGTAAGAATTAACAATTCAAAATATTTTAAGATTTTCAAGCAAATCAATTTATATTTAGTTTCATGAATGCTAATGCACAGTATTGACTAATTGGTATTTTATTTACAGAGTGTGAAACAGTCACTTGAAAATGCTATGAAGGAATTATCAATGTGGTTAAATCAAAGGCACACACTTCTGAAAAATAAACAATTGTTGAGATATTATAGTCATACCAAAAAATGTCTTAACATATTAGACACCATACTAACAGATATTTCGAAGAAAAGAATCCAGGAGCAAATTGTTATTATTGACAGAGCGGCCATGCAATACAATCAGCTTAAATTTTCAGTTTCAAAATGTGAAAATATCATTAAGCCAGAGCAAAATAAACAGTATAATGAAGTTGGTGGGAAGCTGGTAAACATATTGAATGAACTACTGTTTAAATTCTGGAATGATAATAAAGAAGACAATTTACTGAAGACATTATTAATTCTGACCTCATTAGACAGAGTTTCTGAAACTGAAATGCTTATAAGAAAACAAGCCATTGCACCTTTACTACAAGACATAATAAATGAACCAGCTCTACAAAAAAGTAAAGATGGTCTAGAGGGAATTTACAAAAAAATCATGTCACTACTCGACCAAGAACTAAAATTGCTTGTGATAGTAACACAACATTCCAAGCTTACAAATCTATCAAAAAAATATAGATTTTTAGTAAATTGCTTTTGGTGTGAAGTAGAAAATCGCCTTGAGGTTAATATGGCCTCAATTTTTGCGCCTGGAAATCCTCAGTTATTCTATAAGAGATACAAAGAGAGCATGCATTTTGTTAAGGAAATTGAAGAACTCTGTGGCAAGAATGAGTCTGTTTATTTGTTGCGGCAAACTGTCGAGTATAAAAACTTTTTGAGGAGATGGAATCTCCCTGTATACTTTCAGATCAGATTCCAAGAAATTGCTGGTATGAATTCCATTTTATTCAATATATAAGATTTAAGAAAATATATGTGTATATTTTTAAAATAATAGTCTAATGGTATCTTAATTATTTATTATTTCAGGTGGCTTTGAGTCATGTTTGAAAGGTGCACCAACAATGACTCAGAACAATTCTGACTTCATCCTGGCAGAAACACTTAAATGTTGGAACAGTTTGCAGGATTGTTGGTCTGATGGTATTTTTATAGAGGCACTAGCACATAAGTTTTGGAAGTTATCCCTTCAATTATTGTCAAGATATGCAACATGGGTGACCAGCATATGCTCCCAAGTAAGTTAAAAATAATAGCTTTCTTTCTACTAATTTAATTGAGACTATTAACTAAAAAAGCAATAATAATTAATTCCTTTTTTTACAGCGAAATAGTCAAGTAAGATTAGAATCTACAACTGTAAATAAAAAATTGCTGGAAAAATGTATAAACCTTTACATAGATATTGAAAAATTCTTAAAGAGATTGCCAAAGTTTTTGGATCATGTTGAGAATAAAATGTCAAATGACAGAAAGAAAATAATAATAAGGGAAAGTATTAAACCCACTGAAAATATGCTACAGAGCACAAAAATTAAAATAAATCAATGCATTGTTGATGAGTTGTATGATAATTTCAACATACAACTAAAACAAGTCAGTGACATACCTCGACTGTACAGAAAAACAAATAGAAGCATTCCTACCAAGCCTTGTACATATATTGATGTTATAGCTAAAGCTTTAGATGAATTTGATAGGGATACCTCAGAGAAATTAGACAGACCTTTTCTTACTGGTGTTTACCAGTTATTATTTGCAGAATTGACAAATTCGTAAGTACTAGCATTACAATAATATTAACATTAAAAATATTAATACTTCAGTCGGAATTTCCAGGAATTGCTATTGTATTCTATTGTTGTCGCGATCACCGGTGCTTGCGCGGGGCCTGAAGGATTTAAAAAGAGTAGTCTCCCACAATCTATTCGTTTCATTTTCAGCTACTATAAATATGTGGAGGATGTCTTGACCTCAGTTCAAAAAACTGAGGAATCCCTGAGAAGACTAAAACAAATTCGCGAAAGGTCATCACAGCAGTCCCAAGATGTTACGGGTGTGACTGATGGGGACAAAATTCGTCTGCAGCTTCATGTGGATGTCGTATCATATGCCAACAAAGCCCAGTCACTACACATCAACAAGGAGAATGTGGGAAAGTTAACAGACTTGTTAACATTGGTTACAGATGCTGTAAAAACTGTAGATATTAAATGATATATCCAGTTGTATATTTTAGTTTTTGTATATAATACGACATATTATGGTATGGAATAAAAAAGTTTTATAACATAAACATGTATTTGATCAGTTGAATAAAAATTGTACGATTTGAAAAAATAGAAACCATCACTTATTATTTAAATAATTAACAAGATAAAATCTTACTAATACTATTTGTTTGGAACAAAGTATTTCAACAGAGTGTTAGATTTAGATTTGTTTATGTTTCTTGGACTACTTCTGGGCAACTCTGAATTGGAGGGATTTTTCCACATAGCTTTCAACTCGTGCTGCATTTCTTCTGGAAGGGCATTGAACACTTCTTTATCAACATAACTCGGGCAGTCCCCACAGTTTCCACCTTCAGCGACATCTTTCATAGCCTCAGAATTATCAGACATATCTCTAGCTGGACTGGCTCGAGGGGTCAATGACCTGTCTCGTGAGTTCAATCTTAGCTCAGAGACTTTCTCCAATTCCTTTGAGTTCAAACGAAGCTCACCAACTTTTAGTTTGCTCGGAGATGCAATTTCTTCCTTTGACAAACATCTTCGTTTTGCAATCCATGTTACCTTTTTTGGTTTTTTTGGTGAAGGCTCAACTTCTGCATCAGATAAGTCGGTGGTAGTGCTACTACTGGGAGACACTGCCGAATAATCCATGGAGGTTGAGGTGTCACAGTCATTTTGAATGTTTAAAACTGATTGTACTGATATATCATTCATCAAATAATTAACAATGGAACTTCTACCGGTCATTCTCTCTTGAAATTTTGTAAATGCCAGTCCCACAAGAGTTAAATGGAATGGTTTGGAGAGATCAATTAATTTGGTGAATAATCTCATAATTATACTCATTAGTTTCTGCTGGCCAGCTTCTGTGACAGTGAGGGCACCATTGTTGATTGTGAATATTGAGGATGACACTTGACACTGACGGGACTCCCTGTGGCTACTCAATCTCTTGACATCTTTCTTTCTAAGTGTGACCCTCAATGAAACTGGAATGCGTCCATCTTCCCTAACTAAAATAAGTAACCTCTGGAGCAATGCAGCAAACTTTTCTTCCACTTCACTCTTAACACTAACTGTTTTAAAGCTATCTTCTAAACCTATACTTTGAGGCCTGCCTGTTTGTTTCACTGGAGTATTATCTTCACCTAAACTTAAAGTCTTCAGTCTTACAGCCATGTCTGAACTAAAGTGTTTTTTCAACAATTCCATAGATACCTGTTGCAGGTCACTGACTGTAATGATTTTTTGTGAAATGAGAGCTTCTGTGGTTTTTAAACCGATACTCGGTATAGAACGGACACTTTGTAAATTAGACATAAAGTTAACACCATCTTCAGGGAAGATTGTAGTTTGGTCGTTTGGCTTGTGAAGAGGACATACAAGTTTGGCCAATAGTTTGTTGTGAGCGATCCCTGCACAGGTTGTAAAACCTAATTCATCATATATTTTGTATCTCATTTCATTGGCAATTTGGGATGCTAATTTTAATCTTGTATG
Organism: Lysandra bellargus; assembly: GCA_905333045.1. Taxonomy (NCBI): domain Eukaryota; kingdom Metazoa; phylum Arthropoda; class Insecta; order Lepidoptera; family Lycaenidae; genus Lysandra; species Lysandra bellargus. The sequence goes on from HG995321.1 coordinate 4,314,445, forward strand.
GCAACCACAAGTGCACTCTACACTCGGTTCATTGTAAATGTGACCTGATATTGTGATGCTGTCGCTTTTGTTTTTTAATCTTTCTTTGACTAAATTTGTGACATCAATATAATTCTCATCTAATCCTAGTTTCTCCACGGGACATTTCCAACGCTGTAGAACGGTAAAAATTTTACTGGACGCTGTTCTATACTCACGCAGATCCTCACCATTAACTAGTTTTAAATTCGGACACGCTTTCAAAGCATCACAAACGAGCATACACTTCTGAATGCCGAACTTTCGCGCTTCGTAATTACTGGTAACAACGATATTTTTCTGTTGAATTCCCAAGGGTTGAGACCGCAATTCTGGATTTCGTATCATTTCTACTTGAGCATAAAAGCAATCAACATCAATGTGAATTATACTCTTTGAGTGTTCATTCTGACTTCCCATATAACTGGAACTGCTTGATTCCATGTTTCTGTAAGTTATTCACATAGTTTTGTTAAATTTACTTCATTACAAGTAAGTTTCTACTAGTGAAATCATTCAACAATTTTAATTCATTAAAAAGCTTACCTGTCGTTCATAATCTGAATTCTTATAAAAGATAATAAATTATGCAATAAATAAATTCCAGAATATTAATAAAATTGACTGTTTTTCTCACATTTATGTTAAAAATATTGATATTTTATATTAGAGAATCACGACTGACGACACATCAACAGAAACGGTGTTACCATAAGCAAAATAAATATATTTTTTTTATTTCTTTTTATTTTTAAAGCTGAAGCCTGAATCTACCTGAATACAAACTATTGCCATATTTTTATAATGGAGGCACCACGGAATATATAACACTAAAGGAAAGGGCATAGCAAATAAGTTTCATAGAAACTGGTGTCGCCAAACTCACACAGTAACATTTTACGCACACAAAAAAATAACCAATCACAAAGAGATTTCTTTTTTAAATACAATGTCGTAAAAACAACCGTAACCCTTTTAAATAAGGAAGAATTTAAATTTAGCAATACCGGCTCTGACTACCAAGTTAGGTTATTCAACGCTAGATGGCGCTTGACAGCTAAATACGAGAAGACCAGAAGTTGTACGCAATTTTACACCTTACGTCAACTAATGTAAAGTTTAAATTCGTACTCGCGCACTTCCTTTTGCGTGCGAGTTAAGTTATGTCCAGCTGGACATAACTATGGCACGCGGGCCAGTCCCACATGCCCTTTCCTCTAGTGTTATATATTCCGTGGGAGGCACTTCACATCATTGCTTCACATGGCTATTTGTAAATTTGCGTATTTGATGTATTCGCCAAACAATCACCATATTGTGTAGATGGTATGTTTGGTAAAGTATTGGCCTTATTTTCCTATTTGACAAATATGACCAATTAAACCAAAATTGAAAATACACGTAATTCGTACCCACTGACCTCCATAATTGCGGCTCCCCACGATGGGCCAGCGTAGTGGCCCATCATGATGGGCCAGCGTGGGAAGGATGTAGTGGCGTAGGATGGCCGATGGCACCAGCGATGGCCGTGGAATGGCGGCGGTGTCGGTTTTTCGGGCGCACATCAAAGGATGATGGCCCAGCGATGGCGGTACGCCTCTACACGTTGGCGATACGACAGTCGGTGCCTGACCGCGGTCGAGTGAGGACGTCGTAATTCGTATAACAATTGACGAATTTCATTCAAAATGACGAGTACGTGATCTCATAATGAATGAAAATATAATAATATTATGATAAAGGCGAAAGTTTGTATGGATGTTTGTTACTCTTTTACTCAAAAACTACTGAACGGATTTTAATGAAACTTTACAATAATTATTAAAGCTTTTACATTATAATATACAGAACTCCTGAATTTTTAAAGATCCAAGTTTGGGAGTTTCAGCGTTGTTTTAAGAACGGAAAGCATATTAATATGCTATTATTACATTCATCATTATCATTATCACTACCATAAACCATTATTTTAATTTTAGTCTCAAAATAATTATTCCTAGAATTCAAGAGAAGGTTCATATTAGGAGGGAGGTGATACGAAGTTCACCGGGTCATCTGGTGAAGTCATAAATTATTAAAAATGCACGTTTTGCATTGCCGCAATGGCTAACGCTTACGCGTCCATCTTGGACGACGCTTAGATCGCAACTGAACACGGCCATCATGTAGAGGCGTTGCGACCATTGCATGGCCATCGCAGGCGCCATTCGATCGCCCAGAGCAGGCCACTCTTGTAGAGGGGCCATAATATACAAGTACGCTGGACTTATGATACACAAAATGATACCCAGCGGTCGCAACATCCCACACGCCAAGGCCCCAGGTGGGAAACCATGGTCAGGGGCCACTACGATGACGACTAGGGCGGAACCAACCGACCATACAACGCCCGACCAGGCCACAATCATACATCAGACGGCAGGGGGGTGCCAGGGGGTGCACTTGCACCCCTTGGGAATCTCGAGATCAACAGGAATTATTGAAATAAAAAGCATTTTGTAACCCTATTACCATGCCGTACAAGGATAGTTCGTAATGTTTCGGCACTAAATGTATTATGTTGACGTAAATAGACAGTCATAGCTGTTGTTCGTGAAAAGTAAAAAGAAAAAAGAAAGAAAACTAAAATCTGCACCCCTTGGAAATTATTTCTGCCGGCGCCCATGGACGGGGGAAAGTTACCCCGTGGGGTCGACGGTTACGACAATAGGGCTATCACGGCCGTCAGGCCCCAGGCGGAAAAGAAAAATACGGCGTCATGTAATTTGCCAGCGCAGGCATAGGAGGGGGAGACGATCCCACGGTGAAAGTGGGCGCCGCGGCTGAGTGCCGCGGGGCGCGGTGCAATCTCCTCCTCTTCATTGGTTGGGTGGTGGATGATCCGCGATGTCCTCTGGGACAGCGTCTCGGGGAAGCCGGTGTCTGTCCGGCGGCCGTGCATGCCACGGCGCCAGGTTAGCCAGCTCGGGCAGGCGCGAGGCGTCAGCGCGCGCGAAAAGGCTCTTAGAGAGTTGCGCTACGAACGCTTCAACGCTCTCCATGTGCATCCTTTCGCGATGTTCTCGTTGCCGGATCGCCGGTGATTCGGCGTAGACAACTAGCACCTTATTCTGCACTCTCTGTAACGTTCGCTTGTGCGAGTCAGAGAGCAGATGGGCCTGGGAGTCCTGGGACTTGGCTGCATTGACAGCAAGTCGCCACTTGCTCAGCCAGTCCGGGAGGAGGTCCAAGCGTCCTCTGAATATTGATCGCTGAGTGATCGACCGTGAGGGAGGAGGAAAAGCACGCCGTATCGTCGGCATACAGCACCGCTAGAGTACCAGGATCTTTGGGCACATCAGTATTCAGTACCATAGTGCTTATAAAGATCCGGAAAAAGAACACCCCCTTGGGGGACACCTCCCATATAGCCATTTTTGAGAACTCGACGTAACGGTTTCGACACCTTGTGCTAATACTTATTTGTTCTCGACATTTAATCGCGACGCCGTTTCATATTAGTAAAGTCGCTGCAACCAAAATTGGTGACGAGCCGACACAGTAACATTCGGTTTCTAATTTACGTCTCCGTGTCGCAACATTGTTACCATAATGTAACTAGATTCCACAAATCATTCGTCCAATCACTCATAATCGTTCATTCGTTGACATTGACTAGTGAAAGAATTAAAAATAAGAAACTGCCATCTTATCATCAAGGTAAGTAAACAATGATTTTGTTTTTATTCAATAATATTATGGTTATTTATGCCTGAATCTTAATGGGAAATTAAATTCATCGTGTATTTAGTGGGATAGTTTGAAATTTACCAACGCGCCGCATAATTATCATAATTTAATTTACTTTATCATAATTTGATTTTGTTTACTTGCCTATTTGACTCTTTTGATGTGCGTCAAAAACCGACAAAGGTACGTGTATTTGGTATTGGTCATAAATTTGTCAAATAGGCAAATAAGGCCAATACTTTGTCGAATATACCGTCTACATATGATGATTGTTTGGCGAATATATCAAATACGCTACAAATAGCCATTGAAGTGCCTCCAAAAAAGTATTGTATAGGGCAGTGGTCCCCAACCTTTTTTATGCGGGCCATATTTACCATAGAGTATACTAGCATCATACGTTTATGATATTTACATGTTTTGGTCTTGTTGTCGCGGGCCGCAAAAAAAAAAATTAGTTTAAAAAATAACGTTCTTCAAAATTAACGATTTAAAGGGCCCCCGAGACGATCAAACGGTTTGATTTAAGCCTTACGTGTTTGATGCAACCGTTTGATGCCGGTTTGAATGGTTTGTCAAACGAAACTGCGCAGTTTGGTTTAATACTCGCTGTGGAGTACACGTCTCGTGACGAATAAATATTATTTTTTAAAAGATAAAACCGACTTAAAAATTGTACGAAATTGAGAATTAAATTCCCTATCTCAAAAATTACTAAACCTATTTTGATGAAACTTGCAGAAGTCTCCCAAGTTAAACATTACCTATTATAGTACAACAAAAAATATTTAAATTGGACTTGTAGTTCCGGAGATATGTGAACACACATAAAAACATACATACACTTTTAAAATTTTGCACATTTGTTCAGATGCTGATATAGACTAACATTATATACGAAAACTGGGCAGTTCTGGAAATATTACATACATATGCATCGAATTGATAACCTCCTCTTTTTAGTCGGTTAAAAATAATGTACCTACTCCAAAGAATGGTATAAAGTTTGTTCAAACGCATCGGAACACGTTCAAACGGCGCGTCAAACACAACAAAAATATGAAATTTCATCAAACGAGCTTCAAACACGTAAATGTTTGACAAACCGTTCAAACTAGCTTTGTAAACGATCAAAATGGTTTGAGTCAAACCAAAATTTACGTGTTTGAGTCAAACCGTTGAAAAAAAATTGACGACTTTCACGATGACAAGCACATTATTTTGCCAGCTACATGTGGCCCGCGGGCCGCGGGTTGGGGTTATCTGGTATTAGGCTATTGGGCTAAAGCATTGATTAGTGATTGGACAGCACTAGTTATTGGACAGAGCAGTGAACTTACAAAAACACTATATTTAATAAGGTTGCTTTACTACTACCTACCTCTACATGTTTTTCTTTCAAACCAGGTGTTCTATTACTTTAAAAACAGGCAGTTTTGAAGTAATCTTATTTTGTATTTTTGTACTTTGTCCAATGACTGGTACTGTCCAATCAGTAATCACTAGTCATTTACCTAGTTTTTTAATTTTGACACTGGCAATGAAAATCCAATGTCAAATTTCAAAATGTCAATTGTCACTTGTCAAAATTTTAGAAAAGTGGGTGTTCAATGTTCATCACAGTGTTCATGGTGTACTTTTAAACAAATAAACATTGGATGAAGAAATTCATATTTATTCGTACTAATGACGTTCTAAAAAGATAACAAAATGGAAGGGCTACCTTTCGGCGATATTCAAGCCAAGTACCAGAAGCTAGCAGCGGAATATTCCAAGGTAAATCATAATTTACAGCCGTATGCACTGTACTGGGTTAAATAAGTGATAAATCTTTAATTTCCGCTTACAGTTGAAAGTTCACGTGAAGGTGCTCAAGAAAGGGGTCTTAGATGAGCAGGCAAAATCAAATGAATTGCGGGAATTGCTTAAGGATAAGGAGAAAACATTGCGTAAAGGTGAACTTGAAATAGATTCTTTAACATTTAGAAATCAACAATTGACGCGCCGTGTATCTGTACTACAAGAAGAGCTGGAAAATGTTCAAGTAAGTCAAAAATTTGTATAATATGAATAAATAATTTAAAGATTTAATTACAATATTGCACTACCAAAATATGTATTACTACTTACTGTGTACTTAATATATAAAATTAAGGTTTCTTAGGAAAACCTTGCTCAGCATTAGAAGATACTGGGCTAAAACAATCACATTGATACATTAATGCTTCAAGCCCTAAGCTGTCACCGGTGACCGCGATAACAATATAAATCTATTGTGTCCCGTTTTTCCATGATCAAGGGATTGAGCAAATTAATATGATCTTATTTCAGGCCAAACTTACAAAAAAATCAAAAGGTAAGGCTGAGGAAAAACAACTTCCAACAAACAGCTCTTCAACATTTGATTCTGGTCTACTTCAAGAAGAGTTACAGAAGAAAATTATTGAAAATGCCCAATTTGCTTCAAAGGTAATCATAACTAGAGTTGATGAAGGGTAAGACCGCCAAAATTGTCAATTATTTGTGTGACGTTTTTGTCGTTTTTTTCTGCAGTATCTTATGGTTGGAATATCCATTAAATTGTAGAGAATATCTGAATAATAAGTATACCGTCGAAGAATTAGATGATAGTCCCTTGCTCTAATATTAATATTGTTGCGAAAACCCTTCAACTGACTTGTTTTATCAATAATTTAAAATAAAATATGGCTTTTTATTTTGTGATACGTATTATTTGTGTGACGAATTTTTATCCCAAAGCTACTATTTAAAGAGTCAACGTGCAAATGCAGTGTTTATACGGCAGCACTATCATCAACAAATTAAATAAAAAAATGCTAGGTTTATTGTTTCAGGAGTAAATGAGTCTAAACTGGTCGTTACGTTTTAGTTTATGTGGAAAAAAATAAAAGTAAATGTGAATTCTAAGGTAATAAACAGATATTTTAATGGTATTATATTATATATTGTTAGCGATGAGGTCAAAGGTATATTATAAATCGCCCATTAATGTCTAGTTGCAATAAATAACCGAAATATAATCTAAAATTGTTGTAAATTCTAAATATTTCGTGTTGCATTTGTGTTACGATTGTTACATTAGTGTTACATTTGTTTTATCATAACACAATTGATCTATAAAGCCGAATGCATAGTGGTATTTGGACAGCCATACAATGTGTAAC